>OX419762.1:58180240-59380240 GCA_948567375.1 Lunularia cruciata | reverse complement strand
GGATGGCTTATTACAGATATAACTTTGTATTCAAAAATTTATCTTTATGATTTTTAATTTATAAAAAATTTAATAGAGAACTAAAATGTAAATTATTTATAAGTGATAGTTGCTTTATATATCATTTTTAGATACTAAACAAAATTACCTAGTTTCTTATAATATAATCATAGGATGCATTAAATTCCTTAAAAACTATATTTATAATTGGATATATAACTTAAATTAAAATTAAAATTTATAGGTAACTTGTAAGATGTAGATTAAACTTATTAAGCTTAACTTAGTGAGATATGAAAAAATGTAAACTGCATTTGAAGTATGGATCATATGGATCACAAATATTATAGTAGAATATCTTATTACTATATCTATTAAGATATAAGCTTTTTATGGATTTATGGAAAATTATGCATAAATTACATATTGGTAAAAAAATTTAAACAGTGAAATATTAATCCATATACATATATATACTCATGTATACAATACGATATCTCATCTGTAAGTAATTTTTAATATCATAAAATTATAAAATATATATAGAGATATAAACTGATCATATGATGATCTTGTTTGTGATTTTTTTCACTTTTTAATCAATTTGTACTTACTTAATTATGATTAGCTTTAGTCTATTCAGATAAATATGATTAGCTTTCTATCTTAATTATGTAAGGCTGAAGGACATATCATAATTTTAGTCTACATACGTGGTTGTATAAAAACAATATCTAGCACGTATAGCAGAAGGTGGATAAAAATCTATCTACATAAAAGAAATTATCAACCTACAGAATTATCACAAACAGATTTGGTTCTTATTGCTAGATACTTGGCTTGCTTAGTCTTAATTATGCAAGGTTGAAGGACAGATCATAATGTCAATCTACAGGTTCGTATAGAAAGAATATCGTACAATGTGGAAAACAAAGTTTATCAGCATACATACAGATCACAAAATAAATTTTAGTTCCTCCTCTTATGAACTCCGCTCACTGAGTCCTTATTACGCAAGGCTGAAAGCCTGATCATAATTCAGTCTACATGTTTGTATAGAAATAATATCGAACAATTATGGAACATGGTGGATATATTTGATCTACATAAAACATAAACCTAGAGTATCCTATCCAAATAAATGAGAACAGACACAAATGAGACCAAAGATAATAGTTCTGAGGGTTACAAAGACCGAAAGACATGAAAATAGACAAATCCACGCCACAGTAGAATGCAAATTTGAGAAGTGACTAAACGAAGGAAACAAAAAAGGCAACATGCATAGAATTTTGAGGACTTTGGAACACCTACTATTGCGTTTAAACAAATCCCAAAATATTCGCACGATGTGAGGATGTGAGCTAAAGGATGCAGCCGCGCGGAGAAGAGAAGATGGGGAAGAAAGAAAAGGTCTTCGTTGTTGTGCATTCGCTGGCATCACCACATGATCGTCTATATTTTCACTAGCCACGCCACCCACCGCTTGCCCACTCTGGAGGGAACGTTCGCTCCTTGTACTACGCCACGCAATCGCATGTCGCATGGCCCTAGGTCGGAGCAGCGCCCTTCTGCACTTCAGGACTTCAGATGGGAGATAGCTGAGGATCCGAGGGCGGTCGAGGGCGGTCGAGGAAGGTAGTCGGCAGAGAAGCGGTCAGGAATGCGAGTTCGCCCAGCCAGTTACCCTTTGGGAGTAGTCGGTGTCAGCCGGTGGGGACCGGTCACTCATAGAAGGTGACCGGGGAAAGGAAATGGCTTGCCGGTGGGTGTGCGAGGGTGTTCTTGAAAGTGAGCCAAGATCAGTTGCAGCTGGCTAGAGGGTTTAAAGGCAGTTAGGGTTACGTAAGAGGGTCAGTTCCCGATGGAGGCGACATGGCCAACTGGTGGAGACGGAGACATGACCAATCGTGACAGAGATTTGCGAGAGTGTAGGATCGGACTTTACAGAGCCGAACGACCGGCTTGGGTCCTACCCTACGCAAGGGAAATTGCCAACTGGTGGAGATGGCATGATCGATAATGACTGGGACAAGCACGGTACGAGAGTGCGAATTCGGATCTTACATAGCCGAACAACCGGCTTGAGATCTACCCTACGTAAGGGAAATCCCTCCTCAAAGGAACACTGTCAGGCACTGAGTCCATCACAACAGATAAAAGCGCTTAAGATCAAGGCTTAGTAAAGGCTAGCCGGGCGTCCCGCAAGGCAATGGATTATGTGTGGTGGCTGAACATCACGATCTTTAAAGAGAGATGCACCAGTGAGACAGTCTCATTGATAGACTACGCGCAGCCCGCCTCTTTACGATTGGTTAAATCTTGGCGGACGGGCCTCGCCATCGTAATCGATGCTTAGGTAGTGCAGACAGCAACACCTGTGCACCCTGGACCGTTGACGTCCCGACAAAAGATGAAAGGAGATGCGAGAGACGGCAAAGGACGGCTGTGACACGCTGCGTGCACAAGGCTGTACTATTCACAGAAATGGTCTGCGTCGGCACAGATTATCTTCCTTGTACTACACTAACCTTTCGAGTCGACAAATTCAATTTGAGGTTTTGCACACCATCACGAGATCAGACATATTAAGAGGCAATGGATTGAATATCTCTTTCGTTTCATTGTAACTCTCCTTGGTCTCCATTTCTGTGAAGCATTTTGGCACTTGGACATTTCTTCCCGTCAAGGACAATCCTTCAAATTATTAGTCTCACGAAGTACCACGTTCTCGGAAATCTTCAGATATTTCTCAGTACAGTAGAATGTCCAATATCCACTTTAGCTATCAATTTTCAATATCTAGCGGATTTTTGGATCCTAACACCGTGAGTGGGGGTTTATCTCCAAAACATACAAATGCTTTACAACGACCATCTCTCTCCACTTCCAATCATGATGAATTCATGTAGACCGACCATTCTGGCATTTCTTCATGATGCCCAACCGAAGTTTAAATTGGACTTAAACGGCTCAATTTATTTCAGAGAAGCTCTAGCAGCTTTCACAAAAGAATTTAAGCCATAGAGTAAGGACACATGCTCGCACGCATCCGGCGCATGGATCATGCACTTTCAACTGACTCTGCAAAAAGATGATGGATCTTGTGCTCAGGACCTTTGAAACTGAATAATCTCTTCACGCACATTACCAGCCAAATAAATTGACACAGATGATCCAGACAGCTTGAAGTGGTTTAACTTGCTTGAATGGAGTTTAAGACCTAGAGTGGGACTTTTCAGGTCTCAGCTCAGAGGAAATGGCATATAGTGCATGATACGCGTGTCTATCAAGACTGATACAGTATCAAACCACCACTACTTCTAATGTACAATGTCCTTCACTACGCCTACGTCTGACAAATTACTGACTTCAGTGCTCTAGCCCAACGTACGATCTGAAATGCATTTACAAAACGAGTTGATGATCAACTCTCCTGAATAGGCAGGCCCTCCTTTCTATCCTGGATATCACATAAGTTTCGAAGGCAGCAGCGTTAGAGTTAAGCTTCGAGACGGTGAACCAATAACCAGATAAAACACTCGAGCTTATGTACACCCTTTGACTGAACTACGAAGAAACTCATCTTATTGAGAGTTTCATCTAACTAGCCAAGCTGTCAGTTTACTGACAGATCCAACAAGTCCAACAGAGAGCAAGTAATAGAGATACTCACCTAACACTGCAGATATGATCAGGTGGTTAGACTAATCGTCTAGGTCTTCATCCTCTTCCTGCAGCACAGACAGTCGATTAAGAAAAAAGTCAGATCGCAATCACGAAGGTAAATAGACTATATCCAATTTTTATGAGGTAATCAAGCTAGTTCCAACAACGAGAGCTATATTAGGCTCACCTCTGAAGCCTCGTCCTCGTCGTCATTGATCTCAGATTGCTTACTCTTGTCTGATTCCTCGGGAGTTCCTTCGTCATCCTCCTCGTCATCCTACGAACAAGGCAGGCCTTTCAGTGAGAACAACCAGAGAGAGTATTGGACGTGACAGTCGACTCATTTCCCACAAAAGAACTGCAACAGCCACGAAGTGGACCATACAATGGAATAATAAGCGGGCGATGGAAAAAAACCGTGCAGTCAGAAGGGATGGGTCAACACTTGACAAGCTTATACGAATACTAGCGACGGAACGAATTATAATCGCGTACCTGCTTTTGCTTGTAAGCAGACATTGACTTATCATACTCTTGCTTCTTCTGTTGCGCCTTTGCGATATAAGGCGCCTTCTCCTGAAGAGTTCCAGAACGCCAAAGTTAAACTCCGTTACTTCTTCCAAGCCACAGAAGTGAAACGAACACACAAATGGCGTGACACGAAAGGCGATAAAAACTCACAAATTCTGACATATCTTTCCATTTCTCTCCTCCAGCTTTCCCGACCTGTGCAATAGGACAGAGAATATCAGTGGGACCTTGTGTATCAGCAGAAGCCAAATAACACAAGTGATATTCAAAGCGAGGGCCAGACAAAGATGTTTGGAGTTCCGCACTTACCACAGCTACACCCTTGGCCTCGGGATGATCCTCCTTGAATGACTTCCTGAACTCATCACTACTCCAAAGACAGCAAAACAAAACAACATTCAGGAGACAGTAACATGCTCGAACAGGAAAAAGCTAATATTCTATGGGACAGTCCGCACGATCATTCTGGAACAAGCCAGATAGAAAAACCAAATACTCTGATGAATCACTTTTAGAAATGTCAGGGGATATTCTTACAGAAAGATAAAGAAGGCAGTCGGTGGCCTCTTGGGCTGGTTGGGATCCTTCGCGGCTTTAGTGGCCTTCTTGGACTTCCTTTGCTTCTTTGGCTTAGCCTCTTTCACGACCGCCTTTCGTTTCTTTATATCCCTGAAATCCACCTCAAAAAACTTAAATTGACGGGAAGCGGCGCTGAACTAATTCCCTTCATAAGAGCGGGTCTGACAAACAACCTGTTCCAACAATAAAATCGCGACTCAAAATGCCTAATTACTCACTTGTCAACCACTTTACTTGTCTTCTCTTTCACTACTCTCGTGTTCGCTCCTTTCTTCGCCTTTCCGGTATCCTTCATTGTAAACGCTCACAGTGCACTGCATATCATCAAACATCACATTCAGTAAGTCACTCAGCTACTGCTTCAAGTAGGTTAGTCTAGAACAGCATGAACTACGAAGCCACACTTCGAACTTCCAAGCTGTGGAAGCTCGCTTCAGAGAACAGAACCACCAGAAAGAGAACGATTAATATGACCAGGTCTTTGTTTGATGAGAAACTCAAATACTGACGGAGAGCACAGTTGCAATGTGATAAACTAAGAGAAAGAAGCATGATGGCTTACGAAACCTACTGTACATTAATACTAGTAGTCTTAAGACTATTCCTGCAAGGAGGAATAATATGCAGAAGACATCGCATGCTTGGTGCAAATATAGTAGATCATGTGACAAGGATATGATAGAAGGGTCCATGAAGAAAGAATACGGTAGTAGGAAAGCGGGTTTGTCTACTTTTCAATACCTTACACATCCGTCTAAAGGACCAACCGATGACAGATAGCTTCTTGACACTAGACTGAATAACACGTATACGCTGACAGATGGACTACTTGTATCAGTAATAGCCTGATCTAACATGTGACAACAGAACTTAACAAGTATTGCCTTGTTGTCGAAGGGGTCTGAAATATACGTGAAGAAATGCAGTCAAGGACGGCTTAAGGCGCTATTTACAACATCATGCTGCTTCAGAAGTAAGGTAATGTGTTCCTTGACCAGACAAAAAATCCTACGCACAACAGTATCAAAATCACCTGTAGAATCGAAGGTAAATTGCAGAAAAATAGCTCCTCGCCTCCAAGCGACTCCACCTCAAGACCTGAGAGATGAATATCTTTCCACACTGAAGCGTCGGCGTAGGCCACACCCACGATAATAAAAAGGACCCTCTCGACACGATGGAAAATGAACGAAGTTTATGCACTCAAATCCTATGGAGCGCACGAGATGGAAAATAAGGAGGAAAGCAATCGAGATAGGTATTCAATCACCTTACTCACGAGCGGCGTGCGTAGTAACGAATCCAAACCGCCACGGCCGATGTTTCAACCCGCACAGAATACGAAGGCTAAGCACATGGAGGAGAAGCGAGACCGTGAGGACTCACTACTACTCACACACAGAGCAATGGTCGAAGCGAAGGGAGAGAAACATACGTGAAGAGAAGAGGGTAAGGCAAGCAAGGAAGGACAGACAGACGGAAGGGGAAGCCAAGGCGAAGGAGGAAAGCGTAGTTGCGACAAGAGAGAGTGGGAGGAAGTGTGAGACGACAGGGAAAGAAGGTAGGCTCTGAGAAGGCCTTCGAAGGGCACGGGTGAGGGTTCGAGGTGAGCGGCAAGGGTGAACCGGCTGACCGGAAACACTTCCCGTTACAAGCAACCGGTCTGCCCGGTCGGCTTAAAGAAAAACTTTACTTCCTTGCTCTAACTTTCAAACATTCAAATTTAAAGCTCACCGGCAAATCTATTTTCAAACTTTCAAACCCCTCTCTTCACTTCTGACGTCCAAAAGCCTCTTTCACCTTCCCGCCCACTTTACTCCCCCCTTAACCCTGCCTAAACACATTGCAGCAATTTTGGCGGGAAACCTTTGGCCGTCGATTCTCCCATCCTCTCCCGAAAAACCCTACCAAAACCCCTGACATTCGGGTTTTTACTTGTCTTTTCACACTCCGACTTACCTCGATCCCCGCATATCCACGGCGCACATCCAATCGGGACGGATCATCGATTAGACAAATTCCGGAGGTCTCTCATTTCGAGGACTTAATGCAGGCTGGTGAGATCTAGTCGTTGGCTCCTAATTCCGGCATCCTTCCATCGCCGACCGAAAAGGGTCTGAATGAAGATCTTCTCCAATATACGCATCTGACGGTTCCCTGGAAAGAAGTTTCTCCAAGAGAGATCGTAAGCGAGAGCTGCAGGAGCCTCCACTGTCATTGTTGTGGTCAAGCCGTGCGATCTCCCATCCGTCGAATTTGTCCCCCAATCTCTGACCAGACACCAGATCCCAGCCGTCGGTCTAACCCCTAGCTAACATAACGGCCCGGTCACTCCATTCTCATCACGCGTTGAGGCAAGGGCTGGTGACCGGATATAGGGTGTTGAGCCAGCAAGCTACGAGAGCCGAGAAGGCGGCAATAATGAATTTCAAGTACACGAGGGGCGCCACATGGCGGGAAGATATCGTGCGGCACGCCTCCGGGCGACGTGACTTCCTATGCGTTCGCGATATTGACTCCGTTCGCGATTCTTATCCTCGCTGCAATCCCCGCGCTCGCTATTAACGCTCGAATCGCACGTCTATCTTCCCCCGCTTCCACCTCCTGTCTTTCGCTTTCAGTATTCTCGTTGGACACAGTCTCTTGAACTGTCAAACGTCTCGGCAATTTTCGGGCTAATACCGTCAGCACCGAAATCACGGGTTGCGATTAACCTGCCGATGTAGGAGCAGGCGCTAGAAAGACCATTACTGTCGTTCCCGTCTCTTCCACACGATGTCTGGAACTACAGGCAATATCCATTCACAACAATCCAATAAGACATGCTCACCCTCTTTTTCCTTTGTTGAAAAACAAACAAAAGTTAGAGTCCACAGTCTCCTCTTTTGAGTAGAGGAAAAGGATGATGGGACCAGTTGAGGGCAATGAATGATTGACTCAAACAAAACAGAACACGCCTACTCTTATTTCTACGTTAGGGTTCTTCCTTCCTACGAAATATAAACAAGATGGGCCAGCCCACCCAAGTACAACAGTGGAATGAGGTTGGCAATCGTTTGACTCTCTAGATAACAAACGATTTTTTACTCTATGGCGTAGTTCCTCCGGTGTGTGTGGTGACAGTGAACTTGCCGCTGTGTAGCAAGGGTTATCATGAAACATTTGTTAACTTTGATTCAAGGAGGAAATCAAATTTAACTGTTGAATATGCAGGTACAATTTCTGCTTACTAGGTACAGTCAAACGAATACTAACCCCTCCTAACTGAAATGCCTTTAAATAATAAATTATTTACAATCCACGAGAACAATGATAAGAAGTATCCTGTCGTAGTCAATAAATTGCCACTTCCCTCTTCTATCTTGTGAAGTCGTCCATACCTACCTAGTTCCTAATACAGTAGGTGGGTTCTAGCCAGTCCTAATCCTCTAAAACCTATAATTATAATACATAAGGTCAGCTCTACTAGTTCTAATGCAGAACACTACTTTTAAAACATAGTATTGTATGTCTTGCATACTCCAGCATAAGGACATTATGTCTCCCTGTGCTCAGACATATATATGTGCTCAGACATATATATGATGGACTTATTTGTTTTCATACTCATGTTTTATTTCTGAGGGTAAATTTCGTGCGTTTAGTGAATAATGACTAATTGAGTTTTGAGTTATCCCTTTTAACACAGAATTGATGAGGTCTTCCCATCCCTCGCGGTCCCCTTTTCTTTCTTTTTTTAACACGGAATGAGTTTTGACCTCACCTCTTCACAGATCTGCGGAACTGCACCATATCCTAGTAATTATTTGCTTTCCTCGTAACTTTAGAAAGAAAGGGTGAAGGAGGTTCTGTTGCTAAAAGAGTGGACTTGCTCGTAGTTTCTTCGTTGGAATTCTTTTCTTACCGAATCGTTAGTTAGCAGTTGGCAATATATAAAGTCCAAACAGTACAATAGGTCCTTGCCCTCATAGTTTGTGGCGCAATCTATTATAGCGTGGACTTATAATCGTCTCTGCTTACTTTATCCCAGTTAGGGAAGAAAGAATCTTCGAAATTGAAGTTCTTAATTGATATGCTTCAGAAGTGAAATTTGGTATTTTTTTAGGAGAGCAATCACACTAGGTGATATTGCTTCAGATGCTCTAGTTGTTTATAGACCACACTATTTGCATAGCTCGGTCATCTTAGGTGCAATGGGTAGATTTGGATATCTTAGGTGCAATGGGGTAGATTTGGATGCTCTAGTTGTTTGTAAACCACACTACTTGCAAAGCTTTGATATCCTAAGTGCAATGGGGTAGATTTGGATGCTCTAGTTGTTTGTAAACCACACTACTTGCAAAGCTTTGATATCCTAAGTGCAATGGGGTAGATTTCTCATATAGACTCTATTGGGGCTTAACCACATTTTACTTTTTTGTTCATCTCTCCCTTGTGAGACTTGATGGGGTCTTCCCATCCTTCATTATTTCTACACGGTTGTCCTTTCTCTCTTAAAGTAGTACAATGAAGTACATACATGTACTTATCGTGCCTAAAATATCATAGGATTATCTAAGTATCTAAGATGTATCTAAGTAAATCTTTTCCTTGTTTGTCTAAGTATGTTCTCACAATCGTACATTACATCATACAACAGTAATTTCGTCATGCTAAAGTTAAAAATAAAAGAAATTTCTGAGTAAGCTAGGCAGCCTATCATTTGCTATTCCCGACAGAAAGTCAGCTCCTATAAACTATGTAATATGATAAGGATATATCTAGTCTCATCTCAAGTCTTATAACATGATCCTCAACTTAGCATTATGTGCTCGTAAGACGAGTACTTAGCGCAGAATTGACCCAGTCGATCAGCCAATGTAAGCATATTGATAACCAAAAGCATGAAGGACGAGTACTTAGCGCAGAACTGACCCAGTCGATCAGCCAATGTAAGCATATTGATAACCAAAAGCATGAAGGAAATCTTATTTATTTATTGTGGTAAAAAATCAGATGATGAACTTCTTATCTAAACTTATTTTTCATGACATATATAAATAAGAAGTTACAGATTTTAGTTTTAGTGAAATTTAATTTTTGTTCTGAATATAACCTATAAAATATCTAGTTTGTACTATGCATGCTTTATTTTTGTGACCAGGCACGATACTGAAGTTTACTATACACATGCAACAAATTAAGTATCATGTTTGATTACAAGAATCTAAGAGAACGTTGATAAAAGACCTGGTTGGAAGATGGAGTTCAACCAAAAACAAGCTGAGCCGATGGCTTGTGGAATCCAAAGGCTATTGGCAATAAATAGAAAACAAGTAAATATAGTAGTTAATCTTATCTAACCGAGGGGACTCTTCTTTCTCTCCTTCATACCTTTCAAACATCTTTTACTAGTTTTATCTGTAATTCGGATCTAGACTTGTTACTGAAAAGACCTGTCTATCTGATTATGAGGTCATTTTTTAGGACAATCGATCATCTCTTGACTACTAATGCTGTGAACCCTACCGAAATTAGAGCTTGGAAATATTACCATCAAGCACGCATTTGCACAAACTAATTAAAGCTTACTTTGCTTGCTTCTTGCATGAACTCGAAATACTTTTTCCTCCCATAGAAATATGAGCATAGAAACTTTTATTAAAAGGAGCTATGTTCAGGATCACTATTTAGGAATAGGATTTTACAATTAGTTTTCTTTGGAATTTCTCAATAAGGAACAGTCAGATAATGGTTGCTTGAGTTGATACAAGCTGCTCTTACTTTTTGTCTATGATAGTTCTTTTAATTTCAAATTATCACAATAGTGATGGAATCGATTAACCACACTGCATATTATTCATCATATATTTATTAACATATCTATATCTCTCTTTATGAAAAAAATGTTTTTCATATTATTTCTAAATTATAGAATAGTAATATATAAATAACTTAAATAGGAATAACCACTAGCTAATAACTATACTTTATATCATGTCCAACTATATTTTAATTCATTTATAAAATTAATATGGAAGAAATGAATACAAAAGGAAATTTGGATGAAATGATTTATGTTAATGAAACAACAACAATCTGTAGAAAGTTTTCATACAAGCAAAACTAGTAAACTTAACCTTTGTCCATTATTATGATAAAAAAAACTATTTTTTAATTTTAATATCTATGTGATCATCCTAAAGAACATAAAAAAATTTCATCTTAATTTTCATACAAATATGAATAATATTATTAATGTAATGCTTGGAAGTGACAGTCTTGAAATCATATTTTATATTTCTATAAAATTTATTTTAAACTGTTATATAATTAATACTTATTATATTGTATTGGGATTGTGGTAATTATCAAGCATGTCCCATTTAAATGTATTAAAATAACCTAGCTACTTTTATGATACATCTTATATAAACAGTCCATGCAAAGATTTAATTGAAAAACAAAATTTATAAATACCAAACATTACCATAATTTTTAAATGTTTTCTATTGTAGCTTCAAGAAATGATTTATAACTCATTGAATTCTAAATCTATAATATTATTTCACAAAATAAAATTTGTTATAATGTATTCAAGGTCTATTTTTAGGATATATTTGATATGTAATGACCTAAATGAACCATGTTTGCAAACTCTTCACTGAATTTAAGCAGTGTAACAGCTTTAGTTGTATTATTTAAATAACCAAAACGTAAGTTAAACTTTGCTTTTATAAGCTCGATGAATGTAACTCTTACCCAGATGTACAAGTTAGCTAGAGGTAGATGAAATGTTATGGATGTAAGGTTTTTGAGTTGGCTAACCTATATTAAATTATTTGAGCCTTGATTTCACCTCATTAAAGCTCTGCTTTTGGAGACAATAGAACCTTTGATCCAATTTAAGTTATAATATTAAAAATAGACAAACAATCTGTAAGATTATTGAGTAAATCCAAAGAGCTATTGAAACCCAAAATCCATGTATTATGTGTATAAGAGCTCCAAATTTCTACAATTCATGTATTATACATGCTATATATATATCTCTCTCTTTCTTTATTTATTTATTTATAAATATCATATATATTTTACTCCATTGCTTGATATAGACACTTTTCTCTTTAGTTTTTATTGCAGTATAGAGGAACGTGTAACTTAGAATCTACTTCATATCTTGAAAAGAAATTTCATTTGAATATAAACTATAAAATATTTAGTAATAACAGAAAAGCAAAGAAGCATAGACGTAATCATATTTGGTCACTCAAAACTAGAGTATGAGCTCTAATATAGATATCTTATCTAATCAGGGACAATGGCTAGTATAATAGTTAACAAAAGCTTATAGCTGAAGGTAACATTTACAAGGAACGTTAATAGCAACTTGCCATTGAAGATAAGTATGGATGGTAAAGATTTTTGGAAGAATGTAATCTATGATTAATATGTTTAAATGATTTGAATTAATGCACATATATTGGACTAAAAAGTGACTCAGATAAATTAGATTCCCCAAGAATGCATCACATAAAATGTATCAACCATGTTATTATAAAAGGCTCATATTACTTCAAGCAATGATGATTTTAGTGAAATATTCATTTCTTAGATTTTAAACATAATTATAATACAATATCAAACTTGCAATAGACAAATAACTTGACAATAACAACAACCTTAAATAGAGATTTTGGGATTGATCTTAATAAAAAATAAAGTTAAGATACACATAAGTAGACCAAGTTAAAATAAATGTTTGAGAAGAAGGCCAAAAATTTATACCAAATATATTTGTGCTATGGAGGAGTAAAATACAAAATTAATGAAAAATTAAGTAAGTACACCTTCTAAAGATAATTATAAACACAGTTATTGAATATGTCCATGATCAAGAAGCATAAAGGATTTATTCAAGTGAAATTGATATCATTAAATAAATAAGTAGTATTTATACCATTATTATATTGCTACCAATTCCATAAATATATATTCATATTGACTTTTATGAGATTTCATTTATATTTTTTCATCATATATCTATTATTACCATTAAGATAACTTGCTTTACATAGAATTCTATATAAGTTAACCTTTTTATCCTTATTTAGTCATTCCAACCATATAAATCCTGAATTTAGTATGAAGGTAGACCTAAATATAATAAAAACTTTGTTCAGCAAAAGTTAATAGCTATGTTCACTATTGTTTGCAAATTATTAGATTTGAAAGCCTTTTGAGAAGTACGGTTAATTCAGAAAAAACTGTTATTGAAAAAGTATTCCAATCTAATAATAAGAGTAAAAATACAATTTTCTTTGAAAAATATAAAGAGCAAATAAGTCACACTACAAATTAAATACAATCTACAACATAAACTTGGACTGAATACGTATTTGGAATGCAAATAAAAAGGTTGTTTATAAGAGTATAATTAATAACAACAATAAATAACCCCTTTTATGAAATTTAATAAAAATTATAAGAATATGATTAGTATTATGATATTGAGTAACCATGTCAATCGCAAGCAAAGTACTATGAAGATGACCATAGTGTAAATATCTTGTTTGTCCAACAAATATTGCTATCTTAAATATCATTTCATAATAATTTGTCGTTAAAAATTAACCTTTTTGATAGAAAACATCAATATTACGTTAGTTTAGTTCTTAATAAATTATAATTATTTATTTATTTATATTATTATATAAAATTAAGTGGCAGTCTTTTGGAGAGTCAAGGTTCACATTTGGCATAGATTGATTAGGTTTATTACTTGGCACAAAGTCTATATTAGATGTGAGAACTTATTGCTTAACTTGTGTAAATTTTATGCCATATTCTATAATAAATTCAGTTACTAAATGATTGAATTATTCATGCTATCACAAATATAGATTTTATAATATAGTGGATATGGTGAAAGTTGAAGTAATAAAGTTTATCACACTAATTGTTCCAATTTTATGCTTGTAAACATGGAAATATGGTACCTTTCAAGCAGAGTAGAAAACTATGAATTTCTTGATTATAAGTGTTTGAGAAACTTACTTGTGTTTTATTCTAGCTAAATTTTTCATTACACTCATATCAAGCACAAGATATGAATAGAATATTTCTAAAAGAATATGGAGTTTACATAGAAGTTGGTTGAGACTTACAAAGTAGCATATAGCCAAATTAGCCAAGGATTAAAAATAGGCCATATAAGCCAAGGATTACAATGATATTCTATAATTATCTAAGAAGCATCTTGGTATCTTCCAACCATCAGGGAATCTATATGCAAAGTGGCAACTTTTAAGAGGAATTTTTTAGGAAGCTTTATGGCTAGCTTAAGCTTGCATGCCAAGTAGTTTGCTTCTAGAAGGAAATTTCTTGGGAAGTTTATTGACTTTAGATTGCATGCCAAGTTCATGGCTTATAAAAGACTGCTTCTCAAGAAGCTTCATATTTAACACGGTTTAGGGTACCAACATCCAATTCAGTGTTTCTACCCTTTGTGTGCCTATTATACTTTAAACCCATATATTTTCAACCTCCAAACTCCCATATACTTCCATGACTTAACTAAGTTTTGCTCGATAGATAATATACTCGATAGATAATATACATGTCATAGTTGTTACAATTAAGATTAACTAGTAAGTAATTGCAAGAAAAAAGCTTGTATTCCAACATTTTGCTTATTGACTTTGTCCTTTGTTTCTTGACATTAATAATTTTTGTATCCTTTAAATGTCAATCAAAACATAATCTGTAAACTAAAAACAAGTATTGAATTTATTATCATCATAGTAATCAATCTAGTCCAAAATTGTTACTGGATTTTTGCATGATCACTTTATTTATTTTTTACAATCATTAGCAAAATGAAAATGAAATGAATAAATGAAAAGTTGTATTACACTTATTAATACTTTATGTCCAACAAGTCTTACATGTTTTTTATTTGAATAGTTCGAGGTGTGAATAAAAATACATCTTTCAAACTTATCTTTTCTAATAATTTAGCTTCACAATTTAACTAGTAATCCTAAATGTAAGCATCAAAAGAACATCAAGAATTTGCTTACTTAGTACTTATTTTGCTTACTTTGTAGTTTGAATTTTATTGATATCTTAATGGCAAACCTCCAAAGAATTTTTTTCAAGAAGAACTAAAATATTGCAGAAAATCTATGAGCATATGATGCATTTTTGCTTTTATCTATTATGTTATAGTATTTGTTTTTTTAGAGTACATATTTGATTTCATGGTGCTCTAAATAGAGATTGTGCTAATGTTGATGTGCTTGATAGGTGATAATTTAGATAATTATATCACATTTGGTTTGACAACATTTCACAGTGTTCATATATGTCATGTTATAATATTGTTTATGTGAAATTAACATAATAATAATGGAGATAACCAATTTAGCTCATTAGCATTAGTTTTTGCGCATGAAGTTATAGATGTGAAAGATAAATAAACTTACATATGAACAAATGCATAGGTTGAAAGTTTGTGTATTGTAGCGGATATGTACTTCAATGTACAAGAATTGTTTTGCTCCTCTTTCCTCTAATAAACCCAGCTTAAATTGAAGAATTGAGTACTCTGACCAAGATTTTGATTTCTTTATAAGAAGATTATTATTTGGCAAAAGCATGATTATATACACTAGCAAATCTAATTTTAACTGCCATAATCTTTGAGAAAAAATTATTATCAATTCTAATGTTCAAATACACGTTGGATATCAAATAACTTTCTATCTAGCAATGAAAATTTAGTGTATATGCTTTTTTAAGTATTGTTACGTATGATAAAGCTCAAATTCAAGATTTAATTTTAAAGTTTATTTGCTTTTAACTAATTTTCAAGACAATGGAGAGTCAAGATATAATATACATAACATACATCCTGAAAAAATATGAGCTTTAGCCTTAAAAAGTACGTGTAATCAATAAGCAACAAAGTACCAATGACCTATTAACAAATTGTACACTCTTCTTTTAGTATGTAACTTTCATTTAGACCTTGAAAAGCCTTGAACTTGCTCTTTATGATATATAAGAAAAGGTATGCAATATCAAGAATTCAATATATTTAAATTTGATAAATATTAACAAATTATAAAACCTCAAATGCAAAATATTTGCATATGAAAGATGAAGTCTTCAACATCTGATTTCTTCTTTAAGTAGGCTTGTATAACTTAACTTATGCATACACTTTATTTGTCTTATCTTTATAAATATCTTGTGAATTTAAATACCTCGTTACGTAAATAATGTTCTTAAATGTATGTACCAACTATTTAGATAAAATATTACTGTTTGAAGTCTTATCTTAGTTCACTTTAAGTAACATTTATTATAGATATCTATTATTAACAAGAGACATACTCCATTAATGCATTAATAAATATTTTAATCATTCTCAATTAACACAATCACTTAGATATTGAAATACTGGATTTTAGTGTTTCTTTTACTAATATAATCTTAACCTCAAATACACTAGTTAATCCATTTACTCAATCTAGTTTTGTATGAGTTTATCTTTTAACTCACAGTAGTTTAGCTTATTCCACACTCATTGATGCCATCCAACCCTTGCCTAGCTTATATCTTATGCCTTAGCTTGAACAAATATTACTAAGGTTACTATTACTATTCTTGATGCTATTGTTATTAAACACTCAAGCCTTACTAATTACTATGTGACAAATAAATATATATTTTAGTTGACTAATAAATGTTTCTCTTGACTGACTAGTAGATGGAAATGTTGTGCTCAATCATAAACTTAAGTATATGTATTATTTTAGGTATTATTCTTATGATTGGGTACTTATTTATCCTATAGTTTCTAAGTTCTTTTTAATCTTAAGATTGTTATATTCTTAAAATTATACATTTTTATATTAAATAGTATAGCTTTATTTTGAGTTTTAAAATATGCTAGTAATTTGTGACTCTATTACATCTAGGTTGAGTACATGAAATATTTCTATGAGAATCTATTTATTTGATGAAATACTTCTATGAGTATCTATTTATTTGATATGATATTTCCTTCTTTGTTGGTAAACTTATAGGCAAGTTCTAGGTATGTATTTTATTGTAAATTATACTTTGAATACCTTTAGTTTCAACTGTTAAAAAATTAATTGATTAATCATTTATACATTAATTTTCAATAATTTTGTATTTGTATGATATTATAAGACTGATCACATAAAAAGCTATAATATAAGTAACTTAAAGAAATACAAAAATTAAAGCATATTTAGAATAGAAAGTAATTATATACTTCTATAGTCCATCAACTCTCTATGTGTTTGAGTCATATAAAACATAATATGTTGTTTGGAACTTCAAGTTCTCTAATAAATTATAAAAATGTTTAAATTTTAATTTTAAGGTAAAATGTGATTTTAGAATGAAATCTTAGAAAAAATACATAGATAAGAAAAATAATGTTATCAACTCATTAAAGTATAAATACTTTGTTTATTATTGGAACACTTCAGCTTGTGCTTCTATAAGGAATCAACATTTATTAGAGTAGATTGCATTAAATTGAGATTTATGATTTCTAATTTTTCTTACATTATTTAATATTTTTAGTAAACTTATGTTGTGCAAGACTAACCTACTAAAAGTTGTCCACTTGGAACCATATAACCCTAAACCGTGTATCTTTTTGCCCTTTATAAGTTAATTGAACCAAATATGTATTGATAGACAAAGTGAAAACAAATATTAGTTTAAATAATTTAGTATAGAATAGAACAAAGTATAGAAAATACTTTTACTATAGAATAGTTATATAAAATCATCTAAGTTGTTGTATTCATATCATTTATCTTTGATATATTTTATGCAGCTCCAAAATTATGCTTAAAAATAAGACAAATGATAATTTAGTTGTTCAATTTTGTGAGAGAAGGAATGCAATATTTATTTAATATGAATTTCATGTCTATTCCTTTTGGTTAACTAAAGTGTTTTGAATTTCAAGATTTTGCTCAAAAATATAATAATAATAATCATTCCACTATGATAACTTTAAGTAATCAACAACATATTCATATACGAACTCAAGTCTAACTTGAATTATCAAGGTATGCAACTCTTACCCACAATCAAGATAAAAGAATAAATGAATTTTGAGACTGATGATTTAAATGATGAAAATAGATTGATCAAGGAAATTTATAAAACAATGATAGTGATTTGTTAAGGTTTACTCTTAAATTAAATAAGTTGCTTACTTAACAAATAGACAATACTAAGCAATGTCTTACCAAGTTACTTTGCAATAGATCATGTTGCAAATAAAAGTTCTAAGTCAGATACTTGGGGTCAAATGATTATATGAGACAGATGGCTTTACATTACTTGATTGTTTCTATTGAGAGTTATAGTAGGTTTTTGACCATGTGTTAGTTTTTGTTATAAGATACATGAAGGTAGAATAGATACATGAATAAAAGTTATGTATTTACTTTGTATGCTTAAAACTCATATAGAGATTCTCATATCAAACATCTTATCTTATGGTACATCAATAAAGCACAAGATATAGAAACTGATTATGATTATCCTATTTAATCTCAACAACATATAGCAAGTATGCATCTCTAAATAATCTAGGATCTATCTAAACTAAGCATATGATTTAATTAATGTAATTTTAATTAATAAATTTACTTTTGGTTTTAGTTTATTCTAAATTAAATCCTATAAGTATTATTTTAAATTATGGATATCCAATATATACTCATTAAGACGAATGATCTTAGAAATTTTTGTTTTCAAGTAAATTGAAAGTTTAGTTTTTAATCTTAGTATTTCTATTATAATCAAGAGAAAATTTATTATTTGGTAATTGAAAGTAATTTCTAAAAATTATATTCATGAAGTGCTTATTGTATCCTTTGCTTTGTGTTCTGAATATTTCCTCAAAAATATATGATATTACAAGAGATAGAATCATTAGACGGTGAATTGAGGTGTAACTCACATTATTATACAACAAGAACCAAGAATGATAAATATATAAGTTTTAATCTTGTTTGATTTATTATTTAAGTTGTAAAAATATTTTATCAATCCAAAGAATCTCAAAATAAATATTATGGCTAGATCTATAAAGCTTTTGTATCTTTCTCATTAAGGTACTTCCATGCAAATTCCAATTATAATTATATTATTTCATGTCAACTACAATGGGAAAGATAAATATTCACACTGCAGTTTACAAAATGATGGATGAAGAATACAACTATTATCTTCCTAAAATAGAGTCTATATTAATTATATAGTATAATTGTTTTTAAGCTTAAATCAAATTTCAAATACAAATAAAATATATATTATGTAATAAAATGAAGCCAGGCATAGTGCCCATTATACATAACATAGAGGAGACTAGATGTATTGAATTTCAAGTGATTTTAGTATAATTTGTCATTAATATAAAGAACAATTACTAATCAGTTGATAGATTACAAAATCTGAATATATACCTAAAGACTAACATTCATCTCATATTTAATGTATAATGACTTCGTTGATGGTTTATTTAAATCCCATATGCATATCTAATTACTTATGGAAATTAAGGACTTTAATGGTTTCAAGAAATATAAATATATATATATATATATTCTCTTTTGGGTAAAATATAAATAATTCCTAGTAATTTTTTTATAGTAGGTTTCATATGGAGAAATTGATACATGTATGGTATGATATGATTGTGGGAAGATGGAAGGATTTTGACACAGTTCTCATGATAAGCAAAAAGATTAGAACCTAAAGAACAATGAATACAATTTAAGATGATGTTGCAAAAAATTGAATAAATAAATAAGTAAACAAAAAAAGAGTATTCTTATAATATTTTTGATAAAATATGGAATTATTTCTCATTAAAGATAATATTGCCTAGTATAATAAGTAAGTATTTTGAGTTGTTATTCATGAATATCTTCTATTCCAATATAATGAACTTCAGTTTGACATAATTCATGAAAGAAGGCTGACTGTGTAGAAATAATAAAGGATGGGAAGACACCATCAAGCCGTTAAGGGAGGGATGAAACAGGTAAAATGGGGCTAAGCCCCAATATTCTACATGAGTCATTTTAACATAATTAGTTATGAAAACTATATGAAATTTTAAAATAAATTTATAAAATTTATGAATGGGATATTATAATCAGTACAAAATATTGAAACCCCAAGATGTGTCAAACTTATTGGTGTACTTTTAGGTAGTTTATGTGATTATCAGTACATATTATTGAAACCCAAACATGTGTCAAAAGTATTGGTGAATTTTTAGGTAGTTTGTGTTTTTATACATTAACATGATGTTTTGTTACTTCTTGTGACTTCGATGTGAACTTTGACTATTTAAAAACTATAGTATATTGATTTTCAAGTAAGACAAAATCTAGTTTATAGGAGAATGTCATGCAAAATATAATTTTATAAATAGTGTACAAATGAAAATTCAAAATAGTGGTACAAATTATTATTAACAAATCTATATAATATTATTATGTTTAATCTTTTAGAAATAGGACATTTGATTGAATGAGAAATTTTATTAAGTTTTTAAATGATTGAAATGAAAAATACAAAATATACAAATTATAAACATTGAGCTTATATATGAGTATCAAGGGTTAGCAAAGGTTATTATTGTTGTATCATTTGTCATGGTGGAAGTCATATTCTAAGATTTACTTGAATTAATTAGAAGTTGATTTATGGCTATTTTTAAGTCTAGGACAACAAGAACTATGGCTATTGTATTTAAAGGAATGTATCAGTTTTATTTTAAGAAGAGTGGTACGAGTTTCATACTTTGTTACATAAGCTATCCAATGACAGAATTTTCATAAGACTCCTTCAAGAAGCCAAATATGAACATAAAACAACTTAGTAGAAGGTGGACATCTAAGTAAAATATTCCGTGTCATATAGTATACTCTATAGTTTAGACGGAAGTATGGCCAACATTTTTAAAAGAAATATTCATAAGGAGTAGAGGTATTGTTCTCACAGAATTATCAAAAAGTGCAACAATCAAAAATGATATACTAACTTATCCAAGATAGTCCATTTAGAAGATTTGAGGTTATCATTATGAATTGATTAAATTGAGTTTCAGAAATAGTGAAGATCAAACTGGCATACATTATCATAAAAATACATTCAAAATATGATAAATTTGTCAAGATTAATGAAAAATATACACATAGGATGCATCATGTGAGTTGAACATATTAGCAATTACACATAAATTATCAAATCACCTTCATCTAAACCAAAATAAAAAACAAAGAAAATTTGGTACTTTGATTGATAAGTTTGCAAAGAGTTAGTTCTAAATATATAAAAGAATTACCATATGAAGGAAATATCATTTGTCATGCAAATTGCACATACAGATGCAACGAAGTTAGCTTAGATAAAAATACACATAACTTATTTTATTCATAAAGTCAAAGATCCACAGTTTTTAAAAAGTGAAATCAATGCAAGGTCAAAAAAACTCAAATGGCACTCTTTTTGCCAAATAAGCATAGATGCTACATTATATATTCACGTGAACATCAAATATTTACCTAAATTTCACTTTGGGAAATTTCATTTAAATATTTGATTAAAATTTACTCTTTTAAGTTAAGTAATATACTAAACTTGTTAATAGTAACCAATTTTCATGCTTTTTATCTAATACAGTTCCATATGTAGAGGTTGTAGGTTTGAAGCTTGAAGTAAGGATGTTAGATCTGGATTTGGAGTTGAACTTAAATTTGGAGTTCAACTCAAAGGATGTGAAGTAATATTAATTCATTCAAATGTGACATCTAGCAAGGATTCAAATTATTGAGGTAAAAAGAAGCTTTCAGAATAAATTTTGAACTAAAGTTCTATGTACTTAGAAAACTATTACAATTAGAGACACTTTGATGGAGGTTTGTCAAGAAAGTTATCTCAAAAAAGAGTTACATTTTTTTATGAACAATGTTGTATACTGACCTAAAGAGTATTTCAAATAATTTTATCGATGAGTAGTGGAGTGAGTCTATCTCAACTTATTCAATTTAGGTATAATTATCAGTACAAAATCTAAAGAAGAACAATCTTAACTAAATTGAAAAGTAATCTAAGCAATTGTAGAGATAGGTGTTGAAGATAACAAGAAATGTATTAAATATATTGGAAAGAAAATGCCTAAAGTAAAAAGCATCGAATGAAAGGATTTCAAGAACAATGTATTTTATTTAATATTAGCAAAGCTCATTCTCAATAAATATTAAATGACTATTGATATTTGGATTGCACACCAGCATGGATTACAGAAACAAATGTACAATGCATACATCTATATTTTATTCTCTAAGAGTAATAAATATAATAACTTATACTCAGAGTCTTACTTTTGTATAAAGAATGCAACTTTATGTATATATGAGCTAGTGCTTTTACATAGAATCAAAGACAAATATTATCAATTTTGTAATGTAGTTAGAATTACCTTTTTGAGCGATATTAGATAAATGAGTACTCTAGATAAAAACCTTCAAAATAGTGCTTCCTTTAAAATCAACAAATATTGAAAAGCCAAATCAAAATTAGAACTTAAAGAAAGTGCAAGCAAAGTTATATAATATATATGACTTACGTGACTTGTAAAACAACCAATATAAAATATCGTTGGAATATCAATAAATGAATGGGTGGTTATTTAGCGATCCCAAAAGCTAGAGTAGTGCATATAAGTCAAATTGGTTAAAACATTTGCAAGAGATGCTCACTCATACTTCACAGTCACACTTCACTGTGTGGGTTTAGCTATTCATAACAACAATCATTGCAAAGGATGGCTTTTTGAAGGAGTAGCACTGGAAATAGACTTATAGCATTTGAGGTGTGACGAATGTAGAAATACTATATTGATACCTTATTAGTCTATATTGATCCGAAAGGTTGGGAAAATCTAGAAACGCTAGATTGACACAGATTAACCTTTACTTTGACAGAACCATGTTGTATTAACCATAGAGAATGTATCAAAAGGAAAACACAAGCCCTCAAATGTTCAGAAAAGATGATTTTACATGATTTATACACGCTAGGCAGACTATTGGAAGAAAAGACAGGCAACCAAAGTTGCCATATAATTATTTGATTTCACTTGCACAAATTCCAGGAAATTTGTGTGTAAAAAAACACAATAACAGAGGTTGGTATATTGTTGCAAATGAACAAACACCAGGTTGAAAGGCTGGAATATGGAGAATTCAAGGATGACTGGAATGGTGATACGACTAGCACAAACACCATATATGGTCCGAAGCTCTATAATAAAGTATTTACATATTTTACAATGATTTTGTTTTTAAACTAAAGATTTATAATAGATAATCTGCAGTTTCAATTATAGTTTTTTGTAGATTAGGGTTGAATAATAATGCATGGTAAATATGCAGTGCTTGTTAATGTATGTAGTGATATCTAGTCAGTAGATAGAAAGCGCATCCAATACCATAAGACTAGAAATGAATTTCTTCTCATCAACGGGAAGAATGACAGAAGATTGTTTTGTTGGGATGTGTCTAAAATGCACACAATATAGAAAAATGTAACTCTGGAGCTCTATGGCGATATATTTGCGTTTGATTCCGGGTAATAATACGAGAACATTACTCATCAAGAAGTCAATCATTATAAGTTTGGAACCTTCGATAGAATGTAACGTACTGAGATAAGTATGAAGTTATAGACCACCTCCGGAAATATCGACCTCTCTATTATTGATGTTGCTTGTTTGACTAGCATGACCTCTTCGAACGGCACATTGCCAACCTCCTTTTACACTCATCGTACCAATGGAGAAAGTGAAGATCGGTCCTCGAAAGGATGCAGAGATACTTCTACCGTAGGATAACCTCCTCCGTCCCCTTCTCTTTGAGGAGGAGATGAAAACCACTACGGAAGAGGAGCCGAAGAACAGCCTAGCCAGGGTGACGAGGCATCCACGAAGCAGAAACGGAGGCTCCACGTGTCGGAGCTCGAGGTTTGCCGAAGGGCAGCAGTTTCGACGTGTGTCAAGGTGTCCGGGTCCTCTGGTTTGTTGCTTTGCTCGAAAGGTGCAGCGGAATGAGATCATCGAAAATTTCTCCGAGCAAAGCTTAACAATTCCTGGTGCCAGATGTCCGAATGGCCGTTGCATACAGGCAGACATAGAGTCGAGGTGCTTCTTAAGTGTGGTGAAATTTCCGCGAATTGACGAGGAGGAGGTATCGCGAATTGACGAGGGGTGGGACTCGCGAAAGGAGCAGCAGGGCAATTGAATATTTATCGTAAGATTTGAGGTGATTGTGAATTTGTTGACTCGAGTATGGACCAGAGCTGGAGACGCACGCAGGTATGAAGAACAGTTGTATGCCTTTGAAGAGTTGGCTATCGCTTAGAATTTTGTGGTCAGCCTCTAAATTTATTGGAATTGACAGTTTGTATGAAAATTCGGATGTGCTGACTGTCTCCACCTGTCGGTGAAGCCTGACTGAGAGGGGATGCCGGGGTTTGTTTCGGGATATTCTATTCCAATTGCGTGTAGGGAGCTCCTTGACTTAAGCATACCGTTGAATTTTGTCCGCACGATTTGCTCTTGCTTTATAGCTGTTTCTGTAGTCCGATTACGGCCTTCATCACGAGATGTAGGCTTTCCTATTTCATATCTCATTAGATGTCAATTGTCTTAGGATTGTCTCTGTTGTGAACATGATGGTCCTGTCCACAGGCGCAGAAATTGAATGATGGAGGGGAACTATATTTTGTTGAAGTGTCGACGGGTTGCACCTGGATGGAGTGGCGTTCTGTTTGACTATTCTGGTAGCATACTCTTCTTACATCGAGCGCGAGCGGTGGCGAGCGAGAAGACAGCACTTTTGGAAGATCTTCCGCACGATAAGAATATCTATCAAATAGTTTAGTCTACGTGAGTACGAACTGTATCATCCGGAAAATATTGTAGATTCAGATACTAGTGAGATGACATGCTCAACTTTGAGTCGGGTGTTTTATCTCAGATTGTTCTTAAGTTGTTGCAACCTGATAGGAATTTGATGCAAATGCCGGGTTTCTACGTGGAATGTGTTTTCTGCTAATCAACCTGTCAGGTCTTCCGATGGCCGAATTTCTGTGATTCAATATGCAAATGAAAATGCACTTACGAGTTGAAATCTCTTGCAGCCAGTAGTAACTGAATAAGCCTAACAGCTGGAGAGAGTTCGAGAACATAATGCTGATGCAGCGCGGTATCAAACGAATGGCCGCGTGTCGACTGTTACTGGCTATGTATATAATTTGTCACTGTAATTTCTCAACAGTTCTTTGTACAAACTTTAGACAAAGGTTCGCTGGTTATGGACAGAAGCAAAACGATCAAGTTGTGTCTCGAATTGCATTTGGCTCTTGCGCCAACCAAAGTGCTCCTCAGGTGGCTAAACTATACGACCTATTCTGTTATTAGTTTGGTTCAGTAACTGCTTGGCATAATCAATTGGGTGGTAGTAGACTACTCCACTATCTTGTAATGTTGAACTTTCTGGCCTGAGGTAGCGTCAATGGTAATGATGAACTTCCTCAATGCAAATGTAAGTGCCCGAGAAAGGCAGAGCATCTGGTGCTCGATATCATCTGGTGCTCGATATCTTTGCAGAAAGTTTACCCGAACCATTCACGATCCAAACACCCCCTCTCTATCGCTATGCAGCCTATTTGGAGTGCAATCTCGGAGTTCGATCCCTCTTTGTTTATATGGCTTGGAGACAACATATATGCGGATGGCAAGCTACCCGTTACATTTATTGGGAGAAACCGAACGTCTGGTCCTTTCAAGAACACTCCTCGTTTTTGGCAAGTCTCTGCAGAGGAGATGGAGGTAAAATACAAGATCGCCAAAAACGTATCGGGTTATTCAGCTTTACGAAAGACAGCGCAAGTAAGAACTCTGTGCTGACTTCTGCATTTTTATTTCTTGTTTGTCACTTTCTCAATGATGGCAATACAGACCTTTTGAATTACCAAACTCAACCTTTGGTTGGATCCAGAAAGATGTAGACGTGACTTGTGTATCTTGCGCTGTCTCGAAGTGATTATCTCTTTATCTGCCCCCTGGTGAAGTGATTAAGATTCTTTATAGTAAAGAAGAAAAGCTAGACTAGTCGTCAAAATAATCGGATGACAATGCCAGGGAAATATATCCAGTGAGAGCTCATGGGAATGTCAAAGAATCTTCACATTCCACAGAATATTCAAAATTCTTACAAGTCCCTCAGACGACTGGTGTCTTATTGTGTTGCTGTTTACAGCACTGTTTTCAATTTTAGAGCATCGTAGTTTTCAGCCATTCTTACTTACATATATCTACGCTCTCTCGCCGTATTTGGCCCTTCCAGATCATTGGAACATGGGACGATCACGATTACGGGTTGAACGACGCTGGAAAGGAGTTGGCTAACAAAGATATCAGTCAGCAACTTATGCTGGACTTCTTTGATGAACCTAAGAACAGCCCTAGGTGAGGTGGAGCTTTGTACTAGCTGAATTGTCGATCGAGAATTCTCTGATACTTGACTCCCTGATACTCTCTGATTCTCTTTTTGGATCTGATACTTGACTAATTTCTACATAAGTTCTTGGCTTCCAAGTCTATGCGATCTGATACCTTTTCCAGAGAACTAAACAATACTATGTGATCTGTCTATCTAGTTTCGAAGCGTAGACAATCCCTTATTGACTATGCAGAAGTTCTCATCTGGAATATTGCAGACGGAAACAGAAGGGTGTGTACGCAAGCTACACATATGGGCCGATTGGGAAGCGAATCAAGGTAAATCTTGGTGACTAGGGAAGTAAGAAACGTTGCTTTCAACGCTCAACTCTTAAATGTTGATTTCGTAGAGATTACTTGATGTGATAATGTGCTTAAAATTTGTTTCGGGTTTTGGTCGATGCTCTTTCTTTTAGTCAAGTTGCAAACTCAAAGTGAACCGTACACTCACTATTTCTAACTGAGAAATAGTGATTGTCGTCCTACTTCTATTCAGATGGGTAATTATTTTATTGTGATCACATTCGCACTATGACTGGTCTTTCACATTCGCTAGAGAAAATTCTGATGCAGATGTTCAATAGGTAATTCTTTTGGATACCAGGTACCATAGAGATGCTCTCTTCAGTAATGGTGCGATGCTTGGAGAAACGCAATGGGCATGGCTGGAGGATCAATTCAAAGTAAACGATTCTCAAATAAATATTATTGCATCATCCATACAGGTGCATTGATTATCTTTTTAATCTAACTTTGTTAAAGTTCTAGATAAACTTCTCTCCTTCTATCCGAAGGTTGTAGGAACAGGTTAAAGTGGTGGAGTTCCTCGCTGTGCCAAGCTCTCGCTAGAACATCAGCTTCTAAGTCTCCGGCTTTTGTGATTTGGAATAAAATCTGCCTGCATTTCCCCATCATGTAGAATTGCCCCTTTTTCTTCAGTGTTTTGCATAGATTTGTTACATTACTGGATAACACCACTAAATCTTGCTCACGTACTGATGCAGGTTGTATCGAACATGTCTGCAGTGGTTCAACCATTTTTTCACGTTGAGTCCTGGTCGAACTTCCCTGCAGAGCAAGAGCGTTTGTTTAAGCTGATTTCTGATTACAATGTACGCACTACACTACGTTCTTTTAATCTTGTCATTCTCTTTTGTTAAATATGATGGTGGAAGCTGGAATCAGAGTATCTCGTTGAGCACTTTAGAGAATGAATTGATTCACATTTCCCAAAGTTGAGCTATCCTGCTTCTAAAATCAGCTTTCACTTCGCTGTTTCGGTGTATAAGATGCATCTGACTCAGGGTTCTAACGTCAATTCTCGCTGGAAGCTTAATCACCTGTGTTATTACGAACTGTTGTAAATACATAATTCTATGCTTTGTATTTGCAGGTTAGTGGAGCGGTATTTATCAGCGGAGATGTTCATTTTTGTGAAATAACGCGTTTTGACTGTGGGCCAATGGGATATCCTTTATACGACTTAACATCCAGTGGAATTACACAAGCGGTGGAAGAACTAAATCATCCGATAGTGGCATTTCTCATAAGATTTGCTGCATGGTTTGTGCCCAATACAATGCGCGTTTACGGTTCACTTTGCAGATACAAATCCTGTGTCTATGGTATGACGTAAGACTGTTTTACTTCGTATCATCTTTCTCTTCCTAGGGTGTTCACAGCGACATTCTTTGTTGTAGTGGAACACCCTTGATTGGCCAAGGTCGTCCCGCTTGTACCTGGAGTATCGAGTTGGGTTCAAGTGTGAAATCAATGGACAGTGACGCTCATATGCAGAACTCATTTGCAGGAAAACGGAATTTCGGGACTATCGAGATTGACTGGAATGCTGATCCGGTTCAAGTAACCATGCAAGTAAGAGATATATTGGGTAGACCAGTTTCTGGTGCACAAGTCCCTTTGACAATGCTACAGCCTGGGGGCCTACAGACTCAATCTTTACAGCGCAGTGAAGTAAGACGACACTGTACTCTAGAGGCAGATTTGCCATGGACTAGAAAGTACAAGCTAGCATATTCCTTCTTTGGGACTCTTTTCGGTAAGACTCTATTTCTATTGTGGATTTCGAGTGTTACAGACTCTGCATAGTTCCATGTTACGTCTCGTTAGTGATGAAAGATATTCTATTAGTAACAGGCCACTCTCTCACAGGCAATTAATGAGTTTAAATGAGTTTATTAACATACTCGAAGGTAGACACCGCTTCCTCTAACTGCTCAATTGTATTTGCAGTATTATCGCTATCACCATGTGTTTTCGGTTACTTCACCATCAAAACATTGAGAGCACGAAGACGCCGTGAACCGAATCAGAAACCCGACTAATAGCTGCATGGTTTGTCTTTATAACCCTTCAAGAAAATTCAGACATCGGCATCCGATGGTTACGTTTTGTGATTGTACAGGAGGCCACTCCGTGACTTGTACAGGAATTAATTTAAGATGGTAGCACTCGTTGCCCAATGGACTTTTCTCACCTTGTCTAGAAAGCAGAACAGTGTTCGTACAATTTTTTGGTCTCAAATTTGGATTATTCAGTTTTCTCTAATGTAGAAAAGACCAGAAATGTCATGGTGCGGAGTAACCTGCGATCTTTCTATTCTGAGTATCGCGGTTACTGGTGAAAATGTTAAGGCGAGATCTATATTTTGTGGAAACATAGACTGGAGAAATTTGGCTATCTCCCACATCTTTTGTATTCTAATGCAACGATCAATACGGAGAGTATTGATTCGTGTTGCAGACGAGTACGAACCTCTTCCACAGAATCTGTGAGGGCATGGATTGCAAGATGTGACAGTTGGAAGAAGATCCACTCATCCAATAATCTACGAACGGAAGTAGTATGAATTTCAGTTCAGCATTCTTCTTTCGTGGTGATGGCAGTGAATGGTTGATAATTGCGACAAGTGGTGGGTATTACTTTGAAAGTGTGAAAGGGTTTATGGGAAGATCTGATAAGCGAAATGTATTTCTAAGTTCGAATGCAAATACGGTCAATCATGATCTCGTCCTTTTCTTCTCACTTTAAAAGATGCGAAAGTGTGCCAAACACCTTGAAAGTACTTCCACTCGTTGGATCTTTTTATAATATGAATTGTCAAAAAATTTCCAATTTTTTTAGGATCTCAAATTTCTGTCGCACTTCTGACAAAATAGGATTGTAATGTAACCTTCACATAAAATAATTATTGATGAATATAAAATATATATAATTAAAAGAATGTGGGTAGGAAAATCTTCCGTTTGAAGAAATGGATACGAATTAGTATCCCCTCAAGCATCACTCCCCAGTTCTTTATTGGTTTGAATTACAGTTTTTTATGTTGGATGCGAATCAACTTGATCATTGGCTTCATCATATGTGGTCTTTCCATGACGAAAACAGAATATTAAGACGAAACCCAATTCGCTTTATGTGGTCCGCTTAGCTACCTTCGTTAAAGGGTGATTAATTTAACGGGAACTCTCGAACATTCTTATAGAAGCATTAAGGACTTTCTATTTACATCTTAAGATTGTTAGTGCAATCGTTGCGCAGATGGACAATCCTCGATAAGGGTTAAGTTTTAATTCATTTTTAAATTAAGTCCTTTTTCCGTAACATTAGAATGTCTTTGTCGTTGACGAGTAGGTCAACGAACTATGTGAGCAAGCTAAAGATTTTGTTTATCTCAGTTAAATTCTAATAAAGTGATAATAAGTGAAGCCTAAATTCGGTAGCGTTCATTTAGTTAACTGGGGTTGCAATAATCGGTTCGAGATTTTGCTTAGCAACTTAGTTGATTATCTAGTGATATTATTAAGATACTTGCTGTTTTGCTATTATGTTACTTGTACCAAGTAGATAATATAGTCTACTACCTTCTTTATGGTTGAAGGATTCATATCTTTAAGGATAGGTTCAATCGTTGCACCTTGAGTTTATCCTCAAGGATATTTCTCATTAATGCAAGCAAGAATATATAATCTTCATTTTCAATATCAATTTAAATTGTACAAATGAAACTAAGTTTACCAAATAGCTTTAATTTTAGCTAAAAATATTAAAATAAATTTTATCAAACAAAACCAATTTTTTTCTGTAATAATATGTTCAACAAGGAAGAAGTAGGGGTAAAGATTCCAAATGAACACACCAATACATAGATGTTTATACTAGCTAATATTGTAGTACTTATTGGAGATTACTTAGTATAGTTTCCTAGTACAAAAAATTACAAGAAGGTTAAATATTTTATCACTACCAAGAGCTTACACCCTTGTCATTGCACACATTCTTGACAAATATAACATAAGTGATTGCAAATGTAGTGCAAGGGAAGAATATGAGTACCACATGATCGAGTAACATTCTAAGGAAGAAATCTTTGAACATAGTATTTGTCAAAGAATACAAGGACTGGAAAAACACTCCAAGACCATTCGCGGATCATGAGAGAATGAGAGAGAGCATAAGGAAGATAAGCAAGAATGAATGGAGAGAGGGTAGTCCTTTCATATATATATAGTTTACATATGTATCCTAACCCTAATACAATTGTAAAATATGAAGTAAGTCACTAACTAAGTCACTATGAGCTTGGGGCATTATCAACACTCCACTTCAAGCTCAACTCAATATCATGTACACCAAGGCAAAGTCTGAAAGCCTCAAACTTATCTCTAGATAAAGCCCCGGTGAAATATCAGCGATCAGTTACCTTGTGCCAACAAACTTAAGCTCAATTTGCCCTACCAGAACTTTCTCCCTAACAAAGTGATAGTGCACCTCAATGTGCTTAGTCCTGACATGAAACACATGATTACTAGCTCACTTGATGCTACTCATGTTATATGTGTAAAATGCAATGTGAAATAAACAATACACACCAATATTAGAAAGCAAACTCCAAAGCCAAAAAACTTCACAAGTTGCAAAGCCATGATACTCTGCCTTAGTGGAAGATAGAGCTATAGTTGGCTACTTCTTAGAAGCCCAACTCACAATGGCATTCCCAAGTCCAAATGTGTACCTTGAAGTAGATCTCTTGTCAAGGACACTTCCTGCACAATCTACATCAATGTAGCCATGTAGCACCAATGATCTGCCAAATGTGTAGTGAAGGCCAAACTACAATGTGAACGTCACATATCAGAAAATGCACTTGATAGCCTCAAAGTGATGTTTTCACAATGATTGCATAAATTGACTGACAACTCCAACCTCATAATTAAGGTCAGGTCTAGTGATAGTCAAATAGATGAGACTACCAACCATCTGCCTATATCCAAGGGGATCAACAAGCAACTCACTATAGTCAATACCCAAGTGATGGTTATGTTCCAAAAGGTGGAGTCATAGGCTTACACTCTAATAAGCAGAATCTCCTTAGCATGTTAGTGGCATAATGATATTGCACAAGCCACATATCATGTCCATCCCTAATAAACTCCACACCTAAGAAATATCTAAGGCCACCTAGATCTTGCATCTCAAATTGGGCCTTTAAGTACTCCTTAATCTGAGACACTAGCTTCTCACATCTACCAATGACAATGACATCTTCTACATAGATGGTGACAATCAAATCCTGATCTGCTTCCCTTAAAACATACAAGGTAAGATCAGAACAACAAATAACAAACCAACAAGCTACCAAGGAGGAACTGATATTTGCATACTAAGCCCTAGATGCTTGCTTCAAGCTATAGAGCGGTTTATGTAGCTTGCAAACTTGAGATCACATCTTGCATACATGTATCATGTCTAGGTGCAAGAATGTGTTGGAGGATGTGTCCATCATCCTCATTGGTAACAACTCCATTAGAAGGGGATACAATTGTAGAGGCACAACCTCTTGAACTATCTGATTGAGGCATAGATTGAACAACATCTTTAGGTTCCCCAATAGATACAAAGGAAATAATAGCAGAAATAGTATTCCTTGGGCACTCAATAGGTGGTATAGAAAACCAAATAGTGGGTGCTACCACAAACCAAGAGGCTAGCTTATCAAAGATAACATCTGTGATACTATAGAACTTCTATGTTGTGGGCTTATAACATCTATACCCTTTGGAATCTAGATCATATCCAAGGAGAATGCATTTCTTAGCTTTTGGATCTAACTTCTTACAATTCTCATCAAGAATATGTACATAAAAAACACAACCAAAGACCTCAAGGAAGGAATAGTTATGCTTATTGCCTATAAATGCTTCCAAAGGTGTGTGTGAGTGATTGTAGACATTTGTGTGTGATTCATCAAATACATTGCACATGAGATAACTTCAGCCAAATAAACCTTGGCCATGTGCTTCTTGTTAAACATGGTGCATGCTGCCTCAACTATGTGATTATTCTTTTTCTTTGCAACTCCATTGCATTGTGGACTATAGACATACATCTTTTGTATCAAGATACCTTGATCTCTCAAGTATTGGTCAAATTTGAGAGAAAGGAACTCTCCTACTCCATCAAATCTCAATTGAAGTACATTGAAACCAAACTTCTTCTCTACTAGTCTTTGGAAAGTCTGAAATACTGAAAGGAGTTCTAGAGAAGTCTTGCTCTTCAGAAGGTAGACCCAAATGTAGCAAGATTAATAATCAATAAAAGAAACAACGTAATGAAAACCAATTAAGCTTGGTTGAAAAGCAATCCATACATTGCTAGCACATCTACCTCGGCTTTTAAAGGGTTGTCTAGCCTGCTTGCCAAACTAACATGCTTCACATATGGTAGACGTAACAATTGAAAAAAGTTTGGGCAACCTAATGAACAAACAAGAGGATGAAAGAATTTTTCAATCTTTGGAGGTTCATATGCCCAACTAGCTTATGCCACATAGCAATGTTAGGCACAATTGGACCACTTTGTCCATACATGACAGATTTTCAAGGGAAGCATAAAAGAATCAAGCTTAAACAATGTGCCATTCCTACTACCTTGTGCTATAAGGTTACCATTAACAACTTCAATAAAGCATCAATCTTTGTTGAAGCGCACTTGCATACCTTGCTATACTAACTGTCTTACAATAACAATTTTATGGATATGGTAGGCACATGAAGAACATTTTTCAATTCTTGAAATGAAGAATGTGCAATACAGAGAAAAATGTGACGTGTATGTTAAATTTGGTACTTGGTGTCATCTCCTATCACCATGTATTGTGACATCTCGATATGCTAAAAGATAGTGAGCCACTCTTGATGTGGTGCTCTGTGAGTAGTGGCACACAAATCAATCACCCAATCAACTTCAGGTTGGAACATTGCACATCTTTGATGAGTGACAACTAATAATTGCTCTTTGTCTTCTATGCAAGCATAACCTTGTCGTTTGTGTTGGTATTTTTGCTTCTTGAAACATAATTTGGAAATGTGCCCTTTCTGGGGATAGTGGTTATAGGTACCAAGAGTGCATCGTCTATTTTGTGCCCCAATATTCTACATTTGCTAGTGTGCTGCTCTGCATCTACCACTAACTTGATTGCCAACATTGCAAACACCACCTGTTGTGACATTCTTGCCTCAACTACTACCTCAAAATTCTCCAATGCTTGCAAAATACAAGCCTTCTAGGACATTGGACAAGGAGGAGCTAACACTTTGCAACAATTGTACCTCCTCACCAAGTAGCATTGCAACCAACTCATCTCCTTTGAGAAGCGGCTCTTGGGTAGAAATCAATGTTACAACTTATTTGTAGTCTGGTGTAAGACCTTGTAGTGTACCTCCTATCAATTACAACCTTCATAGAAGCAATTTGATCCACCAAGCTCTTGATGTGGTTAACATAATTGGTAATGCACATTGAGCCTTTCTTAGCAGTTTTGAACTACTATAGCACTTGAAATTTCATAGCCTTTATTCCAAATTGAAAAAAAATTGGCCAAAGCATCAAAAGCCATCTTGGGCAAAGTGAGGTCTTGAATGTGAACTATCATTGATGATGAAATGCAAAATGCAATGCAATGTACTGCTTGAAATGATGTATGCACCCATGCTGCTTGTGTTGCTTCCAATGTTGCATCATTGACCGTCACAGTTGGTTCTATCTCCTTTTCCATCATGAGACCCCATAGCCCTTGATCCGGTAGGAATATCCACATGCAAAATTTCCAAATAATCCAATTGAGCTTGTTGAGCTTCTTGGTACTGATCATTCTCACGGACTCTATCATTGCTACAATCATAGAATCATAGCACTTGTTCTCATGAGAAAAATCAAGAAATCCGTCAAAAATTAGTTGGGTCCACAATATAGACCAAAAAAGTAATTCTTTTACTGATGAGAAACACATAACTCAACCTATAGAGTTTAGAAAACACTATTTCTAAAAAGTTACCTCGCTCAATATTGAAGCAAAAAGATGGATGATACTCCAATTTACCCAAAAAAGATCTACATTGATAGAATGATAGATTGTGGATTCTTTCATGCCAAAATTTCACCAAAGGTGCACTATAGCCCCAAAATCTTGATTGGCCCTCCAAATCAACCGCATAAGTTCTCATAAGGCATTACCAATGGTAGACCAACCTCCAAATATCACAATAATTTGGTGTCTACCAAATTTGATGCTTCTTCACATGACAAGTCCATGATTTGGGTGCATGAAATTTGGGCAAAAACTACAATCTTGATCTCTAAAACTACAATTTTAGGTTTAAAAATGGTGCAATTGGTGACTCTTGTTGCATCAACAAAATCCCTAAATTCTCAAGCTTCTCTCACCTATCTTTCTCCAAGTGCACCACCCTTACTAGCCTCTCATTTGCTTTGATATCGTGTCAAAGAATACAAGGACCTGACAAACACTCCAAGATCATTCATGGCGGATCATGAGAGAGAATGAGAAGCACACAAGGAAGATAAGTAAGAATGAATAGAGAGTGTACTCCTCTCATGTATATAAATTTTACATGTGTATCCTAAACCCTAATACATCTATATAGTGAGACCTAAGTCACTTATTAAGTCACTATTAGCTTGGGGTAATATCAATGGTATTTAGCTTCAAGACCATTCCTATTAGCTTATTGACATAACCTTATCAAGCTATTAAAATAAACCACCATCACATACATGAGTATTCTAGATAAGGTGTTATAAAATTAATGTATATCTAAAATTTAACCAAATAATTTGGTGAAATTTAAATAATTTTTAATTCTGAGCATTGTTTTTATGCTTGATAAGGTGGTATAAGATCAACACACATATTACAATGAATAAGATATTTTGGTAAATTATTTATCCTTTTTAAATTATTATTATTATTATTATTATTTAATGACCTTGTTTGAAAGCATTCTATAGTTCTATATTCTATATATAACCTTCTAGCTTAACTTGTCCTATAAGGAGAAGATAAATATTTGATATTTTAGTGGATCTTAGTGGAAAAACATAAATAAATCCTGATAGTGTGTTTGAAAAATAAATTAGTAAATGTTTAAAATTATAATTATGACTATATCTAAAAAGATGACAAAGATTTTTTCGGTCTAAGTTGTTGCAAAAAAGCTAAGATCATTCAAGCCTCAAACTTTACTCTTGATCAATGTATATAAAAAAGAAATGTACTTTGATATACTATTTGATCATTAGGCTTTATAGGATAAGAGGATTTGCATACTAGGTCTTTGTACAAGTATTAAAGACACCTTAGTATATTAAAGTCTAGTTGGATGAATATGCAAAGTTATGTAGTTGGATAAGTGCTGTGGTAATTACATTAAGTAGAAACTACCACTTCAAGGGATGTACCTATCATTATATATGAGGTAACTTCTATAGTAGGAATAAGTTTTGGAAGGTACAGATCCTCATTATATCCTTAATAGTTTTGGTGATATAGGGTTCAAAGGTAACTAATGAAAAGTTATTTTAGAAAATCATTTTTTCCATTGGTTTAATTGTTGGTATGAATAGTGACTCAAAAATATAAATTAGAAAAGGAAGAGAAAGGAGAGCAAGAAGAGGAGGAAAAGGATTTATGTTAGTTGACTAAGAAATATTGTACATTGGATGGTTTAGGATTTGCTTGTAAGATGATGTATTGCTAATAGAAAATGGTTTATGAACCAAATATTTGTACACTCTTGTATTGAAATATAAAAGAACCTTCTTCATTTGCTTATATATAGTAAATTTTACATGTCCAAATTTGAAAAAGTATTTTATCTTAGCATAAAGTGCAAAAGTCTAAAATTCAACTCAATACACATTTAGATAAATTGGGTATCATATTAAGATGCATAAGCTCATAATGGTGGATTAAAAACACCTCCAAACTTAAGTTATTCTTTCTTATCAAGAGTAACAAGATTATAGCTTTGAATATATTCTAGCTAATGTATTCTAACAAATAGCAATTACTATCATGAGAGGTTTCTTCAAAGACTTATTGAAGTCACTAATGTATAACTATAGACCAGATAAGTAGGTCAATCATTAAAATCACGTGTATAGCTTTTTTTAAGTTTAAATTTTGTCTTGATTACAAGAGTTTTTGAATCATGATACAATAATTCATTAAATATAGAAAACAATCTAATCTATGAACCCACAACCATAGAGTCTTTGTCGTGCGTATATACATCGCTACACAACATACATCGCTGTCAACATCATACACTATAAAAGCACATCTCACACATAAGTCATACATAGACTCTAAAGTGCCACAATTAATCAGATTGCTTAACACTCTCAACTCAACTCAACTCAGATCAGTACTTGATCTGTCACTCTATAAACTGCCAACAACTGGGCACTGATTACAGTCAAGCCACACCCACTCAAGCATAGAGAATCCAGGTGACGCTCGCCGGCCTCTGTCCTGTAACACCCATTTGTGCATGTGTGTGGTATTGTGATATTTAGCTTGGTATTACAAGTACTTAAGAGATATTATTTATAGAGATAAAGGATGGTTCTATATTAGTCATGGTTAGCTAAAGTTAGTCATAGCTAAGATAGAGTGGACCTTACTTTAGAGGAAGTAGAAAAGATGAGCACCACTATTTTGGATTTTAGTGTGTTGACTTGGCATTATTCCTAGGTGTTTGGCTTTGAGGAAAGAGTTGAGAACTCTTGGGCCCGCAAACCTTTTTCTTTTGGATTCTTCTTTATTCCAAGGATAGCCCATGTGAAGGAATCCTTGACTTAGGGGTTGGTCAAGATAAGACCACATGCTTAGGAGAATATGCCCATGTGAATGGATATTCCTTTCTACTTTTTGACTTTACTTGACTTTTAGTCTAGTAACTTGAGTTACTACGGTAATTAGTAACTTTGGTACGTAACTATTTCACAAGTATATAAACAAGGGGTGAAGAGGTACTCATCATCCTTTCATTTGCAACTATCTCTCTCATTGAGTTCTCTAGTGAGCAATGTCTTGAGTCTTGGAGTGTTAGCCTTGGAGGAGTATGATGGAGTTGGGGTTCCTTGCCTTCTTAGTCCATGGTGCGCTACCATAATAGCCATCAGAGGTTCATCCTGAGTGAGAGACAGGCCGGCTCACAGTCCACCATAGCCAGGAACTCAAAGGCTCAACATCAGAGAAGTGAGCTCTCTGGAGCTCACTTCGAAACTATACCCCTTGGACTCGAGCTAGCCCTAAAACCCTAACGGTCCCGCTGACGGCACACTCGACGGTGCAAACGGTGCAAAGTGACGGTGGGCCCCACCGTGAAGTCAGTACCCCGAACACGAAATCTAACCGTCGAAAAGTAGTCCCTGAGAAACTGCTAGAATAACTCTAACTACCATCACTGGAACTCCAATGTCCGAGCATCTAGATGCGGAACTACAAATGGCATGACAGCTATGTCGTGCGTATATACATCACTACACAACATACATCGCTGTCAACATCATACACTATAAAAGCACAACTCACACATAAGTCATACATAGACTCTAAAGTGCCACAATAATCAGATTGCTTAACACTTTCAACTCAACTCAACTCAGATCAGTACTTGATCTGTCACTCTATAAACTGCCAACAACTGGGCACTGATTACAATCAAGCCACACCCACTCAAGCATAGAGAATCCAGGTGACGCTCGCCGGCCTCTATCCACCATAGCCAGGAACTCGAAGGCTCAACATCAGAGAAGTGAGCTCTCTGGAGCTCACCTTCAAAACTATACCCCTTGGACTTGAGCTAGCCCTGAAACCCTAACGGTCCTGCTGACGGCACACTCGACGGTGCAAACGGTGCAAAGTGACGGTGGGCCCCACCGTGAAGTCAGTACCCCAAACACGAAATCTAACCATCGGAAAGTAGTCCCTGAGAAACTGCTAGAATAACTCTAACTACCATCACTGGAACTCTAGTGTCCGAGCATCTAGATGCGGAACTACAAATGGCGTGACAGCTGTCGTGCGTATATACATCGCTACACAACATACATCGCTGTCAACGTCATACACTATAAAAGCACAACTCACACATAAGTCATACATAGACTCTAAAGTGCCACAATAGCCCCCCTAGCTGGCGGTTAGGTCCCTCTAACTCCAGATAGCCATCTACTCTAAGTATATGGTATACCCTCTAATGGGCAAAGATTAGGAGGCCGGGTGCTATGGAGCTCCATCGTTAGTCGCCTGTCTGCAATCTATACCATATAAAGAATGAACTAGCTATAGGTCAAGTACATCTAGGACATAACCACTGTCCTTGAGGAACCACCGTGAGGGGAGGAGTCATACATGCCATATGCCATCCTCTCGAACAGCTATCACACACTAACATAGTAGCAGCTCCACCAGAAGAGCCACATAACATACACCTCAAGCCTGCACGTACAAGTGCCAAGCTTGGGTCCATAGTACCATCAATGTTTGGGAGGTGGCATGGCGCACAATTGCGCACATGATCCTTCCAAACAACACCATCACGTCCTTCTAACACAAGGACTCCAGATGGCAAAACCTCGCGCACTCTCAAGATAGTGCGGCCTGTAGAAACATCAAGTGTCGTCGGTGCTGTCTGCTGTAGATATACATAGTCGCCTGGATGAAATCGACGGATCGAGGGTCTATAACCTCCTCCTCGAATGGTAGCATAGCGTAAAGTATCTCTATGCTGAGCAATTGCCAAGTTCTCGAAGGCCATCGGCATCACTCTCCGAAAGATCTCTGCCCGCTGAGAACATGCGCTCATCCATACATCAGGGTCATCCAAGTCCAAAACTACAGAAGCATCTCGACGAATGGCTGCAGGTAAATCTGGATCTCGTCCATAGAGTAGAAAGTATGGAGAGAAGGATGCTAAGGAGGCTTGCCGGCTGAACCGATAGCCCATGGCCAACCAAGGTAACTGGAGATCCCAATCTCCCAAGTGGCCTCTCTGCAAACCATACTTTCGCAATCCTCTCTTCACCGTCTGAACCACTCTCTCTGCTAAGCCATCTGCCTCAGGGTGATCTCGGGATGTAGTACGATGATCAATCAAAGCCTTGTCACACAAGACCTGAAACTCTCCCAAGAACTCTGTACCCTGATCAGTCAAAACCTCAGCTGGTGCACCAAAATGACTAAGAACTCGATCCAAGAACGAGTAAGCTGTCCCTTCACTAGACTTGTCATGAAGTGCCACCAACTCAATCCACTTGGAGAAGTGCTCCACCATCACCAAAACATACCGATGATGTCTCACAGTCAGAGGTAAAGGTCCGGCGAAGTCCAAACTCCAACGGTAACCCAATCCCATGATAGGTAATGGGTGTAACTGTGGCGTAGGAGCATTGAATGATGCTCTAACTCGGTCACAAACCACACATCTGGCAACAAACTGCTGTACCTCGGTCTGCATACCGTGCCACCAATAATGACTCTGGAGTAAGCTATATGTACGCTTTACTCCAAAATGTCCTAGCTCCTCATGAGCATGACGGATCAACTGTGGTCTCTGTGATGGAAGTGGTACTACTCGCACTCTACCATCCTCCCATACACGCAAAAGGTGTCTACCCTCCAATCTGAACCGTCTGGCTCGCTGAAGAACACGGTCTCTCTCCTTGGCCCCAACTGTGCCACCCACAACACCAGTGCGAAGATAGTCCATCACTAAGACATCATCATGAATGTCTCGCTGAACTGTACCAATATCTTCACTCTCTGGATCTGTGACCTCAATAACTCCTCCTGTATGCACTGAGAGAGATACCACCAATGTCTCTGCAAATATACACAGAAAGGCTGATGCATGCCAACCTGGCACCATCTCCTCATCTGTCTCACCATGCCAACGTGCTCCGGTCTGATCCTGCTGGCTGGGACATGGGTTTCTACTCAACCCATCTGCATCACGGTTCACCACTCCAGGTCTGTGAACAACCGTGAAATCATACTCCTGTAAAATCAGAGCCCATCGTGCAAGCTTCCCTGAAAGCTTGTCGGACTCCATCAACCACTTCAGCGGCTGATGATCAGTGATGAGAGTGAAGGGGTTACCAAATAGGTAACATCGGAAATGTGCTACTGCCCAAACTGCTGCCAAGCACTCTCCCTCATATGAACTATACTTCACCTCCGCTGAATTGTTGGAGCGACTAGCATAGGCCACCACAAACTCCTTCTCCTCATCATCATGTTGGGTGAGCACCGCTCCAAGCCCCAACATACTCCAATCAGTGTGAACCTGAAATGGTCGTCCCCTGATCGGTCTCCTCAAAATAGGAGCAGATGTCAACCTCTCTTTGAGCTCTACAAAAGCTCTCTCCTGCTTATCTCCCCAACACCACTCCTGTGTAAGCTTGGTCAGCTTCGTCAAGGCCTTGGCAATGGCACTAAATCCTCTAACATAGCGGCGATAGAAGTTCGCCAACCCAAGGAATGCTCGCACTCTGCTCACATCCGTAGGCCGAGGAATACGTGCAATAGCCTCCACCTTGGTCTGTTGAACACCAAGTCCTCCGGGGTAGATAGTGTGACCCAAATACTCAACCTGCTCATGGAAGAACCTACACTTCCCAGGATGTAGTTTGAGTCCATGAGATCTCAACCTCTCAAACACCTCCAACAACTGTCGCTCATGCTCCTCCACAGTAGTGCTATACACCAAAATGTCATCAATATAGCATCGAGCAAAATCCAGTCCAGTTAGGATCCTATCCATGACCCTTTGGAACTCAGCAGGAGCGTTCTTCAACCCAAATGGTAAGAACCTCCACTGATATAACACATCCTTGCCGTGAGGATCAATAGCCCAAAATGATGTCTTGGACTTATCTTCCTCCCTGATCGGCAACTAATGATATCCTGCTCGAAGATCCAAAGTACTGAAGACCTTTGCATGCCCAATCGCATCAAAAATCTCCTCCGGTGTAGGCATGGCATACCGATCAGCCCTGGTCTATCGGTTGATAGGACGGTAATCTCCACACATCCGCCTATCTGTATAGTTGCCATGCATATCCTTCTTGGCTGGCATCACTGTCGCTGATGCATACTCTCCATGTGAAATCTCCACCAAACCAGCCTCAAAAAGGTCACTACTCCGGCTCTGAATCAATGTCCTCTCCATATCACTATATCGATAAGGACGTCGGAAAACTGGTGTGTCGCTAGTCAGCTCAATCCGTATACCAAGTCCCTTCAGAGCACCCAAATCCTTCATACTGAAGGCAAAACAACTTGTGTGACTCCTCAAGAACCTCCAAACCCTCCGTCTTTCCTCTCTAGTAAGCTTGGGTCCAAGATCTGGCTCCCAAGTATCCTCTGTAACTGTAGTAGGAGTGGGAGACGTACTGACTGGCTGCTACACTGGGCCCTTGGGAGCAATGGTGTCATGCTCCCGACCACTAGAGGTCCCAACCTCTGTGTGAAAAACTCCCTCCACTCTGGCTGCAAGCTCCATACGTCCTCTGGCTGCATCCCATGTGGACCAAGGGTGTAATCCAAGTAGCCCACGCTCACCTGGATGGACTCCAAGTAGACCACTCTCCCTAGTAGCTACTGGATGTGTCCCAAGAATACCATGTCCACTCGGTCCATCGCCCCCAGCATGTGCCTGAATCGTCTCGATAGGCACAGGGCTCACAAGTGTCCAAGTGGTGATGCCTATCAAGTGCATCCTACGCTGCTCTGCCAAACCAAGGCTCACAATCCAGGTCAAACAGTTCAAGTCCATAGCCTGACCTAACACCTGACGCCTGGATGCCTTTGACACTGCTGGAACAGCGGTAATACCGGTGCAAAAACCCATCGCCCGCTCTCTCTCATCAGCATTGGGCTCCACCAACTATTGTAATTGTGAATCCCAAACAAGTCCAGGTCCTCCCTCTCAAAAAGCATGAGAGCCTGGGAAACTCATGAGTGTGGGAAATGCAGCTCTAGGCTGTCCAACTAGGTTCACCATTGCCATAGGTGACCTATCAGCCACTACCACTATCTGAGACTGACGCCCAACATCCAAGATATCATCAACAAGGATGTGGTCAAGTCGCTGAATCCCATCATAACTACGCTGTAGAACCTCTCTGGGTAAAAGGTTTGTCCACCAAAGACGAAGATGATGAGCCCGTGATCCCACTCTGGCTGCATCTAACAATACAACAGGTCCCATCCAAGAATGGACCTGATGTGTACTCGCCACCACTCTAGTGCAAGAATCACCCAACAAAGGAACGTTCTCCAAAAGGTAAGCTAGAGAAACAGACTGATGAACCTGGAGATGTCGTAATATCCGTAACATCTCCCAAAACACACCTAAATGAGGATCCTGAAGACCCAAACCACGGCCCGCATGTGTATGTCCCTGACATGGCCATCCAGAAATCACCAAGTGAATAGGTCCATGTCTCTCTAGGTCATGCGCCCCCAGTAAGGAAATGTCTCCTGGTAAGGCCTTCTGGTAACCTCTGACTCCTGACATCGGTAATAAATCTGGATACCGATAGGCCAAGTGTGCCACATGATGTAGAGAGACTCGCCTAGCAGTCTCATCTCTCTCTACATACAAGTACGTCTGTACTCGGATACCCGCCTGTAACACCGCAGCTAGTCCGGTGCTGATCCCACCAAACAACTCCAATAGACATATCCCCTCTACTGGATACTGCCAAGCAATGAGTGTGGTATCCAGAGGTGTCAAAGCAATCACCTCTAGAGGCTCATCGTCACACTCATCCCCTGATGGTACGAAGGCTCCACTCCAAGCCTGCTGCACCAACTGATCCGCATGCTGCTGCAATGCCTCCTCTGAACTCCACAATGGAACATCCAAGGTGGATGGAACAATCCCACTCATACTCCATAGCCGAGTGATCTCCTCTGGTACTGGAGTATCCTCTGCATGGGCGTTCCCCTCCAACAAGTCACCAGGCCTAGTAACTGCACCGCTGAAAGCTAAAACTGATGCTGCCATGGTCCCGGACTGTAGTGAGCCAAGACTGCCACTATTGAAGCGTACTGGTAGGCGACATACCCGTCCCTCACCAGACTGCCAACCAGGTCTATAAGAGGCTGTCTCCTCCCAATAGTCAATGCTGAAACCCATAGGGTATAACACTGCTCCCCCAACTAGCACATCATATGACTCAGCTATCATCGCAATAGCCTGAGCTCTCACCACCGAGCTATCAGTCGGATGACCAGGCTGAACCTGGACAACAAGCTCTCCACGTGTGATGTACTGTGTCGAACCACCACCAAGAGATGTCTGGATCTGAAATGGACACCTCTCCACATCGGTCTTCCGTAACTCTAGACCGACAACTGCAGCCTTCCCCAACATAAGGGGCTACGCACCCGAGTCTAACAAGACTCTCTGTGGTGTATAGACCTTCCCTGAAGGTCCCACCAAACAAAAAATCCCCCTCTGGTTATCCAATAAGACAACACCAGGTGTAAACCGCGCTCTCTCAAAGGCCGGTCTAGCTGGCAACTCCTCTAGTCTAGCCGCTGCTGCCTGCCATAAACCACTGGTCGCTGAACGGATCCCATGCTCCTCAACAAAGTCAGCTCCACTACCAACCACCTCTGCTCTAGTAGTAGGAACTGCACCATCCCTACTCTCACACAATGTGGCAGCCAACCGGAACATTGGGGCTGGGTCAACTCCCAATGTAAACATGTCATTGGCTGAAAATAAAGGATGCCGCATAATCAGCTGAGCCGCCCCCAACATCATGCTAGACTCAGTCTGTGTAGTAGCAGGTGGCTGACTAGCAGGTACTCCATCAGGTACTCCATCACCACCTACCACACTTGCATTGGGACGTCTAGGAACCATGGATGTCGTCTGCAATGCCTCAGATAGCGTGAAAGACTGGGGAAGTGTGACCTGTCTCCCAACCTCTCCTCTTTGTGCGTCCAACTCCATTGATGCTCCTCTAGGCTCTGGAGCACGTACTGCACTCCTAGTCACTACTGCAGATGCATCCACCTGTGCTGCTCTGCACATGAAGTCCAAAGCATCTCTATCACCAGCATATGAGGTGGAAGCCTCAACACCCGAATCTGATCTCCTCTGAGCAATAGCCATACTAGCCAATCTCTGCTCCAACTGCTCAATCCAAGTAGCCATAGCTGTGTCAAAAGTAAGGGCAAGTACTGCACCCCTACTAGGTGTAGATCCTCTACTACCACCTCTACCACCTCGTCCTCCATGAACTGGAGCTCCTCTACTACCTGTCATAGCAGCCCTACCACTCCGTAACTCCGGGTGTAGGTCAAAACACCGGTCACTAGTGTGACCAAATCTGTGGCAATGCTCACACTGCCTCTGTGCTGGCTGTGATGCACCAGAGGTATCAGGTCCACTGCCCTGAGTACACTCTCTCCTATGGTGAGGTCCACCACAAGTCCAACAAGCAACACCACCACTCACTGGCTACTGCTGACTCAAAAATGAGGGTAAGGGTCTAACTCCACTAGGTCCTCCACTCGCTCCATAGGATCTGGGCTGTCCACCTTGTCCTCGAAAACCAACTGGGCATGGTGCACTCTGCTGCACTCTAGAAGAAGTCACAACCGTGGATGAGGTCTCCCTACCAAATCCAGCTGTCACCACTCTCTCCTCCACCATGTTGAGCTCAATACGCTCAGCCAAACCAAAGACTACTACCAAAGTGGGCGAAGTAGCCTGCAACAACGTAGCATCACGAACTCTACGTCGCAACTCCCTGTCCAGTATCCCATACCAAAACTGGACTGCCTGGGCCTCAGTAACTCCTTGAGTGAAACTGATCAGCCACCTCATGTGAGTATATGCCTCGCGGAGGCTCTCTCCAGCCTTCCGCTGGAACTCCTGCAAGCTCCTCAGCTTGTCAATCCGCACTCCCTGGTAGTTCTGCCTCAAATATAGGAAGAACTCCACCATGGGGTTAAACCCCGGTACCACACCACCTCCTGCAGCGGTACCTCCACTCGTAGTAGCACTATCTCCAGCTAGTGCACCTCCACTAGCTCCACCAACACTACTCGAGCTAGAACTCGTAGGTACAGCCGATCTACTCCTGGCCACCGAGCCTGAAGTGATGGAGACATAGTGTGGAGACCAATACTGTCTCCATAACTCAATCTCCTCCAAATGAGCTCTCCTGAACTCATGGTAGTTGTCCATTGGTGGACCCTCTAAGTGCTGAAACAACCCCTTCCATGCCATGAAGGGTATGAACAAAGTCGGGTTCCGCATCTGCTGCAGATCACACCAACTATCGAACTCCTAGATGAAGTCATCCAACTCAATGGTACCCACTGTACCAGAGTAACGCCTAGGGCCTTTGGAGGCCCCATAAATCTTGTCCATGTCCCACAACAACGTTGTGGACACACCAAGTGCACTCTCAACTGAATCAGCTCCTGTGTCGAACTCCAACTCAGAGTCAATCTCCTCCCTCACTGGGACCTGAGATACCGGCTGATACCGAGCACCACTCCGAGTAAACCCACTGCGTACTGCAGGGCTAACTCCTCTAGAATCTCCAAAGAACTCCGTCGTGACCACGTAACTGCAACAGCAAACCCGAACCACCAACTGCAACCGCAAGTCGCAACCGCAAGTACCCCACCAAGTGCCAACACCACCGCGTGCCAACACTAACTAAACACCACCCACTAATGTAACTCTAACCGAGATAACTACACTAGGAGAAGGGCAACCTATAACCTGCCATCATAACACGCACTCTCACGGTCTGCAGGTCATCACTTCCTGCCTCACCGGAGAGAAACAAAGGTAGTCTGACTGGTCATCACTCCAGCCTCACCACCGAGAGCACACCAGAGCACCAACGCTCAAAAGTCAGGCACCTCACACAAACGTGGTGCACAAACAGGAAGCAGAGAATGGAGGGGATCCAATCACAAGAAATCTAAACGAAAACCCTCCATCTCATAACACAACACGGGACTGACTCTGCCACCATTTGGCATTTGACATAAGAGTAGTTCGTATCTAAGTCCTAAGCTACCAGGATCACCACGAATGGGATCAAACTACCTCTCCTAGCCAAAGCTACATGTGTATAGATAACAGTGGCGCAGTCACTAGGACAACAAGTGAGGGTGGACCAGTTGGCTAGGGCACCAGTCTAGGAACAAGAGATCTAGGGGTCAAACCCTATTGCGCACAATCTAGCAAGAAAGGCAGATTTTGCCAACCAATGACCAAGATCTACTCTAAACTAGCTAGTCTCACGCCAGCAAGCTGGCTTGCTGGCCCTTCTAGGCCTTCGTAGCCTCTCATAGCCCACAGCCCTATGCCTCGAAATGCCAAAATTCAGCCAAATGAGGCCTTTCTTGTTGCCACTTTGAACCTCCTCCAAAATTGGTGAAACTTCTCCAAATCTGCAAAACTCCTCCAAACTAGCAAAACTTCTCCAAATCTGGCCAAACAGCAAAACTCCTCCAATTCTGGCCCAAAATCTGACGTAAAATCTGACGTAAAATCTGACGTAAACCCTAAAGATGGATGTCCGCCAAATCCCCCGCTAACTTTCCACTCGAGCCAAATTGACAAAACGGGTTTTTTCCAAATCACAATTGCATGAGAAGAGCTTTCCAACTCCACCTTCAATTTCACTTTCTGAGCCCAACTCGCAGCAAATTGGTCCTGCCTTCACCTCCTGAGCTCAAAATCACAACACTGCTCAAAAATTGCTCCTTCTTTGCTCGAAATTTGGCCAGCGCTTCCGCACACCGTCCGCCTAACTGCCAAATTTGCATCAACTACACGAGCTTCTGCACACTAGGGAAACACAGAACCTGAATCGAGCTACCACGATCCACCGAGCTTGGAGATACCACCAACACTCAACGTTCCTGCACCCGATTTCCCCCTGACTTCACTTCTCTGATGTAATCAGATTGCTTAACACTCTCAACTCAACTCAACTCAACTCAGATCAGTACTTGATCTGTCACTCTATAAACTACCAACAACTGGGCACTGATTACAATCAAGCCACACCCACTCAAGCATAGAGAATCCAGGTGACGCTCGCCGGCCTCTGTCCACCATAGCCAGGAACTCGAAGGCTCAACATCAAAGAAGTGAGCTCTCTGGAGCTCACTTCAAAACTATACCCCTTGGACTCGAGCTAGCCCTGAAACCCTAACGGTCCCGCTGACGACACACTCGACGGTGCAAAGCGACGGTGGGCCCCACCGTGAAGTCAGTACCCCGAACACGAAATCTAACCGTCGGAAAGTAGTCCCTGAGAAACTGCTAGAATAACTCTAACTACCCTCACTGGAACTCCAATGTCCGAGCATCTAGATGCTGAACTACAAATGGCGCGACATCTTTTGAAATCTCAAGTTCCTCGTTATAATAACATTCATCTCTGCATCTTTACATGGGATTTTAGCTTTCATATAGGACAATTTAATGCTCCTCCAAGACATTGAATACTATTTCATTAGGCCTAATCAGAATTGCAAGTTGTTCATACTACAAATGAAAACCAAAAAATTCCTCTACACAAGGAATTGTCACAACTAAAATATATCAAGGAACCATTATATATATAAAATGTAATTTTATATATATTACATGTCCGTAGTTTGATGAATCTCATTTTATAGGTTTTACATACTAGGGCTGCTTGTGGAGGGAATTTGCCTCTTATCGAATAAAAGAAAAGAAGCTAAAACAAAAACATTATTACCCAAAACTAGATACTTAAAAATTGATTAAAATGTAATTAAAATTTTGTAAGTACAATTCTTACCATGTTAATTACTTAAAGGAGAACTAAGTATGAAAAACCTTTGCAACGGTAAGTTCAGTCTTGTACATGTATTGTTAGGATGAAACTAAATAAATATAAGTAAATATACAACTTTCTTCATCATTGATCGTACAAAAAGGAAATTCTATTTCGTTATTGTCATCCTTGTCTGATTATGCCATGAAGCAGTCAATATTTCCATAGGGTTGAGCTGAGGTGAATAAAATATAAGATCCAAATAGATAGGCTAGATGCACATAAGAAAATATTTTAAACTATATCTTAGTCATTCCGCTTAGTAACAAAGAATTTGACATTTGACATTTCACGCTATTGACATTTGATATAGAAGACAAACTACACCGTTGCACTTATTGTAAGTGTAAATTTTGGACTAGTGTAATGGATCGAAGTAATCGATTGCACCTATGAATGTTTTATGTTAAAGATGCTAGATCTCATGCCTACAGAAGTTGTGTACACTAATTTTTTAACAATTTAGTCTATTCTAATGTTTACATTGATCATATAATATGCATCTTTGTAGGGGGGATTTTCCATAATGCTCTACTATAAAACAAGTATTCTCCAAAATGCCCCATTTTCAATATAATGTGGTGGAGTATTACAATGATGCTGTTATTTTGTTCAATGGAATATTTTCAAATGAGCTTGAAATATCTATTTGTGTCAAAATCAAGATCACTTGAGAAGTAGGAGAAAGCATTTTACTTCTATCCTACTTGGTTACTAAATCAACATTTTCCTATCTATTTTATTTTCCTCAATCTTTCATAACTGCATATGTCATAATCGGCAAAGAGGAATGAGAAAAAATGTATCAGATATACTATATCCAATTATTAAACTCTATACTTACATCGATAGTTTATAATATTTCTCAAACATGACTAAAAGGAAGCTAACTTATGTTAAATAGACTAGAAATGGTAAACTTTGGAGTGTTCTATCATTCCAATATCGAAGGATACGAGAGAATCATAATATCCACTCAATAAGATCGCTATCTTGCACTAGTGAAGTTCAGCTAAAATGACTAAACTCTCCCAACACGTGTAAATTGAGAAAAAGACGACCACATAGAACACACGAAGGATCCCATCAAGCCGTAAATTACAGTTGGTACAGCCTATCGTGGCACTGAAGGAAGTTTTGGGAAGCCTTGAACTTTGAGGCTAGACGTCAAACTTCAAGCGGTACATGCGTCTAGCCTATGAAGAGAAGAGAAGAGGCGTGGTTCAGAAGAGGACCTTTATCTCCTCTTCTGAACCCCGCTCCTCTCATTGTGGCACTAAGGGAAGTTTTGGGAAGCCATGAAGTTTAGAGATAGAGCTTAAACTTCAACGCTTACCAAAACTTCGGAACTTATTAGTGGAGGCGAGTGTTTCTTCTCCCTAATCATTTTGTTAGCCTATAACAGAAGAACAAAATAACAAAAGAAATTCAATATCACAATCTATAGCAACCAATACAGCTGGAGCACTAAACTAAACAGGCCTCTATGGACCCAACAACTACCGTGTGGGAGAAATCAGATGCCGGGAACCATAGTAAACCAATCAATCATCAGTCTACACATATACCATACGTATGTTTGAGATTTTCTTTCACCTACCGAAGAAGAGCACCAGTAAATGCAATTAAAAACTTGTGTTAAGTACAGCTTGATATGGAATATTAGCAGTAATGAATGAATGGTCCAGCGGCTGTAGAGCCTTTGACCGACTGCCATATGTGTAGATCAGTGAGGAGCCTATGGAAGGCGAGTAAGACAGACTCTGATTCTTCTTCTACACTAGCTTCTGCAGGCAAGGCTGACAAAGACCTCCACATCAGTATACAAATATAAGCATCCAAGTCTTTCTATGGACCTTTCTCCCGTCACCTCTGTCCTATTGATTGTCTTTGGACGCACATTCCTGCGTTCTGGCATTGACCACTAGTGTTGCAGGAGCTGCAAGAAGAAAAGAAGGATGGCTGAATTGGACGTGAAAATGCTGTACCTTGTGCTTCGGGCTGAAGGAATTGGTAAAACTTTGGTGGTGAGGTGGTAGATGTCGATGGCCTTGGGAAAGAGGAAATCTCACTTCTCTAGACAACAACAGGTGAGCATACATTTGAAAGTCCTCGATCAAATGAGACATTGCTGGTGAACTCTTGGTGAAAGTAAGAGGCTTAATTGACAGAGGAAAGACGAAGGAAAGGGTTGGATACATCGAGAGAGTTGATGGCTGATTTGGACCTAGAAGTCGTGTACCTTCTGACCGGACAAGACCTTATATCTTCACGTAATGGAACTAAAATTGAGACGTCAGTCCTTTTGTTCTTGTCCTGCATACGGTAGAGTTCAGATTATTGACCTGACTTGTGTCGGTTAACTCGAACGGCAGAAGCATTAAGAATCGACTCTTTCTAGTGGTTCGCAGTAAAAAGACGAAAAGCTTACTGTCATTGCCTCCGTTTCGCTTCTCGGGAGTCTCCAAGGAGTGAAGAACGGAAGTTTAGACGGGAGCCCGTTCAAGTTCTTGTATCCTGTCAGTAACTATGTGTAAAGCTGGTCGCTCTTCTCGAAAGATTACAGCAGTCGTTTTTGTCTTGGACATGGCTGGCGTGGGAAGTCGATGTTCCCCCCACATGATTAATAAGCTCACGCGTGCGATTGACCGAGGCCAAACAGTAACGCGGTTTTGCTGACTGACAGAAGCGGTCACGAGCTAGTCACGTGCTTCTCTCGAATCGATGCAGGATTAACTGCCCCACGAGAAATTGTACATTCGATACGATACCCTTGACACATAGGAGGCGAAAAGATCTACTGATTTGGTTATGATTTCTGGTAGTGCCAGTGGCGTTGATCGAGGAAAGTGCGATGGTTGTCTAGGGAGATTTGGCAGCTGCTGCACATGAAGGATCGTTCTTGAATTGCTTCTTCGCGTATTGGAGGACACAGATTCCATCGATGTCAGGGGTTAATCAGACCTGAATCGTCGATAGTATGCTAAAATCAAACCGGGTTCGGAGAGTAAATGAGGGTGGCGCAAGGCTCAACATGAAGGCTCGAGGAAATAGTTGCATTTGGACGGATCCTCCGAAAAGTTCTCAACGCAACCAACCAGGTGATACGCAACCTAAGGCATGGAAGCTCATATCGACACCCATTACATTCAGAGGGAAATATCACAGTTAAATATTTCATGATATTCTTGGAGTTGGATTTTCGACAACCATCAAAGGATTATGGCATGCAAAATCCAGAAATGCAGTTTGAGACAAAATAGGATTGCGAGAGCATGCACAACGAGTGACAGCATAACTTGTAGGTCACGCCGAGTTTCTGAACGAAGGTCGTTGGGTCGTCCAAGAATTTCAAGGAATGCGCAACCGGAAGTGCATATTAAGATGAGATCGAGTTTCTAGAAGTGTGCGGACAAGTGACAGCAAAATTATAGGTCATCGAATTCGTCAAGGTCGTTAGATCTGACAAATTGTATAAACGTGCGTGCGTACATGGAAGGTTTCGAGTCTAAAATTCAGGCTACATTCCGACTCTCACAAAATGAAATGTCCTTTTCTACCTTTGATTTGACAAAAATGAGTTATCGATTGGACTTGCGACAGTTGAAATAAGGCAAAAGTAGTCGCTCTCAACATGTCGATCCAAAACGCATATACTCGCGTTTGCATTACAGGCTGACATCAGCGACTGCGTTCATGGTTTTAGTCTTTAACAAGCGAAGGTAATCTGGACGTCACCCTCTCTTCTCTTCGGGAGTGAGGGACCACACATCCTTCAACAGCTGGTGCACCAATGTCCAGCACTCAGCTTATAGCTCGAAAGCTGAATCTGAGAGCACATCTCGACGCGTGAGGATGATTAACGTCCAAACTAGAAACTCCAATGACTTGACTACCGCTCTCTCCCACATTAAGGACTACCGAGTCCATCCTTGCTTCAATCATGCTAGCCAGGGCCACCATGACGCTGTGGAGAGCCGAGCGGAGTATTATTATTAGAAGCTCGATGTTCCTGCGTGTAGGATGATAGCATGGCCATAGCAGGCATGGGGATCCTCGGATTCCCTCCGAACCGATGATGGGAGTTCTGCAATACCTGTTGGGGAGAGTGACCACCGAAGAGCATATGATTTGCCATGTGATTAGCCATAGCCCCGTTCCTAGCTGCATATTCCCGCGCTTCGAGAGTATCCGCACTGAAGTACGCAGCGGAGTCATCCTTCAAAGGGCCCGAAGACTCACGATCCCTGCCTCCGTCAGATGGAACAGGTCCGCAGGTCAGAAATCCGCTTGGCATCCCCCCGCCTCCCATGAAGGGGTTGTTCAATCGCACGCTCGGAGCGCCCTCGCTCGAGGCAGGAGATGCGAAAGGGGATTGTGACAGGCAACCGGAATTCGGGTGCATGAGAGTCGTCATCGACGAGCTGTTGGACTGCTGTCCTCCGCCGCCTCCTCCCACTCGACGAGGAGATGCTGTCGTCGAGCAGTTCCCCTCCCTTAACTCGTTGCCGTCGGAGGGTAGAAGGCCTGTCAGACCGGTAAGACCCGTGAGACTGCAACTGAAGCTGGCCGGCATGTTGCCGTTGCCGGGAAGCATGGCAACTCGACCCTGGGATGACATGCTTTGCTGCCGAAGGGAGTGATGGCCTCCGTGACTGCTGCTCGGTTGCTGCAGGGCACCCTATGGAAGTCAAAGAAACACAATTGTATCACAATTGTATCATCAGATCAGTCAATTACAAACGAGAGAACATTCCTCCCATAATGTCAATTATGACAAACGGAAGCAGATACAGGAAGTAAAATCGTTTGATCAAACAAGACAACTGATCCAGGTATCAATAACGGAAGTGGAGACGACGCTTTTCAGAGGGACCGATAATTGTGTACACCTACATACGTACCGAGTTTGTAACATGACATAGCAAAAAATTAGGTGAACTGACAAAAAAAGCAAAATTTCGTCACTGGTTCGGATTTTATATGTATGCCTATCGTGCTGACGAACCTTCTCAAGCGCAAGATGACTGATGTGCCGCAGCTAAGCCGTCCTGTCGTTGACGGATAATCCCTTCGAATGGGTTAGGCCAGGTAAAGTTCGCCAATTTCTTCAGTGCCATCGCTAATGCAATCAGGAGACGCATAAACTACATCATGCTACAGAGCTAGAGAGAGCATGGAGGCCATTACACTCACTAGACAGTGTGTTCGCACACTTCTCCGCCAATATTAAGTTGGAAGATATTGTGTTGTACTAGTCATTTAGTACAACGAAGTCACAGCCGATAACGGTCGTCATGCCTCCGCATTCGGTAGTCCTCGATGCGCGCATCTAGTACCGACTCGAAAGGCATACCGACTGTCTTGGTGACCTCTTGACCGATAGTAGAAGGAACCGCACAAATTCCACTGTCGGGCTCACGGAGTCAAATAAAGGCAGAGGAGAAGAAGAAAAGGCAGGAGCTCGTTGAACTTACGCACAAAGCTGCATATAACTCCATCAAACTGAGCGAGGAGCGTCGAAGAGACGAAGGGGAAACCGAAATTAGACATGTGGTGCGAGGTTTGACATGGCTTCACATAAATGAGATAGATGGTCTCTGATTAAGCAGGACAGACTCCAGCAGAGATGAGGAGATTCATGGCCGAAGCTGCTTCAGGCGTCAAGGTTTACATCCGCAAGATCGCTAAGAGTGGTTCAGAGGAGTAAGGATCTCCAGCCCTCTTAAGGAGAGGCCAGGAGATCAAACCCAATTGGTTGACCACTGTGGACGCTTACAATGCATGTGGTTAGACAAAGAAATGCCTTTCAAGCAAAATCTCCGATTTAGAAGGCATGAGCAGTTATAGCTCGATAACTGGGTTTAGCTACAGTTTTCGCAAGAGTAACTCGCGGCACGCCGCATCAGACATGGCGCAGGTCAATCTTCCAGGAGGACACTCTCCAAGCTTGACAAAATGGTAGGCAGATGTCTAACTAGCTGCCACAGGAATGCGTGTCTTGAACTCATGCAGAGTAAGAAAGAAATCTTCTATTGACAATGTTCCTGTAGCGATCAGACGTTCGATGTAGCGACATCAGTTGCCAATCACAACAAGTATGTAGGTTACTCTTTGACCTTCGCTGAGGTAACCCCACCGCGTCGGCTCCAAGGTAGCTACGTCCAGTGAGATTCTCGAACAGTTGACATGAAAGTATCCGCTTAGGAAACCCAAGAAAAGCATGCCTCCAAATACAAGGGAGATGAGTATATAGCCTGTAGACCCGTTAGACCACTAATTTAGTATGCTACCCAGAAACGAAAATGACTTCGTGATGGATCGCCAACAGCTGGACCAGAGCTCAGGGCATACACCTCTCTTTCAGCAGTCAAGACACATTCGGACAAACCAACAGAAGATTCACATAAACGCGAACCAGCCTATGTTGAGAGGGAACGGGGAAAATAGGAATTAGTAATACTTAATCGTTCAGAGTGATTGGGACTCATGGGATGTGTTTGATATCACCATGAAGTCAAAGAGGGGAACTCACAGTCTGATTTCGGGTAAGTTAAGGTAGGTGGTGTTGCTGTACAGGTATACATGTAGCTTAGTGGGGTGAGAAAATCAAGGTTTGGGAGCCGATATTTTGTTCGGGTAAGCAGAAGTACCTGAGTACGATAGGTCGTGCCATCAGCCTCGACGGTCCAACCCGCTTCCTGGGCCAAAGCCTTTAACACATCGTTAATGTCAGCTCTGGGAGGCAGATTGTAGCCTCCGTGCTTTCTCAAACCCGCAAATATCTTCGTAGTGATAGCCCGTCTTTGCCTCTCTCGCAGCTTGGTTTTCTCCTTCTCGCTGGCACTCAGCTTGGCCATCTCTCTCTCCTTATCTTTCCGATCTTTCCCCTCTTCACCACCACCTCCACTGCCACTCCCACTCCCACCCGCACCACCACCGGTTCCTTCTCCTGGCACGCCCTCCTGCATTAGTCGCCTCCTTCCCCCCCTCCCTCCCACCTCGCCTCCTGGGAGCCCCTAGCTCCTCTCAACCTGCCCCCGCTACCTCCTCATTCAGCTGCTCTCCGTCCACAGCCCGAATGGGGCAGCATACTGCATGTCCCATGCTTTTCTCAAGCTGATTTCCACACCCCTCACCCTTCTCCGATACACCCGTCTGTAGTATACCACCACCATAACCCTTCCCCACTCAGCGAGCTGCAACTCCAATCAACTACTCGTACAGAAGAAGAAGCCAGCAGCAGTAGCAGCTGTAGCTCGCTCTTCTTAAATAGAATCGATAGATAGCACTCGTCTACTTACCCTCACTCCCCTCCTTCCCTCTAATACCCCTTGGACTCGGAACTGGTGGCTGCTCCGCACAGCGCAGCAAGGTCGAAAGTGTTTCCACGACGAAAAGGAAGGCCTGGAGCTAGAGTTTTGTGACCGTCTGAACCTAATATCGATGGGGGAAAGGAAAGGAAATAGCAGCGAATGCCATCAAGTGGTTGCGCCCCTCCTTAGGCAGTTTTGCCCTCTTTTCTTCTCTTCCCTTTCTTTCTCTCCCTCCCTTTCTCTCTCTTCCCCCTCTCGGTCTAACCAACCTCCGCTCTCTCTCTCTCTACGTCGGCGCAGATATCAGTGGAACAATAACTACTTCTCCACTTCCTCTTCCCTCCGCAAGTCAAGTCATAATCAATCCCCACCCTGTAGCCGATCTGCACAGAACTGCTCATCCTCCGTTGCCCCTCCTGCATCCCTGGCTAATCATTCCCCCGCCCCTCCCCATACCCCCAAAGCCTCCCTCCGCCCGCTTCATATCGCCACCATCCTTCCGCTTCTCTAACTCCAGACCACTTTATCTCCATCGCCTCCATAGCCGGCAGGCAACATATCCTGCAATCCGCATCCCTCTACAGTACTCGTACTTACTCGCACTCACTCACTCCATCTTACGCCATCTCCGTCTCCAATCTTCACTACTGCCAGCACCCACAAATACATTTCCTTAGCTTTTCCCGCGCCACCTTCAGCTAAACAAACACCTAAACCACTAGACCTCAGTCCAAACCCACTGGCACCTCTACGTGAATCCCACTGGTTCATAGCTTCGGCTTCGGCTACGCAGATTCCTCTACTTCGGCGTCGTCTATGACTCTTGCTGACTGACATTCCTGCAGCCGCTGATTGCTGCCTGCCAGGCAACCCTTCCCTTCGTTCGCCCATCTCAGTCGTAATCTTCTTCTTCCCCCTCCTGCCGCCATTCATCGACGACAACAACAGCTCAGCTGCTACGGCACCCCCTACTACACTCCTGTACTATACACTTATCTCTGCAACTGTGCTCTATCTCTCCCTTCCTTTCCATTTACTACTACCACTGCACCCTCTAGCGTCTTTTTCTTCAATGAATGGATGATGAATGAGGTGAAACCAACGAGCATGGAAACATGGGGCTATTCCCCTGCCTATACTAAGCCTTTATTTTAATAGTAAGACAGAAAGTGCCAAGTTGCAATCATTATCTATTTTCCGGTCAAGGACCTGTGTTGTTGCGTTTTTGGGGCTGTTTGGAAACTGACACGTAAAGAATGTGCCGGGGCGGATATTTTAAGATCACTGTCCTGACCATTGAGTTGCACACACTATGCTAGAAGAATTTTGAAGCTTTTTGGACGGTGTGTAGGAGGGAGGGGAAGGGGCCAGAATTCAATTATAAAACTGAGTACTGTTTGAATTGACACCTATATGCTGCAGTGCACTCGCTAAACTTTCTCACCCCTGTGAGTTTATTCTAGCACTATAGATTCCTGAGCTTCCTGTGTGTGATACAGAAATTTATGAAATGGGGTATGATCGGATCCCAAGGTAAGACGAGACGGTAGGGGGTTTCAAATTCAGAAAACTAAGGGAAATTTATCGAGCTTTCTTGATACCCATGAAAGAGGTGGGGGTTTCAATTACCCGTAACAGTATTTATACCCATCCTTCGTATTGTCTATGCGGTAGCCCTTCGTACATTTTAACAGGTGATAATATTTCTGATGCGTGAAATTTTCACCCGAACTTTCTTTTTAGGGATCGTACTGGGCGTAGGGAAACCCACATTGAATTTCACGGGTCACGAAGAAGGTGACCCTCGCATATTAACGGGGGCTAGGTGCCTCTTTCCGGAATTCTCGTGAGAACATTTATGGGGGGTTTAAGGGGTAAAATTCTCCTTATGGAATTTTAAGGCTTCCCATAAATATATTATGGAATATTTATGGCAGGTGAAAGCACTAAATTGAAAACTCCGTACTAGTGTCTTTACATAAAATCTAAAATAGCATTGTACAAAATGATAACAGAATTCCTTCTTAATTTGAGGAGTGTTAATTTCCATCTTTTGGATTTAGTTAATAGACAAAAGGGAATTAGGAGGGCATGCTTGCTTGCTTGCTTGTGTACATTTCAAACCGGAAATGATGTACTTCTAATTTTTTAATATACTTTTCAAATTTCTTCCAATCCGCGCATTTATCATAATGAGACAATATAGAGTTTAGTAAACGTATAATTCGTTTTCAAACTTCGTAGAGAGCAATTCGAACGTCCAACTCTTTTAGGACCAATACATCTAAGAATATATGCACGAATACTCATAGAAACTAGTCTGTTGTAACCGAAAGAGACAAATTTTACATATATTAGTATTCATGTTAGTAAAACAAACAATACCGTCACCTTGTTCGTATATTTAGGTTTGGCATAAGTTAGTTAGTGTCTATTGTATAAAATTCAACACTTTCAATTGGTTTATGTATTTTTATACGATGATCGATTGTTTCATCTTTTTTCATGTGAGTTGACTTTCCATTTGTAAATTATCATCTATGGTAGAAAAAACCTCAATTACCAAGTTTCTAATCATGAGTTCTGTTTCCATATCTTTCGAATTTATGAGTTGTGTTTCTATTTTGAAACGATGAAATTGTTTAGACTTTATGAAATTCTAATAGATATTGATATAAAACTATAAATTGAGGTATTAATATGATATTATTTGAGCTCTCTTGTATTATACCCTCTTAAGAAATATTCAAATGATTTAAGCATGTATGGATATGCGATATGGAAGAACTTTGGAGAATCTTGTTAGCAAAGCATTAGAATGCATAGTTGATCAACGCAACACTCCTAGTAAAGAAATATTATACATTATAATTGATATGACCATACTAAAATCAAACAAGAATTTAATACCTTAGTAAGCTATTTTTTAATTAAAAGATGTATCTAAATTTCTTATGCATAGCCTCCATTCTACGCGGCCTTTCCAACTATTTAAAGATATATACTCAAATAAATCAAAGTTATTTTTATTTTTAGCATAATTTTTAGATGTTGACTATATCATTGGTGTTTTAATGCATGGAATTTTATCTCTTTTACCGTGACTTCTGATCATATTGAAATATATTTATTTTATTTTTAAATAAAAATATATTTATTCTTTAATATCAAAACATATTTTATGTAGAGATTAAACCTAAGCTAACAATTCTTCTTATTTAACCTCTTTTGAAAAAAAATTAGAATATCTTTGTTGCTTACTCATATTATTGGCAAATTCAAAATAGAAGCAAGGATTATATTTTGATTCATCGTGAGTAAATTAATATCTTGATTTGAAATGGTACTCAATCAAATTATTAGACCTTTATTTGTGAATGCATTATAAGAAGGTAGATAATCAACGATCATATCATGAAAAATATATAAAACTATAATAATAATATCATTCTAGTCTAACTTTTTAATGTCTTTGATGCTATCACTTACAAAGACAATCATACTTCATATCTTTAATTATATTGAAATGAGTGACTATGTTAGAATACTAATAATAAAAAATATTTCATCTTACTAACCTAAGTTTGCAATATATTAGATCAGAAAGAAAATATAAAATACAAATTATAGTCTATATTTAATTTACTTCAATTCTTCTACTTTCTATGTTTCAGGTGGATAAATTATCACACTCATCTTATTTGTAGAATGAAGAAGCTAGAACATTAGATAGATCATCGTATGAGTTTTATGATCTTTTTTGTCTCATGGATAATGTAAAATATATGGTTGATATAACTGATAATTTACTGAATATACATGTTAACATAAAACCTTGAGATATTGAAAGATTTATATAAAAATTCTATCATTTTTGTGAAAATCCGTGTTATCAAACGGATCATAAATCATGTAAATATGGATCTGAAAGACAAAATATTAATTTCTCCTATATTCTTCATTTAGATTGTTAATTCTTATGGTGCTATCTATATACATGAACTTTTCTTAATATGGATAAGATTCCAAAACACCATTTTCCTTATTAGTTGTTGTATTGATATTTGATAGGAAATCATTCATGTATTTTAAGTTTTTTCACAAATCAATTTTGTAAAACATTGCTCTTATACTTTAAAAAATTTACTTCAATATATTTTTTGATTTAAAATTAATTTTTTTAACATGTGAAATGTGAGAAGATGATAATATTTTTGAATAAAAACAAAAGACTTTAGTGTTTTATACTAAAAATATATGATATTATATAAAAATTATACATTAAAGGACAATTATCAAGTAAGAAGTATCATTTTCACAATATTGAACCAATAATTTTAAATTTTATTATTATTGTGAATACATATAAAAATTAGAATGGATTTTTAGAAGTCAAAGTTGCAAAAAAAAGGATACATTTTCATGAAAGGAATTCAATCATTGGAAAAGATCTAAATTTGAGTCTTCAAGACTCACATTAACTTAATGAATAATATTTACATATCTAAATTTTATAAAATTTAGAAATTTAGAATTTTATAAAAATATCTAAATAAAAGTCTTTTTAACCCTTGCATCTTGTGCTTTATGTATTGTAAAGGTATTCCTTGTAAAATTTATTTGAAATGAGTTATTTCTACAAGTTTAACAATAGCAAATATTGTGTAGGTAAGCTAGTCTTGTCTTGGATTTGGAAAATAAATTTCAACCAGCTTGAAAGGCCAAAATCCTTTTGTGGATACAATTACGGAAGTAGTCAAACCCATGGCTAGTTTGATTGATGGTATTGGTCTAGCCTATCTAATTACAAAGCCATTGAAAGTTTACAATAATTGCTTCACAAAATCTGAAAGGAATTTTATTGAGTACAAAATTTTGATATCTAACATAATGCAAAAGGCACTTTTATAATTTAAGCTTGAATTATAGAATTAAATTGCATAATTAAAGAAGTTTAAAGTGCTATTGTAAACTCTTCAAGTTGGTATTCAAGCTTTAATTGTGGAATTAAGGTAGATAGTTTTAGGAAGTTTTAATACTATTGTATATTATTCAAGTTGGTTTAATTGTTTGTTAAACATTTAAATTATGATTCTATAATCTAAATTTATAATCACAAAGTAAAATTTCTTTGAGCATTTTATAAATTTCACATCACCTAAGAGATTAAAAGACATATATTTGGAACATAATATGTGTATATGATAAGAATTATAAAGTATAATAAACTAATCAAAACTTACATGTTCTCAAAATATTTACTAGTATACAAATTTTCACTTAAATACAAATTTTAATTAATATATATCATGTTTCTTTTAGATACACACTTTTCATAAATTTTGAAACCATCATAGAAACCGTTAATACCTTACTCATGCTAATAAGAACCTACAAATAGTCAAATTTAAGAGACATTTGATCTAAAACTAGTGCAATATTCAGCATTAGTTTAGAGTGCTTTCATATAGATACTTCTTCCAAGACAAAGAAAACCATAATGATCATGCACTTGTAGATACGTGACAAAGTAACCAATAGTTTGACTCCAAGGTAACATGAAGTTAATGCACAATCTTATGTGTGTTAAGTAGAAGCACAGTCCTTGATTCTCAACAGATTTAGAACTATGCATCTTTTTGCAGTCATTCCATGTGTTTTTTAGTTAATATAGGTCATGGTCAATCCCATGAGGATACAATCAAGATAAATAGATACAAAAGGATTTATAAAATATAAAAAAATAAAAATAAAAAGGTAGATATACAGGATTTATTTATTGTTTCTTGTTTATCCTCTTGGGCAAAAACCAATCCCAAAAGATGGTAACTCCACCTAGAGGAGAAATTAAAAAATTATATAAAATTTAACTAACAATTGAATTGTATGAATTTGTGTTAATAATTTAGAGTGATATATAATATCATATATTCAATTTATTTCTTCCATACTTAATTCAAAGGAACATGTAATTTTCTTCCTTAAAGGAACATATATTCAAGAAGGTATGATTTTGTTTAAAATTATTGGCTTTCTTTTATTGTTGTCAAATCTACAAAATCCTAAGATCCCATTGATGCATTTGTTTCAAGAAGACTATTGAAGAAAGACATTAAAGATTGAACACACATGGCATACAATCCTTACAAAGATTAATCAAGATTCATACATTCCAGTTACAATGATTAATCAGGATTCATACAACTAAGAAGGCACATAACTTCAATAATAGAGTTTTAGAAGTGACAAGTAGTTCTCTACTAATTTTTAAATCTAAATCATATAAGTGATAGACTAGGTAGCATTAAGATCCAAGCTTACTTCAAATATTTATCCTTCAAATTTGACTAACTTTTAACTACATAAACTAACTAACTACCCCAAAGGAAATTAATTTCCTTTGCAAAGTAATGGTCTAGCTAAGACGTACTAACTACAAAGTTCTTTCATCTAGTAAATGACTAATTGTTGTATCTAACCTACTTATGAGCTATGATATTTCAAAATTCAGATTCTTTGTTATTTTTACTACATTTTAATGAAGTGTATCAATTATTAGTATTGATACTTCTTCTAACCTATTGTTCTTTGTACTATTTGGCATAAGACTATCATTAATCTTCCTTAGTGAAATTCCAAAAGTGTGTTTTCTACATATTTAAAGAATATTTCTCTTAGCTGAGCACACCTAATGAGTAAATGTCTACTTTGCAGACAAAACTTGTCCTTTGGATTGAATCATTTCCCTATAACCATTCCAAAAGGACACTTGACTATTATTGCTCCTTTTCCTTTGGCAATGATTGGTAAAGTTACAATATGCAAAGCTAAAGTAATTCCTAATCAATATCTGTCCACCTCCTCCTCTAATTTTTGAATTCAAAACTTAGCAAGTTCCAATGCTTCATGCATGTTGTCAACTCTTTGTCCTTCACTCCTCTAACATCATACAACTCCATCTTTGTCTTGAGTTCTTTTATGAATTACACTCCTCTTTCTTCCTCTTGATTTGCTTTCTTCTTCATGTAGGACATGAGCAATTATGCAATCCTTTAAGTAGTTGTGCTCTTTGCTCAAGACTATCAAACTCCTCCTACAAACTCTTGACCAAAAGAAGCTATGACTATACCATACTTGCACAATCTTACCATATACTTACCATACTTGCATACTTTGTTCTCCTTCCTCATCTCTTTGACATTCTCTATATGTTCCATATATATATTTATATATGTTAGATCATATATATGTTCCATATATATTTGTTAATCAAAGTTCTTCTTTTCTTGCTCAACTTCCTTCTTCAATAGTTTTGCATATACCATGTAAGTAAGTATATATGGTAACATAAATCTCTTTTATCAATCTCATGCAATTCTAAATGTTTGACCACTTCTCTATATACTCAAGGTAAATTTACTCCAACAACTCCAAGATATGCATGATAATGTTCTTCAACCTTCTAATATTTCACAAACACAAAGGTCTTTGTATTGTCGGTGTATGCTTCTCCTCAATTGTCTTCAACAACAATTGTGGCAATAAAGGCATGTTGCTTGATTGGCAAAGCTCTTCAAATAGCTTGGTAATGCTTATGTCTTTAGTCTTAATGTCCTCTTTGTAAAAGACCAAGACCAAGGAGAGAAATAAGAGAATGGAAAATCATATTGGGACATTTGAGTATGTGCAAACTCCAAATGCCTAGCATGAGCTTCAACTTTGGTACTTATAGGGAGCATACAAGGCTCTTGATAAGCTTCTCAAGAAGCTTCTTTGAGCCCCTTTCTTAGAATTCAAGCCAAGTTAGCCAAAAAACTTCTCAAGAAACTTCCTTCTAGAAGCCATCTACTTGGCATGCAAGCTAAGCTAGTTAGAAGCTTCTAAAACTTCCTTCTAGAAACTATCTACTTGGGATGCAAGCTAAACTAACAGAGAAGCTTCCCAAGAAGCTTTCTAGATAAATCTGGAATATTTTAAGCTAATTTGGCCTTTTTGTTACTTCCTTAGCCCTAACTAACTTTATAGTTAAACTCCATATTGTTATGTATTCTCCTACCGCTAGTTGGTGATGTACTTGTCTCCATTGAAGCTTCAAACTCCTAGATGGCTATTATTGCATGTTGGAGATGAGAAATAGGTTCCCATTAAGGGGATACCCTATCCAATAGACTTTGTACCCCGTATGTTGTTGATGGCCTTGTTGAATGTGGCAACACACAAAGATATGATCAACTTTGCATTCCTCATGATCATTGATAGGGACAAGAGGAGGATGGGTTGGACACCAAAGGAGGAGGGTTTGGACACAACAGGAAAAATTAGATGGGTTAGGAACAAAGGGTTTCAACTTGGAAATGTGAAAGATAGGGTGGATGCACATATGACAAGGCAAGGCAAGTCGAGAACAAAAGAGATGATTTGGGTGACATCAAAGGGTCTTATCCAATCAGGGGTGGGTTTACAAAATTAGGAATCAAGTGGGAGGGGCAGGTTATGAGAGGAGAACATGAATTTATCATTGACTTGAAAGGTGAGATGACGATGATGGTGGTCCGCAAATTATTTATGATGATTCTAAGCAACAAGGAGATGAGATTTGGCTTGTTTAAGGGATTGGGATATAGTGGTCAAGAAGGTGGAAGTACAAGGGATATGAGAGGAAGGAGGAGAAAGAAAGGAATCTAGAACAAGAAGATCTTGGCCAAAATTGAGGAAGAAAGGAGAGAATCCAATGCTTGTATGTTTGGAATTATTATATGCAAACTCCACAACTACAGTACATTCATCCCAATTATTATGGTGGATGTTGACAAAGGCACAAAGCATATCCTCCAAGGTGCAATTTGCATGTTCAATTTGTCCATCAATTTGAGGATGATAGGCCGTGGATAAAGCAAGCTTGGTGACGAGTATTTGGAAAAGTGCTTGCCAAAATTTTCCCAGTGAATCAAGGATCATGATCAGAGATGAGTACACAAGGCATCTCATGATGCTTGTAGACAATGTCAAAGTAGATATGTGCCAATGTTAAAGCATCCACAACATCAAAGGTTGATGCCAAATGGATTTGCTTACTAAGCTTATCCACAAACACCACAATTGCTATGTGACCTTGCTTTGTGACCTTGCTTTGTCTTGGGCAAGGATGTGATGAGATCCAAGCTCCGTGTTCCCATTGAGCCAATCAAATGAGGAGTGGTTGAAGGAGTCCACTTGGTTTTTGGTTGTTGGTCTTGTTACATTGGCAGCTCTCACATGACCGGATAAACTCTCAAACATCTTATGACATGTTTGGCCACCACCATTGGTGTTGGAGAGTATCTAAGGTCTTGTCCACACCTATGTGACCAGCGATTGGTAAGTCATGGGCTTCTTGGAGGCACACAAGTCAGAGATCACTCTTGGTTGGAATTTAAATCTATTTCTCACAGAATAGAATGCCTTTCTTGAAGGAGAAGGAGGCCTTTCTTTCTTGAAGGTGTTGTACTCTTTGTCACATGCTGCAAGATAACCTTGTACCATTTGAAAGAAAGGATCTTGTTGTAAAGAAATCTTTGGACTTTGGAGTCAATTGATATTGTTGTTATTGCCATCGTGATGAGAAGAAGGGACTTCAAATCAAGTCATCATGATAGGGCATCAAGGATAACATGGAACCAATCAGGCTTGTACTCAAGTTTGATGTCAAACAATTGTAGTTGTTCCTCCCATTGATGATGTTGACTTTTTCATACATTCCAAGTGTAATGTCTGCAACAAAGGTTTATGATTAGTTTGCATGATCACTTGTTTCCCCAAGGTATGGAGGCATTATATAAGATAATACCTCCATACCTTGGCTGCATATACCATTGGTAGTTGTTCTTGATCTTGAGCAGAGTAATTTTTATTTTTATATATTTAGTTGACAAGGATGTAACCCATATGGGAAGTAACCCATATGGGAATTCTTATTGCAACATGGAACATGGCTCCAATTGCAAAGTTAGAAGCATCAAAATCAACCACACAAGGTAGTTGAGGATCATATGGTTGAAGAATGGGTCTTGAAGACACCATATGTTTCAACTTTTGGAATACTTCTTTGTGCTTGTTTGTCCACTAAAAGCTCAAGTTCTTTCCCAAGAGATAGATCAATGGTGTGGCCACATGAACATAATAGTGGATGAACCGTTGATAAAAGTTGGCCAATTCATTAAATGCCCATATTTCTATAATATCCTTTGAAGTAGGCCAACTAGTGATGGCCTTGATTTTCTCCTCTTCCATCTTGATCCCCTTTGATGAAATCTTATGACCCAAGAAGGTAACTTCCTTCTACCAAAAGGCACACCTTGACTTCTTATAGTAAAATTTTGATAATCTTAGTCATCTTAAGATTTCTTGCATGTGATTTGCATGTTCTACTTATGTCTTGCTATAGATTAAAATGTCATCCAAGAACACCACTATCTACCAATCCAATAGTCCATCCAACACCTGATGCATCTTATCCATGAAGACTATTGGAGCATTAGTGAGCCCAAAAGGTAGAACTCTCCATTCAAAATATGTATACCTTGTGCAAAAGGTAGTCTTTTGCACATCTTCCTATCAATGGAGATTTGCTAAAAGCCGTTGCAAAAATCCAACTTGGAGAATAATTGTGCTCCACTCAATTGATCAAACAAGTCATCAATTAAAAGCAAGGGATATGTATTTTTTATTTTTTTTATTGAGCCCATGATAATCAATACAAAAATGAAGTTCTCCATCCTTCTTTGGAATGAATAATACAAATGCTTTCCAAGGAAATATGCTATGTCATATGAAATCTTTTCCAACAACTCTGTAAGCATTGTCCACAACTCCTCTAACTCTTTTGGCGATGGCCAATAGATTGGTATACTCATTGGAGTACTCCTTGACAATAACTCAATCTTGAAGGGCATATCACGATCAGAGAGCAATCTATTTGGCAAATCATCCAAAAATGCATTCGTAAACTCTTGAACTATTTGATCAACCAATGCTTGATGAAGCTCATGACACTCCGCAGATTCTCCTTGTGTTATTGGTTTGATACACACCACAAAAATAGACTTATCTCCTCCAAAGCTTGCTCTATAGTTGCTTCACTAAAAAACTTCCTATTTAAGGACTTATCATCTTTCAAAGCTTGCTATATGGCTACTTTCATGACAAACTTCTATCTTAGGATTTATCTTCCTTTGAAGCTTGCTCTATGGTTGATTTCTTGATAAAATTCCTATCTTGGGATTGACTATTCTTAGGTGTTTTACTCAAAGCTACCAGACAATCTAATCGGAAATTCTTACTTTGGTGTTGTCTTTGAATTTTTCATTGGATCCAATGAAATTGAACCTTATGATGTTCAAGCCAAGGTAGACCTAGAATGACATCATAGTGTAGAGGTGCCACGACAAACCTCATGCAATCCAAATACTCTTTCCCACTCTTGAAGGTAACAAGATGCAAGGTATAGAATGCAAAACCCTTTTTGCCATCCGCCATCATCAATTTACTTCCAATTACTGGCTTGATAGGAATTTACTTATTCCATGGACAAGCAATTTTTTGAATTTCTAGAATCAACCAAAATCCTATAACCATAATTAGATATCATACCTTGCAAGTGAAGCAAACTTGCGCATGTTGAGCCTTTTATCCTATCCCTTATCATTCTGCTTCACAAACTCCATCTGGGTGACTTATTGAGGTTGCCCATGCTTGAGTGGACACTCAATGATGCAATGTCCAATTTGGTGACAATAAAAACAATCACCATTTTGTCATGATTTTTCCTTATCTATGGTATCAAATGGTCTTTGTAGAATGACATCAATCTTCATTGGTGTCTGCTTCTCCATCCGTGTGTAGTGTATTGGTAGGTTTTATGGAGGTGGAGGTCGAGACCAAGTTGTTGCAACCAAGGAACCAAAGCATTTGGCAAACCGCATGGCTTCCTCCAAGTGTTATGACTCTCAAATAATTACCTCTAATTTAGTTTGTGACTTCAAGCACAAATTGATCCATAGCTTCACCTTTTAGTATATCTAGAATTTGTATGATGATGTTTAGGAATTATATAATATAGTTTCTTATAGAGCCAATCTACTTCAACTCTACCAACCTATCTTGTGCAGCTTGTGTGGCATTTATAGCTTAGAATTGATTAATTATTTTACTCTTGAATTATACCCATGTCAAGATTGGTGCAACAATTTTTTGTGTAGCTTGCTCCACTTGGAATTGCCACCATAGCTTTGCTACTCCATCCAATTGGCTGGAAACCAAGAAAATCTGTTTTTGTTCATCTTGAAGATTGGTAGCTTTGAAATAAAGTTCACAATCAAACAAAAAATTGTCCACTACACCCAAGAGGTTTTGGAAATCAGATTCGGTCTTCTCTTTTTCAAATTGGTATTCTCTTTACATGCTCTTATTGTCAATGATCTAGTTCATTCAACAATCAAGTAAGATGCTCAATTTGTTGTTTCATAACAATGATAACCTCAAGCATTGCCGCCATGGTAACCACTCTATCACACCATCTCCAACCTATCTAATTTATTTACACATAGATGAAACACGTTCATTATCCTCTATAAGTTACAATCGGAAGTACCAAGGGTTCCTTGGACAAGGTGATTGTGTTCAGAAAATCTTAGGTGTCCAAATTGTGAGGTGATGAACTATGTGAAATGATGTCTGGGTACTACTTGAACACAAAATTTCCAATGGTTTAGTGGAAATAAATTTGGTGGTCCATAAATTCCATCCATTCCATTGTTGCTCTAACACCCATGTAAAAACCAAGACCGAGGAGAGAAATAAGAGAATGGAAAATCACATTGGGGCACTTGAGTATGGGAAAACTCTGAATTGCTAGCATGAGCTTTGGCTTTTGTATTTATGGGGAACATACAAGGCTCTTGAGAATCTTCTCAAAAAGCTTCTTTGAGTTGCTTTCTTGGAATGCAAGCCAAGTTAACTGAGAAGCTTCTCAAGAAACCTTCTTTCTAGAAGTCTCCTACTTGGCGTGCAAGCTAAGCTAGTTAGAAGCTTCTAGAAGCTACTTACTTGTGGTGCAAGCTAAGTTAGCCGGGAAGCTTCCCAAGAAGCTTCTTAGATATTTTTGGAATATCCTAGGCTAATTTGGTCTATTTGTTTCTTTGTTAGCCCTAACTAACTTTGTTGCTAAACTCCATATTGTTACATTCCTTATGCACACAAACTCTATATAAGGAGCTTCAATCTTCTCTTCAAATTTGTTGTTCATATTTTTGCTTTCTTGTTCCAAAGATATTGCTATCAATGAAGTGATTTCTTCAACATCCACATCCAATCCTCCTACTTATTAGCACTTACTTGTTTTGGTAGGATTTATGTGCACCATAGATGCCTTCTTATTTCCCCAAAATATTTTATCAAAGATTTTGCTTTGTCATTTCAAGGAATTTGACACCCCAAACCTTGATGGCTTGGAGAACCTCCTCTCCTCCCAAATTGGCCATATAATATATATCTAAGATGTAGTGATCTTCAGATACTCATTGCTTGTCTTTGGTGAGCAGCCTATCTCCATGTACAAGTAAATGATAAAGTGCACCAAGTAGTATGGTCCCTTCCTACAAAAGACATTGTAAATTTTTGAGTATAATCATACAAAATGTATGCACAATTGATGACCTCTCTTGTTGCAAATTTATTTTTTTGAGAGTATGGCTTGCTTCACTGATAGAGAAGTCATCTATTGAGGTCAAGAAAGCTTAGTGATCACTGTTATCATGGCCTTCTTCACCATATCTTGGTAATATGCCAAAGACCACCCATTCTTTAGCAATCGACAAGAACCAAAGAATTGCCTTAATTTCTTGTCCATCCTCTCAATCTCAACATATTGATAAGCAAGGGTGTGCTTTGCATCTTTACATGTATAGTGATTAAAGACCTACTTTTAGTGTCCTTTGGTCCATTTCTACTAATAACCCCAAACTTGTTTGCTTTTGCACACTTCTTATTTTTTGCACAATGATCATTGATACAAAGCTCTAGCCCTAGTAAGAATGTGAGTTAAAGTTTCTAAAGGAGCTTCCTTTACACCACCATTTCCCATTTATCAAGAATTTGTGTGCAAGATTCAAGGTCTTTGCCTTACCATTTTTGTTTAATGCAATGTTAAAATTTATCTTATAGTTCTCATCAGTTGCTCTACGAAGTAACTATATTGAGTAATGAATTGATTCTACTCCTTTAGACAATCATTTACTCTCAACATGTAATTACATACTCAACTTGTAGACTCACTCTTAACTTAAGCACTCATGTCTTTGTTGCAAAATTCTCTCACTTAATGATTATTTTGCTAGCAACAAGATCACAATGGTGGTAACACCTAATTTATAACTTAGAGCTTCAATTTATTGCTTGTCAATTGTTTGCCTAACAGTTTTCAAGTGTTTGGCACCCCAATAGGTACAAACTATCATATTTTAAAATACTTGTAGTGACTCTCATCAAATTTAGCTCGGAGTGAGCGTCAAAAAATCCAGAATGTCTACAACATACCTTCTAAATTCCATTCCTTTTGTGACCTTTTTGTGTAGTCAAGTTCTTTTTGATGAAATTTTGAATCTTCCCAAAACAAAAACACTTTCTAGCTAACAAACATATTCTCCATTAAGGAATGAAAAATAAACAAACATCTCACCTTATATATATATATAGAACCTACATGTTAGAAGTAAAAATGGAGGGGAAATAAAGAAAATAAGAAGTTTGCTTTTTTTACAACATTACCAAATCTTGAATGCTAGTTCCTTATCACAAGGCTCCTATTATAACATTATAAAAAAGGCTATATTTCTAGGGTGGCATGTATGAGCCAACAATTACTAGTCTTCCACCTTGGAAATTATCCTCCCCATTCCCTTGGGTAAGAAGATGTAGGGTTCCCGCAACCTCTTACTCCAAACGGATGTAGGCATACATAGGGCACCCCTAGAATTACAACATTAATCATAATGTTCCCATAGGAGCCCTATAATAGGAAACTAGAAGCTATAAGGTCCCCGTAACCTATTACTCTAAGTGAATGTAGGGCTATATAGTGCATCCTTAGAAATATAACGCTTTTTGTAATGTTCCTATTGAGCCTTATGATAGGAAACTAGCACATATAGTTTGGGCACAACACCAAATAAGTAGAATTTTTATTTTATTTATTTTCACTTCCTTTTTTATTCACTAATATCTATTTAAAGAAAATTTGAAAAGGAAATTCCAGGTACTACATAAGGCATAAGGTAAGAGTGAAAAGAAATTTGAAACTTCATAAAAAAAAGTTTCAAGTCTAATAATCTATTGAGAAAAATGGAATTAAAATCATATACAATAAATATTTTTAAAGGAAATTATAATTTGATTCAAGATCTGGTTAAGATGAGAACAAGGAAACTTGACAAGCAAAATCTCATGATTATAACCATTGTTAAAAAAGACCTATATTTTTACAGAAAACACTTTTCAAAAAGCTTTCTAACAAGCACATATTGGTCCAACCTCCCCAGGAAAACCACTCTAGAATAGAACCATCCAAAAATATATCTCGTTGAATTTTAATTCTTTTAAGCCAAAAGAATATAGTCTTTGAAATATCAAACTTTAAGTAAAGAAAGGATACTAGAGGTAGCATAGAACTCAAGCTCAACTTCAATAAATTTTGAGAAGTGATCCAAGTGACATGACTCAAAGGCTAGGGTTGGTGTTGAAAGATTATGCATCAATTTAGTAATAAGTTTGACATACATTAGGTCTTAATCATGAACTTAGATGTAGTATTGAGCCAAATAGGATCAAAAGTATGAGTGTGGATGGACTCAATAGATAGTTTGGTCATGGGATGAGACCTACAATAGATCTTAATTGTGAAACTAATTTTACCATCCAACTAAGTGTACCAAGAGTATAGTCTTAGATGTACTCAATAAATAGTTGGGGCGTTGGGGCATAAGTTTAGAATATGAGAACCTCTAACTATCAAGGAGGTATGTAGTAAACTATTATGGACTTGTTCATGTTTTGAATGAACCATTGAAAGCAATCTACTTATATAATTAAATCTTTGAGTTGGAGAATGTAATATTGGCTTGGACTAAGAAGAATGGGTATTAGTCAATCTTAAGTACAATAAAATTATGTCACTTTGTATAATATAATATTAAGATCATGAACTATTGGATGTAAATTTTGAGTATATACATATTTACAAATTTAAAAACAAGATTAAAAACATTTTTCACTTACATAAATATATCAATCTATTATGAATTGTACATATATTTTATTAATCATATTTGACTATATATTTAAATGAATGTTTTACATTTATCTTCAAATCTTATTTCTTTTGATCACAAAACTAACTCATTTCAAAGAAATCACAAAGGAGGGGGTCTTTGCTTCCTTCATACTCAGCTGGTATATGTGTAGAGTGCACCACATTCTTACAGGGACTGCACACACACATGTTTGCTACAAGATTGCCTTTTCTCTATTCCAAAAACAATTCTTTCCTTCTACTTATGTTGAAAATATTTTTTTCTTTTCTCTTACCACATTTTGTTTTCTTTTAGTCCATGTATCCTTCTTTTATTATTGGATCTATTAAGTAAGATTAATTTGCTAGGATTTTTGACATATATGCATATAAATCAAGATCATAAATAAGTAAGATTATAATTTCTAAAAGAAATAATCTGAATTAATTCAATACTTGAAGTTTGTGTAAGAAAAAAATAAGTAATATGAAAGAAGAGAAAAGATTATAGTAAATATTTTGGATTTTGAAGAAATTTCTTTACTTTCACTATGAATATAGATATGGTAAAATATATCTCCTTTATAAAATAGATTTGATAGACAGGATACAATAAAAATTAATAATGTACTCTTATTTTTGAACTTTCAAATTTGAAATCTTATTTTGAGATTAAAAATACAACCATTTTAAATCTTATCTTGAGAATTTGAAAACACAAATTCAAATTCTAAGATTTGGGAAAAGGGAAATATGATTCCATTTCAATAGTTAAAAAGGATAAAAAAATTCATCTTATTCATTCCTTATCAGACCTTCATTAAGTGATTGACATTCACTTGTATGCAAAGTCTTAATTGATCTAAATAAGTCTAAGAAGAACATTTTCAAATAGTAAGAAAGTGAAGATAAGAAAATGGGAATGGAATTGAAGCTATTAACTACAAACAGTAGTACATCACTAGCTTACTTTCCGGATATATAATTTTGTATTAAATATTCAATTATATTTAAACTTTCTAACGTTTGTGAAGTTTTCTAGCAAAGAACTTTTCATGCAATGTGTGTGAGTTAGACAAAAAAAATATTTAGACGGAAAGCAAAGACAAACAGAAGAGAAAAAACAATCACTCTCTTTACAATTGTTATTACTCTCTTAGAAAGGTAAGACAGAACCTACACAAGAGAAGAATATGGTAATTTAACGTGCCAATATATTTCATGTTAACTGAAGAAGAAGAGAGCTAATAAATGTTTAAATTATGATATTTTGAAGGCTTAATTAATTATGAAAGAGTGGTAACAGATGCTAAACTTCCTAAGATGTCTTTTACATTTTTGAACATTTTTCTTTGGGAATTGAAGAGCTAAGTTAAAGAAAAAAATTGACTTGTTTAAATAAATAGTGGATTTTATCTTATCTAAGGGTGTAGTAATTTGCTATTGATTTGCTTCTCTTGACCATCAGAACGTCTAATCACATGAATTAACAATTATAGAATTTGTTATCATATATTTATCTATCTATATTGACTTTGTCATCAGAGTTGAGGTGAATAATGATATCAAGAAGACGAGACTTGGATATACTTATTTCCACCTACGCATACCGACTAAATCATGCCATGACGTGAACACCACAGAATTTAATAAAAAAGCTGAGCATATATAATAAATATATAGAAGAAAGGAAAGAAGAAAAGCAGGAGCGCACTAAGCAGATATAACAAGTTAAAACTCCGTCTTACAATCATCTCATAGTTCAATCAATGCAAGTAATGTGAAAAGAAGAAAAGGAAAATTTATTCTGTTGGATTAATGCGCGGGGTAAACCACGATGGGGAGAAGCATGAAGTTAGAATATTACTATAAACTAGTAGTACACAAGGAATATAGTCGCACATACCAGGTACCACAAAAGATGGAAAGTACAGCAATATTAAATGAATAAAATTTAACCTGGGTATATTCTGGATAACGGTGTCATGTTCTCTCGTTGCAGAACTCAGAAGCGCCCCCCAATAATAACAACAACAATAATAAAGCGAGTCAGTACACACAGCATATCCAGGTCTAGAGTGAGAGTAGAGTAGAGTAGGGCAGGCTGTTAATCCCAGCTTACAAACGACCTGTTCATCAAGAATGTGTCCGAAACCCCTTGGAATATTTGTGTGTCAATAGTTGGATTTGGCCTCTTGAAGCATGACTTTTTTAATGGCACAAATCCAGATGAGGATTTGATCGGATCATGAAAGATGCAAGATTCTACGATTTGTTCTAAGATTCTCTCGGTGTGGGGATATGATTATAAAACCATTTTGACGAGAAAACAGGTGGGTGTTGGAGAAAACGGAGCAAAGACTTAACCGACCCCCGAGTGCTACGTTTGGTCAGAGGTGGCAGCCGTAATAGTAGTGGCAGTAATAGTTGGCATGGAGGGAACTCGTGCTGGCAATCAATCGAATGTTGTAATCTTTCAAACAAACTTCACTGACGCGAGAGTTGGCGAGAAGACGTAACCGGATAGCTGTGCCACGTTGTACGACGTGGCACCGCTCAGTGCTAGCTGGCACTGCGTGAGTTTGTGCTGCTGGGGACGAATGTTCTTGTGTTCGAAATTGTCGTGTTTGTCCATCCACTGCCACATTGGATGTCTGTCACGCCCCGTTCATTCAAGTGGGTCGGTTAACTGTTCTGCCAACTTGGGGGTCGGCCCAAATCGAAGTGCCCAACCAAACCCGGGGTCGGTTAAGTCTACCTCTGTGGAGAAAAGGTCATAGTTCAAAAACTGCAGACGGTTTCTCATCGCCGGTATTTTAAACTAGAATTTTGTTTTTGTGGGCGGTATTAAGAAATGATCTTGGTGTGAGTTAAAAATGTTGACCTTGAAGAAAACAAGTGTAGAAACCTAAACCCACTTTGAAACTCACCACCCTCAAACTCTAACTCACATTTTCTTGAACCATATTTCAGCACAATTGACAGAGCTTAAAACTTAATAGTTTTAAATGTTGAAATGCGCTAAACCAGACGACAACTTTCTTTTGGCGTGCTTCGAATTATTTGTTATCAGCAAATGGATGGTTTCAATCCATGAAGAGTAGAACATTCACTCGAAGAAGGGACGATCATTATACTAAGGGCTTCCTCTGCCTACTACTACTCAATTATTTTTCAATTTTCATGCTGACTAACTTAGAGCGATCCATTTAAGAGTAGTGAGTTTTGTGACAATAAAGTGCGTCTTCCTATTTGGTCTGTTACTGTTTAACATATTTTGCAGGTCTCACGCATTTATTTGCAACAAAGTCCTATAATAAATACAAAAAATAGAAGAAATCTCAAGTTGCTGGTGTGATTTCATTTAGGTAGAGCAGAATGATTAAAATATCAAAACAACAGAAAAGGAATATTGTTCTCGAGTTACCATTAAAGTGAAGAAGGCGAGTTACCATTAAAGTTGAAAACAACGTTTCTTATGTATGAAATCTATATTGATACACTCTCAAATTCAGACAAGTGTTTACATGATTCTTTTAACGATCCTGAGTGACACTATATTGGAAGCAAAACAAAAAAAAGATCACTGGTGGGCAAAGGCACTAAGTGAAATATTCATATTCACAACTTTAGTAAGCCACCTCAATATTTTTGGTTGGCAAATTTGAGACAGACACAAGCTGATGAAAATTGAGATCCCTATGATGTTGAAATTCTAGCTCCTTGAATGTGGCTATGGCATATAGATCTTCAATCTCCAACGTTCAGAAATAGATCTCTACGTCTTGGAGTCCATAATCCTTACATTTTGGCTACTTGAGGGCCTTAAAACACACACACACACACACACAAGAGTCTGCTTTGAGGCAAATCTTCCATGTTCTAACCATAGTCTTCCTATTCTTTGAGGGAAAGTTTCCAGAACCGATCCTATTTCTCTTTCCAGAGTTGCCTTCATATATTGTTCGTTATAGTACTCGGTCCATCAGATTTGCTATTTAATTTGAAAGCTTATAACTTCAACAAATGTCAATCTTGACTGATGTTAATACGAGCTTACCTAAAATAGATAAAGTTGAATCTATATAGATTTTATGGACTTGTATTAAATGTAGACAATACAGTGAGGCAGAGACATCTCTGCCTCACTGTATTGTCGAGAATTTGGTCCAAACCAAACAAAACAAAGGTCTTTGTTTTGTTTGGACCATATTTGCGAATTTTTCGATTATTTTTGATTAAAGGTTATTTATTTGGACTAGGTCTAAATTTTAGTACGAAAGAGGGTATCTTTATAAAGTGTCATACTTAGAGATTAACTTCTTGTCATTTATTTCGAGCTAATATTCCAGATCATCTAGTTCCATTCAGGGGAAGGAAAGCTATCTTTTGCTTCTGGATGAATATAGCTTTTTTAATTAGTTATCCAAATCTCTAAATTTCACATATTCTCAGAAATTGGGAGTCCAGTCCAGCTTCGTTGAAGCTTATGCGTAGTTGTCTTCGTGTCTTTTGGTACATTTTTGCTTTTCAAAATCGTAATAGAAGTTAACAAAGCTGTTGACGATAATAGCGGTTTTTTTTATTCAGAAGTATTAATTGCAATTAATACTTCATTCTCTAATTGTGGGGGGATGCAGCAGTATATTTGTAGTTCCTCATTCTCCGTGGTCAGTGAAAATATTTAATCGTGAGAGTATGTTGAATAATGCTTAGTAATATTTCTTGATTTCCAATCAAAGATTGATGCTCATTTAAAAATTTTAATCGATCTATATTCTGCTATTTTTGAAGCTCCGTGTAATTAAAAATTAATTTGATGTCAAAAGCGCAACTTGTCTCAATATTTTAACAAAGATACGTACGTAAATAAACCTAGTGATTGAATGAGACCAAAGTTCAAAATGAGACGCTAAGCAAAGTCGATTCAAATGTAATTTAAGGTTTCAGAGATACTTAAGATTATCATCTTGGGAAAAATCCAGCCGATTTTTTTCTCTCCGAGGCAAAGTCTCGTCTTTAAATATATATGGAAGTTATGCTGGGTAGCACTACAATACAGAGCACGAGTAGATTTAAATAGTTTATGGTATTAGTCCCCATTATTCACAGGAGTAGTTTACATTAAACTTAAGTCGAACAAGGAAACGTTAGTTATTATTAATTCTCTGCATTTCTCAAATTTATGTCAAATTTCTTATTTTACCTATCATAAAGTTTTCAAATCATATTTTGGTAGGACTAGATTGATGGTTGCCTACGCTTGGAAGATGCGCTTCATCGACCTTATACACGAGATTTAGATTTTGAATCCCATTCGAAAATCTATATAAATCCGATTATCTATATAATTCTTCTAAAATCTCTATAGATTAAAAAACATTTATACAATTTATTTATACACTATTTTAGCATTGTATAAAATATTATCGCTAATTTTAATCTAAGAGACGAGATCAATAAGTATCAAGAATCAACTCCGACCCTGTTATCCATCTGTCTAGCGGAAGTGATCACCGCATCTTTTGGAATTTCATGTAGCGCTAATGGAATATTCTTCTTAATTTGTGAGTAGTTTTCTTTACCAGCGTTAGAGGTGTAATAAAGGAATATATAAAACGAGAACCAACAAATGTGTTTCAAAATGTTACTCCAACTATTGTGAGTTTGTATCATCACATTGCGTGTATATTTATTGGATTGATTACATCTGCTAAAAATTCCCCTATACTTTTCATTCATTATATCCCATTGATCTAGATCCATAACATGCTTAGCAGTGATTAGTGACATTTTTAGTATAAATGTATGTTAAATGATTGGAAGAGACCTTAGCAGGTTTATCTTAAATCGAAGATCTTTCCTCTGGAGTTTAGGTTGGCAAACATTTTATGTATGAGAAGATGAAAACTTTCCTCGTTTACCTTCCAGGAAATACTGACTTCATTGAAGCTAATTACAAATAGATATTGATTTTGAACTCAAAGCTTGCATCCATATCCATCTAAACTTTGACTTAAAGATCCACTTTAATTATTTCTCGTGGTGCCTGGTTCGGGGAAGGGTGGTATGCATGAACTCTTTTATAACTATTCGGTTCAATTCAGGTTAGTTTAGAATTGGAAAACTGACACAATCACCTTTATGAAGATTCATTGAAGTCAAAATGACTAATGGATTCAGTTAATTCCAAATATGATCTTCTTTCTAATCTTCTCTTAACTCCAACGTTTGTTTTACTACCACTAGCGTTTTACAACAACCATTAGTGAAAACTCTATACGAGAATTGGTGAGGACTCTCCTGTTGGAGGGTGTAAGATTCAAATATGTAAGAGTTATTTATCTCTTGATGGGGTCTTCCCATCCTTCGTGTTTTTTACGCGGTCGCCCTTTCCAGAGTTATTTATCTCTGGAGGTATACGAATTGCACAATTAGTTTACATCTAAAATCTGAGAAATTATGGCACCCAAACATATCTCGCAAAAAAGTTTAGATAGCCTTGCAATCACATCTATCTTCTGAAGAATTATGGCACCAAATCAAATCTGGCAAGAAAATTTAGACAACCTTGCAACCATGGTTATCTAAACTTTCGTTAACGTTGGATTGCTTAAAGTTGCGGCTATATGTCAACTCCATCGGTAGTCCTCCTGATCAAGGCTTCTATGACTATAAGCAGTTAGATTTTGAGGTCTGGAAAAGGGTTGATCGGTTTTAAATGCATGGATCAGGGTACAATACGAAGACTAGATTTAGTTTCGGACCACAGAATTTGTACTTCAGCTTGTCCCAAACCACAGTAGCTTGTTATGCATGATTTGTGTAGGCAGTATCTTGATCAATCTTAACTTCTACCAGTGAGATTGGGGTGGTGCAATAGAAGGAAATTTGCTGCCATTAGGAGCTCTTTATGTGAGAGACGAAGCTGATGACAGCTTGGGTAGCTCTAGAACAATCAAGCCGGCAGTAAATTGACTGTCTATCCTCTAGTTCGTGAACAAATGTGCGGCTTCAAGGGCTGGAATACGGGAGAACTCTAATCACATATCTCATCTCAGTGGTTGTGATGATCATCTTTCACGGATGCACCAGATTCCCAGAACTCAGTTGCCTTCGACTCAAAGAAACTCTTATGACAGTCCTAAATGACTTGAGAGATGGTGATGGAAGTATATGTATCTCCATACAGGAAGCACATGAGAAGCAAACATTTAACTTTGCTAACTGCTCTACATGCCACTCCTCATCTTGAATGAAGTTGCTCAATGAATTGGGATGCGAATTGGCGGTCTCCGGGGCATCGGTTTGCGGCTTGACCTTATGGCAAAAGGTGAAGGAAGATCAATGCTGAGCTTATCTGCCCGTTGCACACACTCGCCAAATGCATAGCCGGTGAACCGGTACAACTCTGCTTCACAAGGGCGCGAACCTTATCCAGTAAACTACACATGAGCTTCACATACCTGCAGCAGTAATCATAAGCAGCATACCCTCACCACATACATCACAGCAGAGGTACCAGATGACAAATAGCTTCTTCAGTCCATACTGCACTTGCTGCACTTGCAGGGCCATTTGAGGATGGTCTGAAGAAAGGGGTGCAAAGATACAGTAACAGAGAAAAACAAGAATGTCACCTTGGTAAGGCAGATGAGTTGCTTTCGTTATATATGCAGATTCTCAAACAGTGCCCTTGAAGCAGAACTACGGTTTACACTCAAAGAGTATGGATCCAGTGGTCAGGAACTATTTCTTGTCTATATTCTAGATTCTTAGCTTGATCCAATTTCTTAGTTCAGACATGAAAAACTGTTCCTCTGGTGAGTACAAGAAGTCAGTAATGCTCATCGGAAGTGAGTGGCCACGGATATAACCTTTCGAAGATTGAGCTTATATGTACTCGTACCGCTAGATCAATACTTTTATGTTTTTGCCGACTTTGCTGGTGGAGCTTTGGTGGCTGCTGGTGGAGGAGCTGCTGGTGTTTTAGAATTTCCTGATGGCGGACCTGATGTCTTTGCTGGTGGAGCTGGCGGGGCTGGTGTAGGAGGAGCAGTCGACCCTTCTACTAGAGGGCTCTCCAGTTGGATGTGGCCACCCTCAAGCAGCACTTCTGGTGGTGGAGGAGGCAGAAGTTCATTGAGCTGTCCGATGATACAACAGAAGAAAAGGATTAGTAGGCAATCACGCGGAGCAATTATATAAAATGTTTACATATCCACACACAGTACAACCTCGACAAACTTAGAGAAGCCAAAATGTCGATAAGGACTAATAAGCATCCTTGTAAGTACTGGCGCTCACGGAACTGATGTCGAGCATTTAGAGCCGTGATTTCCTGCACTGTACTAAAGCATTGGATGTTGGCCTCAGGATAGTTTTCTGTCTCATAAGAATTACAGCTGACTACTGACCATGCACGACGGGGTGATGCATAGGTCATGATGATGAACCTATAGTGCAGTGAAGAGGATTTACTAGCAAACCGGGACACGATAGTCTTCGTAAATTACTAATTGATGTTTGATCTATGCACCCTGCTATCTATAGTCACAAGTATAGTCTCAACTTATTGTTTGCAGCCTATTAAGCCAGATGCCAAAATGGCAACTCTCTAACCAGAACTTCCTCTTGGGGACCTTTTGAGAGGTTCAAATACTCGCTCATCCCACTTGACTTCCTGTTACTATATGTAGCAACCATTCCTTCTTTCCCACAACGTTGAGTTCCTCGAAGGTCAGCTTGGAATAACGAGAAATGTATTTATATGTTCTCGGATCCATTCAAATCAAAGGTTTCCTGGAAAAGATTTTCTGCTGTTACATTTTCAGAGGTGCCTGATACTACTGCGGAGCTTTCACTGTTCTCTTTTTGTGAAAAAACATACTCATGAGAGCAGACCTTTAAGACATGATACCGAGTTGGAGAACACGCGAAAGACTATTACCTATGCAATGGCCCAAGGACAACTAGGAGGATAGATATCTCTAGACGCCATAACTACAGGAACCATGTCACAAGGAGAATAGTGTGGAGAAGAAGCTTTCCAGATTGAAAAAGCAAATGCATCCAAAACTGGCAGGATAGAAAAGTAGGACTTGATTCGATAACTGAGGATAAAGAAGCACCTTTCTGCACGCTTCCTCGTGTTCTATGGATAGTGCATCATATTTGGCCCCCAGTTCAATCTTCTCATTGGTCAGTTGCTCAAACTCTGCAACGGTGGGACCACCTAGAGCTTTTCGAACAAACCTGCACCCATCACCATATTTTGCTTTAGCAGTCTTGTACATCAACTTATAGATCCTGCAAAGCAACCGTCCTTTTAAGAATCTCGGGGCCGAAACCTTGAGGGAGCACACCTACTTTTTCTATAATTGTTCAATTTAAGTTAGGGTTTGACCACCACTCCTACGAAACTTGTCTACGGGGACCTGATCGCTTCAGAGTTAGAGATTGGCAACAGTGGATGCCTCTTCTAGTGATGTTACCGTACCCACCACGTAGACGAGGTGCAAGCTGCGCATTAGCAGGGTGGGTATACAACACTAACGAGGATCGTTACATCACAATTTATGTCGCACAAAACATGGGTTAAATTAAGAGATTCAAGCCAGTACTTACTCAATAGCCTGTGGAGGTTTGTCGTGCTCCTCGTACAAAGCGACCAGCACTGAAGCAAGATTTTGACAAATGATATTGTTAGCATCGTCAATTAATGACACTTCATCTTCCCCTGTAGCTGATGGTGTTAGAAGGGATCATCCTAAATTGCAATCCATAGTGAGAACTGCCCTCGGCTACTCATAGATACCAATTACTGAACTATGGAATATTTCAATACGAAGGAAATGTGTCGAGACAAGAAGTGTGCTCCTTTTCTCTTTTCGTCGCTCTACTTCGACTTTGATTCAAGTGCCTGCGCTTGAGATCATACCAGCTTGAAAATCTTTTCATCATCCAGATAGAGCTTCTGGAGTCCTTTCCCTCCACCCCTGACCCACACGCCACTTCAAGCGCGGAATGCAAGGCTCTAATTTTGATCGACTTGACATGATTGCGACTAGCGATTTAATTACTGGTCCCAATACCCTTCGAACCATTTCCTGAACTTCGTCGCTCCCTTGGTCATACCGGAAAGGCAAAGGACTAAACGGCAAATAATAAACTTCTAATCGGTACTTGTGAATGGAACTCTAAAGGCTAGACTGTACTAGTCTGGCCCAAGGTACTCATACAAGCCTTTGTGTCATGCACGGTATTGATTTCGGGATATGGATCACGAATGCACGAACTTGATAAGTCCGAATAATCTCTGGTTTTAAAATAGGCGTATAGATGAGAAACCAGCAATAGATGGGGTCGGTTTCCGAGAAACTTATATCCATATCCTGATCCATTCATCACTGGAGACTTGCCCACCGTGCTATCAAATTAGTAGACCCCTTCCCATCAAGGTACTTCCGTACTTGTAAGCAACAGCAATGTGGATAGCAGATCTGTAATTTATGTATCCCAGAAACAACCGCATCCAGGTTTATCTAACTTATGAGTTGAAGATGTTGAAAGGCATGCCATTGAAGGGTCAGGACCTACCGGTAATGTCTTAAACATTATGCCAACCAACAACTATGATTTAGACTCGAAAACTATCTGTTGAAAGCGATCGTGGAACAGTGTGAAGCAGAAATTCAGGACAGTCGAGATAAGCAATGGTGGTTTCCTCTCTAGAGGTTACTAGGTACACTTGCTTGAGAATGGCGAGAAGTGCCGAAAGGGACTGGTTGCCGTAGAGGACAAGAAATGGACAACGACAACAATGACATTGCTGATGTAGATGCTGTACTAAGGTAAGTTCGGAGAGGAGACGTGAGATAGAAAGTTATACTCGAGATTAAGTTGACGAGGCCCGATCATGTTCCTCAAACAGGCTACTAGCCGGAGTTGTTGAAGAGGACATAAGTCAGAGAGAACTGGAATTGATTGGCTTGACTAAACCATAAACGAATTGAAGGTATGAAGCACACATTTGACAAATGTCTGCGCAAAGACCTTGCTCCACTGCAGCGAATATACCTCCGAAAATGAAGTGAATGAGGAGGAGGCTACAGGTGTACCGATTGCTCAGAAGTAGTCAACCACACAAGGGAACCCAAACCTACCAGGAATTTGTGCAAAATTGGCCATAGCCAGTTAAGCAATGTTTCTCGGAGGCTACATTGTGAAATAATACCAGTACAATCATCTCGCTTTCATCTCTGTTCTAACCTTGTTCCCAGTTAATCGTCCTTCTTCGATGCTTTAGGAACGGACACGTTTCAAGAAGCTAGTCATCTGTGCGGATAATTTCTATATCTACTCTCTTCGTCTCGACTTTTGTACAAGAGACTTCGACGAGCCGTAGGTTGCCATGAAACTTCGGACTCACAGACCTAGACAAGTCCAAGCCTCCGAGAGAGAAACGAGTCCCTGTGAAGAATGGCCATGAGCATAAGTGCCGGTGAGTATTGAAATAGTGTAGAAAAGAATTCCCTATCTCAAACTGCTTTCAACTGACTCTCCTGGTCGAATGGACAGAGATCTCATGTATGTAAGCAGGAATTTCGTGGCTTGTCCAAGGCCGGATCAGAGGTGCATAGATTGCAATTATGCCTGTAACTGCTGGGCATAAATTACATCACGCATACTCAGTAGTGGAAGAGATGCAGTCATACCCTAGGGATAATAGTTCATGGGATGAATGCCGTTCAGTTTTGCCTTATACGCTTTCCCAAACAAGGCGTTCGTTCGAAACTTCCACAGGCCCCGTTTACAGTGTCCGATCCAGGTGTTTAGACAAACAGCAAAGAGCCGTTTCTCCATATTCAGTTCAACGACATTGCAAATCAGAAGCTAGATATAGCTTCAAAAGCACAGTGGTATGTTATTTAGACAGGTCGTAACGCTTGTAACTGGCAAATCTACCGCAACATTTGCAACATTAGCCTCGTCGGCGGGTTGGCGGATAGGATATATAATGAACAACCAAGCCCTGGATTAGAAGACCCGCTGAAGGTGTCTTCTCTGTTGTACTTTTATAGCATTGATTATTTACAGAGGACAACTAGGAGGAAGTCGACCTTTCGTAAGCGAGTCGAGAACACCGCTTGACTCCAGGTACTTCCTAAAAGCCTCTTTCTTTGATTCACTTGCCTGTTCCAAGTCAGAATGCAGTAAGATGAACAGGTCATAACACCACATGACAAACATGACATGTGCTACAGTTTATCTCTACAGTCGGGTTTGACGGGGCTGTGCTTTCACCAATTGAACCAATGAATTGATATAATGAAAGCAGCTCCAAATAATTCGCGGAAGAAATTTAAGGAATCATGAACTTGAGTACTGCTTTTTACTTGAGGAGGAGCAATTTGGCCGAAGAATGGAATCAGAGGAGGTCCTCCCACCGTCATTTCCATCACAGCATGCAGGTAAATAACACATTATCAACAATCTACAGTGTTGTAAGGCTGAAGTAAGGCTGACGGGGTGCCGGCTCACCATCGCTTGCGAATCGACGCCGTGCCAGAAGAGTTACTCCGACTTATACGACTCCGTGGGCCTGTGATGTCGACGTAGAAGGGATAACATCATCTCTAGAAGAACTGGCAGACATGGGACTCAATTGACGCGAGGTTTGCGTCATCGTGAAGGAGAAAGATTCTTCCTCTAATAAGAAGAAACAGATTCACGTCAGAATCTCAGAAGAAGCCAGTACTGGCGTTTCGGCTACTACCATCGAGTGGAGCCAGGTACGGCGACGAGGAAGATCTGGGGAGGGAGCAGTACTGAAGACATTATTTGGACGCTGATGAGGATGATCCAGAGAGTGGTTCTAGAAATATTATTTGGACGCTGAAATGCGAATATGGTATGTGAATAGCCTCCAATGATGGGGCAAGAAGGGAGTTCAACCGTCATGCGATAATAATCCATAAGGCCATAAGGTCGGCAGAAGATTGCCATGAGACTGATGTTGAAGCGACCGGAGCCAACTACCACTTGCTCTGGACGTGGCGAGTCCCAAAGATGGAGAAGGAGGGGGAGAACACCGGAGTTAGAGGGAGGAGCTGATTCTTTATTTTTCTACTTTCCCTTAGAATTGAACCATTCTCTAACCGGACTGACAGTCGAACGCCAAATGCAGAGAGGAACCAGCCAGTCACCGCAGACACTACCGTAGGGCACTAGGCTCTTCATGATTTCCTTCTGCGAGTGAAGTCCGAGTTTGTATGGCAGTTGCACCCGCCGTCCCACATCAAAGCAAACCGAGGTTGTCGTGTTCTTGTACCTAGATAGCCATCTCCTATAATCCAGATACTTCTGCTCGGGCCCGTCCATGCCCTCATCACTGATCCGGAGACTGCAAATCAGAGGAGATCCTGCTTTTCGAAGCCGGAACTGGTTATTTTGATCGAGGAATTCTTTAATCGTCACCGCCCTGAAGGTGAAAACATATGGTACTGACTTGACTACTAATGCAGGTATTTGACAGAAGAGAGCAAAAGTGCTGAGCTTTTTGAATAACACTTCCAGATTCGAGGAGATTGCCATGCGTCCTGGTTGGTGGATCTGGGTGCTTCGCTTGCTTCAACAAACTGGAAAAGTGCCAATTTGAATGCCTACACTACTACCGTGGGCATTCGCTAGTTCAGATAACTTCAGAATCCCAGAGATACTTAAACTTTGTCTATATACAGGTTCAACAAGTGGCACAGCTTACGTGCGCAAACTTTCAGCCACTGGATTTACATACATATATAGGATCCACGAAGGTATAGGGTGTAGAAAGCCTTGAATGAGTCCCAGGAAGGTGCACTCCTGTGGAGCCGACTTCTCAGAGATAACAAAAATCTTCCGGCGATGCAGTCGAGCTCACCTTGTCCATACCTCTTATCTTCTCTAATGATAGATGAGTTCAGCGCACTGGTAACTAAGAAGAATAGACATCGAGCTTTGTGCATGCCTTGGTATAAAGACAAGGACAACCAAAAAGTGTTGCCTCGGGCCCGGAGTCAGCTCTCCCGGATGTCAAGCCATCTGAACTATAACTACCTCCCTTACTTTTCTAGGCCATGTTTGAACCTGGCAGGCAAATAATGGACCAACCAATACTGGATTCCAGTATTGGCCGTTCATCCACTCTCATCACAAGTGTAAGACAGTCGAGAAAGGTATAAAGTCTAAAATGACGTCAACTGGAATATATACTTGATACAAAGACGTAGCAAGTACAAGCGATGTTTACTTCCTTCACTGCCACAACAAAGCAGTGCCGAGGCCGCTCTTCTCTTTGTCATAAACAGCAAATGCAAACTAGAAATACGTTCGGACATGCCCACACACAAAGAGATTCGCGTGGATCCAATACATGCAGAAGTCGACACCAGACAAGCTCAAAGTGATTCTACCCTTCTTCACGACTTCAGACGATGAATGAAACCAATTGCAGACTAGATTCTTGAATTGCACAGATATGCAGACAAGCGCTGCTGAAGACAGAAATCGCACAAATGAGATTTCGAGTATGTTTGAAAAATCTGACATACGAGGACGATGACCTCATATTCTGATCACGTACGAATTGGAGTGTGTAACGTATCGAACCCAGCGGTACGGGTTGTAGGACTTAGATTTCTTCACAACTTGTAAGTATCGAACCTGCAGATCCAAAAGAATACTTTAGTCAAACCTCAGAGAAGAGTTCATTCACGGAGCGACTGAAATCAGACACGCCTACCAAACTGACAAATGACGACAGCTCATTGACACTTGACACTTGAACCAAAAACAGTAAATTCACCCGCTATAGCGAGTAGTGGAACCCGTTGTAAACAACCCAGTTCCATACCCAAGTCTGACCAGACTTGACTGACATTTGACAGTGACGCAGTAAACATCTTCATAACTGCCAGTTATGAAGACGGAGGTAAGCATGCATTTGCATGCAGACAGGGGTGAGTACCATGGTAACCTTGATAATTATCTAAGCCTAGAAAGGTGTAATACATATGTACCGGTGTGTATGCAGGCAAGGGTTAGGAGCAAGCACGTGTAACCCTGAGAAAAGCAGCGTCTTGCATAATCCTCCGCTATATCTATATTAAACATCGGTGGGGCACATACCGCAAGCTTCGAGGCATTGAACATGGGTATGGTGAATGACATGCTTATTGGGCCCGCTTCCTTTTTGATATTGCCTGTAAACCAAACATCGAGGACGTCAAACAGCCAAGTTGGGGGCGTGCCTGTTCGTGAATGATCATAAATACTTAAGTAGAAAAGGTTAGATAACTTGCGCTAACAAATCAGCCATGGAGAATCAAAGAGACCTAAGTGAGAAAGGATAAACAAACTTGTACGCTAGCTCTTTTGAGCGTGATAACAGTAGATTATGAACCAAAGCTAAAGAACCCGTGCGCACAAAATCAGATAGAAGGATAAGCTTGATAATAATGCACGTATGCAACTTACCGTTTCTTTCTGATGTAAGAGTAAGCTTCGCTCGAAGTGTATGCTCAGAACCTCCGACGATCTGAACAGCTCGAGAACAAGGATGTCAGTCTTAAGTCGAATTGTGTCGTACCTAAGACTGGAATTAGAGAAAGATTCCATTCCTACTTGATCACGATAGAATCCTCAAACTATCAACAACTGTGCACAATGTGTACTATGTATTGAAGTTAGCGTATATTCCCGAACGTAAGAGGGAATAATCCGGGAGTCAACTCTTCAGTTTATTCTTGTATACATTCAGGAGAACACATAACCAAAGAGCAAAGAGAATACCTTTTTGCAGGACCATTCAATGGTTTTGGTAGCCTCCTTAAAATCTGTAGATTGTGCGCCAGCTCCTGCTTCCAACTCAAAGCTCACTCTAGTAACAACAACAACAGCAATGAATGATTAGCAGGAGATTGAAGCAGTCTTTGGTTCTAACAACACTAATTTCTGCAAAAGACCAAATTTCGTTGAGAACAAACTACCTCGAAGTTGTTTTGGGAAGGGGTACTCTGAGCACAACAGTATTTGCAGTTACGTTGGCAGGAAAATCAGCACGGACCTTCAACACTACTTCAGCCTGCATGAACACTGCACAGATTAGCGTGCGAGTCCAACCAAAGGATTAACTGGGAAGAACATTGTGCGAACAGTTCAATTTGAGGAGTGAGGTGTGTGAACACAATGTGAGCATAAACAGATTTCTAACCTTGAAAGGCCCAGCTTCTTCTATTATGGGAAAAACTTTGAATGGTGGTTTGAACTCTTGAGTCATCCGGTAGTTCATCACAGGGAACTCTCCATCAGGTGGGACCTGGAGCCAAAGACAGCAGGAATGTGAGAAAAATGCAGAAGAGAAGGGCTAGGTTGAGTACGGGCTAACAAATGAAGGCATGAGTGCCACCACTTGTCTTGTACACCATTCAAAGTTTAAGCCAAGAATGGTATGAAAACTATCGCTGATTATAGCAGAAGAAGTTAGAGACCTAACCAGAGTCAGATAGTGCTCTCTGTCAAAATCATCCAGCCGCACCGATTCGTGGAAGTTGCAATCATCTAGGATGACCATTCCAACGCCTCCACCATACTCTGAGGCAACGTAAGACTGGTACTAAGTTACACGTTGCTAACCACAACAATATTACGATGATTGTTGATACCTGAATCTCGCAATCTTCATCAAGCATTCACTTTCGCTGTGCAGCCCATTTCCACATTGGACTCTTATATTCACAAACAGGAGCAAGAAAAACTATATTCTCCTGACGCTAAGGATGTCTCACCATTACGTCCAATGCTCAAGTCCTCATTCAAAGCCACACGAATTTCCGGGTTTCCAGACAGATAACTCTTCATCAGAATTTGTCCATCGACTTCTGAAGTCAAAATATAGCCCTGTTACAACCGTTGAACGGTGTCTCAGGGTCCGAATAACCAAGTTAACATCAGCCGAAGCTAGAAATCAAGGTACAAGACGTGCGTGGATTTCAGTACTAGCCAACAATAAGCGACTACATGATCTGCATTGTATTTTGCGAGTACTTACACTAGCATTGAACGTGACACTTATTTTCTCAATAATATCTACGAACACCTCTTCACGCTTTCTGCCTCCTGGTTCGTTGGCAACGACGGATTTAGTGACTGATGTCCCTGGGACTCTCTTTGATCCTTGCTGTACAGATAGAGGGTCGGGATATTAGCAAACCTAAGACGGAACCAGATATCCAGCTATATTATACGTTCTCAATAAACACTGGAGTTCAACACATCAGCGTCCATCCGTATGAAGTTATTTCCTAACATTGCTAAGTAGGAACCCTCGAAACTCTGGGGACACATAGATTCTTCTGGCGAAGAGGAAGAACCTTCGCCAGGCAGGTATTTGAAGAATCCTTACAATGAAAAGAGCTGCTGGTCCGAGTGAAGGGAGTCGAGCTGCGTCGATTACCACAGGTTCATTGAACACGAATGATTTCAATGCTTCGGTTGAGGTGGTTTGAGGATAGCCGAAATCCTGCAATGCATTTCGAAGGTGAGCAACCTCCTCCCAGTAAGTTAAGACGAAGTCATTAAAATAAGACTGACACAAATCGCAAATCAGAGGTTGAGATTAAGTGCCCGATTTAGTGAGAAAGCTAGGGATTCACAAGAACCTGAATTTAAATAGAGGGACAATCGAACTAGAAACTCAAATATAAGCGCCAGAAAGTTAACAAAAAACTGAATACTGAGGCTGAGTACTTACTATCATCTCGTCAAGTAGCTCGTATACCAGAATAAAATTCTTCCTGAGTGAGTCCTCATTGAGAATCCCAAGATAATCTTTCGTCACGCGAGCAATACGTTGCAGCAGCTCGAGCACTAGGGCAGGGGAAATATTGACTCTCGTGGTGGCAACGAACAGTAATCCTCCGACTTTCACGTGTAAATAATTTACCCCATCCAGCTTCTACAATGCGATGGATATGAACTTTACTTTCCAGTTAGTTTAAGGCAGTATATGATTCACCAATTTGTCCATTCTCAGTCATCTGTAAGAAGGCGTTTATCCAGCATGCTGATTACACAGCTATGGTACAGGTTAATTAAAAAACCAAAATTGCCCATAAACGAATACCTACGAACACAGGCGGAGCCTCCTCGCCTTCTTCGCCATGCCAAAATTTTACTTTCCGAAAAAATATCTCCGCGCTCCCTTTGGGAATATCTCCACGATCTGTTCTCACAAACGTAAAATTTTGAAAAGTAAGTAGGGCCCCGTATCTTGACCAAATATCGAAATGGCACACCTACTATCTACAGAGCTGAGTGCATGAATTCGCTGATTTTTCTCATCGATTTCCAACTCATGCACTGCGATCTTTCGAGAGATTGGAAACAGAGAACATGCTGATACCGGCGAGACTTGAACATTGCAGCTTCAGCACTCTGATCAGCGACCAAATTAGGAGAGGCTGAAAGTACTGATAACATCTACAGCCTCACTCAAAATGATCGGACGACCGAAAGCCTACTTCGGCAACAAATCAGGGAGAACCCAGGCCGCCAACCGCCTTGACCACAAGGAAACATAACACACCATCCAATTTCTATTCCTCTTCTGATTTCGTCTTAGCAAGTAAAGCATATCACACGCTTACACCCCTAAACTGAGTGGTGCGCAAAGCAAAATACTCTTCACAAGAGACGACGACTGGGCACAAGCGTCAATTGTAATCAAAACTTACAGTCGCGAAAAACGATATTATCTCCACGAAGGGAGAGAACGAAGAACTGCGAAATCATGGTGTCCGCGATCCGGATCCGAAGCTCCTCAGCAGCAGCCCTGTTTCAGCCGTTCGACCCAAAAGGCGAGCGGTTTAGCTGCCTCAATTGAGAAAGCTGCAGGCAAAAACAGGTTGTATGAATCCCCTAGAACACATAACAGCGGGCAGCAAAGTTTGATAGTTGCTGACAGTCAACTCGTGTACCCTCCTCTTGTCACGAGATAAACGATGCTGCGATCGCCCGATCGCAAACATCATACTTTTCTTCAGCTTTCGAGATGCTTTCCTTGACCAAGAGGGCAGCTCCGTTGCGCCTCCCAGGTCCTAAAACCCGGACTCAACTCGTCTCGACCTTACCGGTCAGACAGACTTAACCCGAGTTGGTTTTAAGTTATATTCTGGTCTTTCCAGTGTGTTCATCTTGTGAGAACACCTTGGTGCCGATGCCTGTTGAACCATATCCTTAATTTACACCAGCAATTTGAATCCACGGTACAGTATTTGAATCAATTAACTATGCAGAGAAACCTTGATGCAGTCACTGTTGTAGATTTTATCTCTGTTAAAGTTATCCAAGAACAAGTGAAACCCTCTAGTAAGTACAGTCGTCTCCGATTAAGTACGCTATTCTTTTTAGCGAAAATTCAGGTTCAACATTTATTGATTAAACATGTCATGCAATATCATTTGGTGGGCACTATTCATTCTCTTGAGATTAACACTTATCTGTCTGAGTTTTAGCTGAAAGGACTCAAAGGAGTTCCTTAGATCATCAAACTCGTCTCCTTCATCCGAGGCATAGCTGCATGGCATTTGGTCTTTGATCTCAAGCACAGTTTTGTAAAGTTGTTTGAAGCCGAGGAAATTGACATAGCATTCTGCGGATAGATTGTTAGGGCTGTGATCATTACTTTCCTCATCATTATCTTCGGTTACTTCCTTGATAATCTTAGTCTTCAACACTTTATCTACATCTTCCCGATCAGTTTATGAATAGTCTTCATTGTTTTCGTCATAGATGTGTAAGACTTCTTCCAATTCGCTATTTTCAATTGAATGTCCAAAAAGCAAAATTTTGGATAATTTCAGCCATCAAATCAGCCTCGGGTTCGGTGTTAGCATCTTCTATCATCATGATTTCCGTGTTCTCGAATACATTTTTTATTGATAATGCAGAGATAGAATCCCATGCCAGTTTCACATATTGTGCAACATCCAACAAATTTTCAGGTATACCATAAACCACTCTTGTCGCTCCCCATGCAAGCCTAGCCCCTTGCTCTTTCTTATGAGCCTTTGTCTCATCATCAAGTTTGTAAAAACTAAGGACGTCTTTAAATATTTGAGATACAAATACTTGTATCTCTATTACATTGTAACTATAATTCCCTTATCAAATGGTTGTTTTCACCTAGTGCAATTTGGAGGAAAGGCGTTGTCCAGCAAAAGCAAAACACGGTGGCTAGTTCATTTTTTCACTTTGGGATAAAATTTTTCATTAAACCATTTCAAGCAAGTCTCAATATCCATCCATGCTTTGCCTTGATTGAATTATTTTAGAGTCCATTCACAATATTTGATGCATATTGGCCAATTAGGCTTTCCGACCAATGTGCATGAAATTTTGTGTGTCTTAGTAGCATTGGCACAAACATTCAGCAAAACCCAGTCTTTTGCTTTTTTCTTACCTCGCGTAGTACCTATATCTTCAAAAGGCATGAGGAGAGTGTATCTTGGTAGCATTAGATAAAATCAACCCATTTTGTCCATATTATAGTTATTTTTTTGGTCATATTGCTCAATTACAACATGCAAATCATTCAATGATGCAAACATATCTAGATCCTCTTTGTTTACTTCTGCTCCTTCAATATGAAAAATGATTTTTTGTAATCCTTTTTGTGCTCTAAAATAGCTGAGCCATTGCTAAAGATGCTTTGAAATCATAAGCAAAACATACAAGCTTTGCTGCAATTTGCCTTGCTTTGATGATTGCAAATAATGGTGGAACTGGTAAAATGGCACGATGCATGCTATCAATCCAAATGTATAGCTAATCTTCCACTTGCAAAAATAGACAATATGTTTTTTATTCTTTCTTCCTTAGACTTTAACGCACATCTACTTTAAATCATTTCTCAATTCTCCTAGAAAAGTCAATGGCACTCTTGTTGATGTTATATTCTTTGGCCAATGCTCACTTACTTCAAGGGTTTGGCTTGCTCAATTTAGTGATGATCTCTGACCTTTGGAACTAGTTCAGATGCTTTCCTTTGCCTTTGGTGGCCATAGGAGATGTTATAGAAAATGATTGAATTCAATACACACCTACCAATTAAATATGCACAAATCATCATGGATCATGTTGCATACTTAATTGGGAGACTACTACAACTTAAGGATATGTTTTATCATGCTAGACAAGGAAAATAATTACCTATTTATGTTTGCTCAATGATGAAATATATGCAAAGACATGTCAAACACACGCATGTAATCAAGGGCCAAATTTTGTTGAATCTCATCAGTTCTTGAATTGAGAGGTGTGACTTTGTGCCAAGGATTGATTGAATTTCCTAGAACTTCTAGTTGAAAAGAACCAAAACTCTCCAAAGCCTCACTCTAGAAGTTAGACCATAGAGTTAGACTCAATATCATTCAACATAGTCTTGAAAGGCAAACATGCCCGGCCCAATAAAACATCCCAAAGAAAATTAAATATGGAATATAAGCTAACAAACATGTGCAAAAAAAATTCACAAATAGAAAAGAAGAGCCAAAGACTCTACAAAAAGTGCACATAGACATAGAGAACAAAGCACTATGTACAATAACCAATGCTAGAAAGTCTAAAATGAACAAAGCATGACCCTAAAATAGAAAAGTGTGAAAAGGGCACATAGACATAAAGAACAAAGTGCTATGTAGAGGAACCAACCCTAGAAAGTCTAAAATAATGTAAAATGAGCAAAGCATGAACCTAAAACAGAACAGTGTGATAGAGATACTCAAAGGGTATGTGTGGCAAATGTGAGGGAGGGTTGTCAATGATCACCCACTATTGATGCTTCCCAATGAAGACTCAAAGCCTATGATCTCTATATGGTGATGAAGACCCTCTACCAGAAATAAAAAGATAAACATGGCGGGTGAGAAAGCCTAAGTGCTTTTACTATGTAGTGAGCACAATGCTACCTCTCAAAGGAGACCATCAAATTGATGATGAAGGTGGCCAAAAAATCTCCATTGATAGGATGATAAAAGTGTTGGAGGCAAGCCATGAGGCATAGTGGTCCTCCTTCCCTTGGTGGTAATGATCATTGTAACTCTTGCATGGATGCTAGTTGTAATACCATTAGCTAGACATATTATCTAGAGGTGGAAATTGGCTTGGTAATATGGAAGGATATTATATATGATAGTCTAAGTAGATCAAATAGAGGTGATACCAAAAGAGTACTTACACTTATATGGCAGAGGTCAAAAACACCTTGAAAACTTTAGAGCTAATTTTGGAAGCCTAAACAAATGAATAAAGCATTGAAAATTGGAATATATCTCCCTTTGAGAGAATAGGTATTGTCTTCTCCCTCCCATATTTGTCTCATTGAGAGCTTTCCAACAATACCTCATCCATGCTATTATGAGCTTCCTATAAGAAGATTCTATAAAGATTTCATAAATATTCCTTCTAATAATATTCCTATTCCAAACTCATTTGACCAACCAGATAGGACAAGGATCAACATGTCACCAATCCTTACAATTGAGCATAAGAGTGGAACTCAATGACATGTCAACAGTCCATGTATCTGATCCAAGGGTGGAGCTCCCTTTGAAGGGATCTTCTTTTCTATATAATAAAGACAAGGTGCTCCTTTGGGGCATCGGAGTATTGAGGGTTGGAGCCTTGTATTTCTTTTCTTTTGTTTCTCTTAGGGTTTCTCTTGTCCTAAAACATTACACTAGTTTGTGCCAAGGACTCTCATCGGAGTGGGTTTGCCACAACCACATCATAAAATTTATGCCAACCATCCTTGAAAGTGACAATATCTATCCATATCCTATAAGGTGGGCATGGTAGGACCATCCAGTGCTCAATTTGAACTTGTGAGCGAGTGAAGCAAAATATCTAAGCCATAATATCTTTAATGGCATTGTGGACTATAATAGGCTTTCTCCTTCAATGGCACATCACAAGATATGGATGCCCTCCACGTCAAATGTTGAATCGCACAAGCATTGGTATGGCCAAGAGTGTTAGATGTGGTAGACCTAGCCAAGTTTGAAGTGATGTGCTGAACTCCTCCAATGTGAACTAAAAGTCCTTAATCAAAAGGGAAGAATGAAGCTAAGCACCCATGCGCTTCCTACCACAAGAGAGAATCCTAGCTCTATTTGGTAAATGCAATTCAATGCGGATGCTTGAAAGGGTGTGAGTGTGCACACACCATTGAGCTCCACTTGAATGTTCATGTTCAAAGTTTGCAAAGAGAGAAGTGATGTATGTGCCGATCTTGGCAATAAATCACGAGCCAATTGAAGAGATATTTAAGAGACAAGGGTGCTTGAGTCAACAATCATGATGGTTGCAATAGAAACAGGCGCCCCTTGTGTAAGAACCTATTTGCCAAAAGTAGAGCCACTAGGCCCATGCTCCTAAGTAAGTTGCATATGCAATAACCTCTTGGGATGTCATATTGCATCCTCCCTTTGGTTATGGGAAGAGCTATCTACAAATATTGCCAATCATATGATAAATGTGTGAGCATACAAGGCCCTAAGAGTGTGGAGAAGGTATGACGCATGTGACTATCAAAGGACAATAGATGTGGTAGGAGGACAACAATGAGAGTATATGTGCATGAAAAATAGGATGCTCTTGAGACATAACATCTCAAAAGGAGAAAGTAAGGCACTATGCATTCCCCAGACGAGTAGGTGAGCATGGGCAATAGCCTAAATCAGAGTATTTAAGATATAAGAGCTACAAAATTCCTCCTCCTCAAGAAGGGAGCCCAATACCCTCAACACTTCTACCGGGAATTAGAATCATGATGGGAAGTTCTTTTCAAATATTTCAAGTTGTACTTATTTTTCTCAAATTCTTTAGGCTAGTTTTTGAGATGTCTTTCCATATTCTTATTTTTAATAATTTATGGGAAGTCTATGGGAATAGAAGATAAGCATTTTGAACAATTAGATCATAGAAATGACTTTACATGAATTACTACTACATATCTTAGATATATAAGAGAAGAAATAACATTAATTTGAAAATTTTTTTTATCTAAAGTAAGCAACAATACTTGAGGAAAAGAGCACCTCACATTTCATATATTTCATTCTCATATGTGAGATGTTGATTTAATCCCAATTTCTCTATCAATTAGGATAAGAATTTTTGTAAGACTCAATTTCAACTCCCGTTGAGGAAGAAAAAAACTGAATGGTGAAGCCTATGAAACTAGTAGGCAGATGCCGAACAACTTTCTTCTAGAAGATATCAGTCAGGTTTAACTTTGCTTTCACCCCCATGAAATATAGAGCTATATATCACATATGAGTTTGTTTGAGGTGGTTCTTGATAGATTAAGGAGTTGATTGAATTAGTGATTAGGGAGTTGAATAATTTCTAGAGAAATTTAAGTGCCTTGAATATATAGCTATATATCACAGAGAACAAAAGGGCAACCGTGTAGAAAACACAAAGGATGGGAAGACTTGTGAGCCGGCCTGTCTCTCACTCAGGATGAACCTTTGATGGCTATTATGGTAGCGCACCATGGACTAAGAAGGCAAGGAACCCCAACTCCATCATACTCCTCCAAGGCTAACACTCCAAGACTCAAGACATTGCTCACTAGAGAACTCAATGAGAGAGAGATGGTTGCAAATGAAAGGATGATGAGTACCTCCTCACCCCTTGTTTATATACATGTGAAATAGTTACGTACCAAAGTTACTAATTACCATAGTAACTCAAGTTACTAGACTAAAAGTCAAGTAAAGTCAAAAAGTAGAAAAGGAATATCCATTCACATGGGCATATTCCCCTAAGCATGTGGTCTTATCTTGACCCAACCACTAAGTCAAGGATTCCTTCACATGGGCTATCCTTGGACTAAAGAAGAATCCAAAACAAAAAGGCTTGCGGGCCCAAGAGTTCTCAACTCTTTCCTCAAAGCCAAACACCTAGGAATAATACCAAGTCAACACACTAAAATCCAAAATAGTGGTGCTCATCTTTTCTACTTCCTCTAAAGTAAGGTCCCATCTATCTTAGCTATGACTAACTTTAGCTAACCATGACTAATATAGAACCATCATTTATCTCTACATAAATAATATCTCTTAAGTACTTGTAATACCAAGCTAAATATCACAATACCACACACATGCACAAATGGGTGTTACATTTACCCCCGGACTAAGTTTTCACTTTGTCCTCAAAGTGAAGGTCTCTCTACCTTCTATGGTACATCTTCAACTTATCATGGTTAATCCTATCAAAGTGTCTTCCTCCCAACTCCTTGAGATCATAGGTGTAATTTCCCCACGCCTTCTCCACTATGAAAGGTCCAAAGTACTTAGGCAAAAACTTCTTTTGCACTCTCTTGAATCGAATGGATCAAACAACATTACCCAATCACCTTCTTTGAAAGTCTCCACCTTCTTCTTGCCTTGCCTCTTGTCATAGCTCTCCTTTTGTTTCCTTTGGGCTTGCTCCACTCGAACCATAGCAACTGCTCTTGCCTCTTCCAACTCCATGAGTTGATCCTTCCTTGACTTCTCTGCATCACCTCCTTGTGCTTTCTTCAATCTCCTATGAATGCTTTGGAAGGTAGGAAGATCAAAGTGAATAGGTAAGGTAGACTCAATACCATACACCAATTGAAATGGAGAATATCCGGTGGAAGTTTTCATGGTTGTCCTATACTCCCACAAAACTGCATGAATCCTCTTGTCCCAATGATGTTTAGCCCCCTCCATTTCTGCATCTTTGGCCAACATCATGCACAAGGTCTGATTGGTTCTCTCTGCCAAGCCATTGGAATTTGGCTTATAAGATGTAGTTACTCTATGTGTGATAGAGAAATGTCGTAGCATGGCTTGTAACACCCATTTGTGCATGTGTGTGGTATTGTGATATTTAGCTTAGTATTACAAGTACTTAAGAGATATTATTTATATAGAGATAAAGGATGGTTCTATATTAGTCATGGTTAGCTAAAGTTAGTCATAGCTAAGATAGATGGGACCTTACTTTAGAGGAAGTAGAAAAGATGAGCACCACTATTTTGGATTTTAGTGTGTTGACTTGGTATTATTCCTAGGTGTTTGGCTTTGGGGAAAGAGTTGAGAACTCTTGGGCCCGCAAGCCTTTTTGTTTTGGATTCTTCTTTAGTCCAAGGATAGCCCATGTGAAGGAATCCTTGCTTTAGTGGTTGGGTCAAGATAAGGGGAATATGCCCATGTGAATGGATATTCCTTTCTACTTTTTGACTTTACTTGACTTTTAGTCTAGTAACTTGAGTTACTACGGTAATTAGTAACTTTGGTACGTAACTATTTCACAAGTATATAAACAAGGAGTGAGGAGGTACTCATCATCCTTTCATTTGCAACTATCTCTCTCTCATTGAGTTCTCTAGTGAGCAATGTCTTGAGTCTTGGAGTGTTAGCCTTGGAGGAGTATGATGGAGTTGGGGTTCCTTGCCTTCTTAGTCCATGGTGCGCTACCATAATAGCCATCAGAGGTTCATCCTGAGTGAGAGACAGGCCGGCTCACATTTTTGGTTCCGTTGCCGGGACCTCTCTAGAAGGCAAGATAATGTTCCGCGTCCAATTCTACATTAGGCAGAAGGAGGCTATGAGAGCTCACTTGGAGAGAACATTAGGAGAGGAGAGGGCTGAACTTATGTTAGAGAACCAAGATCCATTTGTATACCCTGTAGTTCATTATGATGTCTTTGAGGTGATTTTGTACATCTTGTACACATGAGAGGAATTGGAGAGATTGTGTGAGGTGGATTGCAGATTTTGGGGATTAAAGTGATTTTGGGCAAAATCTCAAGTTTGAGATCTGGACTTGAGATTTCTACACATGATAGCTTGGGTTATTTTTCAGTTAGCACACTTGAAATTATTGAGAGAGCTTCTATGCGCACTGGGCTAGAATTTTTGAAAGTTGATAGGGTAAAGTGCTCCCGCAACTGCATGCTCTCTGGAAAATTGTACAGAGTCTGCCATTTCTTCAATTTTTAGTGAATTGTCCTGAAAATTTCCAAGAAAATTCAGTGCATTGTATCCTACCTGGTGCCACAAAAATTAGAGAGAGATCATTTTTGCGCAGTGCGTTATGAGTTTTTGAAGTGAGGGGGGTGGTTTTCTGACCAAATCTGAAATATGGGTGCTGAATAGAAAGGTGTCTAGGCCAAATGGCTCGATGAAAAGATCTAAAATTTTGCAGGGAGGGACGCCCTAGAGTTGTGATCAAGTGTGGAAAATTTCAGAGGACTGTGACATATTCGTTGGGAGATTTGAGTGACATTGTGAGGAAGGGTCAATTCTGCAGAGTGGAGATCTCATGCATGAGAAGTTTGAGATCAACAAAAAGCATGTTTGAGTGTTTAGATTCATCTTTGGGAACATGGAGGGTCATCAAGAGTGGAAATTGAGATTATGCAAGGTTCCCCAAGGGTTTGAGGTGATTGTAGGGGTGGATTTGAGGAAAAGAGAGTTTACAATAGAATTTGAAGAGAGTGTTGAGAGGATCCAAAAACCTACACCACTTGGAGGAAAGAGTGAGTCTAAGTGCTTTCTATGTGGAGAGAAGGGACATAAGGCAAGTTCATGTCCATTAACCTTTGAGAGCAAGAGATTGAGGGAAAGGAGAGGCTTACTTGACTTGGGTTTGCATGTTGGACCTTCTTCACCAAGATTGGGAGGGAGAAGATCTAAGACCAAGGAGTTGTGTGAGGTTTGTGGAGTTGAAGGACTTCCAAAAGGACATGAGTGTAGTGGAGTAAAAGCACTTTTGGAAACTTTGGTGAAGGATCTTGGAGAGAGTCTTAGTACAGCTACAGAAATACTACCACCTTCATCAGCTAGTTCTCAAGATTAGTGATGGAGATAATCTTTCAACTTATGGATAAACTATCCATGAGAGTTAGATTAATATGCACTCTAGGATTTGATGTTGCTATAGAAATCTTGGAGCAACCTGAACCTTTTGTGTTCCCTAGAGTGGATTATTCTCAGATGGTGTTAGTCATGTATATACTCTATTAGTAATAGAGTGAGAGAAAAGAAAAGAGAAAAAAAAATTAAGAGAAAAGAAAGATAGTGAGGGGTTAAGATGGGGAAACTTCCGGTTTTCTTTGGCAAGGATGGAGAAGATGTGGAGGCCTTTGTGAGAGACTTCAAGAGAGCTTGCATAGGAAACAATGAGAGGAGGAAGAATGAGTGGGCCTCATTATTACCAGATTTCTTTGAGGATGCAGCACTTACATGGTATGAGTCAGAATACCAAAAGAGAGAGGGGAGAGAGGGGGAAGAGGAGTCTTGGGAGACTTTGACTTCAGCACTCATTGAGAACTTTCTTCCTGATGAGAGTTATGAGAGATTGATGAGTGAGGTTACATTTCTCAAGCAAGGAGATGGAGAGAAAGTGAGGGTCTATGTGGAAAGAGTGGAAAAGTTGGAGTCCAGATTTCGCATAGTGTTGAGGAAGGGTGGGGATGATGTGGAGACTACAATGATTGGCATAGGGGCTATGCTCACCAAGAATTTTGTGGGAGGATTGAGACCACAAATTAGAAGCAAGGTGAGATATGAGAAACCTTCTTCCAAGGTTGAAGCTATCAAGATCGCAATTCGTATGGAGGAGAGTTTGGAAGGGGATGAGAGTGATTTGGTGGTGAAGGAGGTTGTGCATCCTCCTCAAGGCTACAAGTATGGTGGAACTTCTGATACTTTGGTGACAAGGGTTGCACCACAAGTAGTAGTTGCTCCAGTTCTTGCACCTCCACCAAAAGATCCACTCCAAAACATCACAGAACAACTTGCGGATCTCAAGATCAATGTGGTGCAACTATGGGAGAAGAGAGAGGTGGATCAGAATGTAGGGAGAGGGCCTAGGAGTTATGGAAACTATCCATATAGAGGAGGCCAACCAGCCAACAATTTCAATGATAGAAATTGTTTTGGTTGTGGAGGAAGAGGCCATATCCAAAGGAATTGCCCAAATTCCACTTACCATGGAGGAAGGGGTTATGAGGGAGCCAATAGAGGGAAAGAGGGAGGTAGTGAAACCCAAGTGGCTCCTAATCCCAACAAAGGTAAGGGGATAGCATCCATAGATGTGGTTGAGAGCAAGTATGAGAAGGGAGAGTGCTCAAACTCCAAGGGTCCTAATTTGGAGCTTTTGGCACAAGAGAAGAAGAGAGCTCGTTTTGCAGAGGATGTTCACTCTTCTCAAGGATTTACTTCAAGCAAGGATACTCCTATGTCTACTAGGAGCACTCGCACCTCAACACCATCAACAACAAAGACTCCAAGGAAGAAGTTGGGGATGGAGGACTTCTTGATCTCAAAGCAACAATGGAACTACAATGTGTTGGAGGATGTTGGTAGTCACAAGGCTAACATCACAGTGGGCCAATTAATTGCTTTGAACCCTACCTTGAGAAAGGAGCTTAGAGGTGGTTTGAGTTCTACAAGGAGCAAGAAGAAGAAGAAGGCAAAAGTTCCAGTATCAATGGGGGTGGTGGATGCCAAGCCAGCACCATGGGAGGCTTGTGAATATGCCTCCAAGATTGATGTGAGAGTGAATGGTCACAACATCAAGGATGCATTGGTTGATGGAGGATCAGCAGTGAATGCCATGTCAGAAAGGTTGATGAAGAAGTTGGGTATGATACCCTCAAGACCTTCAACATTTGTGGTGAGCATGGCAAACAAGCAACAAGTTCGACCAGTAGGGGTGATGGATAAGGTGGTAGTTTCAGTTATGGGAGTCAAAAATCTCATGACTTTCCAAGTCTTGAAGGATTCAAGCTATGACTTACTTCTTGGGAGGCCATGGTTGAGAGCAGCACGCACAACTGATCGATGGCACAAAGGGTACTTAAGGATTGGGCCATCAAACCATAGAGTCACTGTTCCTGTGACTAACACCACCAACACTTCACATTCAGATACCCCATCTTCTGATTATTGGGAATCAGATTCTGAAGGAGGAGCTTCAGGTGTGGACACAAGCATGGAAGAGGAGACTTCCACGGAGGAGGATGAATCTGAATCTGATTCAGATGTGTATCCTTTATGTGCTATGGATTTTGCACCTAAGCCAGAGGTTTTGAAGGACCCAGATAAATCACCATTGACACTTGAGGAGGTAGAGAGAAGGTTATCTACCCTCAAGTATGGCCCAAATGTTACCAAGGAGGAGAAGGTGAGATTTGAGGAGATTTTCCGCAAGTTCATCCATGTGTTTGCTTTTAGTTACAAGGATTTGAAGGAAGTCACCTTGGAGGAGCACAAGATAGAGGTGGAGTCACATGCAAGACCAATCCGCCAAAAGCAACGTCGCATTAGCCCACCAATATCTTTGGTTGTGAAGGAGGAGATTGATAAGCTCAAGGAGGCTGGATTTATCTTTGAGGTGGAGAATTCAGAATGGGTGTCTCCAATTGTCATTGTGAAGAAAAAGAATGGCAAGCTTCGGGTATGTGTGGATTACAAGAAGCTCAATGCTGTTACAAAGAAGGACTACTACCCATTGCCATTCATTGATGAGATCTTGGAGGAGGTTGCAGGTCATGAGAGGTACAGTTTTGGAGATGGTTATAGTGGATATAACCAAATCAAGATTGCACCAGAGCATCAACAACTCACCACATTCACCACACCTTGGGGAACTTACGCTTTCAAGGTCATGCCTTTTGGGCTTTGCAATGCTCCAGCCACATTCCAACGGTTCATGAACAAGGTATTTGAACCTTTCATTGGGAAATTTGTGAGAGATTTCATTGATGACTTTTGTGTCTATGGGAGCAAGGAGGAGCACTTTGAGCACCTAATCAAAGTCTTGCAACGCTTGGATGAGGCAAATGCATCACTCAACCCAGAGAAGTGCATTTTTGGATGTGAAGAAGGTCTACTTTTGGGGCACATCATCTCCAAGGATGGAATAGCAGTTGATCCTGAGAAGGTGAGGAAAATCTCAGACCTTCCATTCCCTTCAAGCTTGACAAAGTTACGCCAATTCTTGGGAATGGTTGGGTACTACAGGAGGTTCATCTTCTCATTTTCCAACAAGGCTTATGCATTGACCATCTACATGAAGAAGGGTGTAGATTACATGGTGATTTTGGAAGACAAGGAGGCTCTCAAAGCTTTTGAGGAGCTCAAGCAATCCCTTGTTGTAGCTCCAATTCTTGCTAAACCTGATTGGAGTAAGCCTTTCATCCTCTACACTGATGCTTCTAATGTAGCTATATGATGCACTCTTAGTCAATTAGACCAAGATGGGCATGATCATCCAATAGCTTATGCTAGTAGGCAGATGGTTTCAGCAGAGAAGAACTACTCTGTCACAGAGAGAGAAGGGTTGGCAGTGATCTTTGGTCTCAAGAAGTTTAGACACTACTTGATTGGAGGGAAAGCCACAATTGTCACGGATCACAAGGCTTTGAAGTACATCTTCAACAAGCCTAATGTTGAAGGGAGACTAGCAAGGTGGATGATACTCTTGTCTGAGTATGACTACACAATTGAGGATAGGCCAGGAAAGAAACATGCAAATGCTGATTTGTTATCTAGAGCCTATGATCATGATGGAGATGAGCCAGTAGATGATTCCTTCCCGGATGAGGAGCTCATGACAATCTCAGTCACTCAAGAGATTCCAATGGAGTACAAGGAGATTGTGGATTTTGTGACAAGAGGTAACTATCCAGAAGGGATGCATGCTAGGGAGAGGAAGGCCCTTGCAGCAAGATCTAGACCTTACACAATGGTGGAGGATATTCTTTTTCACCAAGGAGCAGATGGTCTACTTCGAAGAGCAGTGGGTAAGGAAGAGTCTATCCTACTCATAAAGGAGTTTCATGAAGGTTTAGTATGTGGAGGACACTTTGCAGGAAAGGTGACTGCTTTCAAGATTCTAGATGCAGGTTACCATTGGAGAGGGATTTTCAAGGATTGTCTTGATTATTGCAAAACTTGTCATGTTTGTCAAGCTTTTGCTAGAAAGTCTACATCCACTCCACCACTTAGATCAATTCCATTGCTAGGACCTTTTGAGAAGTGGGGAATTGATTTTGTGGGACCTCTCAATAGAACCCCAAGGAACAATCGGTACATTGTGGTAGTTACTGATTACCTTACCAAGTGGGTTGAGGCTAGACCATTGAGGGACAAGAATGAAGATGAAGTGGGTAGATTTCTTTATGAACGCATTATCACTAGGTTTGGATGCCCTTTGGAGTTGGTTTCTGATAGAGGAGGAGAGTTTACAGGAAGCATTACTACAGCCATGCTACGACATTTCTCTATCACACATAGAGTAACTACATCCTATAAGCCAAATTCCAATGGCTTGGCAGAGAGAACCAATCGGACCTTGTGCATGATGTTGGCCAAAGATGCAGAAATGGAGGGGGCTAAACATCATTGGGACAAGAGGATTCATGCAGTTTTGTGGGAGTATAGGACAACCATGAAGACTTCCACTGGATATTCTCCATTCCAATTGGTGTATGGTATTGAGTCTACCTTACCTATTCACTTTGATCTTCCTACCTTCCAAAGCATTCATAGGAGATTGAAGAAAGCACAAGGAAGTGATGCAGAGAAGTCAAGGAAGGATCAACTCATGGAGTTGGAAGAGGCAAGAGCAGTTGCTATGGTTCGAGTGGAGCAAGCCCAAAGGAAACAAAAGGAGAGCTATGACAAGAGGCAAGGCAAGAAGAAGGTGGAGCCTTTCAAAGAAGGTGATTGGGTAATGTTGTTTGATTCCATTCGATTCAAGAGAGTGCAAAAGAAGTTTTTGCCTAAGTACTTTGGACCTTTCATAGTAGAGAAGGTGTGGGGAAATTACACTTATGATCTCAAGGAGTTGGGAGGAAGACACTTTGATAGGATTAACCATGATAAGTTGAAGATGTACCATAGAAGGTAGAGAGACCTTCACTTTGAGGACAAAGTGAAAACTTAGTCCGGGGGTAAATGTAACACCCATTTGTGCATGTGTGTGGTATTGTGATATTTAGCTTAGTATTACAAGTACTTAAGAGATATTATTTATATAGAGATAAAGGATGGTTCTATATTAGTCATGGTTAGCTAAAGTTAGTCATAGCTAAGATAGATGTGACCTTACTTTAGAGGAAGTAGAAAAGATGAGCACCACTATTTTGGATTTTAGTGTGTTGACTTGGTATTATTCCTAGGTGTTTGGCTTTGGGGAAAGAGTTGAGAACTCTTGGGCCCGCAAGCCTTTTTGTTTTGGATTCTTCTTTAGTCCAAGGATAGCCCATGTGAAGGAATCCTTGCTTTAGTGGTTGGGTCAAGATAAGGGGAATATGCCCATGTGAATGGATATTCCTTTCTACTTTTTGACTTTACTTGACTTTTAGTCTAGTAACTTGAGTTACTACGGTAATTAGTAACTTTGGTACGTAACTATTTCACAAGTATATAAACAAGGAGTGAGGAGGTACTCATCATCCTTTCATTTGCAACTATCTCTCTCTCATTGAGTTCTCTAGTGAGCAATGTCTTGAGTCTTGGAGTGTTAGCCTTGGAGGAGTATGATGGAGTTGGGGTTCCTTGCCTTCTTAGTCCATGGTGCGCTACCATAATAGCCATCAGAGGTTCATCCTGAGTGAGAGACAGGCCGGCTCACAGGCTGTAGTAATGCTTCCTGTAAACTCTTCTCCTCTATCAGAAACCAACTCCAAAGGGCATCCAAACCTAGTGATAATGCGTTCATAAAGAAATCTACCCACTTCATCTTCATTCTTGTCCCTCAATGGTCTAGCCTCAACCCACTTGGTAAGGTTATCAGTAACTACCACAATGTACCGATTGTTCCTTGGGGTTCTATTGAGAGGACCTACAAAATCAATTCCCCACTTCTCAAAAGGTCCTAGCAATGGAATTGATCTAAGTGGTGGAGTGGATGTAGACTTTCTAGCAAAAGCTTGACAAACATGACAAGTTTTGCAATAATCAAGACAATCCTTGAAAATCCCTCTCCAATGGTAACCTGCATCTAGAATCTTGAAAGCAGTCACCTTTCTTGCAAAGTATCCTCCATATACTAAACCTTCATGAAACTCCTTTATGAGTAGGATAGACTCTTCCTTACCCACTGCTCTTCGAAGTAGACCATCTGCTCCTTGGTGAAAAAGAATATCCTCCACCATTGTGTAAGGTCTAGATCTTGCTGCAAGGGCCTTCCTCTCCCTAGCATGCATTCCTTCTGGATAGTTACCTCTTGTCACAAAATCCACAATCTCCTTGTTCTCCATTGGAACCTCTTGAGTGATTGAGATTGTCATGAGCTCCTCATCCGGGAAGGAATCATCCACTGGCTCATCTCCATCATGATCATAGGCTCTAGATAATAAATCAGCATTTGCATGTTTCTTTCCTGGCCTATCTTCAATGGTGTAGTCATACTCAAACAAGAGTCTCATCCACCTTGCTAGTCTCCCTTCAACATTAGGCTTGTTGAAGATGTACTTCAAAGCCTTGTGATCCGTGACAATGGTGGCTTTCCCTCCAATCAAGTAGTATCTAAACTTCTTGAGACCAAAGATCACTGCCAACCCTTCTCTCTCCGTGACAGAGTAGTTCTTCTCTGCTGAAACCATCTGCCTACTAGCATAAGCTATTGGATGATCATGCCCATCTTGGTCTAATTGACTAAGAGTGCATCCTATAGTTACATTAGAAGCATCAGTGTAGAGGATGAAAGGTTTACTCCAATCAGGTTTAGCAAGAATTGGAGCTACAACAAGGGATTGCTTGAGCTCCTCAAAAGCTTTGAGAGCCTCCTTGTCTTCCAAAATCACCATGTAATCTACACCCTTCTTCATGTAGATGGTCAATGCATAAGGCTTGTTGGAAAATGAGAAGATGAACCTCCTATAGTACCCAACCATTCCCAAGAATTGGCATAACTTTGTCAAGCTTGAAGAGAATAGAAGGTCTGAGATTTTCCTCACCTTCTCAGGATCAACTGCTATTCCATCCTTGGAGATGATGTGCCCCAAAAGTAGACCTTCTTCACATCCAAAAATTCACTTCTTTGGGTTGAGTGATGCATTTGCCTCATCCAAGCGTTGCAAGACTTTGATTAGGTACTCAAAGTGCTCCTCCTTGCTCCCATAGACACAAAAGTCATCAATGAAATCTCTCACAAATTTCCCAATGAAAGGTTCAAATACCTTGTTCATGAACCGTTGGAATGTGGCTGGAGCATTGCAAAGCCCAAAAGGCATGACCTTGAAAGCGTAAGTTCCCCAAGGTGTGGTGAGTTGTTGATGCTCTGGTGCAATCTTGATTTGGTTATATCCACTATAACCATCTCCAAAACTGTACCTCTCATGACCTACAACCTCCTCCAAGATCTCATCAATGAATGGCAATGGGTAGTAGTCCTTCTTTGTAACAGCATTGAGCTTCTTGTAATCCACACATACCCAAAGCTTGCCATTCTTTTTCTTCACAATGAAAATTGGAGACATCCATTCTGAATTCTCCACCTCAAAGATAAATCCAGCCTCCTTGAGCTTATCAATCTCCTCCTTCACAACCAAAGATATTGGTGGGCTAATGCGACGTTGCTTTTGGCGGATTGGTCTTGCATGTGACTCCACCTCTATCTTGTGCTCCTCCAAGGTGACTTCCTTCAAATCCTTGTAACTAAAAGCAAACACATGGATGAACTTGCGGAAAATCTCCTCAAATCTCACCTTCTCCTCCTTGGTAACATTTGGGCCATACTTGAGGGTAGATAACCTTCTCTCTACCTCCTCAAGTGTCAATGGTGATTTATTTGGGTCCTTCAAAACCTCTGGCTTAGGTGCAAAATCCATAGCACACAAAGGATACACATCTGAATCAGATTCAGATTCATCTTCCTCCGTGGAAGTCTCCTCTTCCATGCTTGTGTCCACACTTGAAGCTCCTTCTTCAGAATCTGATTCCCAATAATCAGAAGATGGGGTATCTGAATGTGAAGTGTTGGTGGTGTTAGTCACAAGAACAGTGACTCTATGGTTTGATGGCCCAATCCTCAAGTGCCCTTTGTGCCATCGATTAGTTGTGCATGCTGCTCTCAACCATGGCCTCCCAAGAAGTAAGTCATAGCTTGAATCCTTCAAGACTTGGAAAGTCATGAGATTTTGAACTCCCATAACTGAAACTACCACCTTATCCATCACCCCTACTGGTCGAACTTGTTGCTTGTTTGCCATGCTCACCACAAATGTTGAAGGTCTTGAGGGTATCATACCCAACTTCTTCATCAACCTTTCTGACATGGCATTCACTGCTGATCCTCCATCAACCAATGCATCCTTGATGTTGTGACCATTCATTCTCACATCAATCTTGGAGGCATATTCACAAGCCTCCCATGGTGCTGGCTTGGCATCCACCACCCCCATTGATACAAGAACTTTTGCCTTTTTCTTCTTCTTGCTCCTTGTAGAACTCAAACCACCTCTAAGCTCCTTTCTCAAGGTAGGGTTCAAAGCAATTAATTGGCCCACTGTGATGTTAGCCTTGTGACTACCAACATCCTCCAACACATTGTAGTTCCATTGTTGCTTTGAGATCAAGAAGTCTTCCATCCCCAACTTCTTCCTTGGAGTCTTTGTTGTTGATGGTGTTGAGGTGCGAGTGTTCCTAGTAGACATAGGAGTATCCTTGCTTGAAGTAAATCCTTGAGAAGAGTGAACATCCTCTGCAAAACGAGCTCTCTTCTTCTCTTGTGCCAAAAGCTCCAAATTAAGACCCTTGGAGTTTGAGCACTCTCCCTCCTCATACTTGCTCTCAACCACATCTATGGATGCTATCCCCTTACCTTTGTTGGGATTAGGAGCCACTTGGGTTTCATTACCTCCCTCTTTCCCTCTATTGGCTCCCTCATAACCCCTTCCTCCATGGTAAGTGGAATTTGGGCAATTCCTTTGGATATGGCCTCTTCCTCCACAACCAAAACAATTTCTATCATTGAAATTGTTGGCTGGTTGGCCTCCTCTATATGGATAGTTTCCATAACTCCTAGGCACTCTCCCTACATTCTGATCCACCTCTCTCTTCTCCCATAGTTGCACCACATTGATCTTGAGATCCGCAAGTTGTTCTGTGATGGTTTGGAGTGGATCTTTTGGTGGAGGTGCAAGAACTGGAGCAACTACTACTTGTGGTGCAACCCTTGTCACCAAAGTATCAGAAGTTCCACCATACTTGTAGCCTTGAGGAGGATGCACAACCTCCTTCACCACCAAATCACTCTCATCCCCTTCCAAACTCTCCTCCATATGAATTGCGATCTTGATAGCTTCAACCTTGGAAGAAGGTTTCTCATATCTCACCTTGCTTCTAATTTGTGGTCTCAATCCTCCCACAAAATTCTTGGTGAGCATGGCTCCTATGCCAATCATTGTAGTCTCCACATCATCCCCACCCTTCCTCAACACTATGCGAAATCTGGACTCCAACTTTTCCACTCTTTCCACATAAACTCTCACTTTCTCTCCATCTCCTTGCTTGAGAAATGTAACCTCACTCATCAATCTCTCATAACTCTCATCAGGAAGAAAGTTCTTAATGAGTGCTGAAGTCAGAGTCTCCCAAGACTCCTCTTCCCCCTCTCTCCCCTCTCTCTTTTGGTATTCTGACTCATACCATGTAAGTGTTGCATCCTCAAAGAAATCTAGTAATAATGAGGCCCACTCATTCTTCCTCATCTCATTGTTTCCTATGCAAGCTCTCTTGAAGTATCTCACAAAGGTCTCCACATCTTCTCCATCCTTGCCAAAGAAAACTGGAAGTTTTCCCATCTTAACCCCTCACTATCTTTCTTTTCTCTCAAATTTTTTTTTCTCTCACTTTATTACTAATAGAGTATATAAATGACTAACACCATCTGAGAATAATCCACTCTAGGGAAAACAAAAGGTTCTGGTTGCTCCAAGATTTCTATAGCAACATCAAATCCTAGAGTGCATATTAATCTAACTCTCATGGATAGTTTATCCATAAGTTGAAAGATTATCTCCATTACTAATCTTGAGAACTAGCTGATGAAGGTGGTAGTATTTCTGTAGCTGTACTAAGACTCTCTCCAAGATCCTTCACCAAAGTTTCCAAAAGTGCTTTTACTCCACTACACTCATGTCCTTTTGGAAGTCCTTCAACTTCACAAACCTCACACAACTCCTTGGTCTTAGATCTTCTCCCTCCCAATCTGTAATACTCCGAGGACAAGAGAAGAAAGAAAACACAGATTGCACACTCAAACATCCGATGCTCCAAGGGAGCACCTTCTCTTTATTATATAGACAAAGAGGATCTCCTCCAAGGAAGCTTCACCATAGGATTAGGGACACAGATAGGTGACATGTCAACAAGCTCCACCCTTGGATTAATTACTTGGATGGGTGACTTGTCTGGTCTAGGTCCTATCTGGTTGGTCAAATGAGCTTTGACCGGAGGGAATCTTTTAGGGAATCTTCCTGTAGGAATCTCAAAATCACATGAGTAAGGTACCATTGGAAAGCTCTTGACAAGACAAACCAGGGGGAGGGAAGGCCAGCCTTTCCTCTGTTGGGGGGGGATTCTGCACATTTTTGAGGCCTAATTCATCCGTTTAGGTCTTCGAAATTGCCTTCAAAGATTTCAGGCATATTTTGGTTCCTACTCTATTAGTAGAAGTCCCCTTTTGGTGATACCTCTTTCTGATCTGTTTAGTCCATCATGTGTAACATCCTTCCAGATGTTACCAAACCAATTCTCACCTTTAAATCATATGTCTAGCTATTGGTTCTAAGGTTCTCAAGTCTATTTTGGTTTCTGCACTATTAGTAGAAGTACTCTTTTGGTGATACTTCTATTTGATCTATTTTGACCACCATGTATAACATCATTCTAGATGTTACCAAACCGAATTTCACATCTAGATCATATGGCTAACTCTTGGTATTATAGACCTCTCTCCTTTTAAGACGCAACGTCCTCGTTGTGCAATTGTTGCTCAAATGCTTGCACCAACACCGGTGCATGTGCCAAATTGGCAGCGGGTTCCCAGGTTGCTTCATAGAGGGGGTAACCTTTCCATTGTACTAGATATTCCACCCGCGGATGGTGAGTACCACGCATGCGCTTTTGGAGAATCCGCTCCACTTCATATTCCTCTGTGCCATCAATGACTGTCGGACAAGGTCGAATGTCTTGTGTGGAAGTACCTTGGCCTGATCGGGGAGCATATCTGCGTAATAGGGAGACATGGAACACTGGATGGATCTTCATGTGTGGTGGTAGCTCAAGGTGATAGGCCACAGCGCCGATGCGACGAAGAATCGAGAAAGGCCCAATAAAACGAGGTCTGAGCTTACGAGATCCAACTAATGTGAGGTTGGTTGTCGATAGCCACACTTGATCCCCAACATTGAACTCCATGTTCCTACGGTGTGCATCAGCATACTGCTTTTGTCGATTTTGCGCAATATGTAACCTGTGCTTGGCGCTCTACACACCTTGTTGGATTCTAGAAACAAATGTGTTGACTGCATCAACCTTGGTAGTCACTGGACGGATCTTCATCAAGCTAGAAGGTGTGAAGGGATGCTCACCATACATGAGGAAGAACGGAGTGACCTGGGTGGAGGCATTCACTGAATTGTTGTAAGCGAATTCCACCAACGGTAGTAGGGTGTCCCACCTCTCTTGCTCTTCTAAGGTGAAGCCGCGTAACATGTCTTCAATCGTGCGATTAGCCCGCTCTGTTTGGCCATCTGTTTGTGGGTGGTAAGCTGTAGACATGGCCAACTTGGTTTTGAAGAACCCAAAGAGTGTTCGCCAAAACAAACTGGTGAATTGGGTGCCTCTATCGATGATGAGTACTCTAGACAAGCCATGGTGAGCAAAGACTGCATCTAAGTATAGTTGAGCTAGTTGTGGAGCGGTCACCTCCTTGGTGGTAGGGCGTACATGAATCATTTTGCTGAGCCGGTCCACAAAGACCACAATGGAGTCAAACCCTGAGGTGGTCTTGGGTAATTCACAGACGAGATCCATACTCACTTGTTCCCAACGCTGGGTAGGAGTGGGAAGAGGTTGAAGGAGCCCTGCAGGAGCTTGATTAGAAGCTTTGTTCTGTTGACAAAGTAGGCAGCTACGCACATAGTCCATCACGTCGTTGCTCATCTTGGGCCAATAGTAATGGCGCTTGACTGCCTCCAAGGTCTTGTCCACTCCGACATGAGCTGCAATGGCCGAATCATGACATTCCGCTAGAATGGTGGTGCATAATTCTGGGACATTTGGGATCCACAATCGGCCCTCCCGAAAGGTGAGTCCTTGGGTGCTGGTGACACCTTTGGACGATTGCTACAATCTGTGGATCAGTTTTTGTAGCAGCTAGAATCTCTTGCCAGAATTCAGGGTTAATCTTAACCTCTGCCGCCAAGTTGTTGGCCATTGGCATGCGGGTGAATGCATTTGCAAGTTGCTTCTTACCTTCCACGTAGGTGATTGTCATGTTGAAGCGTTGTCGCCACTCTGCCCACCGAATTTGGCGATGAGATAGATCCTTTTGCGTCTCGAGGTAGACTAGAGGTTTGTGGTCTGTCTCTACTACAAATGCCTTCTCGCCCAGGTAGTGCTTCCAATGCTTGGTTGCTAGAACGATGGCCAACTCTTCTCGTTCTATGGTGTGGTAGTTGCACTCTGCCGGTAACAACTTTCGAGAGAAATATGCAATTGGATGCCATCCGTCATGCCACTCTTGTTGTAGGACTGCTCCTATTGCTACGCCTGATGCATCCGTAGCCAACTTGATTGGACGTTTTGGGTCATACCACTTCAAGATTGGTGCATGTAGCAAGGCGGCCTTCAATTCTTGAAAGGCCAACTCTTGTGCAGTTCCCCATGTCCACTTCTTCCCCTTGCCAAGTAGTGCCGTTAAAGGCTGTGCAACCTTGGAGAAGTCCTTGGCAAATCTACGATAGAATCCCGTCAACCCCAAGAAGCTCTTAAGTTGAATCTGATCTTTTGGGGCACTCCATTTTTGAATGATCTCTATTTTATCTGTCAATACTTGAATGCCCTCTGCACTTACTCTATGCCCTAAGTAGTCTACTTCAGACTTGCCAAACTCACACTTTGAGATTTTGGCGTACAATTGATTCTGTCTTAGAATCTGGAGGACCTCTCGTAGATGTTGTTTGTGTTCTGTCATTGTGCTACTATATACTAAGATATCATCCAAGAAGACGATAACAGACTTATCTAAGTATGGACGAAATATGTCATTCATTAGGCTCATGAAAGTGGCAGGCGCATTGGTGAGGCCAAAAGGCATCACAAGATACTCAAAGTGGCCATACCTGGTTCAAAAGGCAGTTTTGTACACATCCTCCTCTGCAATTCGGATTTGATTGTAACCGCTCCGCAAGTCCAGTTTGGTGAAGTATCTCGCTCCATGGAGTTGATCAAACAGGTCATCCATGCGAGGTAAGGGGTATTTGTTCTTCACTGTTTGCTGATTGAGACCCCAATAGTCAATGCACATGCGCATTGTACCATCCTTCTTCTTCACAAACAAGATAGGGGCCCCATATGGTGATATGCTAGGTTGGATGAACCCTTTCTGTAGCATCTCCTCAATTTGAGTCTTACACTCCTCCAACTCATGAGGTGATAGGCGATATGGGGCCTTACAAGGAGGTGTCTTCCCCGGGAGTGTCTCTATTTTGTGATCTACTCGCCTTTTAGGTGGTAATCCTAAGGGTAGATCATTGGGAAAGACATCTTGAAACTCATCCACCACATCCTTTAATTTCTCAGGAATTTGTCCAGCGAGTTGTGCACTCTGGACTTCTCTTATTAGACCCAGAAAACATCTACCGGTCTTACAGACAGTTGTCGTCCCCACGACATATAGAGGCAATTTCTGCCTGTGTGATTTTTCTTTAACCCCAATGATTGACCATTGGTGGGTTCTCACTACTTTCTTCCTCCAATCCACCATTGGGTTGTACTGCTCCATCCATGGCATACCTAAAATTGCATCATAACGGGCTAACTGTATCACTCACCACTCAATTGCTTCCTGATATTCTCCTACAGAGAGGGTTACCCGTCTAGGTAATGATTCAATCCTCTCTGTTTGCCCATTTGGTAACTCTACATCTTCACTTCCATCTCTCTCTAGATCCATTCCCAAGCTTATTGCAACAGAGCGAGACAAGAAATTCTCTGTTGCTCCCGGATCTATTAATACTCTCACTTGATTACCTTCTAGGATTCCATTCACGACAATCAATTGTGAGGTTGCCTTTCGGGATCTTTGCGCATTATTCTTCTTCCTTCCCTTGCTTCTCTGCTTCCTTATTGAGCCAGTAAGGTTGCGAGGTACATTTACTGGCAATCTTTGTTTTCCGAAGTGGTTTCCACCTCCTCCTCTTCAATGTGCCTCTCCATGTTGTTCAAAGATCGCCTGTACGAAGGCCGAGGGCCTCTAGGGAAACGAGTGTGACAATTGGTAGATATGTGCCCAATACTACCACAATTGTAACAACGGCGTTGTTCTCCTTGAGTCCCTTCTCCTCGTGGGACTCCATCTCTTTGTTCTTCTACCCGTCCCCGCTCTCCTTGAAGCGGCCGTGCTCCTCGATCCCGGAATCGAAGGTTGCCCAATTCCATTGGTACTGGTCCACCCATGTGTGGCATTTCTGCCCAATAATGTTGAGGTGGAACTACTCCTTCACCTCCACCTAATGCTCCAGCTATTCTCTACGCACAAGCAATAGCTTCAAATACCGTGCAAGGGTTTTGCACCATGACTTCTTGGCAAATCCGCTCTTTCAACCCTCGTTTGAAATTGTCGAGAGCCTCTGCTGGACTCATGTCGATAATTGCGACTTGTAGATCCAAAAATGCCTCCACATACTCTTGTACGCTATTCTTCTATCTCAATCCCCATAGTTGGGTTCGAGCCATCTGCACAGAATCCACCGATTGGAAATTCTTCAGCAGTCCTTCTTGCATTGCTGTCCATGTGACCTCCCTTCTCTCTGCCAGCATGGATCGTTCCCAAGCAATACCATGTGAGGGCTTTATCGGTCAAGTACCCACATGCAAACACGCCTGCAGCATGCTCTGTGATCTCTATTGAGAACAATCAAAAATATCAATTCATTCTCGAGATCCAATTCTCCACTACTCCCATCGTACGCTGCCCCTTGTAAGGCTCGATGTTGCAGGTCTTCTTCATCCGGAGTAGCAATGTGGCTTCATCGTTGATAGGGTTTGTAGGCACGGGTGCCTCTCCAAGTACTTCAGTCGCAGGTATTGGGTTTTGAGACGGCTCTTCTTCTTGCATGGCTTGATCGTTCCTGAGGATCTGCACTTGACTTTGCAATGTCTCCATTGTCATCTTAATCTCTCGAAATTCATTCAACATCCCTTGCATTCCTTGCACCAGCTCTTGCAACTGCGGATCCATGGTTCCTGCAACACCCAATTGCTAACGTCTACTTCAATACAGAGTCAATATAATCACTCTGGAAGGCGCACGAACTATCGGAACTACCATTGGGACCTCAGAAGCTATCATTCGTTGATAATACTCCTAACCACAAAATCTCTAAACATCAATTTCGGCCTCACTACATAACGGATTTCTACTTGAGTGTTGAAAGGGAGAGGATTTGGGACATTCATATCCATATTATCATAATAGAATCTAGATTGTCAAATCCCACTCTCTGTCATATATCACCATAGGTAGAATCACCGGGTTTGGTGAGTTCATCACTTTGTCCATGAATTCCGCACCAAAGTGATAAACTAGCGATACTCTTATCTGCTCACGCTGGATGTACATAACCTTGATGTGGAATGGGTTTGAGAATGGAAAGCTAGGTGCGGGAAATTGTCCTCTCGGCGCATCCATCCCATCCGCTCTCTAAAGTCCTTCCTAAGTCTAGCGATTACTCTATGTTCTCTACCTCAAATTACTCAGTTTCAGTAGTTCGTGCTATTCCAAGAGGGGTGATCCATTCTCTTGGACTAGAACACTCGCTCTGATACCATTGTAATACTCAGAGGACAAGAGAAGAGAGAAAACACAGATTGCACACTCAAACATCCGATGCCCCAAGGGAGCACCTTCTCTTTATTATATAGACAAAGAGGATCTCCTCCAAGGAAGCTCTACCATAGGATTAGGGACACAGATAGGTGACATGTCAGCAAGCTCCACCCTTGGATTAATTACTTGGATGGGTGACCTGTCTGGTCTAGGTCCTATCTGGTTGGTCAAATGAGCTTTGACCGGAGGGAATCTTTTAGGGAATCTTCTTGTAAGAATCTCAAAATCACATGAGTAAGGTACCGTTGGAAAGCTCTTGACGAGACAAACCAAGGGGGAGGGAAGGCCAGCCTTTCCTCTGTTTTGGGGGGGGGGGGAATCTGCACATTTTCGAGGCCTAATTCATCCGTTTAGGTCTTCGAAATTGCCTTCAAAGATTTCAGGCATATTTCGGTTCCTACTCTATTAGTAGAAGTCCCCTTTTGGTGATACCTCTTTCTAATCTGTTTAGTCCATCATGTGTAACATCCTTCCAGATGTTACCAAACCAATTCTCACCTTTAAATCATATGTCTAGCTATTGGTTCTAAGGTTCTCAAGTCTATTTTGGTTTCTGCACTATTAGTAGAAGTACTCTTTTGGTGATACTTCTATTTGATCTATTTTGACCACCATGTATAACATCATTCTAGATGTTACCAAACCGAATTTCACATCTAGATCATATGGCTAACCCTTGGTATTACACAATCTTGGTGAAGAAGGTCCAACATGCAAACCCAAGTCAAGTAAGCCTCTCCTTTCACTCAATCTCTTGCTCTCAAAGGTCAATGGACATGAACTTGCCTTATGTCCATTCTCTCCACATAGAAAGCACTTAGACTCACTCTTTCCTCCAAGTGGTGTAGGTTTTTGGATCCTCTCAATACTCTCTTCAAATTCTATTGTAAACTCTCTTTTCCTCAAATCAACCCCTACAATCACCTCAAACCCTTGGGGAACCTTGCATAATCTCAATTTCCACTCTTGATGACACTCCATGTTCCCAAGATGAATCTAAACACTCAAACATGTTTTTTGTTGATCTCAAACTTCTCATGCATGAGATCTCCACTCTGCAGAATTGACCCTTCCTCACAATGTCACTCAAATCTCCCAACCAATATGTCACAGTCCTCTGAAATTTTTCACACTTGATTACAACTCCAGGGCGTTCCTCCCTGCAAAATTTCAGATCTTTTCATCGAGCCATTTGGCCTAGACATCTTTCTATTCAGCATCCATATTTCAGATTTGGTCTGAAAACCACCCCCCCTCACTTCAAAAACTCATTTCTCCCTGTGCAAGATTTATCTCTCTCTAATTTTTGTGGCAGCAGGTAGGATACAATGCACTGAATTTTCTTGAAAAGTTTCAGGACAATTCACTGAAAATTGAAGAAATGGCAGACTCTGTATAATTTTCCAGAGAGCATGCAGTTGCGGGAGCACTTTACCCTATCAACTTTCAAAAATTCTAGCCCAGTGCGCATAGAAGCTCTCACAATAATTTCAAGTGTGCTAACTGAAAAATAACCCAAGCTATCATGTGTAGAAATCTCAAGTCCAGATCTCAAACTTGAGATTTTGCCCAAAAATCACCTTAATCTCCAAAATCTGCAATCCACCTCACACAATCTCTCCAATTCTTCTCATGTGTACAAGATGTACAAAATCACCTCAAAGACATCATAATGAACTACATGGTATACAAATGGATCTTGGTTCTCTAACATAAGTTCAGCCCTCTCCTCTCCTAATGTTCTCTCCAAGTGAGTTCTCATAACCTCCTTCTGCCTAATGTAGAATTGGACGCGGAACATTATCTTGCCTTCTAGAGAGGTCCCGGTAACGGAACCAAAAATGTGAGCCGGCCTGTCTCTCACTCAGGATGAACCTCTGATGGCTATTATGGTAGCGCACCATGGACTAAGAAGGCAAGGAACCCCAACTCCATCATACTCCTCCAAGGCTAACACTCCAAGACTCAAGACATTACTCACTAGAGAACTCAATGAGAGAGAGATGGTTGCAAATGAAAGGATGATGAGTACCTCCTCACCCCTTGTTTATATACATGTGAAATAGTTACGCACCAAAATTACTAATTACCATAGTAACTCAAGTTACTAGACTAAAAGTCAAGTAAAGTCAAAAAGTAGAAAAGGAATATCCATTCACATGGGCATATTCCCCTAAGCATGTGGTCTTATCTTGACCCAACCACTAAGTCAAGGATTCCTTCACATGGGCTATCCTTGGACTAAAGAAGAATCCAAAACAAAAAGGCTTGCGGGCCCAAGAGTTTTCAACTCTTTCCTCAAAGCCAAACACCTAGGAATAATACCAAGTCAACACACTAAAATCCAAAATAGTGGTGCTCATCTTTTCTACTTCCTCTAAAGTAAGGTCACATCTATCTTAGCTATGACTAACTTTAGCTAACCATGACTAATATAGAACCATCATTTATCTCTACATAAATAATATCTCTTAAGTACTTGTAATACCAAGTTAAATATCACAATACCACACACATGCACAAATGGGTGTTACAGACCACATCAAGCAATACAAGAGAGAGATGACAAAGGTAAATGGGGCTAAGTCTTAATAGAGTCTATATGAGAAAACTGCCATACTGCACCTATGAGCTATGTAAGTCGTACGGTCTACAAACAACTAGAGCATCCAAAGAAGCATCACCTAGTGTGATTGCTCTCCTCTGGATTGCACAAGCCATTGCACTCTATAGAGCAATGGACACACGTTATCTAAAATATGCTACAAAATATGGGAGTGAGAATGGTACCCCTTGGCGCCTAACATGATAAACTCTTGCGCACTCCTTGACAAATGTGTCAAATGCTATGTCCATCACTCCATATAACTCCAAGTCTAGAGGATGACCTCGCTGTATGCCCCTATACTTGTAGACCTTGCGACCTATTGTAGCACTCGCCATCCATCCATGGGGATGGGTAATCACTCCCTCCAAAATTGTATCACACGTAAGGTTCATAACCACGATATCCACTACTATCACATGATCATCTCGAACCAAGTATAAGTTTGCCGTTACATGTGTCATGTGCAAAGCATACGAGCGCTCCCTCCAAGCCAAGTATCCACTCTCTCGTGCCATAGCAAACACTATGTCTTTAATAGCATCATGAGTAGTTATCTTCTATCCTCCAAAAGGACATCATGTCATATGGACCGCTGCTGCATCTAGTGTAAAACCACACTCACAAGTGAGTAATGAAGATGTAGATGGGTGGACCAAATCTAGGCAAAACCTCATTGTTGTAGAGAAAGTAGTTGGTGCAAGTCAAAATGCCTTAATGCACGATCAAGCTAGGATCCAAGAGCTTGCATCCTTGTCAGAGCAAGAGCAAAGATATGCTCTAGTAGCATGAGGAATGGACGATTCAACTAAGAGAGAATGTAACAAATGCTCACATTGTCGCCCCATCAAGAAAGCATATAAACCTTTAGTCCAATCTGACGATAGTGAAACAAAAATATAGAATGTCCTCTCGTGCCCATGGGGATAGACTATCTCTCGTATGCTACAATAACATTTGGAGAGAAAAATATCCTTCTTCCACCTCTATCACATAAGTTTCCAAAACCGTTCTATCAACAACCACAAAATGAGCGGAAAATAGTGTATCAAGAGAGCACATCTACCCAAAAATACTATAGGTGTAGTCTCCCCTATAGATAGCAAGCCAACCCCTCCACATGAGATCGGCCGAGCCATTTGTCTATGTGACAATCCCCTATCACACACTCGAACATCCTTGGTCCAATAATATCACCAAAGACTCCCATAATCCTTCTATCAAAGGCTCTCAAACATGACAAGAAGGACAAGGAGGGAGGAACTGTACAGATGAGTTAAATCAATCGACGAGTAATACTAGAAGAGAGTACACCAAATGCTACCTGCGGATCTCCTAGTAACAGAAAGTCATCCACATGGAAAACATCCTCTACAAGGGTAATGTCTAAGAAGCATATGACAAAATTCTCGGATCCTATTAGCACTCCAAGAACATGTAATCCATATGTAGATATGATACACCCCTCTAGAAGCTCAAGGTAAAGAGAGATATCTAAAGGGGACCATGCTTTGCACTTTGACATCTTGACTCTCAAGACTACTAGATGTACCTTGATAATCAAGTGAACAAAAGTTTATCTAATCTGACATACAAGGCATAGAATGTATATATCATCTACCAAAGAGTGAAAAATATAACTTGGTATGACCAAAGTAGTAGACAAGAAAACTCTAAAATGAACCATGGCAAATAAAAACCCCCCTAAAGGATCTCCATGACACGATACCAACAATTGATTTCAAGACGATGACCTCTTACTTCGAACAACCACGGCGATAATAAAAGAAAGCATGAGAACCCTAAGAAGACCATTCAAAGGAAAAAGCATTGCATTTTCTTAACATAACTACTCCAAATTGATATAGATTGAAGTGCAATAAAATATGAAAACTATTCTAAAAGATAATGTTACATAGATTGAAGTGCAATAAAATATGAAAACTATTTTAAAAAATAATTTTCAAATTGACCTAATGCAAAATGATCTCTCCAATATATCATAGATGGGTTCATTTGAGATGGTTCTTGATTGGTTAGGGAGCTGACTAGATTAGAGAGTTGAATCATTTAGGGAGAAATTTAAATGCCCTACATGTAGATGAAACTAAGGAGGTAAGAGGCAGGTGGATGAGCAATAAGTGTGAAGAAACCGTTCAAAGACCCCGGTATCCACGCATTACAAAAGACTGTTAGCTGCAGATTTACGACGTCTCGGGAGCCATATACATACCTCGCTCTTCTATGAAATTTTCAACAGGGCTTGAGACACTTTATTATGTACGAACAGCGTATTGAGGTTAGGCTTAAGCTCAAGTCCCGGCTTAAGGTGGACACACACTAATTCAGAGTCTGCAACCAAGTAGTTAGACCATGGATAAAAGTAAAGGCCTGAAAACATGCTTTGGAGTAAGAGGCGACCGCGTAGAAAAAACGATGGGAAGACCCCATCAAGCCGTACAAGGGAGAGAAAGAAAAAGAAAAAAGTACAATGGAGCTAAGTCCCAACAGAGTCTATATGAGAAATCTGCCCTACCCCACCAAAATTCTCGTATTACCGATAGGAAGATTGGTTTGAAGATTGGACTGTTCTTAGCCCTGAGGGCAGGGTGTACGATTTTCTTTAGGTGAACAGCCGAATGTTCTTTGTCTCACTGAAGTAAGGCACCTCCACAACGGAGTCGCCCAGTGTCCAATCAACACACTAAGTCTCATTTCGCCATGAGAAAACCTTTCATAAAGGGAACGTGGAGAACAAAGAAGCGAATCAAGCACAAGGATACCTCAACGCTGCCTTCTACAGTGTAGTCAAAACAAACATCAAACGGACAGGACATGACTTTACGGTTTGGAGTCAGCTGTCCAGGAAACGCTCAGGTCGGTATTTGATTGGACGACTCAATCCAGCTCCAAGACTGGTTCGACTCCTGGTTGATCGAACAAATTTACCCCAAGTCTAGTACCACTCAGTAAACGGCACTGTCATCTCTGCACACCTCAGGGCTCTACATTTCCTGGACAACGTAAAGATAAGATTTGAGTGATAATTTACAGGCAATAATTTATAGACGGAGTGCGAGCAAACAGTTAGGGAATCACACAAGAGAATCTGCAAGAATGTTAGAAATAGCTCGATCCAGGAGTACAAGAGAAATAGACCGTGAACATCATCCAAGGTCAGCGGTAAATGCTCAACGTTCGTCAGGTGAAAATGGTTAAATTTCGTGAGAAATCTTTAGCACAAATGCGTTCTCCTGTCAATGGCAAGGTGGCAAGTTCGAGGATTATCAACTCTCTTCACAGCCCTGCGTTGACAAGCCACAGCTTTTGCCGAGCTAACGTGTCGCACAACTATCCAAAATACTGAAGATAGAGACGTCACATTGCTCGTTCAATTCACCTCAAAGGTATCTTACTGGATCATCTACGAGTACGACCGGCTTAGGGCGTACTTCAGTTACTTCATTACCAAAATTGTGCAATGCCCCTTAAAGAGCATGGATGCTAATACCAAACAAGCGCCAACATACATACTATGGAGAGTAGACGCAGGAGCATGTGACTTCAGTCTACGTTAGATTCCTCGTTCTCTGTCACGAGGTTCCTCAGAACTACACTCTCTAACCGTCTGGCATCCTAAACGTCAACCTAATCTCTCGAAGGGAAGCTCTCTTCATCCGGTAGACCAGAGGACCCTGCGCTGCGCCTTACATGGCTACGCAAGTTTTTCAACTGAATACGTGCAGACTACAACTCCCAGGTTGAGTCCTGCTGGATTTCCAGTCTACTAATCTCTACCTGTACCTGTAGTGCCAGTCATAAAGGAAATAGAATACAACTGACTGAGCACCTAGTGGATGCGATACTGTACGCTAATTGCCTGTTTCAGCTCGAGATTGGCATGGGAGCTTAAGGCTACAAATGAACCACCCAAGTATGTAACACTGGAATAACCTAGAAGAAGGAGGACGCAAGCTGTTTTACTTCTTCCACCACTTCCTTAAACTCGGTAACAAACTTCTCTTTGTCCTCTTCCGATACGTCTCCCTTTAATGGACCCGATAGAACGAGGGTACAACTCGTAGGCCTCTTGGTAGCTCCAGCAGCACCAAGCTCCTGAAAACAGTTGAAGAATGTATGCAATCTCAGTAGAGGCTCGGAAAAGAGAGCAGGAGTAATGGGCGTGGCGTTTAGGGTCTAAAACTGGAAATTTCACAAACCTACCATCTGCACATGCAATGAAAAGAGAAAAGATAGGTAGGGGGGCCGCAATTAGCATGTTTGGACTGCAACTGTGGCGAACAAATGCCTGGTAGGGAACAACTACTACTTGATTACTAAGCGCACTACATCGGTCCTGGTAGGGGAGAATTCTCACCTCCTTGGATGGCACATAGATGTATGGCACATCCGCTTCCTCGCACAAAATTGGAACATGTGTGATGACATCAATTGGTGAAATGTCACCAGCTATGATACATAACCTGCTCCAGGACATTGCGTAAAGCCGTCAATTCCTATACGTGACACAGCGTCCAAGGGCAAGCACAAATTCAACAGAGGCAAGAATTACTCAAAGTATTACAGAGACAGGCTCTGAGGCAGGATAAGTATGGCAAGAAGGTACATTACCCTTTTTGCCCTTTCTTCAGTGCCTTGACAACCTCTTTCACCCCTCGCCTCAGTTGTTTCGATTTTGCAGCTGAACAGACACATAGAGACTACCAGGTTTTGAGCAATGTCCTTCTCCGATAGTTAAATTCCGCTTAATCGTAGACTTACAGAACGAAACTGCATAATCTGCACTACCGGCTGAAGAAAACACTAGAGAGAAAGCACGAACCTCTTTTGATGAGCTTGAGGGACTTCTTTGTGAGCTTCTTCCCGGCGAGCGGCCTAGCAATTGGGGAGACGAGATAGACCTTCTTCTTTTCCTTGTCAAGAGATCCGGGCGTCCCAACCACATCCACATCCATGGCTGTCATGACTCTTCCGCTCGTTCAAGCTAATTCCCTGCCGTGAAAAGTCTCCCCTGGACAACGCTTCAAACTCTATTTGTTCATATATGAGGTCCTTGTGAGACGAAACCAGTCAATTGCACACTCTGCTACTTGAGGCGGCTTTCGACTTCTCACGTGAAGGTATGAACTTGACTACCGCTGGCAATCTTTGGTCCCAAGTGCTGGGGTTTAGGGTTCAGCGTGAACTGCAGAGAACAACATACGAATGCTTCACGGTACAATACATGTACAGCAAAAGCAAAGAAAGAGTTCACATTAGGTGCAGTACCGTAGTCGCGACTGCAGTCACCTACTCGGGTCTGAGGGATGTCACATTCTTCAAAGGCAGACTGCGGTTGTGACCCCGACCGCCAAAGAGGATGCCGTCGAGTGTCGGGGGCTGCAGTAAGAGCATGATCACTTGGTAATGCAGCCATTCTCGAACATGGCAGTTCGATAATTCTTCGAGCCCCCTTCGTGAGTGTATCCTGGTCCCTAGTCGCGGGATATGTGCACATTAACCATACTTAAAGCAAGTGAGTACGTACTATACATTCCATATCATGATATATTAAAAAATTGTAAATTTGAAATTTATTTAATAGATATTACATGATTTGTATAGAATTATTTATATGAAAAAAAATTCTGACATTTTATTTTATTTTAAATTAAAATTCATCTATTTCAGGTTTAACGAAATGTTATTTATAATATATATTATAAATTATGATCAATCATAGATTAGATCTAAAAATTAGATAACTAAAATTTTTTCGCCATCGAATCATAACTCAATAGTCTATTGTGTTCAGTGCTTAAATCGTTATCATACTAGCTCATCAAGCGTTGCGAAAATGTATACATTTGTGTTGTCATCCATCAAATACATCAATATTTGTCATTGTATTCTGAATCATAAATGACGATATATGCATAATACGGTTTAAAATAAAGTAAGAATACTAAAGAAATAACTAAAAAATATCAATTTTTTACTTTTATTGTTATAAAATATCATTTCTTAGAATCATCATTCTCTTAGCTTCATCCTCATAGAATAATACGTTAAGCGACTCTTGCGGAGGAGAGTCCATAGCTTGCGGATCCTCGCCTCCTTGCTCAGGGATAGTACGGTGCCCGGTCTTCTTTCAAAGCCCGAAGCCTTTATTTCCCCGGCCTGCCTAAAATCATCATTCTAATCACTTAGTTTCATTATCATTAACCTTCATTTTTCCCATGCGGTCGTCCTTCTTCTTTCTATTATCAGAAGATAGCTTTTCTTCATATGTTTTCTTTTCTTTTTATCTCCCAATAATCATTCCAGGATTACTTTTAATTCAAAGCCTTTTGCCGAATTATTTTCATAGATTTTTGAATCACTAAAACAAGGAGACGTTTCCCGAGTTGCCTTGGATTCATAACCAATCCTAAGTAAGGATTACATAAGAGTATTTTACTTCTGAGTTAGATATCAAAGATTTTGAAATTTAGATTAATTTTCCTATATCAATTAGCACCTTACTAATCATCATAAGCAATGAGAAGAATTGCTTTAACTATTAGAGATATCCAAGATTCAGATCACATTAGATTATAACTAATGACATAAAGTGCTTCAATATTATAATAAAATCTTAGTTTATGAAAAGCCAAAATAAAGATCATCCAATAATTATAAAGTAAGCCCTCAATAACATTATGAGGCATACTATAATTATAGTATTATTATTATGCTACAATTGCTAGTAGGATATAGATCAACATGAAGTTTGTAATAATTTATTTAAGTGATTTACTAATTTTATGGTATAAACTCTTAGAAACCTCTATGAAATACTTTATAAAATTACTAAAGAAATATCATAAAAGAAATATTTAGAAGTTATGAAGAATTTCTCTAGTTTGGGTAGGCTAGTAATGTACTTCAGGATCCCTTGAGCTAAAAGATATGAAGAACCTTTTCAAGGATTTAGTAACTTAGTCAAGCAATAACTTAACTAGTATATATGGCTAATTTAGTGAGGAGGTGGGTCGTGAACCTTAAGAACTACAAATATAACCTTGGGCTATTTCCAAACATTAGAGTTATTTTTCTAATTCTTATTTACTAATTTTCTTAGTAATTCTTATTCTTATTTACTAATTTTATGGTATAAACTCTTAGAAACCTCTATGAAATACTTTATAAAATTACTAAAGAAATATCATAAAAGAAATATTTAGAAGTTATGAAGAATTTCTCTAGTTTGGGTAGGCTAGTAATGTACTGCAGGATCCCTTGAGCTAAAAGATATGAAGAACCTTTTCAAGGATTTAGTAACTTAGTCAAGCAATAACTTAACTAGTATATATGGCTAATTTAGTGAGGAGGTGGGTCGTGAACCTTAAGAACTACAAATATAACCTTGGGCTATTTCCAAACATTAGAGTTATTTTTCTAATTCTTATTTGTTCTCTTTGATATTTTTTTCCATAAGTAAACTAGCTAAAAAAATATACAATTCACTGAGTATGATATACTTGAAAGACCAAAGATTCATGGATTTAGGGGAAGAGGCGACCGACGATTTATAGAATTTTATTTAAGAAAAAGGCTTCTAATGAGTATGATATAATTTAAAGACTAAAGGAAAGTTAGATCATGGATTAATAGACTTGTATTTAATGAAAATGCTTCTAATAAATTTAGTACCTCCTTTGGAGCTAGGAAGTTGATCTAAAGTACGAGACTATAGATTAAATCTATTTGGATATTCACTTCCGATGGTTCTTATACCAATTAAGTTCACTTGATATTATTTATTTAAAGTTAGATATTTAGATTATACATCAGCAATTTAATTATATTATGATAATCTAACATAGTACTGATTACATTACAAAATTATCCATCACTTTGATTGAATTAGATTACAATTTAGCTTATTTACATTTGTTTATCATAAACACATATAATCTATGATTTTCTTCTTTCTCTCCGCCCATTCCAAGAAGTATTGTATTAATGTACACTTCTAACGGTCCACATACGCACCACCAATAGATGCAGGAATTAATCGTGAATTCAAGCACACCAATCTCTCTTGCTAATTGAAATGTAGTACATTCAAACGAAGCAAAATGATGAGAACTAAATTTATTGTAAAATTAGGATGATAAATGCTATCAGAAAAATAACGATAAAAGAAATGAATCCATGTGAAAGAGAGCCATCTATATAAAGTAGAAATACTCAGGAAGAAAAAGTGAGCTGGAAAGAGATTAAGAGCTAATATCATATTTTGTCACTTTACATCGAAATGAATCTTTATCCGTCCCACCTAAATAGTGTCGAATGTTCACCGGCGTCCACGATTCATAATTAGGGAGTAAGGTCTATATAGTGGGTAGGTCCAAATGCATGGCAAATCTAGTCGCTCAGGGACTTTACCCCAAACGGGTATGAGGCGCGGGAAAGTCGGAAGTTTGGGAAGGGGGAGCGAATGAGCGAGAGAGAGAGAGCATCGATTTGAAAAAGAAAACCACGTAAAGCTCGACGACGGAAACATGTCAACTGACAGCTGATTTGTGCGAGTTTGAAAGTGACGGTAAAAATTTAGACGAGCAGTAATGCACGTTCCAGGTTTTGTTGGGGTTTAGCAGGACGATTGAGTAGTTTACTTCGGCTTGCACGAACGCTCACTTGAGTGATTGATTGCGCCGCGTACCACAACAACCCAAGGATCGAAGAATGTAAGCAAGAGACGTAGGGTTTAAGAGGCTGAATTGGAGTGTAACAGTGTGAGAATCAAATGTGAGAATTAAATTCCAACTCTCGTCGGTGGATTAATTGCTTCATTGCAGCCCTCTGCGGAGACTACTGCTCGAAGACGAGTTTGGAAACGCCTGCGTTGAAGCTGGTTCGTCAGCAATTTGCACGGAATGTACGGGGGAGGTACGACACAGTTGATCTCTGTTAGCCAAGATGAGCTTTCTTATGTCGACAATATTAGAATAGACGAGGCACGTAGCTTTCACACGTCAACAAAAGATAGAGAAGTCAGAATCCGTGAACAACTGTTTAGGCATCACAAAGCGGTATCCATGTTGCAACGATATAAAGTAAATTTTTTTTTATATGTTGTAGATACTGACATTTGAAGAGCATCGAGGTTTAACAATAACAATCGGATTTGAATTTCCACTGAAGTACTGAGATATTGCAAAATGGTTTGTAATTCTCGGAGTCACTCCGGTTCTCTGCTGTCCTGCAGTTGCTGGCAATAGTTGAATGATCTCTGAAACCAGTGTTGTATAATTATAATTGTTCAGCAAGAGTTTATGCAGCCTTTGTGCCCCAATTCCTGTCAAAGAAACACAGGTATAAAGTCCTCTTCACATCTAGGCCAACCAGAAAAGACTAGAGCAGTCTGTCAAAGTCTACATATGTCATGCATATCCAGGTGAGACACAAGGAAGTTAAAGCATGCACACTGAAGTCCACTTTCATGGTACGCTATCTTCCCGTCTTGCTCTCTCAAAGTTGGAGCTTCCTTTTTGTTGTGTATTTTGCAGACGAGGTGTCGGCCATTGTCCTGGATCTGGGCTCGCATTCTTGCAAGGCTGGATATGCCGGTGAAGATGCCCCGAAAGCAGTCCTCCCATCGGTACTTAACTCAGTCGCCCGCATTGATTTACTCCATTTCTTGTTTCATAACGATGTTAAAACCATCCTGTCCTCTTTCTTAGCGAATCTTTATACGATACCTGAAACCTTTACAAGTTTCATGATCTGTTCTGCACACTATGTCACACACTGCAACTCTGTGTCAGCTGGGACAAGCTCTTCTAGGTGTAGACTTTGTGACAAGTTTACAACGAGTTCTCTATTCCATTACTTGATATGTGACGGAAGTGTACACTCATGAGAAGGAGGGGAACTCGATGCAAGGGATACTGGGACTCCTGCCCAACTGCCTCAGCACTAATAGGGGACGGATGAAGTCATACGCTGCGTCCGTGCAGCCTTGCTATGACAGTCTCACCACGTCCTTTTGATGTGTTGTGCTGACGGGTTCGCTGTCATAGCACATGCAGGAGTAATACCCAAGTCCTCATTCACTGTCTCGTGGGTTTAAGGTGGTTACTGTCTCTAGCATAACACAGCAATGACGGAAATCGCACATGCTCGAGGTTACACTCGCTCGCACTAATTCTTGCTTTGCAAGTACACATAACTAACACGACTGTAGGGTTCGCTTGTTATGAAGACCCCATTGTACTAATCTTCGTCTGCAGTAAACAAAGTCAACTAGAATGCATCCCTCACTTACTGCTCTATGGAACTAACAGCCATGGTGAATTGTTTCACAACATCAAGGTTGCAGTACGTCTGTTCATACTTGGAGATTTGAGTACGGAACCAGGTTCTAGCAACGGGTTCTGTTTCTTATTAATTAATATCTGACAGAAATGGCATGTGAGGTAGGATTAGGGAATCTATGTACTCGTTTTTAACTTGGTTGGTTTCTTTGGGATATATCTGGAGCTTCTGAGTCAGCTGAGCTTAACATGCAGGTTGGAGTCTTGTTGTGTGGTTGAATGAGTCTTAAGGCTGCGGATTCTACCTTCAGAATGTGCTAAACTGGTTTAATATGGAGAGTTACATAAATCTGGTTGTATCTTTTTTTTCCCCTTCTGTAACCCAGCACCTGTTCCTCCTCGTGTTTCGCCTTACACTCTCCAATTAATCCTTACAACAGTTTGTCGCTCTTTGGTACTATGACAGTGGGTGGGAACCATGGATCCAATGTACCTACCGCCAGAACCTGTGAAGATGGTCGTAGATACGGATAATAGTAACGCTGTTGATCCAAAGACAGGCAAGCCTGTTGAACCAGTCGAGAAAAAAACTACGAGGAAAATTTACACAGGAGTCCAAGCCATGGGCTACCGCCGAGATCACATGGAGGTAAACTTTTGTCCAAATTCTCCTCTTTGCATTCATACAGTCCGGTGAGGCAAAGCCCAACACCGAACATACCATTTCAAGGAGCACCTTCTCATATGGTTGTCAAGCCAAACCTCTCAAGTGAATGGTACTTGCCATGAAGGAATGTATTCAGTTTATCGGTGTGTGTGTCTGGCCTTTTACCTCTATGATCTAAAAATTGGAAGTTGCATGAGTTTAGCCAGATATCACATGCATCAAGATCACCATGAATCAGTCTTACTGCCGGTAACCTGCCTGCAAGTAATTCGTTGAATATTGAGCGAGCTAGGTATTTCTTTCTTCAATGCTATACTTGGTCCGTGCATACCTTTCTCACACTTTCTGTAAATAGCTCACCCCGTTTAAAGCTTTTCTCCTTGCAAAGTTTTCAAGTGTTCCTTTGCTGAAACAGGTACTACCCGCTATGAAGGATGGCCTGATTAACGATTGGGATGCTGTGGAGAGTATCTGGGACCATACATTAAGGTACTGTGATATAGTCACCTATTACCATTTGCCGCATACCTACTTTTCAAGACCGGAACATCCAGGACGTTTCCATGGACTTGGTATTATTTGTTGGTCCTCTTGCCACTCAAAAGTGGATCACAAACGGTACTCTGGCGAACGCGGGAGTGTGAGGTGGAATTTGTTTTTGTAAGTAAGATGTTCGACGGTGAGTGTGACGTACATGCCTTCCTGGAGCTCACAGGACACAGTTAACTTTCTTTTGGTGCAGAGAGCGATTGATGATCGATCCGAAGGAACATCCAATGCTTTTAGCGGAACCATCTTTCAATACACCTCAACACCGAGAAAAGTGAGATGCTGTGATTGCGCTACTATCTCAACCTAGAGTCTCCCGGCAAAAGGGGATGATTGCAGTAATTATTGAAATTATTGTAGGATGATGCATAGTTTCTAACAAATCTACTACGGACTACGATCTTTACCTAAAGTTAGAAGATTATCTCTGTGGATATGACATCCTTGTCGTGCATTCCAAAGAGTTTTCCTGGCTTCTTACTTGTCAAGCACGAAGAATTGTGAATTCTCCTCTTAGGTAGGAGGAGTTCGGGATAAGGTTAACATGAACCAATGCTAAGACGGCTACTTACCTTCGCATTCCGTTCTCTTACAGGACTGTGGAGCTAATGTTTGAGAAGTATCAGATTCCTGCTTTGTTTTTAGCGAAGAACGCGGTGAGGTTTTCCTCAAGCACTCTCAAGTGCAATAGTTTTACGACCCTATAGTCCCGTGGTCTCCTCACTACCAGCTTGAAGTCTCTCAATCTTCCATTTGATAGTGATTATCGTCAAATTTCTGTCTGACATTAGAAGGGCTCTACTGTTTCGACATGTATACCGGCTCCTGCTAGAAGTATAAATGTATGCCGTGTGCCACTTCCTTATGCTTTTCTTTAATTCGCTGTTTTGGCAGGTTCTCACGTCATTTGCATCTGGACGAGCTACGTCACTGGTTGTGGACTGGTCAGACTGTGTACCTGGTCCGTTGCTTTGTTAGAGGTCTCCTCAGTTCAATTGGTAGATTGCAAAATTGTTTCGGGAGTTGCTAGGCATTTAAGCTTATGCTAAGGTCGTCACTCTACCATTCTGGAGTCTTTGAAAGAATGTTTGTAAATCTATCATATTAAAGCTAGTGCCCCTTGTTAATACGTATATAAATATTATAGAACCGTGTTCTAATGAATAGGTTCCATATTCATACACGGAATGTAAACATTTATCACACTCTTTAGCATGGAGAAGCCCATCCAAAGGTGGTATGCTAATTTATCCTAAAGGTTCTCCGGGTTGCATATTACCAGAAACCTTGATTAGGAATCAAAGATTTTACCCTTCTAGTATGTGGGTCCGTTTGAATCTTGTGAGGTACTGATATTGATTTCTGCATGTTACTTCCTCATAAATGTACCTGTCGCTTAAGTACCAGTAGCATATATAGGGAATCGTTCAACCTTAAGGTGTTACTGAAATGAAGAAATCAAGCTTGATTCAGTATCCATAGAATTCTTTCAGCTGAATGTTGAACCTGAACTGTAAAGTTACAACTGAAGCTGGTACGACGGACAAGAATTTGAGTTACTATCTCTTCACAAACTCACGAGAGGATTGACTTTTTCATGGGTGTGATGTCATTAGCGGGGGCGGCTCTACGACAGTAGCAGCAGTACACGACGGTTACGTCTTGCAAAAGGTATGAATCTGCTCAGCACTGAAAATCTTACTTCTGGCTGACGATCTTTACTGTATGAATTGGGATGGGAGCTGATGGTGAGGACTTTAGGTGTAGTGAAGATTGCGATGGCAGTAATTAGTTGAAAGGCTCCAATCGGTTAGTCCAGGAGGTTGAAGCTGGAGTTTCAAGCTGTTCTGCCAACACTCCGTCAACTAAACCTCATTGTCTGTTCTTTATGCAAGTATCAACGTAATGTCTTACACTTCTGCATAATTAGCTCTTGACCAATACACTACTGCAGGCAATTGTGCGATCTCCGATTGGTGGGGAGTTTTTGACCGACTGTATGTTGAAGGCCCTCGAGAGCCGTGGAATTGCGGTCAGTGCTCATGTTTTGATTGCTTTGCACTGGAATACACCACATAGTTATGATCACAGTTGCCGGAGCTTTTGTTCATAGAACCCCACTTCTTTTAACTTCCGAACCCCTTGAATCTTCATACCTCTTTGTGCAGATTAGGCCACGATATTCTTTTAAGCGCAAAGAAGTCCGGCCTGGAGAATTTGAGGTTGGTTCCCTAAAACGAGGTGACCGTTGTCTTTTACTTGTGAATGGTGAACGTTGTGCATTTTTTTCCTTTAATGTGTTTTGGCATTGTCGATGCTTCGGACGTAGAGATCATTTAGCATATGGTGGGAGAGGAATAATTTTGCGCTGGGAGATGGAGTTTGGCATTTTTTGCACGGAGTTCTTCGCTTATTGCATCACGGATCCACAGGGGGGATATTGTCACTTCGCTTAAATTTCACGGATATTGTGCTAAGCCTTGGAAACAGAGAGGTAGTCACTTATTCATGTTTTGGGATTGGAATTCGAACTGAACAGGTGACAAACGTGGACTTTCCTGATACAACTGAAAGTTACAGGAAATACATTCAGGTATTATTCGAGTTTCAGTTTCTGTGAACCTGCTTCGGAGCTAGTCAGTTCAAGCTTATAGTTGGGATCGAAGTCTTTCCTTGACAGCATTACTTTAATGTCAACGGAAATTCACAGGGAACTCCTCAAGTGCTTTCTTAAATCCATTATGTACTTATTTGGAATGCGTCTTTGCTTTATTTAGCCTCGACTGATGATTTTATTCTCTTGTTTGGCAACAGAGGTCGATTGCAGCAGATGTTAAAGAGTCTGTTTGTCGTGTACCGGATGGCCTATTTGAAGGTAACTTTATCGTCTCACAAGAAGTTTTGGTCCCATCTAAGTCATTACGTCGGCATATTCCTGCGTATCTAGTCATTTTCAATTTTTAGTAATCACCTGATTGGGAATATCATGACGTCCGTACGTTTGCAGAGAGCTCTTACGCGAACATTCCTACAACCCCATATGAGCTACCAGATGGGCAGTATGTGTATCTGTCGTACCCTATCGATGCACCTCTACATTCAACTTTTCTATCATTTCTGCTGAAATAGTTTGCTACTACCTTCACTGCGCTCCTGGTCAGTCTCATCCTACGTTCGTTCTTAGAGCTGGTTGCTGTCATCATCTGTTCAGGACAATTGAAGTTGGTGCGGACAGGTTCAAAATTCCCGACCTGATGTTTAATCCATCGCTTGTTCAAGTATGTTGTCGAACTTAATGCCATGCAACCTCCTGCAAATTCTTAGTCGAGCGAGCCCTTAGAGTTGGTCAAAGCTCGAAGCTTGAAACTTTATCGAATATCTACTTTGTCACTGACTGTTTGATTTAATATGTGGTAGCGTTTGGAGTAAATTTGCTCACTCTTAAGAGTGGGCTCAAAGCTCGAGCTTCACGGAATTTTACGATAATGTTGCGAATACCTACTACGCACTGGCTGTCTGATTCAAGATATGGCGACATCTAAGTTACATTCACTTCCTGAGCTTGAAACTTGTGTCTGCAGAGTATACCTGGAATGGAGATGTTTACAGAAGCAGGAAGTTCAATAAAGGGCCTTCCACAAATGGTAAACATCAAGGTTTCTAGATTTATTGCTCGTAACACGAGAATAAATCAGGAGGATGATTATAAATTGATTATAAGGCTGTGTATAACCTCGTCAGTAATTCCCATTTGACGCTGTTAATTGCAGGTGATAGAAAGTATAAACAAGTGTGACGTTGACATACGAAGGGAGCTTTTCAGCAGTATACTGGTAAGAGTTCCAAAGTTTGAGCTCAAGTACGGTAACTGAAGCATGCTTCTTTTTTTCGATAACTTGTACATTTCCGAGGTCATAAGAAAACTGAATTTTTCCATCCCTTGCTCAACATGATGCGCAAAACTCTTGGTTTGCAATGCAGCTCGCTGGGGGAACTGCAGCAATGCAACAAATGAAGGAGCGGCTGGAGAAGGACTTGATAGAGGTCATCCCAATTACCTTGTCTCTATACGTGCCCAAGACGAATTCTGAACTCTTTCGCCTCCTACTGTCAAGTCTGAAGTTTTGAGAATGTAACAACCTGTGGTGTATAATGTGGCTACAAATCCAATTTGCACTAATTTATACCAGTTCTTCGACGGGACTGATTAAGAGCAATTACAGCTTAATCTTTCAGTACTGCTTTCTATTCTGTCTTCTCGTTGTCCATTGGCTGGAGTTTAACTTTTTGTAATACAGGAAGCTCCCCAAGCCGCAAGGGTGAAGGTTCTTGCTAGTGGTAACGCGATCGAGAGACGCTTCAGGTTTGCATCCTAGATCCATTTTCACCTCGATGTCACCTGTTGCTGAGCTTCAGTGTGAGGTAAATAATGTTTATCTGTGAATTTGGACCTTGAAACTTCGACTGGAGAAAGGAGAAGATGCCGAATCAACAACAATCAGATCCTGCAAGTTCATTCACGTAAAGGTGTTCGTCTTAACAATGGTTGGGTTGTGTCACCAGTGTCTGGATCGGAGGGAGTATCTTGGCTTCTCTTGGATCTTTCCAGCAAATGTGGCTCTCGAAGTCCGAGTAAGTTTGAGCCTTTTCTTGAGCATCTTGATTGAACGGGGGAGTTCATTTTCGTTTTCTTTCTGGTCCATTGTGCACGGGACCGTTCTGTACGCACAAGTGGGTGCCGTGACGCTATGGGTGCTTTAGTAGCCAGATTTTGTGTATGACATTTTTAACTTACCAACTGCAGATATGAGGAGCACGGCGCTTCTTACGTGCACCGCAAATGTCCATAAGAATCATCTTCTGTACGTGACTCATGTGATATCAATGCCTGGAGGAGAGTACATACAATTGGATTGCATTTTCCTTACTCCAGACCTCGTCCTGCCCAACCTTTCATGGGGACCGAAGTCTATTATCAACGTTGAAGGATTTTGGGGCGCTCATTGCTTGGGACGCTTGATCAATGTTTGGTGGATCACCTGTCGACTTGGTTCGAAGGCGATCGTATTCTTGCGTTGCTGCGATTTCATCATCGAGAGACTTTACAGTAGTTCATTTGAGCAATTTATGGGGCCTAGCACGGCACTCAATGAAATAAAAAGATTCATTGGAAGATTTGAGCTTCATTGTTGATGTATTGTGTCCTTAGATCAGCAAGGTTGAGCATCCACCTCTCAAGTTATTTTACAACTAAGCAAGTTTTTACTTAGCTAACCGTGAGCTGACCCCTGAAGATGAAACCTAGCGCCTTGCGGCCGAACATATTTGGGTAGTTGTTTTATGTTGGTCATGGGCTCATGTTGGACATGGCAATTGCCGTCACCTATTAACCTGTGGACAGAACGCAATTTGTAGACTACCCAATCCCCACCTGTGCTCACATCCAATCGATCAAGCAAGGAAAAGATGAGTAATGTGAAGTAAAGTCGTTCTTGGACGAAGCTAATTGTTGCACAATTTCCTGGAATATGTGTAGCCAGTTTCAGCGCATAAAAACATATCTCCTGAAGTTTGCATGAGATAACAGTGGCCTTAAAACTTTTGTAATTGAAGTGGCTGTGCAGTTAGAGTGCAGTCACAATTCAGGAGGAAAGCGCAGTAAGAGAACAGAACGATATGTCATCATTGTCTGTTCTCGGACCACATGGCACTGCAGGTATCGTCAGTAGTCTGGTATCAGTTTGGCATGGGGTGGTGTCACTCAGAGGAAGTTGAACAATCAGAAGAAGGCCAAGCCATGAACAGAATGTGAGACGGACAGCAGATAAGATTCCCAAGACAGGATAAGATGGACAAGATCACGCAGACTTTAAGAATTGGACAACAGGAAGACCGCACCCTCTGTCGTTGTCCTGTACTGCGTGGTCCATATAAGCAGAAACCGGTACACCAGTATCTCACTTGGGCAACATATATCTCATAATTGGAAGCCAAGGACATGGTGGGCCGAGTTTAGAAGCAGGGCCCAAGAAGCCTGGAGCCAGCAGTTTTAGGCCAAGCGACGCAGTCATCATTAAAATACTTACTCGCTCAATTTGCGGAAGAGCTGCGTAGTAACCTCAGATGCAACCACCGACTGTAAATGGTAACATGATGAAACAGCGCAAGTACTTAGAAGAGCCGGAGAATAACGCACAATCACGAGACCGGGGTGTCATGCAAGACGGGACGGAACAAGGGAAGTACTTAACAGAGCTGGACTGAAGTGCAACATCCGGGACTCAGACGAAGGTATAATGGAGATCGATGTGGAAAAACACGAGTGCCTCAGAAGAGATGCGGATTAATACACCGGCCGGAACAGACCAAAGGAAAATAGAATTGTGTCACGAACACCTGTTCGAGTTAAACTACAAGAAAAGCGAAGATCGACGCATCTGCCACGGAAATCGATGGAGATGGGGTCACATTTCGAATAATGGACGTGGACCAATTACAGAAAGAGAAAAAGGAGTACGACCTCGTGAGAAGAAGAAGGATCCTCAAAAGAAGAATTCAACAACGGCGTTCTCATTGTAAAACAATGATCTCGATCTTTTCTCCCGAAACAAGGTGAGATGACGACATGCAAAAGGGTAAATTGCTACAGATGACTCCCAGCAATAACCATTCTCTCCCTTGAGAACCAGGGATAGCTGTCTCCCACAACCGGTAGAGTTCTAGTTGTTCTACTCATCGTCATGTGAGGAATAAGCTTGAAAAGCCGGACAACTACGAGGTTCTTGTGATTCAAGGATCTGCCAATGGTGGCATGGGCATCTGGGAGTCCGAAGAACGACTCCGGAACTGGCGTTCTAGTCGCGGGACTGATATGCTCATCGATGCCAGAGGCGAGAAGCTCGAAGCTACAATGTGTCTACCCACGCCAACTCACGAGGCACTTCTGGGTGGTTCCCACTCGACAGTTGCAACAGAGATAGATGGCGGATCTACTGGGTCTACCATGCTAACCTAGCCTTAACGCTAATATGACAACATATGGAATGGACACACTCCATTAGATAGGCTTAGTGGATTGCTGCCACAAGGTGCCGAAAAATCAAGGAACAATCTTGCAGCTTGCAACTTCTCGAACCTTGCAAGTATTGTCGCAGATTCCTATCTGGTGTTCTACCAAAATTCTCGAAAATCATGTCGTCAAGCTCATAGATTGCTCCGCACTGCAGACTCTGCTTCGGACTTTTGTCCTTCGAGATCCTTCTCCGGCAGGATCGCTCGCCAAAGAGAGGAGTCACTCTTTCTGGTATAAATTCATCTAAACCACTGCGGACCGAAATTTTGTTGTCTGGTTTGGCGCTGACCGTAGCGCTCCTCATATTCAAGCCTCGTGCTCGATCTCTCTCACTCGGAGAGAAATCCTCTTTCCGAGAGGTAGCAGACAATTGTACGCGCCATATCTTCTGGCGATATACACACCCCATTCTCGTTCACAGCTCTGATCGAAATTTCAGGATCCACCGGTTTCTCATAAGGGTCATCAATTCCCGTAAAAGCTTTAATCACTCCCTCTCGCGCCAGCTTATACAATCCCTTCGCATCCCGCGCTTCACAGACCTCAAGGGGAATGTCCATAAACACCTCAATGAAATTCCCGTTCGGCACCAGCTCCCGAACAATATCCCGATCCCGTTTGTATGGCGAGATAAAACTTACCACCGCAATCAACCCCGCATCCGCAAACAGAGCAGCCGTTTCGCCCACTCTCCTGATATTCTCCCTCCTATCCGCAGCCGAGAACCCCAAATCTTTACACAACCCCTCTCGGATCTTATCCCCGTCTAGCACATAGCTCACCTTCGCCATAGAATTCAACACCCGATCCATCGCAAACGCCACCGTACTCTTCCCCGATCCGCTCAGCCCCGTAATCCACACAATACACCCCTTCTGCTGTAACAGCCTCCTCCTATCCTCCATCTTCACCAGCGACTCCTGCCACTGCAAACTACTACTGCTGCTGCTACTGCCACTACAATTACTCCCCCTTGCTGTTGCCGCTCTCAAGCTGCAATTTCTGGTCCCCCTATTATTCCTCCCGTGCAAGTCCTCAAATCTGTGAAAAGACAGTACTGGCAAATGTTGGCGTCGACAAGAGCAGGCAGAGGAAGAAGGAGGAGGAGGAGACGCTTTCGTCTTCGTGGAGGGGAAGGAGTGGAGGACAAGAGAGGTGGAGGTGGAAGCGGAAGTGTAGGGGTCGGTAGCAGCGCCGCGGAGGAGAACTTGAGCTGCGGACGAAGAAAGAAGTGAGGCCATGGAAACACCGCTTCGGTGCCTCCTCCTCCTCCTCCTCCTCCTCCACCCTCCCGCTTCAGGAGCTGGAGCAGCTTCTCATGGTTGACGAGCCAGCAGAGCTCTTCGTCTGAATCGCGACCACGAAAGTGTTCGATCGAGCGACTAAAAAGACAAAACCAATTCCGTCTTGGGCGCTTTACCACCAGTGTAATGGTTCTCGTCGCTGCCTCAGAATTCTCTCTCCTCCCCGAGAAATCCTGACCAGACCAGAAAACACTTCCGTCTTACTGAAGAACTGAAGACCTTTCGTCTCCCCGTCCTTCCTTCCGTCTTCACTGGAGACACTTCCGTAACGAGAGATTCCCGGGCTCTTCTTTTCTCCTCGGACACGTTCATCGTCCAACCGATAGAAGAGAAGTTAAGCTTTCCTGTGGATCCTTGGTCTTTTGGGTGGTCTTGGGTCTTGCTTATCTTTCAGCGTTTAACTCTCTCGCTAATTAGTGTGTTTTCCGCTTTAGAAACTCGAGGGTGGGCTCTATCATGGGTCCACTGTGAAATAGAAACAATCTTGTTTTTACTGTTTAATGTGCTCACTTCTATTTGACTAAAGTTCTCCTTTGGCTTTTTATCCTCATCGGGTGGACGCCTGATCTTACTGTCCAGTGAAATCTCAGGGATTGTGTATTTCTCTCATTGTGACCTCCAGGTTTGACTCCATCATAAGTCCACTGCTGAGATAACAACACTCTTGTTTTTTACTGTCTGATGTGATTACGTCTATTTGACTAGTATTTCATATGTCTAAGAACCTCGAAAGTTTGGTTCTATCACGAGTCCGCTCCTAGGACAAAAACACTTCCGCTGTGTACTGTTTAAATAATGAAATCACCTCTAATCACGGCTTTGATGGGGTCTTCCCATCCTTCATTTTTCCTACGCGGTCGCCTTTTTCCTATTTTACTAGTATTCTTCTCCTTGATAGCTCCCGGTTTGGCTCTATCATGGTCCGTCCACCGCTGGCGTGAAAGACATATCCTCCTTCTCAGTTGATAACAAAATGCTCATATCAGAAAACTTCGGTTCCCTGTCTTTCAACAACTCACTATCGAGGTGTTCTCTCAGCTGTTGCCCACCATTAGCTAAAGTGATGAAAGTTTTGTCGAAACTCCCAACTAAATCATCTCATAATTCGCTGAAGCCTCAGGATATAAACCAGAGTTAATATACAAGTATTTTAACAAACAAGGCCTTGTTATGTGTTCATACGTTCAAACTTCAACTTTAACTTCAACTTCTTCCTGGAGATAGGTTATCTGAAGCAAAGTTGTGTTTCACCGAAGGAAGACAGTCGGTTTCTTCCATCTCCAGGAAGTCCCTCCACGAGGGATCGGGGACCCCACTTTCGGTCACTTATCGACCACGAAAAGGTTTAGGGTTGTTTGTTTCGACTTGGATCTGGTATAGTGGGATCCTTTTGGGATCATGGTGTCTTTCCATTTCACTATTCAGTGTCCTTTTCTTGTTGGAATTTCAAGGTTTTGTCCTTCATTAGCCTACCTTTATGGATTCCGGTGATCCTCCATAGACTTGGTCGTCTTTGGTTAGTGCTATAGAGGCTAGGGGTTTTCAAATATCGCTCTATGGGTACCGGTCAAATTGAGAAAAAAAATGTATTCGGGAGGTCTCTAAAAGTCTTATGGGCTGCAGGGCGGGATACCTGAATTTTACGGGCAATATCTATAGCCATATAAAATTTTACGGGGTGTGAGAAACCGTGATTTTGTACAATTTAATGAGTAAAAAATTTGTGCACATACACCGGTTTTTGAGAATCAAAAATTTTACAACAACATAAAAGAAATGAAAGCAAATCTTTTTATACTTATTAAAAATATACAGAAAGGAATGAAAGACAAGAGTGGCATTTTTAAATGAAAGAAAATCAAAATTTTTAACATGAACTTGGGCTTTGGAAACATATAAGACTAAGAACATTGTATGTTTTCTAAGTTCCAAATGTCTAGCAAAGTTCTTAGAAAATCCCCTAATAAACTTCTTACTAGAAATAGCTTTCTTGGAGTGCAAGCTAAGCCAATCGGGAAACTTTCAAAGAAGTTTCCTGCTCGGAGTCACTTACTTGATGTGTAAGCTAAACTAGTCAATATTTTCCAAAGAAGCTTCTTTCTAGAAATGATCTATTTAGCATACATGTTACTCGATATGAGGAAGGTACAAAGAAGTTTGCTAGACATTTCTAGAACATTCTTAGACTGCTTGGCTAATTTGAACCTCTTATAGTACCCAACCATCCCCAAGAATTGGCGTAACTTTGTCATCTCAACTTGAAGTGAATGGAAGGTTTGAGATTTTCCTCACCTTCTCAAGGTCAACTGCTATTCCATCCTTGGAAATGATGTGCCCCAAAATAAGACCTTCTTCACAACAAAAAGTGCACTTCTTTGGGTTGAGTGATTCATTTGCTTCATCCAAGCATTGCAAGACCTTTATCAAGTGTTCAAAGTGCTCCTCCTTGCTCCCATAGACACAAAAGTTATCAATGAAGTTTCCCAATGAAAGGTTCAAACACCTTTTTTATGAACCGTTGGAATATATTTGGAGTATTGCAAAGCCCAAAAGACACGACTTGAAAGCATAAGTCTCCCAAGGTATGGTGAATCTGGTGAGCTGTTGATGCTTTGGTGAAATCTTGATTTGGTTATACCCACTATAACCATCTCCAAAACTATACCTCTCATGACCTCCAACCTCCTCCAAGATCTCATTAATGAATGGCAAAGGGTAAAAGTCATTCTTAGTAACATCATTGAGCTTCTTGTAATCCACATATACCCAAAGCTTACCATTCTTTTTCTTCACAATCACATTTGTAGACACCCATTCTGAATCTTCCACCTCAAAGATAAATCTGGCCTCCTTGAGCTTATCAATATCCTCCTTCACAACCAAAGATATTGGTGGACTAATGTGATGTTGCTTTTAGCAGACTGGTCTTGCATGTGACTCCACCTCAATCTTGTGCTCTTCTAAGGTGACTTCCTTAAGATCCTTGTAACTGAAAGCAAAAACATGGATGAACTTGCGGAAAAATCCTCAAATCTCACCTTCTCCTCCTTGGTAACATTTGACCATACTTGAGGGTAGATAACCTCCTCTCTATCTCCTCAAGAGTCAATGTGGATTTATTTGGGTCCTTCAAAACCTTTGGCTTAGGTGCAAAATCCATAGTACACAAAGGATGCATATCTGAATCAAAATTCAGATTAATCCTTCTCTATGGAAGTCTCTTCTTCCATGCTTGTGTCCATACCTAAAGCTCCTTCTTTTGAATCAGATTCCCAATAATCACAAGATGTTGTATCTGGATGTGAAGTGTTGGGAGTGTTAATGATAGGGACTATAACTTTATGGTTTAATGACCCAATTCTCAAGTACCCTTTGTGTCATTGATCAATTGTGCATATTGCTCTCAACCATGGCCTCCCAAGAAGTAAATCATAACTTGAATCTTTCAAGATGTGGAAAGTCATGAGATTTTGAACTCATATAACTAAAACTACCACCTTATCCATCACCCATACTGGTCTAACTTGTTGCTTGTTTGCTATGCTCACCACAAATATTGAAGGTCTAGAGGGTATCATACCCAACATCTTCATCAACCTCTTTGACATGGCATTCATTACAGATCCTCCATCAACAAGTGCATCCTTGATGTTGTGACCATGTACTCTTACATCAATCTTGGAGGCATATTCACAGCCTCCCATGGTGCTGGTTGGGCATTCACCACCCCCATTGATATTGGAGCTTTTGCTTTCTTCTTCCTCTTGCTCCTTGTAGAACTCAAACTCCTCTAGGCTCCTTTCTCAAGGTATGATTCAAAGCAATCAGTTGGCCCACTATGATGTTAGCCTTGTGACTTCCAATATCCTCCAACACATTGTAGTTCCATTGTTGCTTTGAGATCAAGAAGTTCTCCATCTCTAACTTCTTCCTTGGAGTCTTTGTTGTTGATGGTGTTGAGGTGCTAGTGCAAGTGCTTCTAGTAATAATAGGAGTATCCTTACTAGGAGTAAATCCTTGAGAAGAGTGTACATCCTTTGAAAAATGAGCTCTCTTCTTCTCTTGTGGCCAAAGCTGCAAATTAAGACCTTTGGAGTTTGAGCACTCCTCCTTCTCATACTTGATCTCAACCATATCTATGGATGCCATCTCTTTACTTTTTTTTTGGATTAGGAGCCACTTCGGTTTCACTACCTCCTTCTTCCCTTCTATTGGCTCTCTCATAACTCTTTCCTCCATGGTAAGTGGAATTTGGGCAATTCTTTTAGATGTGATCTCTTCCTCCATAACCAAAACAATTTTTATCATTGAAATTGTTGGTTGGTTGGCCTTTTCTGTATGGATAGCTTCCATAACTCCTAGGCCCTATCCCCAAATTTTGATCCACCTTTCTCTTCTCCCATAGTTGCACTACATTGATCTTGAGATCCGCAAGTTGTTCTATAATAGTTTAAGTATATCTTTTGGTAGAGGTGCAAGAACCATAGCAACTACTACTTGTGGTGCAACTATTGCCACCAAAGTATGAAAAGTTCTACCATACTTGTAGCCTTGAAGAGGATGCACAACCTCCTTCATCACCAAATCACTTTCATCTCCTTCCAAACTCTCCTCCATACGAATTGCAATTTTGATAGATTCAACCTTGGAAAAAGGTTTCTCATATCTCGCCTTGCTTCTAATCTATAGTCTCAACCCTCCAAAAAAATTCTTGGTAAGCATGGCTCCTATGAAAATCATAGTAGTCTCCATATCATTGCCACCTTTCCTCAACACTATGCAAAATCTAGACTCTAACTTCTACACTCTTTCTACATAAACTCTCACTTTCTCTCCATCTCCTTGTTTGAGGAAGGTTACCTCACTCATAAATCTTACATAACTCTCATCTAGAAGAAAGTTTAGGATCAGTGTTAAATTCAAACTCTCCCAAGACTCTTCTTGCATATCTCTCTTCTCTCTTTTTTGGTATTCGGACTCGTACCATGTAAGTGTTGCATCCTCCAAAAAATTTGATAATAATGAGGCCCACTCATTCTTCCTCCTTTCATTGTTTCATATGTAAGCTCTCTTGGAGTCTCTCATAAAGGCCTTGACATCTTCTCTATCCTTGCCAAGGAAAATTAGAAGTTTCCTCATCTTACCTCCTCATTATCTTTCTCTTTTCTCTCAATTTTTTTTCTTTTCTCTCACTCTATAATTAATAGAGTATGTACATGAATAACACTATTTGAGAGTAATCCATCCTAGTGAACACAAAAGGCTCAAGTTGCTCCAAGATTTCTATAGCAACATCAAATCCTAGAGTGCATATTAATCAAAATTTCATGGATAGTTTATCCATAAGTTGAAAGATTATGTCCATCACTAATATTGAGAACTAGTTGATGAAGGTGGTAGTATTTCTATAGTTTTACTAAGACTCTCTCCAAGATCTTTCATCAAAGCTTCCAAAATTGTTGTTACTCTACTACACTCATGTCATTTTGGAAGTCTTTCTACTCCACAAACCTCACACAACTCCTTGGTCTTAGATCGTCTCTCTCTCAATCTTGGTGAAGAAGATCCTAACATGCAAATCCAAGTCAAGTAAGTCTCTCCTTTCTCTCAATCTCTTTCTTTCAAAAGTCAATGGACATGAAATTGCCTTATATCCCTTCTCTCCATATAAGAAGCACTTAGACTCATTCTTTCCTCCAAGTGGTGTATGTTTTTGGATCCTCTCAACACTCTCTTCAAATTCTATTCTAAACTCTATTCTCCTCAAATCCACCCCTACAATCATCTCAAACTGTTGGGGAACCTTGAATAACCTTCACTTCCACTCTTGGTGACCCTCCATGTTCCAAAGATGAATCTAAACACTCAAAACATGCTTTTGGTTACTCTCACATTCATGCATGAGATCTCAACTCTCTAAAATTGACCCCTCCTCACAATGTCACTAAATTTCTTTGACTGGTTCACAATTTCAAAATCTTCTAAAATCTTTCACACCTGATCACAACCTTAGGGTGCCCTTCCCTACAAAATTTTAGATCTTTTCATCAAGCCATTTGGCTTAGGAACCTTTCTATTGAACACACATATTTCAGATTTGATCTGAAAACCACCCCCTTACTTTAAAAACTCAAAACTTTCTGCGCAAGAATGATCTCTCTAATTCTTGGGCCAAAGGTAGAATAATATGCATTAAATTTTCTTGGAAAGTTTTAGAACAATCTCTTAAAAATTGAAAAAATGGTAGACTCTATACAAATTTCCAAAGAGCATGGAGTTTTGGAAGCAGTTTACCTTATCAACTTTCAAAAATTCTAGCTCAAGGCATGTGCTTACTTTCACAATAATTGGAATAAATTTTCTTGGAAAGTTTTAGAATAATCTCTTAAAAATTGAAAAAATGGCAGACTCTATACAAATTTCCAAAGAGCATGGAGTTTTGGAAGCAGTTTACCTTATCAACTTTCAAAAATTCTAGCTCAAGGCATGTACTTACTTTCACAATAATTTCAAATGTTCTTATTGAAGAATAAACTAAGCTATATTGTGTAGAAATTTCAAGTCTAGATCTTAAACTTGAGATTTTGCCCAAAATCACCGCAATCCCCAAAATCTACAATCCATCTCACACAATCTCTCCAAATCATCTCATGTATACAAGATGAAAATATCACCTCAAAGACATCATAATGAACTATAGGGTATACAAATGGGTCTTGGCTCTTTAACATAAGTTTAGCTCTCTCTCCTCTCTTAATGTTCTCTCCAGATGAGCTCTCATAGTCTCCTTTTATCTAATATAGAATTATAATTGGAATATTATATTGCATTTTAAAGAGGTCCAGGCAACGGAACCAAAAATGTGAGCTAGCTTGTCTCTCACTCAAGATGAACATTTGATAGTTATTATGGTGTTGTACCATGGACTAAGAAGAGAAAGAACCCCAACTCCATCATACTCCTCCAAGGCTATCACTCCAAGACTCAAACCATTGCTCACTAGAGAACTCAATGAGAGAGATAGTTGCAAATGAAAAGATGATGAGTACCTCCTCACCTCTAGTTTAGATAATTATAAAATATTTATGCAACAAAGTTACTAATTACAGGAGTAACTCAAGTTACTAGGCTAAAAGTCAAATAAAGTAAAAAAGCTAAAGGAATATCCATACTCATTGGAATATTGTCCTAAGCATATGGTCTTATCTTGATCTAACCACTAAGTCAAGGATTCCTTCACATGGGCTATCATTTGACTATAGAAGAATCCAAAACAAAAAGGCTTGTGAGCCCAATTGTTCTCAATTCTTTCCTCCAAGCCAAACACCTAAGAAAAATACCAAGTTAACACACTAGAATCCAAGATAATGGTGCTCATCTTTTCTACTTCCTCTAAAGTGAGGTACACTCTATCTTAACGATGACTAACTTTAGCTAATCATGACTTATGTAGAACCATCCTTTATCTCTATATAAATAATATCCCTTAAGTACTTATAATACCAAACTAAATATCACAATAGCATACACATGCACAAGTAGGTATTACAGATCATGTGTGGAAGCATTGATGAAATTGTTACAAATTGATAGTCAAGTTGACAATAGGGCGGATGGTGTATGGAAGTATTACCCAAATCTTGTGAAATTGAGGTTGAATTGAGTGCAAGAGAGTTGAATTGGAAGCACTCTTGTTACAAATTGAACTTGGAAAGAAAAATTGGAGACAAATCAAGAAACAAATCTTCTCAAATTGAGGATTTGGAAATCCATATCCCTTGAATTGGAAAAATTAGGTTGTCTTAATAGAGGATTCAAGTGTTCTTTAGATTGGAAAAAAGACTTGAAGATGTATCACATTGGAGAGAGATTGACCTAATTTGGAGGTTTGAGTTGGCAAAGGTTGGCCAAATTTAAAGGTTGAGTTGGTAGAGGTGAGCCAGATTCAAATGTGTGTCAAATTTAGCAAAGGATAGCTAATTTAGAGAAGGTTTGATTTGGCAAGAAGAGAGGTTGAGTTGGTAGAGGTTAATCAAATTTAAAGGTATTTGGCAAAGGTTAGCTAGTTTGGAAAGGGTTTAATTTAGCAAGAAGAAAGGCCTTATTTGGCTAAGTTTAGAGGTTGTGAGGCATAAGGCTCTAGGCTAAAGAGGCTATGAAGGCTAATAAGCTGGACAAAAAACTAAGGCTAGCTAGTTTAGATGAGTGTTTGGTAATAATTTGGCAAAATCAACCCACTTTTTAGAATTGTGTGCAATAAGGTTTGAACCTTGGATTTTTGGTTTGTAGATTATGTCTTAGGCAGTTGGTCCACCCTCACTTGTTGTCCTAGAGACTAGTGGATTCATATCTATCTATGCCTTGGCACTCATTAGTTTTCAAGCATAACCTTGGTATGAGGAGTATTGACACTTGCTCAACTACTATGGCACTACGCAAAGCATTGATGAAGTTGTATGTGCTTTGTTGTGAGTATAGACATCATTATACAACATATATTGTTATTAATATCATACACTATAGAAGCACAACTCACACATGAACTCTAAAGTGCTACAATAATCAGTTCATTCCTCCACTCAAATCACACTCACCACTATACTCAATCTTTCTATGACAACCTAACAAGTACCATTTTTGCAGTAATCAGGTAAATAAAGTTCATTGCCACAAAGATACAAGTAAAAATGGTCAAATACAAAGTAAACAATAACACTTAGTTCTTCTTGGTTGCATCGGTAATCTCTCAAGTAGAAACCACACTCAAAAAGAGAGTAACAAGCATTGATCATAGTCTCATCACAAAATTAATAGCCCATAATCACAAATCCATCAAATATTTCCAAACAATCTTGATTGTGATGATTTAGATTTTCTCAAAGAAGGCTACTTCACTACAAAACTACTTCATCTTAGAATTGCATTCCACCCTTCCATTGAAGGCACAACTTCCTCAATTGAAATTGCTTTGCATCAACCCCGCACTATGCTCACAATTGCAAAATACTACCAACACTACAATTCCTCTCAGATCTATCAAGGCATTGCTTTGATTACACTTCACTTATGATCAAATTAACAATGAAGATCAAGGCTGTGGAATCCAACATCAAACAAGCTCATTGACTTGCATTTGACATTCTCCAAACACTCACAAACACTCACAAACACATAAGATTGATACTTGAAATTAAACTGAAATGACAAGTATTGAGTTACAACAATTCATTTTATCAACTTTGAAAATATAAATGTTGAACAACAACACATTGCAAATGCTTCCTTTAAATATTTTGAGCACTTCAAAAATTAACTAACTAAAATACTATTTTATAATAAATTTACCAACCTATAGATCCAAAATGACAATGCACCTCTTCATATTTGCCTCTTCAAATCTCAAAATTGTTACCACTTTGATCCGATGTCAACCTCAACTTTGGCTCTTAAACCCAATTCTACTTCTAGTATTTCCTCTTCTTTGGGTCTATCTAATATTACTATGTCCTCTGCTAATTCTATCACTTCCTCACTACCATCTACAATTAAGATCATGGGTAGTCTATCTGCGTCTTTATCTTTTGACCCACTCTTTTCTAATGTTTAAGGTAATTCACCCAAAGTAACTTTCATTCCTACATCTCTTATTTTGGATAGGATGTTCTTCTTCGGCTTAACTCAAATCTCATCTAACTCCATCCTCACTAAATCTAATCTGAGACAAACATTATCTCCTGCCTCTAACATCTTCCTATTTACTCTCTCCCTTAAACTAATCAATAACTTATTCAAATTTCCATCCTTTGCTTTCTTCTTCCTCATTTCCTACACTAGCAATTTCAATTTGTGCAGTCTTGCTTCCTCCAACTAAACTTTTGATACTATACTGAGCATCGCTTCCACTCTCTACTACTTCCTTAATTATCTCCGGCCTAGGTATCTTCAACTTCTCTCTCTCCACCTTCAACTCCTCCATATACATCTTCACTTCATCTACCAACTTGGCTTTCAATGCTTCCTTCTTGTAAGAACCTCTGTCTGAGTTGCACTTCCACTCCTTTGACCAACCCTTGCAACCTTTCTTCCTCCTGACTTCATGTAGTTAATTTCCTTTGCCAAGCTCGATCTTACTCTGCAACACTCGTTTTCAAACTAAACCTAAACCCAACTCTTGTCCCATCATTACGGCCATAGCTTTTAAAAGAATAACTTCTACTTGAGCATTATGCACTTCTGCCCATAATGTCTCAATCTTTGCCATTTGCTCCCTTTAATCTTCCTCTTGCTTTGCAATTGCTTTGCCTCTTTTTACAAAGTCTTTGGTCGGGCTCTCGATTTCTTTCCTCCCGTGTTCTACCTCAGCCCAAAGTTCTTCTACTTCCCTTTCTCCTCAGATTAACTTCCTTCTTAACTCTAAACTTCTTCACTCATGCATTGTACTACTCCCAATTAATCCTTCAACTCTTAATGATTTCACCGCAACTCTTCTCTCTTCTTCTTCAACTACAACAACAATGGACAAACAATCTTCAACAAGTACTCCACTCCATCTGTAATACTCCAAGGACAAGAGAAGAGAGAAAACACAGATTGCACACTCAAACATTTGATGCCCCAAGGGAGCACCTTCTCTTTATTATATAGACAAAGAGGATCTCCTCCAAGGAAGCTCCACCCTAGGATTAGGGACACAGATAGATGACATGTCAGCAAGCTCCACCCTTGGATTATTTACTTGGATGGGTGACATGTCTGGTCTAGGTCCTATCTGGTTGGTCAAACAAGCTTTGACCGGAGGGAATCTTTTAGGGAATCTTCTTGTAGGAATCTCAAAATCACGTAAGGTACTGTTGGAAAGCTCTTGATGAGACAAAGCAGGGAGGAGGGAAGGCCAGCCTCTACTCTGTTGGGGGGGGGGGGGGGGGGGAGTCTGCACATTTTTGAGGCCTAATTCATCCGTTTAGGCCTCCAAAATTACCTTCAAAGATTTCAGGCATATTTTGGTTCCTACTCTATTAGTAGAAGTCCCCTTTTGGTGAAACCTCTTTCTGATATGTTTAGTCCATCATGTGTAACATCCTTCCAGATGTTACCAAACCAATTCTCACCTTTAAATCATATGTCTAGCTATTGGTTCTAAGGTTCTCAAGTCTATTTTGGTTTCTGCCCTATTAGTAGAAGTACTCTTTTGGTGATACTTCTATCTTATCTATTTTGACCATCATGTATAACATCATTCTAGATGTTACCAAACCAAATTTCACATCTAGATCATATGGCTAGCTCTTGGTATTACACCATCAAAGTCTCTTTCAATTTCTTGATCTCTGGGCTTTGCATTCTTCACTTCTTCTACTTTAGCTTTACTCCAAAGTCTCAATCTTCTCACTCTTAGAGGTATCTCATCCAAGCTTTCTCCTTCTTCATCTACTGGGCTTGCTTTACTCAGTTTGCAACTGCAGTATGTGCACTTCTCTTTGATCTCATCCCTTTTTGGAACCTCAACTTTGGCTCAACTTCTTATGTCTCTGTCCGTGGCAATTTCAAACAAGGAATATCTCCTCCTCTATGCAGTCAATCATAGCATGTAACTCTTGATCTTTGTCCTCAACATCGTTCTCTCCCATTGCTAAACTTCTGGTTTATCCTTACTACCATTGCTTTGACTCTTCTTATCCCAACTCTTTTGAATTATACTTGGCTTTGCTCTTTGATTCTTTTGCTCTTGACAATTCATAGATCCTTTGGGTTCATCTTTCTCATCTTTTGGGGCTGAATTAGTGACACCATTTGTGCAATATGACTTCTCTTCTTCCTCTTCTTTAGAATAAGCATTGCTACCTTCATGTGTTGGCCCATTCTTGCATAGTGCTCATCACTACTTTGGATATATCAAATGTATTGTTGCTCTTCTTTATCTGATTCTTTTCATAAATCCGGATGAAAGTGAGACACCATCTTCCATTGCTTTACCTCCTTCATCAAGTTTAATCCAAAGTAGAAATGTGCGGCAAATGGCACCAAATAGTGTGGAGCGGCTTAATGTCTTAAACTCCATACCATCTACCATGTTTGTTGGTGAAAGCACTTTGCCCAATTCATCGGTGTTCTTGCAAACATCTGGTGGAAAAAAACTGCCTCATGCTTCATCACATATGTGGTTCAATCTGGCTTGAAGAGCGCCATCATTGCCCCAACAATACTTTGCCTCACCGGGTCTATAACACCCATTTGTGCATGTGTGTGGTATTGTGATATTTAGCTTGGTATTACAAGTTCTTAAGAGATATTATTTATATAGAGATAAAGGATGCTTCTGTATTGGTCATGGTTAGCTAAATTTAGTCATAGCTATGATATAGGGGACCTTACTTTAGAGGAAGTAGAAAAGATGAGCACCACTATTTTGGATTTTAGTGTGTTGACTTGGTATTATTCCTAGGTGTTTGGCTTTGAGGAAAGAGTTGAGAACTCTTAGGCCCGCAAGCCTTTTTGTTTTGGATTCTTCTTTAGTCCCAAGGATAGCCCATGTGAAGGAATCCTTGACTTAGTGGTTGGGTCAAGATAAGACCACATGCTTAGGGGAATATGCTCATGTGAATGGATATTTCTTTCTACTTTTTGACTTTACTTGACTTTTAGTCTAGTAACTTGAGTTACTACGTAATTAGTAACTTTGGTACGTAACTATTTCACAAGTATATAAACAAGGGGTGAGGAGGTACTCAACATCCTTTCATTTGCAACTATCTCTCTCTCTCATTGAGTTCTCTAGTGAGCAATGTTTTGAGTCTTGGAGTGTTAGCCTTGGAGGAGTATGATGGAGTTCGGGTTCCTTGCCTTCTTAGTCCATGGTGTGCTACCATAATAGACATCAGAGGTTCATCTTGAGTGAGAGACAGGCCGGCTCACAGGTCTTGATAGGTATTGACACCATATCCATTCTTCATATGCGGCAAAGTGAAGAAATTGCAGATTTCTTCAATTTCCTTTGCAAACTCTTTCTTCTTGAGGAATCTAGCCTTAGTTTCCTCACCAACCTCTCCCCCTAGAACCAATTGCCAATCTGACTTTGTCCATTGAGCCAGATTTCCTCTCTTTCCTTTGTCCATAGGACCCTCCTCACAATCACTCACGGCTACTTCTGCCATGAACCTTGGAAAACTCAAGTTCCTATTCCAAATCAAAAAGGTGATCCAAAGTCTACTTAGAACTTTGATCCTTGCTATCATGTCTAACCTCCAAATCATAGGATTTCTCACTACAAGTGAGGGACTCTTCTTCTTGCACTTCATTGGCATCATGCAATCTCTCACTCGTGGTAGTTGGAAGATAATTCTATCATCTCTTGGTCTCAAGATTCTAACTCCCTCAGGATTGTTAAACATCAAATTATTGGATTCCTTTGCTACAAGCAGTCCTTTGGGTCAACTACTTGGTGGCTTAGGATAATTGTCTGAGATTTTGAAATCCCCTTGACAAAGTCTTGATTTTATAGTTCTTTGCTGCATGGTTGTTCCTCCGTCACTCTTCATTGATAATCACACCTTCTGCATGAGGTCCTCTTAGTGCTGCCAAGTTTAGTTGCTTGTGCCTTAGTAGTTTTCTTGCTTGTACTTTCTTGGTTGATAACCCGAGGGAAAGTTGTTACACTGTCTTTGCATCGGGTTGATCATCTCAAGGCAAAATTTCCTTACTTTGGGTCTCTTTGTGACAAGTCCAATCCAAGTTCTTCTTTCTTGATACAAAGTCATTTTACTTCAGATTCAATCCAAAGACACAATTCTCCTTCTTTTACTACCATTTGGGTTCAATACAACTTTGATTGTATACTTCTTCTTCAAAATATAACAAAACCAAAAAAATGTAGGTACCACACTTTCACTCACCAATCTATTGACAATTGGGCATTGATTAAATTCAAGCCACACCCACTCTAGATAAGATACTTTAGGTGATGCTTGTTGGCTTTTGTCTACTATAGCCAAGAACTCAAGGGCTCAACATCAAAGAAGTGAGCTCTCAGGAACTACACTTTAAACACATACCCCTCTGCTTGACTTAGGTCTCCAACCCTAATGGCACCGTTGATGGCACATCCAATGGTGTGAATGGTGCAAGTGACAATGAGCCCACCATGTAATTAGTAGCCCTAACATGAAATCTGATTGTCAACAAGTAATCCATGAGTAAATATCAAAATAACTATGATTACCAACACTTCCACTCCAACATCCAAGCAAACTAGCTTTGGTACTACAAATGTCATGACAATTGTTGTGTGTATATACATTGTTACAAAACATATATTATTATCAATATCATACACTATAGAAGCCCAACTCACACATAAGTTGTACATGAACTCTAAAGTGCCACAATCACTCTCCTAGTTGGCGGTTAGGTCCCTCTTACTCCAAATAGCCATCTATTCCAAGTATGTGATATATCTATGGTGGACAAAGATTAGGAAGTGGGGTGCTATCAAGCCCCATTGTTAGTTGCTTTTCTACAATCAATACCACGTAAAGGGTGAACTAGCTATAGATCAAGTACATCTAGGACATAACCACTATCCTTGAGGAAACACCATGAGAAGAGGAGTCAAATATACCATATATCATCCTCTTGAATAGTTATCACACACCACATAATAGTAGCTCCATCAAAAGAGCCACAAACTATACACTATAAGCCTACACGTACAAGTGCCAAGCTTGGATCCATAGTGCCATCAATGTTTAGGAGGTGGCATGGTGCATAATTGTGCATATGATCCTTCTAAATGACACCATCACGTCCTTCTAACACAATGATTGTAGAAGCTCATGCACTCTCAAGGTAGTATGGCTTATAATAACATCAAGTATAGTTGGTGCAATCTACGATAGATATACATAATCACTTGGATGAAATTGACAAATATAGGGTCTATAACCTCTTCCTCACATAGTAGCATAGCGTAAGGTATCACTGAGTTGAGCAATTGTAAAGTTCTAAAAGGCCATCAGCATCACTCTCCAAAAGAGCTCTACCCATTAAGAACATGCACTCAATCATATGTTTGGATCGTCCAAGTCCAAAACTATAATAGCAAAACAATAAATGGCTATAAGAAAATTTGAATCTTGTCTAGAGTAGAAACTAAGGAGAGAAGGATGATAAGGAGACTTACCAACTGAATCAATAGCCAATGGCCAACCAAAAATAATTAGAGATCTGAGTCTCTTAGGTAGCCTCTCTACAAACCATACTTATGCAATCCTCTCTTCATAGTCTCTCTCTGCTAAGCCATCTACCTTATGGTTATCTTAGGAGGTATTATGATGATCAATTTAGGCCTTGTCACACAAGACCTAAAACTCCTCCAAGAATTCTATGCCTTGATTAGTCAAAATGTCAATTGGTGCACCAAATGACTAAGAACTTGATCTAGGAATGAGTAAGTTATCCCTTCATTGGACTTTTCAAGAAGTGCTTCCAACTCAATCCACTTGGATAAGTGCTCCACCATAACCAAAACATATTGATAATATCTCACAATCAACAATAAAGTTCTAGCAAAGTCTTAACTCCAATGGTAACCCAATCCCATGATAGGTAATGGGTATAATTGTGGCATAAGAGCATTAAATAATACTCTAACTTGGTCACAAACCACACATTTGACAAAAAATTATTGTACATTGGTTTGCATACTATGCCACTAATAATGACTCTAGAGTAAGTTATATGTATACTTTACTCCAAAATGCCCTAGCTCCTCATGAGCATGATATACCAACTATGGTCTTTGAGATAAAAGTGGTACTACTTGCACTCTACCATCCTCCCATACACAAAGAATGTGTCTACCCTCCAATCTAAACCACTTGGCTAGTTGAAGAACATGGTTTCTCTCTTTGGCAGCAATTATGCCACCCTTAACACCAATGTAAAAATAATCCACCAAAATATTTCATTGTGAATGTCTCACTGACCTATACCAACATGCCCACCCTTTGGATTTGTGACCTCAACAACTCTTCTTATACGTGTTAAGAAAAATACCACCAAGGCCTTAGAAAATACATATAGAAAGGTATGTGCATGCCAACCTAGCTCCAACTCCTCATTTGTCTCACCATGCCAATGTGCTTTGGTTTGATTGTGTTGGTTGGGATACGGGTTTCTACTCAACCTATCGGCATCATGATTCACCACTCTTGGTCTATGAATAACCATCAAACTCATACTTTTATAAAATTAGGGCCCATCATGCAAGCTTCCTTGAAAGCTTATAAGTTGGTTGTTCTTTGATCAATCTCCTAAGTATAGAAGCAGATGTCAACCTCTCCTTGAGGTCTATGAAAACTCTCTTGCTCATCTCCCTAACACCACTCCTATGTAAGCTTGGTCAGCTTTGTCAAGGCCTTGGCAATGGCACTAAATCCTCTAACATATCAGCAATAGAAGTTTGCAAACCCAAGGAATGCTCACACTCTATTTACATTTTTAGGCCAAAGAATACATGCAATAGCCTCCACCTTGGTTTTTTGAACACCAAGTCCTCCAGGGTAGATACTCAACCTACTCATGGAAGAATCTATAATTCTTAAGATGTAATTTGAGTCCATGAGATCTCAACCTCTCAAACACCTCCAATAAATATCTCTCATGCTCCTCCATAATAGTGCTATAGGCAAAAATATCATCAATATAGCATCAAACAAAATCCAACCTTGCAAACATCCTATCCATGATCCTTTGGAACTTGGCAAGAGCATTCTTTAACCCCAATGGTAAGAACCTCCATTGATATAACACATCCTTGCCATGAGGATCAATAACCCAAAATGTTATCTTGGATTTATCTTCCTCTTTGATTGGTAATTGATGATATCCTACTCAAAGATCCAATGTACTAAAGATCTTTGCATGCCCAATCACATTAAATATCTCCTTGAGTATAGGCATGGCATACCAATTAGCCCTCTTCTGTTGGTTGATAAGATGATAATCTCCATACATCCACCTATTTGTGTAGTTCTTGGCTTCTTAGCTAGCATCATTGTAGCTCAAGCATACTCTCCATGTGAAATATCCACCAAAATAGAATAAAAAAGATCACTACTATGGCTCTAAATCAATGCTCTTTCTTTGTGATTATATTTGTAGGGATGTCAAAAAATTGGTGTATTGCTAGTAAGATCAATCTGAATACCAGGTCCTTTGAGAGCACCCAAATCCTTCATACTAAAGGAAAAAAACTTGTGTAGCTTCTCAAGAAATTTCAAACTCTCTATCTTTCTCCTCTTGTAAGCTTGGGTCTAATGTTTGGCTCCCAAGTATCCTTTGTATCTCATGTAGTAGTAGAAGATGCATTGACTAGCTACTACACCACACTGGGCCCTTGGAGGCAATAATATCATGCTCCCAAACACTAGAATCCCCAAACTTAGTGTAGAAACTCTCTCTTCTTTGGTTGGAAGCTCCATAAGTCCTCTAGTTGCATCCCAAGTAGACCAAAAGTGTAATCCAAGTAGACCATGCTCACTTGGATGGACCCCAAGTAGACCACTATCACTAGTAGCCATTGTCTGTGTCCCAAGAATACCTTGTCTACTTGGTTCATCATCCCTAACATGTGCTTGAATCCTCTTGATAGGCACAAAGCTCACAAGTGTCCAAGTGGTGATGCTTATCAAGCACATCCTATGCTACTTTGTCAAGCCAAGGCTCACAATTTAGGTAAATTTTTTTAGGTCCATAGCCTTACGTGACACTTGATGCTAGTATTCCTAACACTACTATAATAGCAATAATACCAATATCAAAATCCATCACCCACTCCCTCTCATCGGCATTGGGTTCCACCAACTATTGTATTGTGACTCCCGAACAAGTCCAAGACCTTCCTCTCAAAAAGCATGGGTAAAGTGGCTTTGGGCCATCCAACAAGGTTAACTACTACCATAGGTGACCTATCAACCACTACCATTGTTTGAAACTAACACCCAACATCCAAAATGTCATCAATAGTAAGGTCATCTAGTCGTTAAATCCCATCAAAAGCACGCTATAGAACCTCTCTAGGTAAGAGGTTTGTTGACCAAAGATGAAGATGATGAGCCTGTGATCCCACTTTGGTTGCTTCTAAAATATGGCAAGTCCCATGCAAGAATTGACCTAATGTGTACTTGCCACCACCCATGTACAAGAATCACCCATCAAAGAGACGTTCTCCAAAATGAAGGATGGAGAAAGGGACTAATGAACTTGGAGATGTCATAATATATGTAACACCTACCAAAACATACTAGAAAAAGGATCTTGTAGACCTTGAACTTAGCCAACATGGGTATGCCCCTATCATGGCCATCCTAAAATCACCAAATGAATGAGACCATATCTCTCCAAATCTTGCGCTCCTAGCAAGCAAATGTCTTCAAGTAGGGTCTTTTAGTAACCCTTGACCATTGACATTGGTAATAATTTAAGATACCAATAAGGCAAGTGTGCTTATGATGTAGAGAGACCTAGCAGCCTCATCTCTCTCCACATACAAGTACCTCTGTACTCATATACATGCATGTAGTATCATAGGTAATCCAATGTTAGTCCCACCAAACAACTCCAATAGACATACTCCCTCTATTGGATAGTGCCAAGCACTAAGTGTGGTATCCAAAGGTGACAAGGTAATAGATGATGGAGGCTCATTCTCACATTGGTCTCTAGGTGGTACAAAGGCTGCACTCCGAGCTTGTTGCACCAATTGATCTGCATGTTGCTACAAGGCCTCCTTGGAACTCCACAATGGAACGTCAAAGGTGGATGGAACGATCCCATTCATACTCCAAATCTGAGTGATCTCCTCTAGTTCACCATTGAATTGAACCAATTGGCACATTGAGTGATTGGTGTCTTAAATATCCTACCACTCAGAACTATCCTAAACTAAACTCTATGTCAGTCTACATCGTAAGTATGAATATACATATTCCTTAAAAAGGCATACATAGAAAGCCATGACTGACTTTGAAGGAGCCAAAGTCCTTCCTAAGAAAACTCTCATCTCTTAAACTCTCTAAGATACACTTACTAAGATTCTTTGTAATTTCTCCACTAGAAACTTTAGATAATTTCTAGTCTTTGATGTTTTCCTTTGCTTCTATTTGAAAATTTCACTATTGCCTCTTCACCCTCCTTTCCTTTGCTCTTTTGAACTTCTGCTAAGTTTATGAGGTATTTTGAATCTTGTCATTCAATAAAATATATTATAAAAACTCATCTAAGACTACTTGTAATCTTCTACATAGGTACTCTACTCTTTCCTTCGTCTTCCAATTTGGTTCCTTTGGCTTGCACATCTTCTCCTTTCTCCAAGATTTTTGGATCTAGAACAATATCAACACCAATCTTCTTGATTGTAGTCATTTGGTACGTGACTCTTTGGCATGTGACTCCACCTTGGTCATCAAAGTTCTATTATCTTCCTTCAATTTATGTAAATCTTCTCTTACTAATATCAATGAAGACTATTTCTCCTTCACTACTCTCCTAGTATCCTCTAACTCTTTTGAAAGAACAAGAATCACATTTTGTGATTCCTTCAAGCTATTATGCATCCACTTTGGTAGTTCACCTAAGTTCTTTACACCAGATTGCCTATACTTCTCATTGATACTTATCAAAAGCTCAATTACAAGATTGATTCTTCTACCAAGATATTTAAATTTTTTTTGTCTTTACCCAAAGATTGCTCATGGTGCATTGATTCAGATTGGTCAACACTCTCCTTAATTTCCAAAGGGATGTTTTCACCTTTGGTATCTTTGGCTTACCTTTTGGTATCTCTTCCTAAATGTTTGCTTCTTGCTTATTCTTCATTGGCATGCAGTCATTTGGAAATAGATTGTCTAGTTCAAACTCACTTAAATGTTGATTGCCTTTTGCATCCTCCATCCTTAGTGCATGAACCTATTGATTCCTCCTTCAAAACCAAACTTCTTTGGATATTATTACGGACAAAATCTCTTGCACATCTTCAAGTAGATTGGACTGATCTTCATTTTTCTTTGCCTTCTTCAAACAAGAGGTCATTTCCTTTGGAGAATTGCTCACCTTCTATTTCCTTGAGTTGATCTTTCCTTTAGCTAGGCTAACCTTCTCTTCCTTTGGCTTCTCCGGCCCATTTTCCTTTCTTGCCTATCTAAAGTCAACATTCTCCTTCTCCGCCTTTCTCAAGGATGAAAACCACATTGGTTGGATTTGTAAGTTCTCCTCATCAAGCTAATGGTCAGGGAATATCTCCTATTCTTGTTTATTCAACAACCTCAAACTTATGTAAAGGTAAATAACAAAAGATACCAAGTAATAAGGTTTGTTTTTGGTGAAGGAATCTTTAGGACTTGTTGATAAAATATCATTGCCCAATCTATTGACTTCCTTGCAAACATGTGCTCAAAGAACAAGACTTGGTTAATTGTCACATAGGTAGTCTTGCTAGATTTAAATAACTTTAATAGGGCTAGGATAATTTCCCTTTAGGCTAGGTCACAATAATTGCTAACTCCCCAACCATTCTTAAAATCCTTTGGTATGTTGAATATATGTGCTACCAAATCTGCTAGTTTCTTGGCATTGACAATCAAGCTATCCCACCTTAGTCTGATCTGTATACTTGGACTATCTTTGAGCACTTACTCCCAATGATTGCCCATCCATAGATGTAGGTTTCTTCTTAGGATAAATTGGTTTCAAAGTGAGCCTTGTTTGATTTCCTAACCAATCTCAATGGATGTGTTGGACCAGTTCCATAACAACAAAGAAAACCCTTTGCTCTCAAAGAAAGCTTTCATTCCTTACATCTCCCAAGGATCAACCTTTGTAGACATAAGTTTAAAGGTCTATCCCTTCCTTGACCTCTACCTCTACCTGCCTATGGGTAAGCCATGGTGAACATATAGGCATGGCTATGCCTTTGGCTCTTGAAAGTTAAACTCTCACCTTTGGGTTTCACTAAAACACTTTGCTAGCTGCTGAAAACATGATTCCTACTTCTCTACATTGGATAACTATAAAAAATACCAAAGCACTTGTGAGCTTGCCCAAGGTCTGATGCTTACATATAATTTTTTGCCTTCCTTTGCTCATATGGGTAGGTGACCAATCCTTGTCCATCCTTTTTGCAGCATCCTTGATTGACCAAAAACTATTCTAGCATTGCTAACTACTCAAAAAATTGCAAAATTTCCCAAGGTCAGTATTTCCTTGGTGCAATGAAATTTCTTGAAGTCATGCTTCCATTTTTTTTAAATTTCCATACATGCGGGGGAGATCATACTTAGAACAACATGTGTGAACTACTTACTTAGTTTGAAGTTCCATACATCCCGGGTGAGATTGTACTCAAACCTACATGTGTAAACTACTTACTTCTTTTTTTTGCTTGAGAAACCTTTCTTGGCCTTTCCAAAGGTCAACCCTTTGCATGCCTTTGACTGGAATCATATTCCTTTAGACAGGTTTGGCATTCTTTTGGAATCATATCATCTCTTCAAAAAGTCAAACATTCATTTGTGAAGGCTAAAAACTTCTTCTTCAGCCTACAAACAAAGCTTAAAAATATTAAAAAGAATTAAAACTTAACAATTTTGAGAATTTATTTACCACAACTTCTTTTGTGTAATTATTTATTAAAAATAAGACCTTATTGACTTTGCCAATGTCATTGATTCTACTCATTGAGCCAAACCCACTCTACCACAAAGACTCCAAGTTGCACTCTCAACCTCTATCCACCATAGCTAGAAGCTCAAAGCTCAAAGGCTCAACACACAAAGGTGAGCTCTCTAGAGCTCCGCTTTGAGGTATACCTCTCCCTAGAAGGCCAAAGGAGTCCAACCCTAACAACACACATGACAACACATTCTATAGTATTAATGGTGCAAGTAGTGGTACATTGCAATCAAAAACCCTATTGTAATAGTGTATGATGTGTAATAGTTCACAACTACTAATATAATTGTGACTACCAAGATAATCATTCCAACATCCTAAGCTATTTAATGTAAAGATAGCCACCACTAAATAGTCCATGATAGTTATTGATACAATTGTGACCGCCAAGTTAAACATTCCAATGTCCTAGCAAACTACTTAGATATTGTAAATGTCATGACAATATGTTATTTAAGAGGATTCTGAATCCCATCTATCCTGCTTTTAGTCTAACTCCAATATGGAAGACAAAATTCAAGAGAACAAGCAAGGAGTACAAAAGAGAATACATACTTAAGTAACTAATACCTAACTTTTTAACCTAGTTAATCAATCATTAGGAAGTTTCTATAAAAATTCTATGACTCAAAATAAATAAATCAAGTGTTTCATTCAATTACTCGGTCATCAAGAAATTTCAGAAGTTTGTACTAAACATTCTATAACAAAATCTCCTAATTTTTTTGTATATATCTTCTTGAAGTTTCTAGTGACTTACATAATGTTACTATCAATCATTGTGATATTTTTTCTAATTTTAATGTAATTATATAATACACTCAAAAGGCTATCCACTTCTTCATATATTTCAATACAATTTGATAAATTTGATTTAACCACATTATTGGTTGATTGTATAATATTTGTAAGCTCCAACTAAAACAATTAATTTTACTTTGATTTCAGTTGCTCTTTATATATTACATTATCTTTACTTAACAAGTAGTACCTTCTTTAATAGGTATCTTTTCAATGTTCCATCTAACTAACCACCTTTATATTATTATTCTAATTTGATGTTTCATGGAGAAGAACTAATTCCATCTTATATCATGATTGAACAACTTTGTCTTATGTTTTCAATGGAATCTAATAAGATAATCAACTAGACTTGTATTAAATATTGAATGTTAGTTTAGTAGTTTATTCTCTTAGTTATATATTATGTAATAAATAGATATTAAGAAATAAAAATTAAGGTTATTACCTGACTTAATTTGCTTCGATAATATATAATTAAGATGTCCTCTCTTATGTACTTGTTAGTGGTAGATGGTTAAATATTGAATTCATTGTAATAAGTTAATTACTACTACTTATATCTAATGAAACTCATAACAATGCTAAAAATCAAATATAAACTATGCAATTAATTAGTTTGGATGTTATAATATGGTATTATTGTACTAAATGTTGGACTAATTTACATCCTCAATATGGCATTATTTTAAATTGATCTATAGTCAAAAGAGAACTTGAGATAAAGTAATATAATTTCATAAGGTCATATTTGATATCTTATTTATATTAATTAATTTTAATAGATATATATAAAAGATACTAAGTCTTAAATTTATTTTATATTAAAATCAATGGAAAGCTTTATATTTATTTGAAATCAAATAAAATATCTATTTAAGATATGTTTTTAAGATCTATTCTAGAGGTTTTATAATAAGAAATAAAAAATTTGTATAATTGCAAAGGAATTTTCATACAAGTTCATGACTTTTTAAGCTTGAATATAATTGATAATTTCATAGAATAGATAATTTGAACTAAAAAGGTAGTTGTAGTAACTAGAAGACACTCCAAGTCAGTAAATTTAGAGATATTATCAATCAAGATTGTGATAATTATACAAAGTATATCATTTTTCCTAAAAGGCTAATTATAATAAATATAAGACCCATAAAATAGCTAAATTTAGAAATATTAATATTTTATGTAGAATAGATTATATTGGATTTTCCTTTTCTAATATTATATAAAATTTGCCTTGAGTTTTATTTACACATGATTTAGTAATTCAATGTGCTTTTATAAGTATACTTTAGTATTCATGGATCTTATACAAATTACATCCATCTTTTAGAATTTCAAGTAAAGGATTTACTGAGAATTCACTTTATTTATGCAATTTTAAGAAATATTACTTTTACTTATGAATTTCATAACAATGTGTTATTGAATGTAGATATTAAAATAGAGATGTTAAAATATGGAATGAAAAGAAATAATATAGAGATATATTTCAAGAAATGAATTGAAGAAATATTTTATAAATGTTAGGAGATTATCTTGGATAAAATTATTAATGTAAAAATCAATTTATATAGGAGATAAAATCTTTTATTTCGAAAAATTAGAAAATGAAGTACTTTTTAATGCACAACTTTACATGTTAGTAAAATATATTGAATTGAATTATCTTTCAATCAATAATGTCTACTATTTATCATAGTACCAAGTCTTCTTGTGTTGTCAGTCTTATTTGACATCATATAGTAAGTCAAAATTTTTTTTTTATACAATATAGGTCTTATAGCTATTATTTGTTATACTTTTCATCCCTACTCGTATTATATTAAAGTTGTCTCTTGGTCTTATAATTTCTGTCATCAAAACAGAATACATTTATTGCCATGGCATCTTTAATGCCTGTCCCAAGACAATATATTTCCCTATATATTTGACAGAATGCTCCACATCAGACTTATTTACATGACTTTGTACATCCTTAAAATGTGAAATACTATAAATTTGCCTATATCAATGTCACCAACATAAATTTAAGCAAATTTGAGGAAAAAGGGATGAACCACAATAAACACTTTAAACAACAAACATGTTTTAATAAATTAGTTAGTGCAATTGTCTCATAAAGTTTCACTTCTAAACTGTTGACTTGAAGTACAAGTTATCTTCTATATACTACATAGAGCAATAAGTAACAAATAAAATGTAAGGAGTTAAAATAGTAAAGGCGATAGCATAGAAAACATGAGGATGGGAAGACTACATCAAGCCATACAAGGATGAGACAAAAGAGGTACAAAGAGTTGGTTGGTAAAAGGAGTTTGTAAAAGTGCAAGGAGTTGCTTTTTCACCTTCACATTACTTAAGGATATTATTTGCTTTTTTTTTAATCCACATGTAAAATGTTGCATAAAATTTTAGGTTTTTACCTCATATGATTAGTCCGTAGTGTACAAGCAGGTGGTTTAGAGCCGTGTTATGGTTGTGAACTGCTGATATTGTATGCTCTTGTTTTGGAAACATAACTTGGCAAATAGGGAGTTTTTATCAATGGTTCTCCTTGTGTGAATGACATGATCGGCTCCTAGTTCCCCAAGTGGAGGCCATGGGTGAGTTGGAGCACTCTTGCAGCAAGAGACCAACTCCAGTAATTGCAGAGATTTATCACCAATCAAAAACAAAATCTAGAAATCCAAACCATTTAGAGTCTCGAGTCAGCTGTCAAATGTAGATCCCTTTGACAAGTCCTCCATGTCATCTTACATTTAGAAGAAACCAAAAGTGGATAAACTTGCTGGATGTTAAGCACATTGTGATGCTAACATGGATTGATGAGGTGGGTCCTCATCAGCCGTGCTACAACACAAGTTAACAAAATAGTTGTCTATGTGAATAGACTGCAAATATTGCTAGTACAAGTGAGGATAGACAAAGAAAGAAACTTATGTGCCATGTATTGACTTGTCACCACTTTCTCATGTCATAGTTCTATGGTAAGGTTGGATACACGATGCATGTTGATTGGCATATTAGCAGGTTTCAAGAATGTATTGTACGTAACCTTTAGTAATGGGAAATTCCCAAAAAAAGAATTTACAAGATCCATAAAGAAGAATTGTAGGGTTAATTAACACTCCATAAAACTTTGATGGGGATGTTGTTTCAATTTTTGAGGAAGGGCCTAATTAATCATATCATATGAGGATTACAAGAGGAATTAGGCAAGCATTTTGAGTGTGGAGGATTAAGGAACAATGTCATGTGTCCCAATCCCATAAAGGAGTATCACCAAAAGCTATTGTGTGTCATAATCTACAATCTCAAATTGAAATGTGAGTTTAAATGCCATCCTACAAATGAGTTTGTGGTAGTCATAGAGGTAGAGAGAGAAAGGAGATCATGGATGTGCACCATATTCATGCAAAAAAACCATGTTTAGAAATTGTGCAAGCTTTTCTCTTGATGTAGGTTATTGGGTGCAAGGTATCTACAAACCTTTTGGTTGATTTATTGGTGCCAACATTATCCACAAACATCATTAAGCAAAGTTTTGGTGTGTTATTTTCTTGGGCAGATTTAAATTTTTGGTAGTAATATTTTTCATAGTGAACATTATTGAGTCCAAGCATTTGAACATTTGGATTGACATATAGATGCCAACATTACAAACAAACCTTTTTAAACCTCCTTGACATTGCAACCACTTGACTTCACAAACTATTTTCCAACCTTGAAAATTGAAGGGTTTCATAGGCACCTTGGAGAACTAGAATTGATTTTAGTGAACCATGGAGGACATAAAGTCTTGGATCACAAGTCCTACTCATCTTCCTAATCCTCCTCACTCTCTCATTCTATTATCAATGAATCACAATCCAACTTCCTCTTCTATTGGTCTCTCCCCAATTGAGAGTATTAGATTACAAGCTCTCTTGCAAGTGGTGTTAAATTTCAAGTTCATGTACAAGATGCTCAATCTGTTCCTTCCTTGTATAGAAAGAAAAATGTGATAAGGATCATTTATGAATGGTCTCCATCATTATGCACAAATTATTTGAGAACCCCAAGCATTTTAAGCAAATACATGGTGGCACTTGCAAGAAACCCAATCAAAAGAGTATTGCATTCAATTATATAGACACTTTTCTTGTAAGATTTGGGAAGAGGTTTCCAAGGTCCATGAATGGTGAGAGATTGTAGAAAAAATAAGTCCAATATTATGAAAGCCTATAAAGATGCTAGGGATTGGAAGGATAAATTTACCAATAAAGGTCTCATAGAGAAGGAGATAAAAGCAAGGATAGATAATTATAGACCATAAATTGAATCACCTTTGTCCTTATTTTGATCAAATGGATGCATTGTTTGGGTATAGAGCAAAAATTTCCCCATCAACACTTTTAAGCATGGGGATTGGGATTGAATTGAGTATATTTAAATGGTCAAGCAAAGAGTACAAAATGAGAAGCAAAGTTATACCTAAAGAGTATTGTAATATATAATTGTAAAGAAGGTACTCCATTGTTTGGGATTTCATAAGATTTTCCTCCAATCCATCCCATTGAGTGTCTTTACAAGTGTTCCTATTCAATACATCCCATTCATTCCCATTTTCAATTCCCAGTACCCAATAGAGGTTTAATGGGCTAGAGGAGTTTGAGGAAGTTGCTCTTACTCCAAGATCACAAGAAGAAAGTACAATACTCAAGAGAGTTTTGATGGGGAGAGAAGGTTGAGGAAGATGCTTTGACCCTAAGAGCACAAGAGGAAAAACCAATAGCCAAAGAAGAAATTCCAATAGGAGCAAGAGGTACAAAAGTTCCAACCAAAGCTACAAGAAGCAAAAAAGACCAAGACCAAGAAGGAGAGCAAGAGGAAACCTCTTGCAAGAGTAGGAAACCCTCAAAGCAAATCCAAAGATGATCCTCACCCTTTCTTTGTTTGCATTGGACATGGCTAGCCATATAAAATTGAAGAGCCATTCTTTGGAGGCAAGGGAGGGATGTAAAATAGCAGAGATCAATGCTCAAAATCTGACCAAGATTGAAAAGCTAAGGGTAAAAATTGAACCCAAATGGAGATCCAAAACTCAAGAATTAACGTTCAAAGAATAATAGTTTTATGCAATGACTTTGGAATTAGCTAAGCAAGGGCAAACATCCAATGAGATCAAGAGCATTATGACTATGCTATCATAAATCAATGCCCTGCCTGCACAGATTTGTAGTAGTGATCTTGTTGCATATTGTAGCACTCACAATCCAAGTGCAAATAATAGCAACTATTTATTGTAGTTCTAGTATAGATGATAGTAGAATCTTTATTGTAATATGCAGATTGTAGAAATCTAGTGCATTCAATATATCCACCACATGGGTGGACCGTAAGGTGCATGAGTTTGCTTAAAGATGGTGTTTCTATCAAGGCATCAATAAATCCTTGATAGGCTCATCCATCACAAGGATTTGCGCATGGTTCTCCATGGATTGGCAACTAATAATGAGGATTTTCTCACACTATAATGAGTTTTCTTGTCTACTAGATGTTCAAAAAGTGTCAAAAAGTATGTTACTAAAAAAGTGAAAGAATGATTTTTAAGAGCTAATATGTTAGCCATCACAAGTATTCACACTAACATTACATATTTTACATTTTTCACACTAACATTACATAATTGAAACATGTCAACAAGTCTTCCCATGAATATATCTTTACATACATAATAAAAACATCTTCACTATTTTTCCTCATTAACAAGATTTAAGCACTAATATAAATATTTTTTATCCTTTACACTCACATAATAGAAACATATTAACATCTTCACCCTAATATAAATTTATTCACCAAATTGCACATTTATATATTCACCAAACTAAAATAACATTGTGGTAGCACTTTAAGAATAATGGGTGAAAAAACACCCATATATATAAAGATATGTAAAAATGTAGTGAGTGTACAAGGGCTCTACTCCAACACACACTAGTGCATCATCAAGGTGTCTAAAGATATGTTCATAGACCCGCACCTGACTCTATTTCTACATTTAATCCCACTCATCATGATGCATGGAGAGATCCTGAAAATATATATTTAAGCTTGTATATGGATTTGCACTATACTCTCTAAGATGACCTGATCTTCACTTTGAGCCAAGGAAGTCAATAGCTGAGTATGTCTCTACTTGGAATATATCCACAAGAGCTCTCAAAAGGTCCCATGATGAGGTATGTAAATCTCCCACTCTTGTGATAAAAGGAGTAAATGTTGGAGGATAGATAGCACTTTGTGGATTGTTCTTGCAATACAGAAGGACTACACTATCAACTATAAATATGTCTTGAAGGGATAGACCAAAAGACATAAATGCACCATAAGGTCTATGTGAGAAACCTCAAAACCTATTTTGATACCTATCCTTTATATCAAGCAAGGCCATGAGGCATTTCCTTGTGAGTAATTTCAAAGTATGTAACTCCACATGGATTGAGGAAATGCTCTACCTCTGCCCTTGTGCTTTTTGCTCAATGATAACCTCAAACCAAGTCAAACAATACTCCATAAACTCTCTAACTCTAGAATGCGGTTTATACCTAAATGTACTCCTACCTCTATAATGTGACCATGCTAACCACTACCATATGTAATAGTGAGGACCTTAATTGTACATAGAGAGGACTTGTATCTCATATAATATCTACAAGACAACCAAGTTCCAAAAACAAAATTTGCATTTGGCTATCATGAGCATAAATTATCTAGATCTACTCATCCTCTCTCCAACATCCTAAGTCTAGAAAGCTCAAAAATATGGTTGTATTTCTCTCCTCAAGCCAATCAATCTCCTCATATGTATGTTTGAAAGTGGATGGGAGTGAAGGTCATTTAACACTCAAGGTCTCCAATAAATAATACCCATGTTGGATGTAAGAACACTAGGCTCATGAGTGACATTCTTTGTATTCTCTATTTGAGTCCCATGAGTGACACTCTTTATATGCTCAATCTGAGTCCCATGAATGACACTCTTTATATGCTCAATATGAGTCCTATGAATGACACTCTTTATATTTTCAGTCTTAGTTTCATGAGTGCTACTTTTCATGATGTCCATCTGAATCTGCATACATATAGCTATCTCTATACCCTTGGGCTCCTCATAAGCTCTATGAGACTCATGTAATGTCTCCATGGTAATAATCAACTCCTGAGAGTAAAACTCTTCCATAATCCTCAGCTTCTCAACCATAGGCTCTTGGTGGGACACAAAGCTATCTAACTTGACCAATCTCTTGATCCTAGTCCTCTTTGTAGGAGTGAAATGATCATTGTGCTCTGCTAGAGTATGCTCTAACTCGACCAACTTCTCAACCTTAGTCCCCTTTGTAGTAATGAAATGATCCTAATCCTCAGCTAGATTAGGCTCTAACTCAGCCAATCTCTCAACCCTAGTCCTATCTACATTAGTGAAATGATCCTTGCACTCTGCTAGAGTATGCTCTAACTTAACCAATCTCTCAACTCTAATCCTTTTAGTAGTAGTGAAGTGATCCTCACACTCAACAACAATATTCTCTCTCTCTCTCTCATGGATAAGACACTATCTCTCCTTGGTCTCCCTAGCTCAAGCTACACTCTCTCCTAGCTTTCTCTCTCCCTCTCTTTGGCCCAAGGGGTTGCATATCAAACCTTAACCAAAAAATGGCTCTAGTAAAGACCTCACCTCCTCTCAATGCTCCTTCATCTAAAGAATCATCATGGAGATGGGGTCCTCTAAAAGAATAACATGAACACAAAACAATGACATATACACAAAATTTATTAAAATGAACTCAAAAGTTTTAAATAAGAATCATAAATAACTTAAGAAATAATTTTTTATTAACAAGAGTAAAGTTAATATGAATAAAAACATGACATTTTCATCAAAGATCACAACTCTCTCTCATCATCTTCTTCTTGATCCTCATGTTCCTTGTGTATATCCTTGAAGACCTCCTCCTCGACATCATGAACATAGACCTCCTCTACTTGGGTGTTGTCATATACAACCCCCTCCTCAATGTGAGTCCACTCTCCATGAATAGATGTGTGAGAAATTGTCCCATAAAGCTCATCTTGAAATGGTTACCATTTGGATGTTGGAGTTGCTTCTATAAATACTACAGCTTGGACTCAATTGCGGGTAACATCAACTCCACCCAATCATAATCCTTGCTTGCCCCTACCACCTTTATCTTCATGTGGAGGATAACATGCACATGTACCACTTTTGGCTTTAGGGTGAAGATAAGAATTGCACATAATATCTAGAAAAATGGTCTCCATGTATGTACACACAATATTTCTATAGCTGTTTCTTGGCCATGAAATTATGTATTGGAAACTAATCATGCACTAATCCATAAGGAACATATCTCTTCTTCCCTATATTTCTACTCCCCAACATGAATGCATCTTCAATGACACCCAATGTCAAAGTGAAAGGTTGCTTCCCTACCATCTATATATGTATAGCACGGTCTTAAGTTCTCACAAACTCCATGCAAAAAGCCACCTGCAACATGAATAAAATTATAAACAAACTCAAAACCCTAAAGTGTAAAAAAATCAAATCAAGAGAAGCATAGTATTGGGTTTTTATTGCTTATGGGATGGCTTAACTTGCATTAGAGTGGGCTTTGATTGTGACCCATAGGCCTCACTTGTAGAAAATTCAGCTTTGCTTGTGCCAAAAAGTGATTTGCTTGCAAGAGGTGAAGCTTTGCTCACCAAAGGTAGGTATTGCTTGAGTGACAAGGGCTTTGCACACATCAAGTTTGACTTTACTTGCATTAAGGAGGGTTTTTATTGCATCAATGAGTGCTTGCATAGAGGGGTTTTGGGTTTTGGTCTCTCATGAACATGGGCCAAAAATCTCCATAAATCAAAAATTGGCATAACAACTTAGTAACTAGGGAGATTTACTTATATAGAGGTAGAGGTATTCAAGGCCAATTGCCACTTTGAAGCCAAGGGAGTTAAGATCAGCCTCCCAAATGGCTTCCAAAGATGCCTTCACTTGAGTCTTGTCCAACCATACTCAAACAATATGGGTTATGTTATATGTCATTTGATGAAACCCAATCAACCATAGGTCTTTTTCTTTGTATTGTCCATGTTTGGAAAATCCTAGAGCTTCTTTTATTCATGAGGACTCACCTTGAAATCTATAGCCTAAAGCTCAATCTCCTCTGACACCTTTATAGGTCTTTTTTCTCACCACAAGGGAAATAGGTTTTCATTTTCACACTCTCTTCCTCTCCCTTGCTTCTTTTATCCCATCCTCTCTCCTTCCTCTCCTAAATTTCTATATCTTCTTTCAAAATCACCGTCTCTCACCCTTTCCTCTATCCCTTCTCCCTAGTGTGCTTATATGCATCAATACATAACATAATCATTATCAATATCATACACTATAGAAGCACAATCGATACAAAAGTAATACATGAACTCTAAATTGCCACAATAATCAGATTCACATACTCAACTTGGGTTAGAACTTAATCATTCAACTCAATACTACCAACACCGGATATTAATTCCAATCAAGGCATGCTCACTCTAGCTAAGAGCCTCCAAATGACACTTGCCAATTCCATATATACTAGAAGATGAAGCTTTTGATTGATTTATGAGGGGCTTGAAGTCACACACCAAATTGGAAGTGACCGTGTGGGAGCCCAAACACTTGGAGGAAGCCATATAGTTGACAGAGTGCTTTGATTCCTTAGTTGCCATAACTTGGTCTTGACCTTAACCTTGACCTTCATAGAACTTGCCAACAAATTACACATGAGTGGAAGAGCTAGCTCTAATAGAGATTGATGCCATCCAATAAAGATCACTTGGCATTATAGATAGGGAGAGACTGTGACAAAATAGAGGTTTCTTTTATTATCTCCAAATTGGACATCATATTGTTGAATGTCCACTCAAGAATGGATGACCTCAAAAAATCTCAAATGGAGTTTGTGGAGCATGATCATCAAGGAAACAAAGAATCCCAATAGGAGATATCAAGCCAACTATTGGGAACTCGATCAGTTCTAATGGGATTGAAGGCTTGACCTATGCAAGTTTTCTTCACATGCAAAGTATGATATTTGATTGAGGCTGTAGAATTTTGGTTGATTTTGGATGTTCAAAGAATTATATGTCTATGCAATTAGCAAAAGAATTAGGTATTTCTATCAAGCCATTACTTGGAAATAGATAGTTGATTGTAGATGATAGAAAGGGTTTTACATTCCGTACCTTATATCTTGTTACATTCAAGATTGAGAGGGAGTATTTGGAGTGTATGAGGTTTGTAGTAATGCCTCTATACTATGATGTCATTCTAGGTCTGCTTTGGCTTGAATGTAGTAAGGTTCAATTTGATTGGACTCAATAGAAAATTCAAATACAACACCAAGGTAATAATTACCAATTAGGTTATTTGGCACCTTTGAGTAAAACATCTAAGAATAGACAGTCCCAATATATAAATTTTGTCAATAAAGTAGCCATAGAGTAAGCTATGGAGTAATATATTCCTTTTTTTGCAAAGTGGATCAAGCCAATTGTGTATAGAGAATTTGATGAGGGCTAGACGTCTCATCAAACAATGTTTGATGAGACTTCTTGCATCATAAAGTCTCATTGGAGGGGATCAAGATGGAAAAGGAGAAAATCAATGCTATTATTGATTGGTATATTTCAAAAGATGCCACAAAAGTGCAAGCATTTAATGGATTGGTAAGCTTTTTTACAAATGGTTCATCCACTGCTATGCTCATGTGACCACACTATTGACCAATCTCTTAGGGAAGTCCTCAAGCTTTAGTGGACTACCAAACATAAAGAAGCATTCAAGAAATTGAAGTTTATGGTCCTATCCTTCAACCATATGATACTCAACTACCTTGTGTGGTTGATTTGATGCTTCTAAATTTACCTTTGTAGCAATGTTGTAGCAAAAAAATTCCAAATGTGGTACATCCTTGTAACAATATGGAGTTTAGTGATGAAGTTGGTCGGGCTTATGAAGTAGAGAATAAGACAAAATAGTCTAGAATATTCTAGAAGCATCTAAGAAGCTTCTTGGGAAGCTGCCCAACTAGTTAACTTGCGCCCTAAGCAGGTAGCTTCTAGAAGCTTCTAACTAGCTTAGCTTGCACGCCAAGTAGGCGGCTTCTAGAAGGAAGCTTCTTGAGAAGCTTCCTAGTTAACTTGGCTTGCACTCCAAGAAAGCGGCTCAAGGAAGCTTCTTGAAGAAGCTTCAAGGGTCTTGTATGCTACCTATAAATACCAAGGCCAAAGCTCATGCTCGGCATTTGGAGTTTTCCCTCATTCAAGTGTCCCAATGTGGGTTTCCATTCTCCTATTTCTCTCCTCGGTTTTGGTCTTTTACATTGGTATCAGAGCAGGAATGGGATTGATGGAATTTATGGACCACCAAATCCACTTCCGCCAAACCATTGGGACTTTTGTGTCAAGATATTACCAAAGCATCATTTCACACAATTCATCACCTCACGCTTTGGGTAGGATTTTCTACATATGATCACCGTGTCAGAGGAACCCTTGATACTTCCAGTCGTAACTTATGGAGAACGGTGGACGTGTTGTATCTATGTGTTAATCAACTATAAATTGAAGGTAGTGGAATAGAGTAGTAGCGATGGCGGCAATACCGGATGTTATCCTTGCAATGTAACAACAAATTGAGCATCTTACTCGATTGTTGGATGAACGAGAACAGCAACAACAAGAACAGATAGACAGAGCGCCAGTACGAGATGGAGAAGATCACATTCGATTTCCAAAACCCAAGGTGTTTGAAGGCAAGAATCTTCCAGGCACAGTGGAGATTTTGTGTTTGACTGTGAACGTTACTTTGAAGCCACCAATCTTCAAGACGAGCGGAAACAAATTCTCTTGGCTTCTAGCCAGTTGGATGGCGTGGCAAAACTTTGGTGGCAATTCCGAGTAGAAAGAGCTGAACGACAAATTGTAACACCAATTTTGACATAGGCAGAATTCAAGGATGCAATACTTGGTCGATTTTAGACTATAAATGCCACCCGAGCTGCACGAGATAAATTAGCGGAGTTGAGGCAGATTGGCTCAATGAGAAGCTACATCACACAATTTCAGAATATCATCATGCAAATTCCAGATATCCAAGAAGGTGAAGTTCTGGATTGATTTGTGCGAGGATTGAATTTACAAACCAGATTGGAGGTGACCATGCAAGAGCCACAGAACGTAGAAGAAGCCATGCAATTGGCTGAGCATTTTGATTCCTTAGTTGCGACAACTTGGTCTCGACCTCGACCTACACAAAACTTACCAATTCCACGAGTGGAAGAACCGGTACCAATGGAGATTGATGCTATCCAAAAAAAACCACTTGGCACAGTAGATAGAGAAAGATTACGACAAAATAGAGGTTGCTTTTATTGTTGTTGGACATTGTATTGCTAAATGCCCACTTAGGAATGGGCGACCTCAACAAGTTGCCCAGATGGAGTTTGTGGAACAGAATGATCAAGGAAACGAAGAATCCCAGTAGGAGATTTTGAGCCGCCTATTAGGAGCTTGATTAGTTCTAATGGGATTGAAGGCTCGACCTATGCAAGTTTGCTTCACTTGCAAGGTACGATATCTATCACTTGGTTGATTTTGGAAGTTCAGAGAATTGCATATCTATGCAAGTAGCAAAGGAATTGGGTATTCCTATCAAGCCAGTGATTGGAAGTAGTTTGATGATGGCGGATGGTAGAAAAGGGTATGCATTCCGCACCTCGCATCCTATTACCTTCAAGATTGGGAAGGAGTATTTGGAGTGTATGAGGTTTGTAGTGGCACCTCTACACTATGATATCATTTTGAGTCTACCTTGGCTTGAATGTCATAAGATTCAATTCGATTGGACCCGACGTCAAATTCAAGTACAACACCAAGGTAGGAATTTCTGATTAGGTTGTCTGGCACCTCTGAGTAAGACACCTAAGAATAGTCAGTCCCAAGATGGGAAGTTTGTTGAGAAGGTAGCCATAGAGCAAATTTGGAAGGGAGATGAGTCCCAAGAAGGGAAGTTTGTTAATGAAGCAGCCATAGAGCAAGCTTTGGAGGAAGATAAGTCTGTATTCGCGGTGTGGATCAAGCCGATTGCACAAGAACAATCTGAGGAGGGCCAGGTGCTGCATCAAGCAACGGTTGATTGGATAGTTCAGGAGTTTGCAGCTGTGTTTCCGGATGATCTGCCAAAGGGATTACCCTCTGATCGAGGTATGCCCTTCAAGATTGAGTTATTGTCAGGGAGTACTCCAGTGAGTAGACCAATCTATTGGCTCTCACCAAAGGAGTTGGAGGAGTTGCAAACAACACTTACAGAGTTGTCAGAGAAGGATTTCATACAACATAGTACCTTGCTGTGGGGAGCACCGGTACTATTTTTTCCAAAGAAGGATGGAGGACTTCGTTTCTATATTGATTACCGTGGGCTCAATAAGCAAACCGTGAAGAATGCATATCCCTTGCCTCGAATCGATGACCTGCTTGATCAATTAAGTGGAGCACGCTACTTTTCCAAGCTAGATCTTCATAGCGGCTATTGGCAAATTCCTATTGAAGGAGAGGATGTGCAAAAGACTACCTTTTGCACAAGGTATGGACATTTTGAGTGGAGAGTTCTACCTTTTGGACTCACTAATGCTCCAACAATCTTCATGGATCAGATGCATTGGGTGTTGGAGGGACTATTGGATCAGTCTGTGGTAGTGTTCTTAGATGATATCTTAATCTATAGTAGGACGGAGGCAAAACACAAGAATCATGTGCGAGAATTCCTAAGACGACTACGACAGTGGAAATTTTACTGCAAGAAGTCAAAGTGTGCTTTTTGGCAGAAGGAGGTTACCTTCTTGGGTCATAAGATCTCATCAAAGGGGATCAAGATGGAAGAAGAGAAGATCAAGGCCATTATTGATTGGCCTACCCCAAAGGATGCTACCGAAGTATGAGCATTCAATGGATTGGCCAGTTTTTACCGATGGTTCATCCACTATTATGCTCACGTGACTGCACCATTGACTGACCTCTTGGGAAAGAACTCAAGCTTCCAATGGACCGCCAAGCATGAGGAAGCATTCCAAAATTTAAAGCATATGGTGTCTTCAAGACCCATTCTTCAACCATATGATCCTCAACTACCTTGTGTGGTTGATTTTGATGCTTCTAACTTTGCAATTGGAGTTGTGTTGCAACAAGAATTTCCAGATGGACTACATCCTATTGCCTTTGTGTCTTGCCAACTAAATACAGCTGAAATTACTCTGCTCGAGATCAAGAACAACTTGCAATGGTATATGCCACCAAGGTATGGAGGCATTAACTCTTGGGGAAACAAGTGATCATGCGAACTGATCACAAGCCATTGTTGCAGACCTTACACCTAGAGAGCACATGAAGAGTTGACATCATCGATGAGAAGAGCAACTCGAATTGTTTGACATCAAACTTGAGTACAAACCAGGTCGGTTCTATGTCATCCCTGATGCTCTATCACGATGACCTGATTTGAAGTCTCTTCCTCTCATCACAGCAGCAATTACGATGGTGTCAATTGATCCCAAGATTCATAACAAGTTTCGGTTAACTCTACAGCAAGATCCCTTCTTCCAAATGGTACATGGTCGGCTAACAACAGGTGAAAAGGAGTACAACACCTTCTCCTTCAAGGAAGGCCTTCTATTCCATGCGGACCGGATCTATGTTCCAGCCAAAGGTGATCTTTGACTTGTGCGCCTTCAAGAAGCCCATGATTTACCCATCGCTGGTCACATGGGTGTGGACAAGACCTTGGGTACCCTCCAACGTCAATGGTGGTGGCCCAACATGACACGGGATGTTCGAGAATATGTTCAAGAATTTGTCCGATCGTGTGAGAGCTACCAACGTAACAAGGCCATCAACCAGAAGCTGAGTGGACTCCTTCAACTGCTTGCGGTTCCATCAGCTCGTTGGGAGCATGTGAGCTTGGATCTCATCACATCCTTGCCAAAGACAAAATAAGGACACACCGCAATCGTGGTGTTTGTGGATAAGCTTAGTAAGAAAATCCACTTGGCACCAACCTGTGATACCGTGGATGCTCCAACCTTAGCGCAAATCTACTTCGACAATGTCTTCAAGCATCATGGAATGCCATGCGTACTCATCTCCAACCATGATCCTTGCTTTACTGGGAAGTTTTGGCAAGCACTCTTCTAGATACTCGGCACCAAGCTTGCTTTGTCCACGGCCTATCATCCTCAAACTGAAGGACAAACCAAACGTGCAAATCGTACATTGGAGGATATGTTGCGTGACTTTGTCAATGTCCACCATACCAATTGGGATAAATATCTTGCCGCTGCCAAATTTGCCTACAACAATACCAAACAGGCAAGCACCGGATTCTCTCCTTTCTTTCTCAATTTTGGCCAAGATCTGCTTGTTCCAGATTCTCTTCTTGCTCCCCCTCCATCTCAGGTTCCTCATACTTCCACATTCTTGACCACTATATCCCAATCTCTCCAATAAGCCAAGTCTCACCTTCTTGTTGCTCAGAATCGCCAAAAAAAATATGTGGACCACCATTGTCGAGATCTCACCTTTGAAGTCGGTGATAAAGTCATGCTCTCTTCTAGTAACCTCCCTCTCCCACTTGATACCCAAGTTTGTAAACTTGCCCCTAATTAGATAGGACCCTTTGATATCACCCAAATTGTCTCTCCTGTTGCTTATCATCTTGCCTTACCTTGTCACATGCGTATCTATCCTGTCTTTCATGTTTCCAAGTTGAAACCCTTTGTTCCTAACCCTTCTTCCTTTTCCTCTTGAGTCCAACCTCCCCCTCTTCCTGTCCCTATCAATGATCATGAGGAGTACGAAGTTGATCGTATCCTTGCACGTCGCCATATTCAACGAGGCCGTCGCCAACATACGGAGTACAAGGTCCTTTGGAAAGGGTATCCCCTTCATGATGCCACATGGGAACCTCTTTCTCACCTCCAGAATGCACAGATGGCCATCAAGGAATTTGAAGCTTCATTGGCAATGAGGACGTCACCAACTAGCGGCAAGGGAATATGTAACAATATGGAGTTTAGTGACTAAGTTGGTCGGGCTTACAAAGTAAAGAATAAGACAAAATAGCCTAGAATATTCTAGAAGCATCTAAGAAGCTTCTTGGGAAGCTTCCCAACTAGTTAACTTGCGCCCTAAGTAGGTAGCTTCTAGAAGCTTCTAACTAGCTTAGCTTGCACGCCAAGTAGGCGGCTTCTAGAAGGAAGCTTCTTGAAGAAGCTTCAAGGGTCTTGTATGCTACCTATAAATACCAAGGCCGAAGCTCATGCTAGGCATTTGGAGTTTTCTATCATTCAAGTGTCCCAATGTGAGTTTCCATTCTCCTATTTCTCTCCTTGGTTTTGGTCTTTTACAATCCTATTGTCTTTGTGTCTCACCAACCAAACACCATAAAAATAAATTACTCTATTCATGATTGAGAACAACTAGCAATGATATATACCACCAAGGTATGGAGACATTGTCTCTTGGGGAAACGAGTGATCATGGAAATTGATCACAAACCTTTGTTGTAGACATTAAATTTGGGGCACATGAAGAGTCAACATCATTGATGGGAGGAACAATTATAATTTTTTGATATCAAGCTTGAGTAAAAGCTCAAAAAATTCCATATCATCTCCAATGCCCTATCAAGAAAACCAGATTTGAAGACTCTTCTTGAATCTCTCATCATGGCAGTAATTATGATAGTGTCAACCTACTTGAAGGTCCAAATTGAGTTTAGAACCACTTTACAGCAAGATCTCTTTTTTCAGCTGGTACAAGGTTTTCTTGTAACACATGACAACAAGTACAAGATCTTTTCACTCAGAATTGGACTTCTATGTTGCAAGAAATGCATTTATGTTCCAACTTTAGGTGATCTATGCTTGGTGTGACTTCAAGAGGCACATGACTTACCAATTTTGAGACATATAGTAATCTTCTAAGGAAAAGAGACCTTTAGAGAAACACAAAAGAAGAAACACAAATTTCACACTCAATACTCCGATGCCCCAAAGGAGCACCTTGACTTTATTAGATAGCAAAGCAGATTCCTTCAAAAGGAGCTCCACCCTTGGATCAGATACATGGATAGGTGACATGGCAAGGAGCTCTACCCTAGATTAGTTGCATGTATGGATGCATGTCAATTTTGGTCTTATCTGGTTGGTCAAACCAGCTTTGATTGGAAGGAATCTTTAGGTTATTTTCCTATAGGAATCTCAAAATTGCATGGGTGAGGTATTGTTGGACAGCTCTCAATGAGACAAACAAGGAGGAAGGGAAGGCTAGCCACTATTTCCCTAGGATATAATTTTCACATTTTTTAGGCCTAATTCATCTATTTAGGCCTCTAAAAATTTTGGACTATTTTCAAATCATGCCTTATTAGTAAAATTACTCTCTTGGTGATACCTCTTTCTGATCTACTTAGTCCATTTTCAATAACATCCTTCCAAATATTACCAAGTCAAGTTTCACCTCTAGATAATATGTACCGCTATTGGTATTATATTTTTAGGCCATTTTTGGCTCATACTCTATTAGTAGAAGTGCTCTTTTGGTGACACTTCTATCTTATCTACCTAGCCCCATATATAACATCCTTCTAGATGTTACCAAGTCAATTTTCATCTCTAGATAATATATCTAGCTATTGGTATTATACACATGGAGGTAGATCACACCTTGAGTACTCTCCACAAAAATGGTGGTAGCCAAACATGGACATGAAGTTCAAGACTTTGTTTGACATTGTGATAGTTCCCAATGCAACAAAGCTAGCAACTAGAAACTAGGTGGACATCTCCAACCACTTCACATCTTATTTGCTTGATGAGAACATGTGAGCTTAGATCTCATCACATCCTTGACAAGGACAAAACAAGGTCATACAACAACCATGGTGTTTGTTGATAAGCTTAATAAGAAAATCCATTTGGCACCAACATTTGATACAATGGATGCTCTAACATTGTCCCAAATCTACTTTGATAATATCTTTAAGCTTCATAGGATACATATACTCATCTTCAACTGTGATCCTTGATTCACTAGTAAATTTAGCAAGCATTCTTCAAGCTACTTGACACCAAGCTTGCTTTGTCCATGGCCTATCATCCTCAAATTGATGGGCAAACCAAAAACACAAATCACACCTTGGAGGATATGCTTTGTACCTTTCTCCACATTCACCATACCAACTAGGATGGATGCCTTATAGATATTGAGTTTGCTTACAATAACTCCAAGCATGAAAGCACCGGATTCTCTCCTTTCTTCCTTAATTTTGGCCAAGACCCACTTGTTCTAGAATCTTTTCTTATCCTCCTGCCATCTCAACTTCCTCATCCTTCCATCTTATTGTCCATAATATCTCACTCCTTATAGCCAAATCTCATCTCTTTGTTGCTCAAAATTGTCAAAAGCAATATGTGGATCAACAACATTGTGATCTCACCTTTCAACTAAGTGACAAGGTCATACTTCCTTCAAGAACCTACCCATCCACTTGGTTCTCAAGTTAGTAAACTTGCTCCTAATTAGATAGGTCTATTTCATGTCATCCAGACAAATCATTTCTCTTGTTGCTTATTGACTTGCTTTCCTTAGTCATCTGTGAATCCACCCTATCTTTTATGTTTCAAAGTTGAAACCTTTTATTTCTAATCCATCTTCCTTTTCCACTCATTACAATCTCCTCTTCCTCCCATCCTTGTCAATGATCATGAAAATTATGAAGTTGATCATATCCTTGCACATTATAACCTTCAACGTGCTCATCAACAATACATTAAGTACAAAGTCCTTTGAAAATCATATCCTCTTTATGATGCCAACTAGGAGCATCTTTCTCAATTCCACAATGAACAAATGGCCATCTAGGATTTGGAAGCTTCTAGGGTGACAAGAATATCACAAACTAACAATGGGGGAATATATAACATTATGGAGTTTATAGACGAGTTAATCAAATCTAACAAAGTAGCAAATAGGCCAAATTAGCCAAGAATTATAGGAATTTTCTAGAAGTATCTAAGAAGCTTCTTGGTACCTTCTAAGCATTGAGTAACATGTATGCCAAGTAGACAACTTCTAAGCAAAAGCTTCTTGGGAAGCTTAGCTTACACGCCAAGTAGGTGGCTTTTAGAAGGAAGTTTCTTAGGAAGCTTATTGACTAGCTTAGCTTGCATACCAAGCAAGTAGCTTCTAGAGGGAAGCTTCTTAAGAAGCTTCCTAAGATTCTTGTATATTCCTTATAAATACTAAAGCCCAAGCTCATACTAAGATTCAGAGTTTACCTCATTCAAGAGTTCCAATGTGATCTTTCACTTAGGTCTTCCATTCTCCTATTTCTCTCCTTGGTCTTTTACAATGAGCATGATGTACCAACTATGGTCTCTCAGATGGAAGAGGTATTACTCTCACTCTACTATCCTCTCGTACACAATCTCTATCTTCCAATCTAAATCACCTTGTTTGCTATAGGACACAATCTCTCTCCTTTGCACCAACTACGCTACCCACAACACCAATGCAAAGATAGTACATCAATAAGACATCATAATGACTATTTTGCTAACTTGTACCAATATCCCCATCCTCTAGATCTAAGACCTCAACAACTCTTCCTATTTTTAGTGAGAGAGATACCATCATAGCCTTAGAAAATATACATAAAAAGGCAAATGCATGCCAACTTGGCACCATCTCCTCATCTATCTCACCATGCCAACATGCTCCAATTTGATCCTATTAGCTTGTACATTGGTTTGATGTAGATAGGTCTACTAAACCCATCTGCATCACTGTTCACCACTCTAGATATATGAATAACCATGAAATCATACTCTTGTAAAATCAAAGCCCATCATGCAAGCTTCCTTAGAAACTTGTCTGACTCCATAACCACTTTAGTGGTTGATAATCAATGATGAAAGTGAAAGGATTACAAGATAGATAACATTAGAAATGTACTAATGCTCATACTACTGCCAATCACTCTCCTCCATATAAATTATAATTTTTCCATTGAATCTTTGGAGCTACTAGCATAGGCCACCGTAAACTCCTTCTCCTTATCATCTTGTTAGGTGAGCACTACTCAATGTACTCCAATCATTTTGAACCTAGAATGGTCATTCTCTAATTGCCCTTCTAAGAATAGGGACAAATGTCAATTTCTCCTTGAGATCTATAAATTCTCTCTCTTGTTCATCTCTCCAACACCACTTGTGTGTAAGCTTGGTCAGCTTTATCAAGGCCTTGGGAATGGCACTAAATCCTTTAACATATTAGCAATGGAAGTTTGCAAACCTAGAGAATACTTGAACTTGGCTCATATCCATGGGTTGAGGAATATGTGCAATAGCCTCTACCTTGGTCTATTGAACATGAAGTCCACCATGGTAGATAGTGTGATCCGAATACTCAACTTTCTTGTAGAAGAATTTGCAATTCTCAAGATTTAATTTAAGTTCATGAGATCTCAATCTCTCAAACATATCAAAAAAGGTCTCTCATGCTCCTCCACAATAGCGCTATAAACCATAATGTAATAAATATAACACCAAGAAAAATCCAATCCCACAAGATCCTATCCATGACTCTTTGGAACTCAAAAATAGTATTCTTTAATCCAAATAGTAAGAACTACTATTGATACAATACATCTTTACCCTAAGGATTGATAGTCCAAAATATTATCTTGGACTTTTCCTCTTCCCTTATTGGCAACCAATGATATCTTAATTGAAGATCCAAAGTACTAAAGACCTTTGCATGCCATATCATATCCAAGATCTTCTTTGGTGTATGTATTGCATATCAATCAACCTTAGTCTATCAATTGATAGGAGAGTAATCTCTACACATCTACCTATCTATGTAATTATCATGCATATCTTTCTTGGTTGGCATCACTATAGCTAAAGTATACTTTCCATGTGAAATCTTCACCAAACTAGCCTCACAAAGGTCTCTACTTTGACAATGAATCAATGCTCTCTCCGTATCATTGTATCTATAGGGGATATCAAAAAACTAATGTATCACTAATCAGCTCAATCCAAATAATATCAAAACCTTTTGAGCACCCAAATCCTTCATAATGAAGACAAAACAACTTGAATAGATCCTCCAAAACCTCCAAACTCTTTATATTTCCCCTCTTGTAAACTTAGGTCCAATGTTTGGCTCCCCAAATATCCTTTGTAATTGACGTAGAAGTGGAAGACATACAAATTGGTTGCTACACCAAGGCCTTGGGAGCAACACTGTCATACTCCCAACTACTAAAGTCCAAAAACTCAAAGAAAAAAGCTCCCTCTACTCTAGCTACAAGCTCCACATATCCTCTAGTTGCATCTCAAGTAGACCACTCTCTCACTAGTAGCCATTGGTTGTGTCCCAAAAATACCATGCCCACTCAGTCCATTGGCCATAGCATGTGCTTGAATTGTTTTCATAGGCACAAAGCTCACAAGTGTCTGAGAGGTGATGCCCATCAAGCACATCCTATGTTGCTCAGCCAATCCAATGCTCACAATAAAAGTCAAATAGTTTTGGTTCATTGCTTGACTTAACACCTCTAGCTTGGATGTCTTTGATATTGTTGAAATAGCAATAATACCAATACAAAAACCCATTACTTTCTCTCTCTAATCAACATTAGAGTCCACCAACTATTGTAATTATGAATCCAAGACCTCCCTCTTGAAATGCATGTGAGCTTAGAAACTCATGAGTAGGGGTAAAGCAGCTTTGGGTTACCTATCAAGGTTCACCATTGCCACATATGATCCTATCAACCACTACTATTGTTTGAGACTAGCGCCCAACATCCAAGATGTCATCAACAATCAGATATGATGGTTTCTGAATGCCATCATAAGCATGATGTAGAACCTCCCTATGTAAAAGGTTTGTCCACTAAAGACAAAGATTATTACCTCCTAACCCAACTCTAGGTGCATCCAACAACACAATAAATCCCATCCAAGAATGGACTAGGTGTGTACTTGCCACCGCCTATGTACAAGAATCATCCATCAAAGGGATAATCTCTAAAATGTAGGCCAAAGAACCAATAATGAACTTGGAGATGTCATAATATATGTAACATCTCCCAAAACATACTAGAACAAGGATCTTGTACATCCTAACCTTGGCCAACATGAGTATATCTCTAATAGAGCCATGTAGAAATCACCAAATCAATGTACCATGTTTGTCTATATCCTATGTCCCCATCTAGGAAATGTTTGTTAGCAGGGTCTTTTGGTAACATATGACTATTAACATCAAGAATAACTCAAGATACCAATAGGCCAAATGTGTCACATGATGTATAGAGACTTGCCTAGTAGTCTTATCTCTCTCCACATACAATTAACTCTCAACCCATATGCTTGCTTGTAATACCATAACTAGTCCAATGTTGATCCCACCAAAAAAACTCCAATAGGTATACTTTATTGGATATTGCCAAGCAATAAGTATGATATCCAAAGCAAGAGGTCAGATGCTTGATTTATAGGAATTTAATCCTAACACATATTTCTCACTTATTGTAATACCAAGAACTAGATATATCATCTAGAGGTGAAAATTTGCTTGGTAACAACTAGAAGGATGGTATGTATGATAGGCTAGGTATATCAGATAGAGGTGTCAACAAAAGAGTACCTTTACTAAAAAGGCAAGAGCCAAAAATAGCTTGGAAACTTTAGTCAATTTTAGAGGCCTAAATTGATGAATAAGACCTTGAAAATGTACAAATCCCCTTCCTCTCCCCCAAATAGAAGAAAGTTTGGCCTTCCTTCCTCCTAGGCTTGTCTCATCCAAGAGCTTTCCAATGGTATCTCACTCATGCATGCAACTAATCTAAGAGTAGAGCTTGTTGACATCTCGCCAATCTATGTATCTGATCCAAGGGTGGGGCTTCCTTTGGGGAGTCCTCCTTGCTATATAGTACAATCTATGTGCTCTTTTGGGGCATCAAAGATTGAGGTAACCCTTTGTGTTTTCTCATGTGTTTCTCTTAAACTCTCCTATCCTTGGAAGTTTAAAATGGTATTAGAGCAAGTGTTTCAATCCAAGAGAGTAGACCACCCCTCTTGGAGGAACATGGACTACTAAGATTGAGTGATTTTGAGGAGAAACACCGTAGTACAATCAATTAATTAGGAGTGTGTTAGAGAGAGGATGAGATAGAGGCTCTAAGAGGACAATATCATACACTCTGCCTTCTATTCTTGAATCCATTCCACATCAAGATTATGAACATCCAACATGAGCAAGTGAGAGTAACCTCATTTTCCATTTTGGAGTAGAGTACATGAATATAGTGATGAATTCTCCAAACTTGGTGATTTTGCCCGTGGTGATCTAAGATAGAGAGTGTGATTTGATTATCTAAATTTTGTTATGATGGATCTTAATGTACCAAATCCTCTCCCTTTCATCACTCAAGTAGAAATCCATTGTGTGGTTAGACCAAAAAAAATGTTTAGGGATTTTGTAATCCGTAATTTTGGTGAGGAATATTATCAACAAGTGATAGCTTCTAAAGTCCCAAATGGTAATCCCAATATTTTGTGCCTTCTCTTGAATGATCATATTAGCACTCTCTTGAAGTAGGAAGTAGCGGTTGAGCAATTGTTGTGTGTAGGAATCATGGATCCGTAGTTGTAGGATTTGATGCGAGGAATGCAAGGAAAGTTGAACAAGTTTTGGGAGATCAAGATGACCATAGAGGCATTGCAAAGTCAAGTAAGTACCTTCAGGAATGATCAAGCAATGCAAGAAAGGAATCTTCTCAAAATCCAATACCAACGGCCAAAGTAACTAGAGAGTCACTCATGCCAAGAACACTAAACCTGGCCAACAATGAAGCAACATTGGTATTGGAGATAAAAAAATACATGCAATATCAAGCCTTACAAGGGACAACGTTCCATGGGAGTAGCAGAAAATTGGATTTCAAGAATGAATCAATATGTTTGATTGTTCACAACTGAAATTGCTGATCTTTCTTTTGGCATGTTTTCATGTGGGTACTTGACCGATAAGGCCCTCACATGGTATGATGCTAATGATTAATGTTGGCAGAAGGAAGAGAGGTCACTTAGATGGCCATGCAAGAAAGGTTGTTGAAGAATTTCCAATCCGTGGATTTTGTGCGATGGCACAAATCCAACTATGGAGATTGAAGTAGAAGAACATTTTACAAGAGTACATGGAAGCATTCCTTGATCTATAAGTTGAAATAACCAACATGAGTCTAGCATAAGCTCTAAATAATTTCAAACAAAGATTAAAAGAGTAAATTCACCAAGAAGTAATGGTACAAAACCCTTGCACATTTTTGTAAGCTATTGCTTGTACTCAGAGCATAGCAAGGGTGCTTGGAGGAGGTGAAGGGGTAGTTCTGATTCCATATTATCAAATTGTAATGCAACACTTTGGTGGACCAGTTCTTATAAAATTAGGCAACATTTGATTCTAAGAACAAGGAGCACAATTAGTCCAAGGAGAATAGAGACATGTTGATGAAAGGAGAGACAAGGTCCCACAAAGGGAAGGGACTCAAGCAAAACAAGGTTGTTGTCACAATTGCAATCAAGTTGAGCACCTAACCATCAATTTTCATGCTCATTTTCTTAGAGGCCCTTGGCCTCTATACAAGCAATCTTTGAACAACATGGACAGACAAATTGAAGAGGAGGATGCAAAAATCACACTAAAAAACAAAGATCGCCAGTAAATGCACCTTGTGGCCTTACTAGCTCAATGGAGAAGCAAAGAAGGAGAGAAGGAAGAAAACAAGCGTGTAGAGATTGAGGAAAACAAACTCACAATTGATTGTTGTAAATAGAGTCCTAGAAGGCAATCAAATGAGAGTATTGATAGAACTTGGAGCAACAAACAATTTCTTGTCTTGCTCTGTTGCAAAAAGGTTGAGGATGGATCTAGAGAAGGATGAGAATGAAGAATTAGAATTACCTAATGGGCAAACAAAGAGGATTGAGTTGTTACATAGAAAGGTAATTCTCTCTATAGGAGAGTAACAAGAAATGATTGAGTGGTGCGTAATACAGCTTGTTATGATGCAATCTTAAGTATGTTACGGATAGAGCACTATGATCCCATGGTTGATTGGAAGAAGTAAGTAGTGAGAACTTGCCAATGGAAGATCATTGGAGTTAAAGACAGAGCACACAAGCAAGAATTACATCTCTATGTCATAAGGACAATAGTTATCTATAAGACAAATAGGTGTTTCATAGGTCTAATAAGAGAAGTCCAGAGTGCACAACTTAGTGGACAAGTTCTTGAGAAATTGAGAGATGTGGTCAATGAGTTTCAAGATGTCTTCTTGGATGACCTACCCTTAGGACTACCACCAGAAAGGAGAGTAGACATATAAAATTGAGATAATTTCTAAGAAGACACCTCTTTGTAAGGCACCATATCATCTATCACCTCATGAGTTGGAGGATTGTAAGGCTCAAATCAAGGATATGCTACAAAAAGGGTTTATCCAACCTAGTGTATCACTGTATGGAGCTCTTGTCTTGTTTGTGAAGAAAAAGGATGGTACAATGTGCATGTATGTTGACTACCAGGGCCTAAATCAACAAAAAGTGAAGAAAAAATGCCCCTTACCCCCATATGGATGACCTGTTCAATCAACTCAATGGGACAAAACACTTCACCAAACTTGTTTTGTAAAGCAAGTACAACTCAATCTGGATTGCAAAGGAAGACGTTAATAAATTTGCCTTTCAAACAAGGTATGGTCACTTTGAGTACTTAGTGATGCTGTTTGGCCTCACCAATGCATTAACAACTTTCATGAGTTTGATGAATAACATATTTTTTCCATACTTGGATAGATCTATTATCATTTTCTTAGATGACATCCTTGTCTATAGGAGGACTATGATAGAACACAAGCAACATCTATGCAAAGTCCTCTAGATTCTACAATAAAATCAATTGTATGCCAAAATCTCAAAGTGTGAGTTTGGCAGTCTAAAGAAGACTACTTGGGGCATAGAGTAGTGCAAAAGGTATCCAAGTGTTAAGAAATAAAATAGAGGTCATTAAAAAATGGAGTGCTCCAAGAGGTCAAACTCAACTCATTAGTTTCTTGGGTTGATGTGGTTCAATCATTGATTTGTCATGGACTTCTCCAAGGTTGCATAGCCTCTGACGGCACAAGTTGGTAAGGGGAAGGAGTGGATGTGGGGAACCACACAAGAATTGGCTTTTTGAGAATTGCAAGATGGACTACTACATGCACCAATCTTGAAATGGTATGACCTAAAATGTCCAATCAAGTTGGCTACAGATGCATCAAGCGTAGCAATAGGAGTAGTCCTACAACAAGAGTGGCATTATAGTTGGACCTCAATTGCATATTTCTCTCAAAAGTTGTTCCCAATAGAATGCAACTACCACATCACCAAACAAGAAAAGTTGCCCATTGTCTTTGCAACCAAGCATTGGAAGCATCATCTTGGCAAGAGGGCATTTATAGTGGAGAGCGACCACAAACCTCTAGTCTACCTTGAGACACAAAAAGATATATCTTGTCAATAGATTCAATTGGCAGATTGGAGACAAAGGTTCAACATGATAATCATATATGTGGAAGGCAAAGGAGCACCATTAGAGGTCTCAAATTATCAATTTGAGCAACTTTTATGTATTGATGGGTCACTTTTTGCATAGGCATTGTGCACTACTCCTTGCCTCTTATCAAGACGCTTTTCAAGGATGGTATATGAGCATCTTAGAGATTTCTTTCAAGCAAATGATCCTTGTAGTGGATTTACCAAGCTACTTCAAGTGGTTGCAATAGTACCAAGGGGAGATATTCTTATGTCAATTAATCAAATGTTAGATGTTAGTCAACTTCTTGTGATGGAGCCTTAAGGACACAAGAAACATTAGACGGATTGTTATTGGAGAGATCTTTTTGTGCTTGGTTAGCCATATTATTGTCCTTCAACATTGTTCTTAGTTCCAAGAGCATCTTAGTTCACATCAATATGGAGTAGATATACCTAGAGGTTATGAGGCTATATCTTTAGGCATCAGGGCACTCCTAGATATCTATCCAAAATGGATCATCCTATAGGTGGATATTGAGAACGGTTTTATTAACATCTCTTGAGCATCCATCTTTAGAGAATTTAGGGATGTCGATGGATCCTTGGCAAGTCTTATTCCTTTTGTGTGGTCTTTCTATGGCTCTTGCTTCCCTTTACTACCAACATCGTTGGTCACACGAGGGAGTCATTGTCTTGGAGTTAGTTGTCGGTACATAATAGGGAGATCCTTTAGGCAGACCTTTGTTTGCCATGGCTCACTTCAAAGTTCGCTTATCTACTACTTTGGCCATGCAAGGTTGTGTATTTCCCTCCTTGCCAAACTATATACACATCATGGGCCTTGTAGATCAGATTAGGCAAGCCTTTGATCACTTGACTACCAAGTTACATCTTGTAGACTTGAGAGTCAAGGTGTCAAAGTGCAGAGTGTGGTCTCCGTTAGGTATCCCTCCCTACCTTGAGCTTCCAGAGAAATGTGTCACATCTGCATATAGATTATGTATTCTTGGAGTGTAAGTAGGATCCGAGGTTTCATTACATGCTTCTTAGACACGTCCCTTGTGTAATACCAAGGGTTAGCCATATGATCTAGATGTGAAATTCGGTTTGGTAACATCTAGAATGATGTTATACATGATGGTCAAAATAGATCAGATAGAAGTATCACCAAAAGAGTACTTCTACTAATAGGGCAGAAACCGAAATAGACTTGAGAACCTTAGAACCAATAGCTAGACATATGATTTAGAGGTGAGAATTGGTTTGGTAACATCTAGAAGGATGTTACACATGATGGACTAAACAGATCAGAAAGAGGTATCACCAAAAGGGGACTTCTACTAATAGAGTAGGAACCGAAATATGCCTAAAATCTTTGAAGGCAATTTCGGAGGCCTAAACGGATGAATTAGGCCTCAAAAATGAGCAGATTCCCCCCCCCCCCCCCTGACCAAAGGAAAGGCTGGCCTTCCCTCCCCCTGGTTTGTCTCATCAAGAGCTTTCCAACGGTACCTTACTCATGTGATTCTGAGATTCCTACAGGAAGATTCCCTAAAAGATTCCCTCCGGTCAAAGCTTGTTTGACCAACCAGATAGGACCTAGACCATACAGGTCACCCATCCAAGTAAATAATCCAAGGGTGGAGCTTGCTGACATGTCACCTATCTGTGTCCCTAATCCTATGGTGGAGCTTCCTTGGATGAGATCCTCTTTGTCTATATAATAAAGAGAAGGTGCTCCCTTGGGGCATCGAATGTTTGAGTGTGCAATCTGTGTTTTCTCTCTTCTCTTGTCCTCGGAGTATTACAATGGTATCAGAGCGAGTGTTCTAGTCCAAGAGAGTGGATCACCCCTCTTGGAATAGCACGAACTATTGAAATTGAGTAATTTGAGGTGGAGAACATAGAGTAATCGCTAGACTTAGGAAGGACTTTAGAGAGCGGATGGGATGGATGCGCCGGGGGGACAATTTCCCGCACCTAGCTTTCCATTCTCAAACCCATTCCACATCAAGGTTATGTACATCCAGCGTGAGCAGATGAGAGTATCGCTAGTTTATCACTTTGGTGCGGAATTCATGGACAGAGTGATGAACTCACCAAACCCGGTGATTCTACCTGTGGTGATATATGACAGAGAGTGGGATTTGACGATCTACATTCTATTATGATAATATGGATATGAATGTCCCAAATCCTCTCCCTTTCAACACTCAAGTAGAAATCCGTTATGTAGTGAGGCCGAAATTGATGTTTAGAGATTTTGTGGTTAGGAATTTTGGTGAGGAGTATTATCAACGAGTGATAGCTTCTGAGGTCCCAATGGTAGTTCTGATAGTTTGTGCGCCTTCCACAGTGATTATATTGACTCTGTATTGAAGTAGACATTAGCAATTGGGTGTTGCAGGAACCATGGATCCGCAGTTGCAAGAGCTGGTGCAAGGAATGCAAGGGATGTTGAATGAATTTCGAGAGATTAAGATGACCATGGAGACATTGCAAAGTCAAGTGCAGATCCTCAGGAACGATCAAACCATGCAAGAAGAAGAGCCGTCTCAAAACCCAGTACCTGCGACTGAAGTACTTGGAGAGGCACCCGTGCCTACGAACCCTATCAACGATGAAGCCACATTGCTACTCCGGATGAAGAAGACCTGCAACATCGAGCCTTACAAGGGGCAGCGTACGATGGGAGTAGTGGAGAATTGGATCTCGAGAATGAATCGATATTTTTGATTATTCTCAATAGAGATCACAAAGCATGTTGCAGGCGTGTTTGCATGTGGGTACTTGACCGATAAAGCCCTCACATGGTATGATGCTTGGGAACGATCCATGCTGGCAGAGAGAAGGGAGGTCACATGGACAGCAATGCAAGAAGGACTGCTCAAGAATTTCCAATCGGTGGATTCTGTGCAGATGGCTCGAACCCGACTATGGGGATTGAGACAGAAGAATAGCGTACAAGAGTATGTGGATGCATTTCTGGATCTACAAGTTGCAATTACCGACATGAGTCCAGCAGAGGCTCTCAACAATTTCAAACGAGGGTTGAAAGAGCGGATTCGCCAAGAAGTCATGGTGCAAAACCCTCGCACGGTATTTGAAGCTATTGCTTGTGCACAGAGAATAGCCGGAGCATTACGTGGAGGTGAAGGAGTAGTTTCACCTCAACATCATCGGGCAGAAATGCCACACATGGGTGGACCAGTACCGATGGAATTAGGCAACCTTTGATTCCGGGATCGAGGAGCACGGCCGCTTCAAGGAGAGCGAGGACGGGTAGAAGAACGGAGAGATGGAGTCCCACGAGGAGAAGGGACTCGAGGAGAACAACACCGTTGTTACAATTGTGGCCGTATTGGGCACATATCTACCAATTGTTGCACTTGTTTCCCTAGAGGCCCTCGGCCTTCGTACAAGCGATCTTTGAACGACATGGAGAGGCACATTGAAGAGGAGGAGGTGGAAACCACTTCGGAAAACGAAGATCACCAGTAAATGTACCTCGCGGCCTTACTGGCTCAATAAGGAAGCAGAGAAGCGCGGGAAGGAAGAAGAATAATGCGCAAAGATCCCAAAAGGCAACCTCACAATTGATTGTCATGAATGGAATCCTAGAAGGTAATCAAGTGAGAGTATTAATAGATCCGGGAGCAACAGAGAATTTCTTGTCTCGCTTTGTTGCAATCAGATTGGGAATGGATCTAGAGAGAGATGGAAGTGAAGAAGTAGAGTTACCAAATGGGCAAACAGAGAGGATTGAATCATTACCTAGACGGGTCACCCTCTCTGTAGGAGAATATCAGGAAGCAATTGAGTGGCGAGTGATACAGTTAGCCCGTTATGATGCAATTTTAGGCATGCCATGGATGGAGCAGTACAACCCAATGGTGTATTGGAGGAAGAAAGTAGTGAGAACCCACCAATGGTCAATCATTGGGGTTAAAGAAAAATCACACAAGCAGAAACTGCCTCTATATGTTGTAGGGATGACAACTGTCTGTAAGATCGATAAATATTTTCTGGGTCTAATAAGAGAAGTCCAGAGTGCACAACTCGTTGGACAAATTCCTGAGAAATTGAAGGATATGGTGGATGAGTTTCAAGATGTCTTTCCCGATGATCTACCCTCAGGATTACCACCTAAAAGGCGAGTAGATCACAAAATAGAGACACTCCCGGGGAAGACACCTCCTTGTAAGGCCCCATATCGCCTATCACCTCATGAGTTGGAGGAGTGTAAGACTCAAATTGAGGAGATGCTACAAAAAGGGTTCATCCAACCTAGCGTATCACCATATGGGGCCCCTGTCTTGTTTGTGAAGAAGAAGGATGGTACAATGCGCATGTGCATTGACTATCGGGGTCTCAATCAGCAAACAGTGAAGAACAAATACCCCTTACCTCGCATGGATGACCTGTTCGATCAACTCCATGGAGCAAGATACTTCACCAAACTGGACTTGCGGAGCGGTTACAATCAAATTCGAATTGCAGAGGAGGATGTGTACAAAACTGCCTTTCGAACCAGGTATGGCCACTTTGAGTATCTTGTGATGCCTTTTGGCATCACCAATGCGCTTGCCACTTTCATGAGCCTAATGAATGACATATTTCGTCCATACTTGGATAAGTCTGTTATCGTCTTCTTGGATGATATCTTAGTATATAGTAGCACAATGACAGAACACAAATAACATCTACGAGAGGTCCTCCAAATTCTAAGACAAAATCGGTTGTACGCCAAACTCTCAAAGTGTGAGTTTGGCAAGTCTGAAGTAGACTACTTAGGGCATAGAGTAAGTGCAGAGGGCATTCAAGTATTGACAGATAAAATAGAGGTCATTCAAAAATGGAGTGCCCCAGAAGATCAGACTCAACTTAAGAGCTTCTTGGGGTTGACGGGATTCTATCGTAGATTTGTCAAGGACTTCTCCAAGGTTGCACAGCCTTTAACGGCACTACTTGGCAAGGGGAAGAAGTGGACATGGGGAACTGCACAAGAGTTGGCCTTTCAAGAATTGAAGGCCGCCTTGCTACATGCACCAATCTTGAAGTGGTATGACCCAAAACGTCCAATCAAGTTAGCTACGGATGCATCAGGCGTAGCAATAGGAGCAGTCCTACAACAAGAGTGGCATGACGGATGGCATCCAATTGCATATTTCTCTCGAAAGTTGTTACCGGCAGAGCGCAACTACCACACCACAGAACAAGAAGAGCTGGCCATTGTTCTAGCAACCAAGCATTGGAAGCACTACCTGGGCAAGAAGGCATTTGTAGTAGAGACAGACCACAAACTTCTAGTCTACCTCAAGACGCAGAAGGATCTATCTCGTCGCCAAATTTGGTAGGCAGAGTGGCGACAACGCTTCAACATGACAATCACCTACGTGGAAGGTAAGAAGCAACTTGCAGATGCGTTCACCCGCATGCCAATGGCCAACAACTTGGCGGCAGAGGTTAAGATTAACCCTGAATTCTGGCAAGAGATTCTAGCTGCTACAAAAACGGATCCACAGATTGTAGAAGCGCAAGCGTCCAAAGGTGTCACCAGCACCCAAGGACTCACCTTTCGGGAGGGCCGATTGTGGATCCCAAATGTCCCAGAATTATGCACCACCATTCTAGCGGAATGTCATGATTTGGCCATTGCAGCTCATGTCGGAGTGGACAAGACCTTGGAGGCAGTCAAGCGCCATTACTATTGGCCCAAGATGAGCAACGACGTGATGGACTATGTGCATAGCTGCCTACTTTGTCAATAGAACAAAGCTTATAATCAAGCTCCTTCAACCTCTTCCCACTCCTACCCAACGTTGGGAACAAGTGAGTATGGATCTTGTCTGTGAATTACCCAAGACCACCTCAGGGTTTGACTCCATTGTGGTCTTTGTGGACCGGCTCAGCAAAATGATTCATGTACGCCCTACTACCAAGGAGGTGACCGCTCCACAACTAGCTCAACTATACTTAGATGCAGTCTTTGCTCACCATGGCTTGTCTAGAGTACTCATCACCGATAGAGGCACCCAATTCACCAGTTTGTTTTGGCGAACACTCTTTGGTTTCTTCAAAACCAAGTTGGCCATGTCTACAGCTTACCACCCACAAATAGATGGCCAAACAGAGCGGGCTAATCACACGATTGAAGACATGTTACGCGGCTTCACCTTAGAAGAGCAAGAGAGGTGGGACACCCTACTACCGTTGGTGGAATTTGCTTACAACAATTCAGTGAATGCCTCCACCCAGGTCACTCCGTTCTTCCTCATGTATGGTGAGCATCCCTTCACACCTTCTAGCTTGATGAAGATCCGTCCAGTGACTACCAAGGTTGATGCAGTCAACACATTTGTTTCTAGAATCCAACAAGGTGTGGAGAGCGCCAAGCACAGGTTACAGATTGCGCAAAATCGACAAAAGCAGTATGCTGATGCACACCGTAGGCACATGGAGTTCAATGTTGGGGATCAAGTGTGGCTATCGACAACCAACCTCACATTAGTTGGATCTCGTAAGCTCAGACCTCGTTTTATTGGGCCTTTCTCGATTCTTCGTCGCATCGATGCTATGGCCTATCACCTTGAGCTACCACCACACATGAAGATCCATCCAGTGTTCCATGTCTCCCTATTATGCAGATATGTTCCCCGATCAGGCCAAGGTACGTCCACACAAGACATTCGACCTTGTCCGACAGTCATTGATGGCACAGAGGAATATGAAGTGGAGCGGATTCTCCAAAAGCGCATGCGTGGTACTCGCCATCCGCGGGTGGAATATCTAGTACAATGGAAAGGTTACCCCCTCTATGAAGCAACCTGGGAACCCGCTGCCAATTTGGCACATGCACCGGTGTTGGTGCAAGCATTTGAGCAACAATTGCACAACGAGGACGTTGCGTCTTAAAAGGAGGGAGGTCTGTAATACCAAGGGTTAGCCATATGATCTAGATGTGAAATTTGGTTTAGTAACATCTAGAATGATGTTATACATGATGGTCAAAATAGATCAGATAGAAGTATCACCAAAAGAGTACTTCTACTAATAGGGCAGAAACCGAAATAGACTTGAGAACCTTAGAACCAATAGCTAGACATATGATTTAAAGGTGAGAATTGGTTTGGTAACATCTAGAAGGATGTTACACATGATGGACTAAACAGATCAGAAAGAGGTATCACCAAAAGGGGACTTCTACTAATAGAGTAGGAACCGAAATATGCCTAAAATCTTTGAAGGCAATTTCGGAGGCCTAAACGGATGAATTAGGCCTCAAAAATGTGCAGATCCCCCCCCCCCCCCAATGGAGGAAAGGCTGGCCTTCCCTCCCCCCTGGTTTGTCTCGTCAAGAGCTTTCCAATGGTACCTTACTCATGTGATTCTGAGATTCCTACAGGAAGATTCCCTAAAAGATTCCCTCCGGTCAAAGCTTGTTTGACCAACCAGATAGGACCTAGACCATACAGGTCACCCATCCAAGTAAATAATCCAAGGGTGGAGCTTGCTGACATGTCACCTATCTGTGTCCCTAATCCTATGGTGGAGCTTCCTTGGATGAGATCCTCTTTGTCTATATAATAAAGAGAAGGTGCTCCCTTGGGGCATCGAATGTTTGAGTGTGCAATCTGTGTTTTCTCTCTTCTCTTGTCCTCGGAGTATTACACCTTGCAGAGGATATTCTCTATATGGATGACCTTCCTCTACTAGGAGATCCATAGATGGCATTTGGTATACTCTCCTCTAGTATTGCTCACAGATTGACTTTCCTCTTTTGCATACTTCTCCCTTCCTTGACTTTCTTGTCGAGGTTGAGAGCTTTTATAGGCGGATTATGGGAGTCTTTGGTGATAGTATTTGACATTTGCGAGAGGATCTGGCAAGTGAAGACATCTCTACCAATCTTGTGTGGAGGGGTAGGCCTGTTATTTATGAAGTAGATGGTACTTATAGTATTTTTTGTAGTTGAGCTCTCTTAGCACCCCTACTTTCTTCTTGTTTTGTGGTTGCTAATAGGCTAGTTTTGGAGACATATATGATTGAGGTGGAGGAAGTATCCTTTTCTCTTTAGGTGTTATTGTGACATACGAGAGATCATCTATCCCCATGGACACAATATGACCTTCCATCCTTTGCTTCACTACCGTTAGATTGGACCAGAGGTTTGTAGTCTTCCTTGATGGAATGACAACGTCAACATACATTACATTCTCTCTTAGTTGACTCATCCATTCCTCGGGCCACTAGAGCATGTCTTTGCTCTTGCTCTGGCAAGGGTGCATGCTCTTGGATCCTAGCTCAAACATACATTAGGGTATTCAGACTCGCATTAGCTACTTCTCTACAACGATGAAGTTCCGCCTAGGTTTGGTCCACCCGTCAACATCTTCATTATTCACTTATGAATGGTTTGACACTAGATACAACAACAATCTATATGACATAGTGTCCTTTTGGAGTACAAAGGATAGCTACCCATGATGCCATCAGGGGTATAGTGTTTGTTATGGCACGAGAGAATGGATACTTAGTTTGGATGGAGTGTTTGTACGCTTTGCAGATGACATGTGGCAAGATAGACTTATACTTGGTTGGAGATGATCAAATACCAATGGCGGATGTTTGCGATTATAGACCCTACTCGTGATACAATTTTGAAGAAGTGAAACAATTGCATGCAAGCTGTCCAAGTAGAGGGGTATACAACAAGGTCATCTCTTTGCTCCTCTAGCTTTGGAATTATATGGAACAATGGACATGGTGTTCAATACATTTGTCCAAGAATGCAAGAAAGCTTATCATATTAAACATCAAAGGGTATCACTCTCATCCTTGTACTTTATAACATATTGTAGACAATAGAGGTCCATTATTTTATAGAATTCTAGAGAAAGCATTGGCTAATGCAATCCATATCCATAGGAGAGCACTACTAAATTCTACAAAAAAACACTGGTCGAAACAATCCATAGGAGCACAATCACACTAGATAATATTTCTTCAAATGCTCCAATAGTTAATAGACCCTATGACTTATACAACTAAGATATCTTGGAGCAATAGCACAAATTTTTCATATCAATACTATTGGAGAGCCTACCTCAAGTTTACCCATTCTTTCTCGTTTAAATATCTTATGTGGAGTCTATCTCAATTTTACCCATTCTTTCTTGTTCAAATATCTTATGTGCTGCCTCAAGGCAGATTTCTCATCTCGGTAATGTTGGGGCCTAGCAACTTTTTGTCTCTCCCTTCAGGGGCAGATTTCTCATCTCGATCCTGCTGGAGCCTAGCCACATTCTGTTTCTCCCTTTGGCGGACTTTTCTCTTTACAGTTAAACTTTCTTCTGTACCAATTCGTTGTTTAGTTCAATGAAAGCCTTTTGGTTTCAACACACTGAATTAAAACTTCTCATTGGGGATGCTCTGGTTTCAACTCACAGAATTAAAACATCTCATCGGGGATGATCTCATTTTATTACCGGCATGCAGCTCAAGAATAGAAATCTTTTGAAATCTAGAAGCGATTGTCTACTTAAACATATGTGAATTAAATTATGGTTTAAAGGAATTTGTTCTATCGCTACACAACGTTTGTCACAAATTGGATACAAACAAAAAATAGCAAGAGACTCTTAAAGTTTTGAATTCCTGACCCTGTCCGTTCTCTGTTTATCGAAAATATAAGTACAAGAATTGGTGTAATAAGTGGTTAGAGGGCAAGAGACCTTGTCTAGACTATCAGGATCCTAGTCTGTATCCCGTTTCTGGTAAGGTCAAAACTCAAGGACCATGGTCAGGACCTTTATTGTCGGATATTAGGACCCTAGGTTGGTAAAGGTCTTCTTGCTTCAGGCACCCTCTCCCGCAGTTCCTCTTTACTCGCGCCATGATTCATTTCCTCACTGAAAAGTCTGATAGGTTTGACAGCCAACGTTTCTTCAACACTGGTGTCTCCCTTCCCTTCCATCTCAACCACAATGTTGGACCTTTGTAAGGCAAACATCTAATTTTGTTTCCTCTCTACGCGTCATACATACAGAGACCCTACTTTACCATGTAAGCTTATCATGCTAGAGAGAACTTGCTTTTCAAGAAAAACTCAGAGTCTTCGTACCATGATAGTAAATCCGATGGATCAGTATTTCTGGACGACGGAAATTTCAGATCCTGTAGAAACTGGGTACCTGAGTTGCTCATCCATGTGCAGCGCAATCCAGCAAAGGCTCTTGCAACTCCAGATATCCCGGAACCAACCCGACAAGGAATGTAGCCCAAGAAACTTGAAAAGCTATTACGCTTACTATGAAATACTCATCTTAAAGCTTAAGGTCGTGATGCATTCATTCACCAGAAGATAAGTCCAAGAACATAGCAAATCGACGCAGACCGACAACAAATTCGTAGATAGAATTTCTAGCCGCTATCATTCAGAGATGAAATGACAGGAAATGCATGTCTCACCACAGACGCTTCCACTTGTGAGGAAACCATTACTGCACGTGACTACTGTGACCTAAACAACTGCGGGTGGTGTGTACAGCGTAGAGACAGTAGTTTATTCACAGGATAAAGAGTTTGTGGACGCCCCAGAAAACATCCACCCCTTTCCAAATCTTCTTCCACGGCATATCCATTTTGCTGTCATTGGAGACACGTACCAAAAGAAGCTTCCTTTCCTGTTGTGGCACAAAAAACCGTAAGAATCCAGGAATTGCAGATATTAGGTAAGTCCGGTAGTAGCACGTGGAGACTACATTGTACTACGTATTGATCATAACTCAACCTTTTATTACGCGGTCAAAGACACATACCATGTACTTTGACTACTACAATGCGAACCTATAATCTGCATGCCCACATAACAATTTCGTGTACAAGAAGCTCAACCTTGTAAAGCTTCGCAAATCTAGGGCAACCAGTGGCAGACTTAACACAGAAGTCTCACTAGATATGTCGACGATCGACGACATAGAGAGACTATCCATGGCGCTTGTCTTGAATCAGGGTGTTAGAGAAAGCTCGAGAGCCCTGAAGCCAATTACACCATTGACATAGTTGAGATACGACTTGAGTATGCTGGTCAGCAGAGCTGACAAGAATGGATTCCGTCTTAAAATGTCAGTGCGGCGCAGTAATGCGCCAAAACAACATAATCCTACATGATTGTAGACCGCCAATTCACACCAACCTCAACTTCACTACACTTTTTACCTACCAAAGAATGGAGCCAATGCAACTCTGCATGATATCAAAAGTTTAAATCATGCGCTAGCACGAAAATTTGGCCTACAGTACAATCTCCATGACTACCATTGGATCCAGAGCAGAAAGTGCCTTGATTGGGATGAGAAAGTGCGAGGAAAGAGAAAGAAATGGAGAAATTTCGCCAAATAAAATGACGCGTAGTAAGCAGAATTGAAGTAGCACGTAAGAATCCCAAAGCGCCTTCTCACCACCAGCATCCTTTCCTCATTATCCTCTGCATTACCCACAGAGAAGACAGCGGCAAAGGCTCATCAGCAAATAGCTACAAGTCCAAATTATCAAATACCGACGTGCACTTGTATATGTAGCGAAATGAGGACAGATGCCGTTCATCGAACGGGAGTTCAAGAACTCATTGAATGCAAATGAAATGAAATCCAATGCAAGATATGTAAAGTATACAAGATAACGAACATCTGATCGAATTAACGCATAAGTAAATGTAACCTGTGAGCAATCTATCAGCAAACATGTATACCGACGTGCACTTGTATATATAGGTATATGAGAGCAGAAGCCGTTCTAGGAACGGGTTATCCAGAACTCATGAAATGCAAAAGATTAATAAGCAATATGTGCATGATTCACGATGCTAGAATAGTGATAAAGCCCTAAGGTAGAATGGATCGAATGTAACCTGCAGCAAAGGCAGAATTGAAACAAATTGAGAATAACATATGTCTAACGTACTAGTAAACAACGTGAAATCGAGAACATCCATGCAAACGACTGCGAGTAATAGAAAACGTTATGTAAATCAAAGGCCAGTAAGCAGTGCGTAAACGATAAAGATGAAAAACGTGGACTGGAGTCGGGTAGGAACACAGTGGACGCGAGAGGTCGAGCCTGGAATCAGTCAAAGAGCGAAGGAACAATACTAGGGAGGGAATTAGCTGAGGAATGGAGGAGTGGAGCAATGCGAGAACTATGGGATGGTGTGGTTGCAGAAACGGGTCGAAATGTAACATGGTAACGAGAGCGAAGCGAAAGAGGACAGGATATAAAGTATATCGCAACAAGCGCTATGGACGCTTGAGTCCTGAGACATTAAACAGCACTTGCATATATATATGCATATATTCAATACTTGGAGCACTCAAGTGGACCAAATACTGTATACTTCGAGGTAATTTCGCATTATCAGATACATAAACTAATCATACTACAAAGAACAGAAGGGCATCAAAAGTGATTAAGCAAGAGAGCATTTCATTTTGCAGAGCAATATCTATGGTGACTTACATACTCGATAGTATAAACAGTTGTCTCTAAACAAGTCGTGAAGCAACCACTTCAAGACTATCAACAAAGAAGAAACTATATTCACGCGAAAAAAAGATTCTACCATCATCGTCAATACGTGAGGTGTAACAAACTTCACAACAGGAGACGTGTAGGGATGAGGAAATACAATTTGCTGAAGAGCTGAATTTCCGAGCCCGATGTGCTATAGTAGTACTAAACCCAATTCCGAGGGTTTTAATTGTCCTTTGAGACGATAATTGTAGAGATAGTAATGTAGATGGCCATCTCCAGGTCCGAATTTCAACTCCTTTAAAAAAGGCTCGTTGTGCATGATGTCCAGCGCGTTGAAGACATCATAATCTTGCCTCTTTGCCATGATGAGAGCATCATTCATAAGGTTGAGAAGAGGGATAGATGTGGCGACATTGTAATAGGAGTAGGCAGCCTTCAGCAGGTTGTAATTGTCGTTCCCAATTATGGTTGAAGGCAAGGTATAGAAACTGCAAAAGTCGGTGACCTCGTGAGAAGACGGATTTTCAACGACATAGCTATTGACAACGTTCTCGATCGGCAACAGCAGGTACTCGATATCTTCTTCTGTCAATAAAGGGGCAACAACAAACTGTGAGAGATATTGCTGCAACAGACGCGTTACAGCCGGTACATCTCGTCTCTCCATTACTCGGAAACCGGAAATGCTTGTCTCCTCAGGCAGCCGGTATAGTTTGATCGTTCTACTCATAGTCATGCGAGGTGCGAGTCTGGAAAACCCGACATCTATGAGCTTCTTAGGGTTCAAGGATCTGTGCCAATACTGGCAAGTGCAAATAGGAGTCGGGAGAACTACCCCGGCTGTATACGCCGCCTGCCAGATATTTTGCAAATGCACTCTTCTTGTAACTTCCTTGATCAGAACTGGAGCAAGCCTCTTGGACCTGAGCTTCTTGTGCACGCAGAGAAAATTGATCTCTGCCATCAAAACCACCGTGTCCCTGGCACGAATCTTAGCGGGCACGCCGGTAATAAACGCCACGAGCTTCTTCGATCCCTTGGCTCTAACCCCTATGTGCCAGTCCGGAAAGTATCCAGGGGGCTTAAGGGCCCAGCGCAGGAACTCGCAGGAATAATCGAACCGGAACATATTGTCATCATCTTCCACATAATTATTCGTAAGCAATGTGTAAATTTCCTTCATCGTCGCATCATTAGTGATGTCGCACGTACTCCACTCGTAGTTACTCGGCAGATTGTATGGCTCCGCTCGCACATCTGCCACATCTTGTGGTGGCTCGATGGCACCCTCCGCCAGATCCTGTTTGTCCCTATCCTTGTATTGACCTACTGGTTGAGTCTCCCAGAACATATGTCGCTTCTCCAATGCCAACTGCTTCTGCGCTCTCTTGCTCAGATTCTCCACTCCTCCTCTGCCAAACTGCGTCAATTGTCGCCCCTGTTCGACACTGTTGTTCGAATTCTCCCCGCTGATCGACTCCTCTCCTCCTCCTGCAGCTGCCGCTGCTGCCCCATTCCCTCCTCCATTGCTCCCCGCTCCTCCGAGATTTCGTCCCACACCTCCAGGTGAACCTTTGTTCGCGGGCTTCTTGCCCGTCATCCCACCAGACTCAGCACCAACACACACCGATCGAGTCGTCACAATCTCCTCTACGCTCCTCTGTCGATCGATCCGATTCCTCCACACTCCAGAAATATCATCAATAAATCGATCTTCCTCCCCCTCCACGCCCTCCGCCTCGACGCTCCTCTTCCTTCCTTCTTCTGTCTAGGGTTCGGAGTGGGTCGATCAAATTTTCCTCCTCCCCCGTCTCCTCCCTCACTTCCCTGCGCCCCTAACCCCCTGCCCACCTAGTATATCCGGTTACCACCTGCTCCTCCGCTTCCCCGTACAGTCCTTTCACCTACACTTGGCTCCTAGCAAAACATCACGGCCCCTTTGATTCTCGCCCGCCGGCATCTGCATTCCCGTCCAACGCCTTCCGCGCGGGGCTCCCTTCGGTTTTGCCCCCACGACAGTCTTATCCATTGAATCCATCACCTTCTCGTACTCGACAAGGGTACCCGTACTAGTTTCTTCTCCACCCGATAAAAGACGAGAAAGACCATGTTTGGCATATTTATGTAACTAGAACTACTCATACAACACAATTATCATCTACCCAAGAAACATATATAATCATAAAGAGAAGATGGAGAACCGTAGAAGAATAAAATGTAAAACTAAAAATGGAACTAAGTTCCCATAGCAACAACGGAATGAAAATTTTATTGACCTATAATCTTTGAGCTACGTAAATTATTAGATGGCTTGGAAAGAGAAATTTACTTTCGTAAAGAAATTATTGAATGAGAAATTCATTTGCTCTCACCTAAAATATTTAAGCTATGCAAATTAGATGGTCTACTTACCATACATACCATCGGTACTTCCTAACATCCATAGTTGTTTTGAAACCATTACTATGTATAAAAAAATATACTATGTATAAAACAATATACATGCACTATCTAAAGTACATACATACCATCGGTACTTCCTAACATCCATAGTTGTTTGGAAGCCATTACTATGTTTAAAAATATACTATGTATAAAACAATAGACATGCACTATCATTAGAGGGAAGTGGAAATGACATTCTTTTGTCATCTAATATAATAAATTCTCGTGTAATCTTTGACCTACAATATACTTCTATATTAGGGAGATCTTTACAAGTGGAGCTATTGCCACTTAACCGAGTATACATCCAAAGAATTGGTAATCAATTGGAATGTGGAATTTATAATCACATCATCCATTATGATCACTAAATTGTCTCTAACCAAATATAAGTTTGCACTAACTTGTATTGTCTATAATATATATCAACACTTCTTCTAGGTGAAGTATCCACTCTCTTCTATTGACAAAAATTAAATCTAGGGTAGATGGAATCAAAGAATTTATTTTTTATCTTTCAAAAGGCAATGAGTCATGTGGACCCTACTACATCTAGGGTAGAACAATACTTAAAAATGAGTAATATATTGGTGGACCTCATTGTCATAATGAAAGTAGTTGGTGCAAATTGCAATACCATATTGTGAATTCAAGGTAGGATACAACAGTCATACACCTTTGTAAGAGCAAGAGCAAAGATGTACTCAAGTAGATCAAAGAAAACATGGGTCAATTAGGAGAACATGTAGCATCAACTACAATTGTTAATCCATCAAGAAAGAGTGAAAACTTCTAGTCTAATAAGATGCAAAGATGAAAGATCATCCTATGTAAAAGAAGAAGAATCATCTCATGTTTGCAAATAAAGTACTTGGAGAGAAAATGGATTACTCCTTCCAGGCAATCACATATGTCTCTAAGATTAACCTTTTAGCAACTACAAAATAAGAATAAAGCAAAAGTGCCCAAGTGAAATGCTACAAGTATCATCTCTTCCATAGATAGTGAACATACCTTTCTATACAAAATTGGTAAAGATGTATGTTTGTGCACCGAATCCCTTATCACATACTCACAAATCCATTGTTCTATGAAATTACCAAAGACTTTCATTATCTTCTACGTCCAAGGCTCTCAAACATAATAAGAAGATCAAGGAAGGAAGAACCATGTTGTAATCTTCCGAGGCTAAGAGACCTGAAGAGAAACATAGGAGAAGAAACACAAGCTTCACACTCAATACTCCGATTGTAAAAGACCGAATCTGAGGAGAGAAATAGGAGAATGGAAACTCACATTGGGATACTTGAATGAGGGAAAACTCCAAATGCCTAGCATGAGCTTTGGCTTTGGTATTTATAGGTAGCATACAAAGCCTTTGAGAAGCTTCTCAAGAAGCTTCCTCAAGCCGCTTTCTTAGGGTGCAAGCCAAGTTAACTAGGAAGCTTCTCAAGAAGCTTCCTTCTAGAAGTCGTCTACTTGGCGTGCAAGCTAAGCTAGTTGGAAGCTTCTATAAGCTTCCTTCTAGAAGCTATTTACTTGAGGTGCAAGCTAAGCTAGTTGGGAAGCTTCCCAAGAAGCTTCATAGTTACTTCTGGAATATTCTAGGCTAATTTGTCTTATGAGCTACTTCATAGGCCCGACTAACTTTGTCGCTAAACTCCATAATGTTACACCGATGCCCCAAAGGAGCATCTTGATTTTATTATATAGCAAAGAGAATTCTCTCAAAGAGAGCTCCACCCTAGGATCAAATACATGGATAGGTGACCTGGCAATAAGCCCTACCCTTAGCTTAGTTGCATGCATGGATGACATGTTGGTTGTGGTCTAATTTGGTTGGTCAAATAAGCTTTGACTAAAAGGAATCTTTAAGGAATCTTATTGTAGGAATCTCAAAATTGCATGGATAAAGTATTATTGGAAAGCTCTCAATGAGACAATCAAGGGGAACTTTCTCTTTCTCAAGGGAAGGATTTGTACATTTTTTAGGCCTAATTCATCCGTTTAGGTCTCCAAAATTAGTTCTAAAGTTTAGACTATTTTTGGCTCCTACTCTATTAGTAGAAGCTTGGTAATACCTTTATCTGATCTACTTATTCCATTTTCTATAACATCCTTCCAGATGTTATCAAGCTAATTTTACCTTTAGATAATATGTCTAGCTATTTGTATTACATTTTTAGGCTATTTTTGGCTACTACTCTATTAAAAGAAGTGCACTTTTGGTGACACTTCTATCTGATCTACCTAGCCCATTATACTTAGCATCCTTCCAGTTACCAAGTGTTACCAAGTCAATTTTCACCTCTAGATAATATATCTAACTATTGATTTTACACATACAAAGTAGGTAAGTATTTTGGTTAATAACCAATATTGGAAGAAAGTATACAAAAAGTCACTTACAAAAAGTCCTTACGTAGAAGAAAATCATTCACATGAAATTTAATATGAAGGTCAAGAAAGAAATAACTATGAAAGGTAGGTAGCTAGGTTTTTCAATGAGTAATACTAGATGACAATATACAAAAAACACCTGCAATCACAAAATAGAAGAAGTTTATCCTTATGAAAGATATCCTCTCTAGTACAAGATCTAAATAGCATATGACAAATTTTTCAAACTTGATTTTCACTTTTAGAATGGGTTAGCAGTTGTAAATATAATGCACTTCTTTGAAATTTGGAGGTTAGGAAAAATACCTGAAGAGAAACACATTTTACACTTTGAAAACATTGACTCTCAAATCTACAAGATAAAACTTGGTAGTCAATCGATCAAGGCTTACCTAATTTGGTCTATAAGGCACAAAATATGTATATATTTTGTCAAGGAGGGAAAGACAAAACCTAACATGACCAATGTGGTAGAGAAAAAAATTCAAAAAATAAGCCATAGTAATTTATATTCACTTAAAGGATCTACTTGTTGTGTATCAATAGTTGATTACAATGACTCCTTCCTGTAAGAAGCCATAGTAGTAGGAAAGAGAAGAAGGAGAACCATAGAGGAATTATACATGGGAATAAGACTTATTAAGATCCCTAACCTCTATAAGGATGCATACACATATGAGGAATATTGGAATATTGAAAGTGGAATAAAAATCCACCTATAAGACAACCCAATATATGTAATATCTAGGAGTGCTCTTTTGCAATAGATATAGCTTTATAAATTTTGATCTAGCAACTTCAAATTAATGTGGACTAAGATACTGATGGAAAAGAAAATAATATTAAAGTACAATTATATTACTAACCAAGGACAACAACCTCACTAATAGCAATTGGTCTAATGTTCCTTATAATCTTCTCCACTTTAAGATGTTGATTAGCATCTATAAATTGATTAATTGGTGTAGGAATCTCCCTTTGTATTATTATTATTATAGCCACTTGGAACAACTCCTTAAAACTGTTAGAGAGATCATTTGCTTGAAGTAATCTTTAAAATACTCATAAATCATCCTTGATAAACTCTATAAAGAGAGGCATGGAAATATGAAAAATGCATAGGTAAAAACAATTTATCAAGATATAATAGTTCCATAGGCTAATACTCAAGACCTCTAATGATACTCTTTATCTTGATAAATGATGTACATATATATAGAGGGACTACTTTTGTCAATAGTACTAGTTATAAGCAAAGGATGTGAGACTTATCCTACTTTATTATACTCTTTATCTTGATAAATGATGTACATATATATAGAGGGACTAGTTTTGTCAATAGTACTAGTCATAAGCAAAGGATGTGAGACTTATCCTACTTTATTATACTCTTTAGTCTGATCCACGATACTATATTGTCATAATTGAGTGGATTATCTACTTAAAATGTGTAGTCCAAATAGATTCCTCTTGTAAGGCAGTCTAAATCTCCAACTTGGAATTTATTAAATTTGGGATCCACTTTTATTTTCCTCCTTTGCTTTTTGGTTGTATAACAAAAACATCATTATGAGAGTAAAAAAAATTAGAACCATGCTAATTCTTCTAAGTAATTATGCACCAATCGATCAGGTAGTAAGCAAAATTGTTTCTCTAGCCTCATTATGGAGTGTAAGGAAACCTATGGAATAAACATAGACAAGGAAAACTAATCTTAAATCACTTTAGATAGATGCTTGGAATTTGAAAACTTCTGTGTATATTTGGAATGGTGAACAAAAGAATCAACATAACATGTATCATCTTGAATCTCAACCATATAAATGGAGTCACACACCTCATATTGGTATCCCAATTAGTTCAACATAGTCTTTATGTATTTTTCTCACATGTATCTTTACCCTTATGAGGTATCCCAAGTAGTTCAATCAAAGTCTTTATGCATTTTTCTTACATGTATCTTTACCCTTTGTGAGGTCAATAGTCTCTACTAAACTGGGCATCGTATATCTCATGCCACTCTAAACAGTTGCACATGGAAATACAACCATAGTTAGCATAGAAATAAAAATAATTACAAGGAGTTCTCAATCTTATATCTCTTTGTACTCATAAAACCACAATCCACTCACACAAATAAACCACAAAATTTCTATTCATAAATTTTATTCCACATATCTATAATTTTCAAATAAAATTTCATTCTATTCATTTAAAATATACAGATTTAAAATAAATCAAGGTTTAAATAATTTGAATTGGGTAGGTTTGAAATAGAATTTTCCATCCTATCTCTCCTGCTTAAATAATCTTTCAAAACATGGAAGATCTAGGTATAATCTATAAGAATTCTCCATAACCTTAATAGCTTCATTTGATGTAACAATAAAATTAAACATAATGAAGAAATAAAATTATCTATTCAATTATAATCTAACGGGGTTATGATGTAAACTTGTAAATTGAACAACTTCCCTTCTCTTCCTCTCTCTCGTGAAACCTTATCGCCAGATCTGCCTAAGTATGTCTATGTGATCATTTCTCGATCTACTCTCTATATATAAAGTCATATGTGCGGTCTCATCAATCCACGAAAATACAAATTCTTCCTGAATATCAATGCCCATGAATATTGGAAACCAAAATAAGTTATGACAAAACGCTCTTTCGTCGTCAACTCTTGAATCTTCGCTATTCTATATTTGAATCCTAATACTAACTCAAATTGGTGGGGCTCTTGACAAGACTTTGCTCGTAGAGGCTTTGTTGACTTCCTTTTGATATCAATACAATGAACGGCATGTTCTGTTCACGTCCGGCAAGTTGCCCCGGGCTGAAATGCTCACTAGAATGAGATCGTAGAAGGGAATGAGCTCAAACCCATTGAAGATGGATACCGGTCACCCCGAATTCAGTAACCGGCCGGCTAGTAGTTACTGCCATCCCCAAACACGTCCAGGTAAACGTGGCTTTACGTGGGCATGCTTATGCTAGTTCTGTTTATTGGAATCATACATAACTGCTCTCGATCTTTCGTTGCAGAATAGAACATTCCGTCCACATCCACTCTGGACGGCCATCCCGGGGTTCTACCACTGGTAGCATACTTCACTAGGCCGAAGGTCCTTGAAGTCATCGTTGCTCGAACGTTGAACCGTACCGTTGCCGTGACTCCTGGTGGACTAAACGTTTGCATACGCGATGTTCCTTACGAGTCTCTCGTCGTGATTGCGTACCGGCTGGAGTTCACACTCATCTGTGGATGAACCCACGGTGAGCGCCTCTGAACTCGTACGAAGATACTACATAGTTCATAGCACTGCGAAATGAACTGGACACCCTCCACGCCGTAATTCACACCGGGTCAATGCACACCTTGTTTATTTCCAACCCTGCCTCTGAATTCCTACGTAGATTCTACATGCGTCTCTGAACTTATAGCACTTCGAATGGGAACCGGCATTTCGAAACCTGCGATTACATGCCGGGTCGATGCATACCTTGTCTATTTCGAACTATGCTTGTTCTTAGCTCGCATAACTAGAACTACTCATTCGTGCACAAACTTCACCACCAAATAAACAAAAGAAGTTTTTCGATGTCAAACAATATTCAAATTCTACGCTGGAGAAACAAACCTGCACATTTTCCTGACAGGGTAGCAATTTTCACTCTACCTGAGACAGAGGTCTTTGCAAAGCAGTCGTTTAGTTCACTGTAGACAGTTTAAGGAACGATTTGTCCAAGACCATGATATGGTTGGAATATCGATTGTCCAAGACCATGTTTGCGTACCCTAAACCCAAATTCTCGGTGGAAGTTTGATTTCCAGTCTGTGTATCGTTGGGTCTTTTACTTTTGGTCAGATAGGGTGTCAGTTCGTTGTCACCAGGCTACGAATTTCTCCGCGAATTTCACGTTTCTAAACTTGTGAGACTTTACAGCAACAGCTCTGCTTGCAGCTGTCCGCTACCGCTACTTGGCTTTTGTTGGCGGTTTAATGTCAGAGTCCAAGTGCAGTTGTCACCTACATGTACTCAACTTAATCACATACTGGACACTGTGGGATGCTTGTACAGGATCAATTTAAAACCAATGCGAGATAAAACAGTGTAAGGGTTCAGTATTGACCAGAGCAGTTTTATCTCAACAGAGTTTCAGTTTCAGATCAAGTTGAATGCTGTAAAGTCTAGTTAATTGGACATACTGAGTGCCGATTTTGGAGAGTAAACTGAACACGATTTTGAGTGCTAATTGAAACTTCAGCAACTTAAGAATCTTATCTATACTTCACCGAGAAGATTTTTAGATGTCCAGCCTGAATGTTGAAATCCAGATGTTCCGCACTGGACGAGTTGGTGGTGGCGACGACATCCTCGTCACGTTAACCGTACCGAAGACGGCATCAACTAAACAACTGGAGCATCTAAACAGCAAAAGTCTGGAAAAGGTGTACCTGACAACGACATGTTTCTTCTGTTATATATAAAAAGGCGACCGCGTAGGAAACACGAAGGATGGGAGGACCCCATCAAGCCGTACAAGGGAGAGGCAAAAAAGGTTATATAGGAAGTTATGGGAAGTTTGACTTTTCAATTAACTGTGGGAAGTGTTTATTGTAAGCCAGGTACGCAAAATTCAGAACAACTTCGTAACTGTATGAGAAGGAGATGTCTGCAACGTTCGTCACGGCAAGGCTATATGTCTTTTACATATATTCTTCGGAATAAAAGATTAAGAGCAATCGAGATCCTTATCATTTGCAGTCTTTCTTCTTGAAAACTTTCTGATGATTTTTATCTATATGATGATTTTAGAGAGCCCAGCATGGTGATGAGACATTGGTTTGGACTAAGTGGTGCATCTCTTGTTAACAATTCTTTGAACAAAGGAGTGACGGAGTTGTGTGTATTCATTGGGTCTTCTCGGCTGAAAATACACTTGTGCTTACATGGGGTTTCAGATTTGATTTTTCTCATACTCGATCTGTAAATTATTTTAAATTCTAGATATACCGGTGAAACTCTAGATTGATATGGGTGTATCTAAAAATCACAAACTAAATTAGAGATGACTATGCAAGAGCCAAAACACTTGGAGGAAGCCATGCATTTGGCAAAACTCTTTGATTTCTTAATTGTAACAACTTGGTCATGACCTTGACCTTGATCTCCATAGAATCTACCAATACACTACACACGAGGGGAAGAGCTTGCACAAATGGAGATTGATACCATTCAACGGATACCACTTAGCACTATAGATGAAGAAAAATTATGATAAAATGGTAGTTATTTTATTGTTGCCAAATTGGACATCGTATTGTTGAATGTACACTCAAGAATGTACAACTCCAACAAGTTGCACAGATGGAGTTTGTGGAGCGGAATGATGAGGGAAACAAGGAATGCCAATAGGAGATTTCAAGCCGCCTATTGAGAACTTGATTAGTTCCAATGTGATTGAAGACTTGACCTCTGCAAGTTTGCTTCACTTACAAGGTATGATATCTGATTGTGGTTATAGGATTTTGGTTGATTTTGGAAGTTTAGAGAATTGCATATCCATGCAATTAACAAAAGAATTACGTATTACTATCAAACTAGTAATTGGAAGCAAATTGATGATGGCGGATGGTAGAAAGAATTATGTATTTCTATCAAGCTAGTACCTCACATCTTGTTACATTCAAGATTGGGAAGGAGTATTTGGAGTGTATGAGGTTTGTAATGACTACTCTACACTATAATATCATTTTGGGGTTGCCTTGGCTTGAATGTTATAAGGTTCAATTTGATTGGACCATGACAAATTCAAGTACAATACCAAGGTAAAAATTTCATATTAGGTTGCCTGGCACCGTTGAGTAAGACACCTAAGAATACTCAATCCCAAGATGGGAAGTTTGTCAAGAAAGTAACAATAGAGCAAGCTTTGAAGGAAGATAAGTCCTTTGATGGGAATTTTATTAGTGAAATAACTATAGAGCAAGCTTTAGAGGAAGATAAGTGTGTTTTCACGATGTGGATCAAGCTAATTGCACAAGGAGAATTTGAGGATAGCTAGGAGCCTCATCAAGCAATGGTTGATCAAATATTTCAAGAGTTTGCAGATGTGTTTTTGGATGATCCGCCAAGGGGATTAACTCTTTGATTGTGGTATGCCCTTTAGTTGTTAGTGCCAAGGAGTACTCTAGTGGGTAGACCAATCTATTGACTCTCACCAAAGGAGTTGGAGGAGTTATGAACAACCCTTACAAAGTTGTTAGAGAAGGACTTCATCTAACATAGTACATCTCCTTGGGGAATACTAGTACTTTTGTTCCAAAGAAGGATGGAGGACTTCATTTTATATTGATTACCATGGGCTCAATAAACAAACAATGAAGAATGCATATCCTTTGCCTCAAATTGATGACTTGCTTGATCAATTGAGTGGAGCACAATACTTGTCCAAGTTAGATCTTTGCAATAGCTATTGGTAAATCCCCATTGATAAAGAAGAGGTGCAAAAGACTATCTTTTGCACAAGGTATGGGCATTTTGAATGGAGAGTTCTACGTTTTGGGTTCACTAATGCTCCAATAGTCTTGATGGATCAGATGCATTGGGTGTTGGACAGAGTATTGGATCAGTAAGTGGTGGTGTTCTTGGATGAGATTTTAATCTATAGTAAGACAGAGGTGAAACATGCAAATCACATGTGAGAAGTCCTAAGACAACTATGCCAATGGAAGTTTTACGGCAAGAAGTCAAAGTGTGCCTTTTGGCAGAAAGAAGTCACCTTCTTGGGTCATAAGATCTCATTAGAAGGGATCAAGATGGAAGAGGAGAAAATCAAGGCCATTATTGATTGTCCTACTTCAAAGGATGCCATAGAAGTGCATGCATTTAATGGATTGGCAAGTTTTTACTAATGGTTCATCCACTATTGTGCGCATGTTGCAGCACCATTGATTGACCTCTTGGAGAAGAACTCAATCTTTCAGTGGACCGCCAAGCATGAAGAAGCATTCCAGAAGTTGAAACATGTGGTGTCCCCAAGATCCATTCTTCAACCATATGATCCTCAACTACCTTATGTGGTTGATTTTGATGCTTCTAACTTTGTCATTGGAGCTATGTTGCAACAAGAATTCCCATATGGGTTACCTCTCATTGCCTTTGTGTCTCACCAATTAAACACCATTGAAAGGAATTACTCTACACAAGATCAGGTACAACTAGCAATGGTATATGCCACCAAGGTATGGAGGCATTGTCTCTTGGGAAAATAGGTGATCATGTGACCCGATCACAAACCCTTGTTGTAGACATTACATTTGGAACACATGAAGAGTTGACATCATCAATGGGAGGATGTAATGTTGCAAGGATATCAAGGAGACATAGATGTATAAACATAAGTTTCACACTCAAAGTCCGATGCCCTAAAGGAGCACCTTCTCTTTATTATATAGACAACGAGGATCTCCTCCAAGGAAGCTACACCATAAGATTAGGCACATAGATAGGTGACATGTCAGCAAGCTCCACCCTTGGATTATTTACTTGGATGGGTGACATGTTGGTCCTGGTCCTATCTAGTTGGTCAAACAAGCTTTGACCAAAGGGAATCTTTTAGGGAATCTTCATGTAGGAATCTTAGAATCACATGGGAGAGGTACCATTGGAAAGCTCTCAATAAGACAAACCAGGGAAGAAGGAGGGCCAGTCTTTCTCCAAATGGTGGAGGGGAGGAATGTGCATATTTTTGAGGCCTAATTCATCCATTTAGGCCTCTAAAATTGCATTTAAATATTTTAAGTATATTTTGGTTCCTACTCTATTAGTAGAAGCCCTCTTTTGGTGATACCTCTTTCTGATCTATTAAGTCCATCATGTGTAACATCCTTCTAGATGTTACCAAACCAATTCTCACCTTTAAATCATATATCTAGCTATATTATTGGGCAGAAATGCCACACATGGGTGGACCCATACCAATGGAATAAAGCAACCTTCAATTTCTAGATCGAGGAGCACAACAGCTTCAAGAGGAGCGTGGATGGGTAGAAGAACAAAGAGATGGAGTCCCACAAGGAGAAGGAACTCGAGGAGAACAACGCCGTTGTTACAATTGTGGCCGTATTGGGCACATATCTACCAATTGTCGCACTTGTTTCCCTAAAGGCCCCCGGTCTTCATACAAGCAATCTTTGAATAACATGGAGGGGCGTATTGAAGAGGAAGAGGTGGAAAATACTTTGTAAAAAAAGATTGCCAATTAATGTACCTTGTGGCCTTACGGGCTCAATAAGGAAGAAGAGAAGCGAGGGAAGGAAGAATACTAGTGTAAAAGACCAAAACCGAGGAGAGAAGTAGGAGAATGGAAACTCACATTGGGACACTTGAATGAGGGAAAACTCCGAATGCCTAGCATGAGCTTTGGCTTTGGTATTTATAGGTAGCATACAAGGCCATTGAAAAGCTTCTCAAGAAGCTTCCTTCTAGAAGCCGCCTACTTGGCGTGCAAGCTAAGCTAGTTGGAAGCTTCTAGAAGCTTCCTTCTAGAAGCTACTTACTTAAGGTGCAAGCTAAGCTAACCGGGAAGCTTCCCAAGAAGCTTCCTAGATACTTCCGGAATATTCTAGGCTAATTTGTCTTATGTGCTACTTCGTGAGCCCGACTAACATCGTCGCTAAACTCCATATTGTTACAACTAGTGTGCAAAGACCCCAAAAGGCAACCTCACAATCGATTGTTGTGAATGGAGTCCTAGAAGGCAACCAAGTGAGAGTATTAATCGATCCAAGAGCAACAAAGAATTTCTTATCTTGCTCTATTGCAATAAGATTGGGAATGGATCTAGAGAGAGATGGGAGTGAAGAAGTAGAGTTGCCTGACAGGAAAACATAGAGGATTGAATCATTACCTAGACGGGTCATACTCTCTATAGGAGAATATTAGGAAGCAATTGAGTGGCAAGTGATACAATTAGCTCGTTATGATGCAATCTTAGGCATGCCATGGATGGAGCATTACAAACCTATGGTAGAGTGGAGGAAGAAAGTAGTGAGAACCCACCAATGGTTAATCATTGGGGTTAAAGAAAAATCACCCAAGTAGGATCTGCTTCTATATGTCATAGGGACGACAATTGTCTATAAGACCGATAGATGTTTCATGGGTCAAATAAGAGAAGTCCAGAATGCACAACTTGATGGACAAATTCCTAAGAAATTGAATGCCGTAGTGGATGAATTTCACGATGTCTTTCTTGATGATCTACCCTTAGGATTACCACCAAAAAGGAGAGTAGATCATAAAATTGAGACACTCCCGAGGAAGACACCTCCTTGTAAGGTCCCATATTGCCTATCACCTCATGAGTTGGAGGAGTGTAAGACTCAAATTCAGGAGATGCTGCAGAAGGGGTTCATCCAACCGAGCGTATCACCATATGGGGCTCATGTCTTGTTTGTGAAGAAGAAGGATGATCTAATGCGCATGTGCATTGACTATCAAGGTCTCAATCAGCAAACAATGAAGAACAAATACCCCTTACCTTGCATGGATGACTTGTTTGATCAACTCCATGGAGCAAGATACTTTACCAAATTGGACTTGCGGAGCGGTTACAATCAAATCCAAATTGCAGACAAGGATGTGTACAAAATTGCCTTTCAAACCAAGTATGGCCACTTTGAGTATCTTGTGATGCCTTTTGGCCTCACCAATGCACCTCTCACTTTCATGAGTCTAATGAATGACATATTTCATCCATACTTGGATAAGTCTATTATCTTCTTCTTGGATGATATCTTAATATATAGTAGCACGATGACAAAACACAAACAACATCTATGAGGGGTCCTCCAGATTCTAAGACAGAATCGATTGGACGCCAAAATCTCAAAGTGCAAGTTTGGCAAGTTTGAAGTAGACTACTTGGGGCATAGAGTAAGTGCAGAGGGCATTCAAGTATTGATGGATAAAATAGAGGTCATTCAAAAATAGAGTGCCCTAGAAGGTCAGACTCAACTCAAGAGCTTCTAGGGGTTGATAGGATTCTATCGTAGATTTTTCAAGGACTTCTCCAAGGTTGCACAGACTTTAATGGCACTACTGTGCAAGGGGAAGAAGTGGACATGGGGAACCGCACAAGAATTGGCCTTTCAAGAATTGAAAGCCGCCTTGCTACATGCACCAATCTTGAAGTGGTATGACCCAAAACGTCCAATCAAGTTGGCTACAGATGCATCATGCGTAGCAATAAGAGTAGTCCTACAACAAGAGGAGCATGACGGATGGCATCCAATTTCATATTTCTCTTGAAAGTTGTTATCAATAGAGTGCAACTACCACACCATAGAATGAGAAGAGTTGGCCATCGTTTTGGCAACCAAGCATTGGAAGCACTTTTTGGGCGAGAAGGCATTTGTAGTAGAGACAGATCACAAACCTCTAGTCTACCTCAAGACGCCAAAGGATCTATCTCATCGCCAGATTTGGTGGACAGAGTGGCACCAATGCTTCAACATGACAATCACCTACATGGAAGGTAAGAAGCAACTTGCAGATGCATTCACCCGCATGCCAATGGCAAACAACTTGGTGGCAGAGGTTAAGATTAACCCTGATTTTTGGCCAGAGATTCAAGCTACTACAAAAATTGATCCACAGATTGTAGAAGTGCAATCATCCAAAGGCGTCACAAGCACCCAAGGAGTCACCTTTTGTGATGGCAGATTATGGATCCCAAATGTCCTAGAATTACGCACCACCATTCTAACAGAATGTCATGATTTGGCCATTACAGGTCATGTCGGAGTGGACAAGACCTTGGATGCAATCTAGTGCCATTACTATTGGCCTAAGATAAGAAATGACGTGATGGACTACGTGCGCAGCTGCCTACTTTGGCAATAGAACAAAGCCTCTAATCAAGCTCCTGGAGGGCTCCTTCAACCTCTTCCCACGTCTACCCAACATTAGGAACAAGTGAGTATGGATCTCGTCTGTGAATTACCCAAGACCACCTCAAGGTTTGACTCCATCATGGTATTTGTGGACCGGCTCAGCAAAATGATTCATGTACGCCCTACTACCAAGGATGTGACCGCTCCACAACTAGCTTAATTATACTTAGATGCAGTCTTCTCTCACCATGGCCTGTTGTAATACCACAAGCTAGCCATATGATATAGATGTGAAATTTGGTTAAGTAACATTTAGAATGATGTTATACATGATGGTCAAATTAGATCAGATAGAAGTATCACCAAAAGAGTACTTCTACTAATAGAGCAAAAATCAAAATAGACTTGAGAACCTTAGAACCAATAGCTAGACATATGATTTAAAGGTGAGAATTGGTTTGGTAACATCTGGAAGGATGTTAGACATGATAGACTAAGCAGATCAGAAAGAAGTATCACCAAAAGGAGACTTCTACTTATAGAGTAAGAATCGAAATATGCTTGAAATCTTTGAAGGCAATTTTGGAGGCCTAAACGGATGAATTAGGCCTTGAAAATGTGCAAATCCCCCCTTATATTATTTCAAGGACTAGAGAAGAGAGAAAACACAGATTGTACACTCCAACATTTGATGTCCCAAGGGAGCACCTTCTCTTTATTATATAGACAAAGAGGATCTCCTCCAAGGAAGCTCCACCATAGGATTAGGGATACAGATAGGTGACATGTCAGCAAGCTCCACCCTTGGATTGCTTACTTAAATGGGTGACCTGTTTGGTCTAGGTCCTATCTGGTTAGTCAAACAAGCTTTGACCAGAGAGAATCTTTTAGGGAATCTTCCTGTAGGAATCTCAGAATCACGTAAGGTACCATTGGAAAGCTCTTGATGAGACAAAGCAAGGGGGAGGGAAGGCTAGCCTTTCCTCTATTGGGAGGGGGGGGCTTTTGCACATTTTCGAGGCCTAATTCATCCGTTTAGGCCTCCGAAATTGCTTTCAAAGATTTCAGGCATATGTTGGTTCCTACTCTATTAGTAGAAGTCCACTTCTTGTGATACCTCTTTTTGATCTGTTTAGTCCATCATGTGTAACATCCTTCTAGATGTTACCAAACCAATTCTCACCTTTAAATTATATGTCTAGCTATTGGTTCTAAGGTTCTCAAGTCTATTTTGGTTTCTGCCCTATTAGTAGAAGTACTCTTTTGGTGATACTTCTATTTGATCTATTTTGACCATCATGTATAACATCATTCTAGATGTTACCAAACCAAATTTCACATCTAGATCATATGGCTAACCCTTGGTATTACACCCCTCCCCCAATAGAGGAAGAGCTAGCCTTCTCTCGTCAAGAGCTTTCCAATGATACCTTACTCATGTGATTCTGAGACTCCTATAGGAAGATTCTCTAAAAGATTCCCTTTGGTCAACGCTTGTTTGACCAACCAGATAAGACCTAGACTGACACTCATCCAAGGACGTAATCCAAGAGTGGAGCTTGATGACATGCCACCTATTTGTGTGCCTAATCCTATGGTGGAGCTTCCTTGGAGTAGATCCTCTTTGTCTATATAATAAAGAGAAGGTGCTCCTTTGGGGCACCAAATGTTGAGTGTGTAATCTATGTTTTCTCTCTTCTCTTATCCTTGGAGTATTACAATGGTATCAAAGCGAGTGTCTTCGTCCAAGAGAGTGGATCACCCCTCTTGGAAGAGCACAAACTACTAAAACTGAGTAATTTGAGGTGGAAAACATAGAGTAATTGTTAGACTTAGGAAGGACTTTAGAGAGCAGACGGGATGGATGCACCAAGAGGACAATTTCTTGCACCTAGCTTTCCATTCCCAAATCCATTCCACATCAAGGTTATGTAAATCCAACGTGAGCAAATGAGAGTATTGCTAGTTTATCACTTTGGCACAAAATTCATGGATCGGGTGATGAACTCACCAAACCCAATGATTCTACCTGTGGTGATATATGATAGAGAGTGGGATTTAACAATCTACATTCTATTATGATAATATGGATGTGAATATCCCAAATCCTCTCCCTTTCAACACTCAAGTAGAAATCCGTTATGTAGTGAGACCAAAAGTAATGTTTAGCAATTTTATGGTTAGGAATTTTGGCGAGGAGTATTATCAACAAGTGATAGCTTCTGAGGTCCCAATGGTAGTTCCAATAGTTTGTGCACCTTCTAGAGTGATCATATTGACTTTGTATTGAAATAGACATTAGCAATTGAGCGTTGCTAGAACCATGGATCCGCAATTGCAAGAGGTGGTGCAAGGAATGCAAGGGATGTTAAATAAATTTTGAGAGATTAAGATGACCATGGAGACATTACAAAGTCAAATGCAAATCCTTAAGAACGATCAAGCCATGCAAGAAGAAGAGCCATCTCAAAATCCAATACCTGTGATAGAAGTACTTGGAGAGGCACCTGTGCCTACGAACCCTATCAACAATGAAGTCACATTGCTACTCCGGATAAAAAAGACCTACAACATCGAGCCTTACAAGGGGCAGCGTATGATGAGAGTAGTGGAAAATTGGATCTCAAGAATGAATTGATATTTCCGATTGTTCTCAACAGAGATCACGGAGCATGTTGTAGGCGTGTTTGCATGTGGGTACTTGACCGATAAAGCCCTCACATGGTATGATGCTTGGGAACAATCCATGTCGGCAGAGAGAAGGGAGGTCAAGTAGACATCAATGCAAGAAGGATTGTTGAAGAATTTCCAATTGGTGGATTCTGTGCAGATAGCTCAAACCCGACTATGAGGATTGAGATAGAAGAACAACGTACAAGAGTATGTGGAGGTATTTCTGGATCTACAAATTGCAATAATCGACATGAGTCTAGTAGAGGCTCTTGATAATTTCAAATGAGGGTTAAAGGAGCGGATTTGCCAAGAAGTCATGGTGCAAAATCCTTGCACGGTATTTGAAGCCATTGGTTGTGCATAAAGAATACCAAGAGCATTGGGGGGAGGTGAAGGAGTAGTTCCACCTCAACATTATTGGGCAGAAATGCCACACATGGGTGGACCCGTACCAATAGAATTGGGCACCCTTCAATTTCAAGATTGAGGAGCATGACCGCTTCAAGGGGAGCGTGGACGGGTAGAAGAACAAAGAGATGGAGTCCCACAAGGAGAAGGAACTCAAGGAGAACAACGCCGTTGTTACAATTGTGGTCATATTGGGCACATATCTACCAACTGTTGCACTTGTTTCCCTAGAGGCCCTCGGTCTTCATACAGGCAATCTTTGAACAACATGGAGAGGCGCATTAAAGAGGAGGAGGTAGAAATCACTTTGGAAAACAAAGATTGCTAGTAAATGTCCTTGCGGCCTTACTGGCTCAATAAGGAAGAAGAGAAGCAAGGGAAGGAAGAAGACTAATGCACAAAGATCCCAAAAGGTAACCTCACAATTGATTGTCGTGAATGGAGTCCTAGAAGGCAATCAAGTGAGAGTATTGATCAATCTGGGAGCAATAGAGAATTCTTATCTTGCTGTTGCAATAAGATTGGGAATGGATCTGGAGTGGGATAGGAGTGAAGAAGTAGAGTTGCCTGACAAGAAAACATAGAGGATTGAATCATTATCTAGACGGGTCACACTCTCTATAGGAGAATATCAGGAAGCAATTGAGTGGCGAGTAATTCAATTAGCTCATTATGATGCAATCTTAGGCATGCCATGGATGGAGCATTACAAACCTATGGTAGAGTGGAGGAAGAAAGTAGTGAGAACCCACTAGTGGTCAATCATTGGGGTTAAAGAAAAATCACCCAAGCAGGATCTGCCTCTATATATCATAGGGACAACAACTGTCTGTAAGACCGATAGATGTTTCATGGGTCTAATAAGAGAAGTCTAGAATGCACAACTTGATGGAAAAATTCCTAAGAAATTGAACATCGTGGTGGATGAATTTCACGATGTCTTTCTTGATGATCTACCCTTAGGATTACCACCAAAAAGTAGAGTAGATCATAAAATTGAGACACTCTCGAGGAAGACACCTCCTTGTAAGGTCCCATATCGCCTATCACCTCATGAGTTGGAGGAGTGTAAGACTCAAATTTAGGAGATGCTGCAGAAGAGGTTCATCCAACCAAGCGTATCACCATATGGGGCTCATGTCTTGTTTGTGAAGAAGAAGGATGGTACAATGCACATGTGCATTGACTATCAAGGTCTCAATCAGCAAACAATGAAGAACAAATACCCCTTACCTTGCATGGATGACTTGTTTGATCAACTCCATGGAGCAAAATACTTCACCAAATTGGACTTGCAGAGTGGTTACAATCAAATCCAAATTGCAGAGGAGGATGTGTACAAAATTGCCTTTCAAACCAGGTATGGCCACTTTAAGTATCTTGTGATGCCTTTTGGCCTCACCAATGCACCTGTCACTTTTATGAGTCTAAAGAATGACATATTTCGTCCATACTTAGATAAATCTATTATTGTCTTCTTGGATGATATCTTAATATATAGTAGCACAATGACAGAACATAAACACCATTTACAAGAGGTCCTCTAGATTCTAAGATAGAATCAATTGTACGCCAAAATCTCAAAGTGCGAGTTTGGCAAGTTTGAAGTAGACTACTTGGGGCATAGAGTAAGTGCAGAGGGCATTCAAGTATTGACGAATAAAATAGAGGTCATTTAAAAATAGAGTGCCCTAGAAGATCAGACTCAACTCAAGAGCTTCTTGGGGTTGACGGGATTCTATCATAGATTTGTCAAGGACTTCTCCAAGGTTGCACAGCCTTTAACGGCACTATTGGGCAAGGGAAAGAAGTGGACATGGGGAACCATACAAGAGTTTGCCTTTCAAGAATTGAAAGCCGCCTTGCTACATGCACCAATCTTGAAGTGGTATGATCCAAAAAAACCAATCAAGTTGGCTATAGATGCATCAGGCATAGCAATTGGAGCAGTCTGACAACAAGAAGAGCATGATGGATGACATCCAATTGCATATTTCTCTAAAAATTTGTTACCGGCAAAGCGCAACTACCACACCACCAAACGAGAAGAGTTGGCCATTGTTTTGGTAACCAAGCATTGGAAGCACTATCTGGGCAAGAAGGCATTTGTAGTAGAGACAAACCACAAACCTCTAGTCTACCTCAAGACGCAGAATGATCTATCTCGTTGCCAAATTTGGTGGGTAGAGTGGTGACAACGCTTCAACATGTCAATCACTTACGTGGAAGGTAAGAAGCAACTTGCAGATGTATTCACCCGCATGCCAATGGGAAACAATTTGGTGGCAGAGGTTGAGATTAACCCAGAATTCTGGCCAGAGATTCTGGTTGCTATAAGAACTAATCTGTAGATTGTAGAAGCGCAATCACCCAAATGCATCACTAGCACCCAAGGACTCATCTTTCTTGATGGTAGATTATGGATCCCAAATGTTCCAAATTTAAGCACCACCATTCGAGCAAAATGTAATGATTTGGCCATTGCAGGTCATGTTGGAGTGGACAAGACCTTAGATGCAGTCCAACGCCATTACTATTGGCCCAAGATGAGCAATGATGTGATGGACTACGTGCGTAGATGCCTACTTTGTCAATAGAACAAAGCCTCTAATCAAGCTCATGCAAGGGCTCCTTCAACCTCTCTCCATGCCTACCCAACGTAGGTAACAAGTGAGTATAGATCTCGTCTGTGAATTACCCAAGACCACCTCAAGGTTTGACTCCATCGTGGTCTTTTTGGACCGGCTCAACAAAATGATTCATGTACACCCTACCACCAAGGATGTGACCGCTCCACAACTAGCTCAATTATACTTAGATGCAGTCTTCTCTCACCATGGCCTGTCTAGAGTACTTATCACCAATAGGGGCACTCAATTCACCAATTTGTTTTGGCCAACACTCTTTGGTTTCTTCAAAACCAAGTAGGCCATATCCACAATTTATCGCCCACAATTAGATGGCCAAACAGTACGGGCTAATCGCACGATTGAAGACATGTTATGCGGTTTCACCTTAGAAGAGCAAGAGAGGTGGGACACCCTAGTTGGTGGAATTTGCTAATAGGAATTTAGTGAATGCATCCACCCAAGTCACTCCGTTCTTCCTCATGTATGTTGAGCATCCCTTTACACCTTCTAGCTTGATGAAGATCCGTCCAATGACTACCAAGGTCAATGTTGTCAACACATTTGTTTCTAGAATTCAACACGGTGTGGGGAGCGCCAAGCACAAATTACAGATTGCACAAAATTGACAAAAGCAGTATGCTGATGCACATCGTAGGCACATGGAGTTCAATGTTGGGGATCAAGTGTGACTATCAACAACCAACCTCACATAAGTTGGACCTTGTAAGCTCAGACTTTATTTTATTGGCCCTTTCTTGATTCTTTGTTGTGTTGGTGTTGTGGCCTATCACCTTGAGCTACCACCATACATGAAGATCTACCTAGTGTTCCATGTTTCCCTACTATGCATATATCCTCCCCAATCAGGCTAGGGTCATTCCACACAAGACATTCGACTGTGTCTGACACTCATTGATGGCACAAAAGAATATGAAGTGGAGCATATTCTCCAAAAACACATGTGTGGTACTTGCCATCCATGGGTGGACTATCTAGTCCACTGGAAAGGTTACCCCCTCTTTGAAGCAACCTAGGAGCCCGCTGCTAACTTGACACATGCACTGGTGTCTCTGCAAGCATTTGAGCAACAATTGCACAACGAGGATGTTGCTTCTTAAAAGGAGGGAGATCTGTAATACCACGAGCTAGCCATATGATCTAGATGTGAAATTTGGTTTAGTAATATCTAGAATGATGTTATACATGATGGTCAAAATAGATCAGATAGAAGTATCACCAAAAGAGTACTATTACTAATAGAGCAGAAACCAAAATAGACTTGAGAACCTTAGAACCAATAGCTAGACATATGATTAAAAGGTGAGAATTGGTTTGGTAACATCTGCAAGGATGTTACACATGATGGACTAAATAGATCAAAAAGAGGTATCACCAAAATGGCACTTCTACAAATAAAGTAGGAACCAAAATATGCTTGAAATCTTTGAAGGCAATTTCGGAGGCCTAAACGGATGAATTAGGCCTTGAAAATGTGTAGACCCCCCCAAACAAAGGAAAGGTTGGCCTTCCCTCCTCCCGGTTTGTCTTGTCGAGAGCTTTCCAATGGTACCTTATGTGATTCTGAGACTCCTATAGCAAGATTCCCTAAAAGATTCCCTCCGGTCAAAGCTTGTTTGACCAACCAGATAGGACCTAGACCAACATATCACCCATCCAAGTAAGTAATCCAAGGGTGGAGCTTGATGACATGTCACCTATTTGTGTGCCTAATCCTATGGTGGAGGTTCCTTGGAGGAGATCCTCTTTGTCTATATAATAAAGAGAAGGCGCTCCTTTGGGACACCAAATGTTGAGTGTGTAATTTATGTTTTCTCTCTTCTCTTGTCCTTAGAGTATTATACTTGTCTATAGTACTTATCATTGATAGAGGCACTCAATTCACCTGTTTGTTTTGGTGAACACTCTTGGGTTCTTCAAAACCAAGTTGGCTATGTCTATAGCTTACCACCCACAAACAGATGGCCAAATAGAGTGGGCGATTGAAACAAAAAAACAAATCGCATGATTGAAGACATGTTACGCGGCTTCACCTTAGAAGAGCAAGAGAGGTGGGACACCCTACTCTTGTTGGTCTAATTTGCTTACAATAATTCAGTGAATGCATCCACCCAAGTCACTCCGTTCTTCCTCATGTATGGTGAGCATCCCTTCACACCTTCTAGTTTGATGAAGATCCATCCAATGGCTTCCAAGATTGATGCAGTCAACACATTTGTTTCTATAATCCAACAAGGTGTGGAGAGCGCCAAGCATAAATTACAGATTGCACAAAATCAACAGAACTAGTATGTTGATGCATACCGTAGGCACATGGAGTTCAATGTTGGGGATCAAGTGTGGCTATCGACAACCAACCTCACATTAGTTGGACCTTGTAAGCTCAGACCTCGTTTGATTGGGCCTTTCTTGATTCTTCATCGTGTCGTCACTGTGGTCTATCACCTTGAGCTACCACTACACATTAAGATCCATCTTGTGTTCCATGTTTCCCTAATACATAGATATGCTCCCCGCTCAAGCTAGGGTCATTCCACCCAAGACATTTGACCTTGTCCGACACTCAGTGATGGCACAAAAGAATATGAAGTGGAGCATATTCTCCAAAAATGCATGCGTGGTACTCGCCATCCACGGGTGGACTATCTAGTCCAGTGGAAAGGTTACCCCCTCTTTGAAGCAACCTAGGAGCCCGCTGACAATTTGACACATGCACCGGTGTTGGTCTAAGCATTTGAGCAACAATTGCACATCGAAGACGTTGCGTCTTAAAAGGAAGGAGGTCTGCAATACCAAGAGCTAGCTATATGATCTAGATGTGAAATTTGGTTTGGTAACATCTCGAATGATGTTATACATGATGGTCAAAATAGATCATATAGAAGTATCACCAAAAGAGTACTTTTACTAATTGAGCAGAAACCAAAATATACTTGAGAACCTTAGAATCAATAGCTAGACATATGATTTAAAAGGTGAGAATTGGTTTTGTAACATCTGGAAGGATGTTACACATGATGGACTAAATAGATCAGAAAGAAGTATCACCAAAATGGCACTTCTACTAATAAAGTAGGAACTAAAATATGCGTGAAATCTTTGAAGGCAATTTTGGAGGCTAAACGGATGAATTAGGCCTTGAAATGTGCAAATCCCTCTCCCCAATGGAAAAAAGGTTGGCCTTTCCATCCCCCCTGATTTGTCTCATTGAGAGCTTTCCAATGGTACTTTACGTTATTCAGAGACTCCTACAAGAAGATTCCCTAAAAGATTCCTTCCGATCAAAGCTTGGTTGACCAACCAGATAGAACCTTGACCAACATGTCACCCATCCAAGTAAGTAATCCAAGGGTGGAGCTTGATGACATGTCACCTATTTGTGTGCCTAATCCTACGGTGGAGGTTCCTTGGAGGAGATCCTCTTTGTCTATATAATAAAGAGAAGGTGCTCCTTTGGGGCACCGAATGTTGAGTGTGTAATTTGTGTTTCTCTCTCTTCTCTTGTCCTTGGAGTATTATAGCTACCAACACAACAAAGCCAGCAACCAAAAACCGAGTGGACTTCTTCAACTACTTCCCATTCCATTTGCTAAATAGGAACATGTGAGCTTAGATCTCATCACATCCTTGCCTAAGACAAAGCAAAGTCACACAACAATTGTGTTTGTGGATAAGCTTAGTAAGCAAACCTATTTTGCATCAACCTTTGACACAATGGATGCTCCAACATTGGCCTAAATCTACTTTGATAATGTCTTCAAGCATCATTGGATGCCTTGTGTATTCATCTCCGACCGTGACCCTTGTTTCACCAAAAATTTAGCAAGCACTCTTCTAGATACCGGGCACCAAACTTGCTTTGTCCACATCCTATCATCCTCAAACCAAATGTGAAAACCAAATGTGCAAACCAAATGTGCAAATTGCACCTTAGAAGATATGCTTTGTACCTTTGTCAATGTTCATCACAACAATTAGGATGAGTATCTTGCAGTTGTTGAGTTTGCCTACAACAATTCCAAGTAGACAAGCACTAGATTCTCTCCCTTCTTCCTTAATTTTGGCCAAGATCCACTTGTTCTAGATTCCCTTCTTGTTGTGCCTTCATCTCATGTCCCTCATACTTCCACCTTCTTGACCACCATATCCCAATCTCTATAACAAGCCAAATCTGATCTTCTTGGTACTCAAAATTGTCAAAAACAATATGCAAACCAATACCATTGTGATCTCACTTTTGAAATTGGTGATAAATTCATGCTTTCTTCTAGTAACCTACCCCTCCTACTTGATACCCAAGTTTGTAAACTTGATCATAATTGAATAGGTTCATTTGATGTCACCCAAATCATTTCTCTTGTTGCTTATTGACTTGCCTTGCCTTCTCATATGCAAACCCACCCTATCTTTCATGTTTCCAAGTTGAAACCCTTTGTTTCTAATCCCTCTTCCTTTTCCTCTTGTGACCAACCTCCTCTTCCTTCCATCCCTATCAACAATCATGAGGATTATGAAGTTGATCACATCCTTGCACGTTGGTCAACAACATATTGAGTACAAGGTCCTTTGGAAAGAGTATCCTTTTCATAACGCCACTTGGGAACCTCTTTCTCATCTCCAAAATGCACAAATGGCCATCTAGGAGTTTGAAGCTTCAATGGTAACAAGGACATCACCAACTAGTAGTGGAGGAATATATGACAAATGGAGTTTACTGATGAAGTCAGTCAAGGCTAAACAAAAAAGCAAATAGGCCAAATGAGCCTAGAATATTCTAGAAGTATCTAGGCAAATACTTGGTACCTTCCAAGTATTGAGTAACATGTATACCAAGTGATGACTTCTAGGAGAAAGCTTCTTGGGAAGCTTCCCAACTAGCTTAGCTTGCACTTCAAGTATGTAGCTTCTAGAAGCTTCCAACTAGCTTAGCTTGCACGCCAAGTAGGCAAATTTTAAAAAGAAACTTCTTGAGAAACTTCATAGTTAAGTTGGCTTGCACTCCAAGAAAGTGGCTTAAAGAAGCTTTTTGAGAAGATTCTCAAGAGCCTTGTATGCTTATAAATACCAAAGCCAAAGCTCAAGTTAGGCATTTGGAGTTTCCCATACACTCAAGTATCCCAATGTGATGTTCCATTCTCATATTTCTCTCTTTGGTCTTAGTCTTTTATACTCCGTGTCATCAATAAGTGTTGGACAAGGTAAAATTTCTTATATGGAAGGAAGAGGCATGGTCAAGGTGCATATCTATGTAGTAAGGAAACATGGAATGCTTGATGAATCTTCATGTGTGACGGTAGCTCAAGGTGGTAAGCAACTACACCTATTTGACAAAGGATGGCAAAAGGTCCAATAACATGAGTTTTAAGCTTGAAAGGACCAACTAATGTAAGGTTGGTTGTTGATAACTAGACTTGATCCCCCACATTGAACTCCATGTGCCAACAATGTGCATTTGCATACTATTTTTATCAATTTTGGGCAATCTACAACCTGTGTTTGGCATTCTCCATTCTCCACTCCTTGTTGGATTTTGGAAATGAAAGTGTTGACAACATCCACCTTGGTATCCATTGAGAGGATCTTCATCAAGCTTAAGGTCTGAAAAGATACTCTCTATACATGAGGAAGAATGGTTTGACTTGTGTGGATGAATTCATTGAATTGTTGTATGCAAATTCCACCAATGGAAGTAAGGTGTCCCACCTTTCTTGCTCTTCTAGGATGAAACCCCAGAGCATGTCCTCAATAGTGCAATAAGCCCTCTCTATTTATCCATTGGTTTATGGATGGTAGGCCATGGACATGGCCAATTTTGTTTTGAAGAAACCAAAGAGTGTTCTCCAAAACAAATTGGTAAATTGCTTGCCTCTTTCTATGATGAGCATTCAAGACATGCCATGGTGAGAGAAGACTACATCTGAGTACAATTGAGCTAATTGTAGAGTAGTCACGTCCTTGGTAGTAGGATGCACATGAATCATTTTGTTGAGTTGGTCAACAAAGACTATGATGGAGTCAAAGCTTGAGGTGGTCTTGGAGAATTTTCAAACCAGATCCATGCTTTCCTGTTCCCAATATTGTGTAGGAGTAGGAAGGAGTTGAAGGAGTCCTATCAGAGCTTGATTAGAAGCTTTATTTTATTGGCAGAGTAGGCAACTTTAAATGTACTCCATCACATCATTGCTCATCTTGGGCTAGTAGTAATGGCATTTGGCTGCATCCAAGGTCTTGTCCACTCCAACATGACTTACAATGGTGGATCATGACATTCTACTAGGATGGTGGTTCTTATGTTTGTGTCATCCGGGATCCATAACCTACCATCACAAAAAGTGAGTCCTTGGGTAATAATGATGCCTTTGGATGATTGAGCTACTATAATCAATGGGTTGGTTTTTTTTTTGTAGTAACCTTGGCCAAAATTCAAGATCCATCTTGACCTCTACTACCAAATTGTTTATCATAAGCATTTGAGTGAATGTATCTACAAGTTGCTATGTACTTTCCACATATGTGATTGTCACGTTCAACCTTTGTCTCTTCTCTACCCATCAAATCTATTGATGAGATAGATCTTTTGTGTCTTGAGGTAGACTAGAGGTTTGTGGTCGGTCTCCACTACAAATGCCTTCTCACCAAGTTAGTGCTTCCAATGCTTGGTTGTAAGGAAAATGGCCAACTCTTCTCATTTAGTGGTATGGTAGTTTTGTCTTTTGGTAATAGCTTTCAAGAGAAATATGCAACTAGGTGCAATCCGCCATGCCACTCTTGTTGTAGGACTGCTCCTATTGCTACACCTAATGCATCTATAGCCAACTTGATTGGATATTTTGGGTCATACCATTTCAAGATTGTTGCATGTAATAATGCATCTTTCAATTCCCAAAAGGCTAATTCTTGTGTGGTTCCACACATCCACTTCTTTTCCTTTTTGAGTAGTGTTATTAGAGACTATACAACCTTGGAGAAGTCCTTTGACAAATTGACAATAGAACCCCATCAATCCCAAGAAACTCTTGAGTTGAGTCTGATCTTCTAGAGCACTCTATTTTTTAATGACCTCTATTTTATTTGTTAATACTTGGATACCTTTTGTATTTACTCTATGCTCCAAGAAATCTACTTTAGACTTGTAAAACTCACACTTTGAGATTTTGGCATACAATTGATTTTGTTGTAGAATCTGGAGGACTTCTTGTAAATGTTGCTTATGTTCCATCATCATACTACTATAGACAAGGATGTCATGTAGGAAAATGATAATAAATTAATCCAAGTATGGAAAAAATATGTCATTCATTAAACTCATGAAAGTGACTTGTGTGTTGGTGAGGCCAAATGGGATCACCAAGTACTCAAAGTGACCATACCTTGTTTGAAAGGCAATTTTGTGAACATCTTCCTTTGAAATCTAAATTTGGTTATACCTTCTTTGCAAATCAAGTTTGGTGAAGTTTTTTGCCTCATTGAGTTGATCAAATAGGTCATCCATGTGGTATCTATCAAGGGGTATTTGTTCTTCACTATTTGTTAATTTAGGCCTCGATAGTCAATGCAAATGCACATTATATCATCTTTTTCCTTCACAAACAAGACAAGAGCTCCATATGGTGATACATTGGGTTGGATAAACCCTTTCTGTAGCATATCCTTGATTTGAGCCTTACATTCTTCCAACTCATGAGGTGATAGACGATATGGAGCCTTACAAGGAGATGTCTTCTTAAGAATTATCTCAATTTTATAGTCTACTCTCCTTTTTGGTGATAATCCTAAGGGTACATCATCTAAGAAGACATCTTGAAACTCATTTACCACATCTTTTAATTTCTTAAGATTTTGTCAATTGAGTTGTGCATGTTGGACTTCTTTTATTAGACCTATGAAACACTTATCTATCTTATAGATAGTTGTTTTTCTTACAATATAGAGGTAATTCTTGCATGTGTGCTCTATTTTTAACCCCAAAGATCTTCCATTAGCAAGTTCTCACTACTTTCTTCTTCCAATTGACGATGGGATTGTAAATGCTCCATCCATTGCATCATAGAGAGCTAATTGTATTACTTGCCATTCAATTGCATCTTGATACTCTCTTACAAATAGTGCTACCTTTCTAGGTAACAACTCAATCTTCTCTATCTGCCCATTAGGTAATTTTACTTCTTCATCCTCGTCCTTCTCTAGATCCATCCCCAACCTTATTGCATTAGAGCAAGACAAGAAAATCTCAATTGCTCCAAGATCTATCAATACTCTCAACTGATTGCCTTTTAGGACTCTATTTATAACAATCAATTGTGAGTTTGTCTTCCTCTATCTCTATGCACTTGTTTTCTTCCTTTCTTTGCTTCTCCATTGAGCTAATAAGGCTACAAGGTGTATTTATTGGCAATCTTCATTTTCTAATGTGATTTTGCATCCTCCTCTTCAATTCATCTCTCCATGTTGTTCAAAGAGTCCAAGGGCCTTTAGGGAAATGAGTATGATAATTGATAGCTAGGTGCACACTTGACCGTGATTGTAACAAAAATGTTGCTCTACTTGAATCCCTTTCCCTCATGGGTCCCCATCTCTCCTTTCATCCAAGTGTCCTTGTTCTCCTTGGAGCGGTCCTATTCCTTGTTCTAGGAACAAATGTTGCCCAATTCTAAAGGAATTGGTCCACCAAAGTATTGTGTTTTAATCTGATATGTGGAGTTGGAACTACCCTTCACCTCCTCCAAGTGCCGCTGCTATTCTTTGAGCGCAAGAAATGGCTTGAAAAACTGTATGAGGGTTTTGTACTATTATTTCTTAGCAAATTGCTCTTTCAACCTTTGTTTGAAATTTTCTAGAGCTTCTATTAGACTCATGTTGGTGATTGCAACTTGTAGACCAAGGAATGTCTCCACATACTCTTGTGCATTATTTTTTTGCTTCAATCCCTATAGTCAAGTTTGGGCCATCTGTACATTATCCATAGATTAGAAATTCTTCAACAACCTTCCTTCATGGCCGTCCAAGCAACCTCTCTTCCTTCTGCCACCATTGATTTTTCCCAAGCATTGTACCATGTGAGGGCCTTATCGGTCAAGTCTCACATGCAAACACATTGGTAGAATGATCAATGATTTCATTTGTGAACAATCAAAAGTATAGATTTATTCTTGAAATCCAATTCTCCACTACTTTCATGGAACATTATCCCTTATATAGCTTGATATTGCATGTCCTTTTCATCCATAATAACAATGTGTCGGGATTTAGTTCATTATAGGCAAAATCAATGGGTTTGGTGAATTCATCATTATATCCATGAACTCTGCTCCAAAATGGAAAATGAGGTATATTCTCACTTGCTCATGCTAGATATACATAATCTTGATGTAGAATAGATTCAAGAATAGAAAGAAAGGTGTAACATATTGTCTTCCTGGAGCTTCTATCCCATCCTCTCTCTAACACACTCCTAATTTATTGATTGTACTATAGTTTCTCTCCTCAAAATCACTTAGTCTTGATAGCCTATGATTATCCAAGATAGGTGATCCACTCTCTTGGATTGAAACACCTGCTCTAACACCATTGTAATCTTCCAAGGATAGGAGACCTTACGAGAAACAAAAGAGAAAACACAAAGCTTTGCACTCAATCTTCCATGCTCCAAAGAAGCACCTACACTATATTATATAACAAAAGAGACTCCTTCAAAGGAAGCTCCACCCTTGGATCAGATATATGGATTGGTGACATGTCAACAAGCCCTACCTGTAGATTAGTGTCATGTGTGGGTGACATGTTGGTTCTAATCCTATTTGGTATGTCAAACTCTCTTTGACTAAAGGGAATATTTAGGGAATCTTCTTGTATGAATCTCTAAATCGCGTGGGTTAGGTACCATTAAAAAGCTCTTGATGAGACAATCTTGGGAGGGGAGGAAGGCCAAAATTTCCTCTATTGGGAGGAGAGAAAATGTGAACATTTTTAGGCCTAATTAATCTATTTAGGCCTTCAAATTGGCTTTGAAGTTTCCCAAGCTATGTTTGACTCTTGCCCTATTAGTAGAAGTACTCTTTTGATGACACTTCTATCTGATCTACCTATCTTATCATACATAACATCCTCCTAGATGTTACCCAACTAATTTTCACCTCTAGATGATATGTCTAGTTTATAGTATTACAATATGCATGACACAAGTGATCTCACCATCTCCAGTTTTTTTATTTACTTTTCCTTTTCCTCAAATTAATTCAACATCTTTGTGTCAAGGATACATCAAGTCAAGTTACTTTTCAAAATCAATATGGATAACTTCCTTTAGTTTCAATGGGTATTGATCCTATTTTTGTTTGTGAACTTGCACATGAGTTGAAAATAATTGATGATTTACAAGGAATTAGAACCATTGGTAGACTAGATTAGGTTGACCAGAGCTCAACATATAGTGGCCCCAAGAGTTTTGATATCCATAATCAAAAAATACATATTTTAAATCAATCAAGTGGAATTTTACATATTTTAGTTTGCTCTTTGATTTTTGGAGGAAAATTGTACATAGTAGATATCCTATAATGGCTAATTTCAATTTTTATGGATCTTTGTTCAAGTTTTAGGAACATTTTCACATGGTGCGGATGCATGTCAATTTGTTATATGGAAAGCATTCTTCCCAATGTTTTTTCTAGAGTTGGCATTGTTGAACAATAAAGACTTAAACAATCCATCGTGTATGACACTACATTTTCTGCAATAATTATGACAAAGGAGTTTGACTTGTCTCAAGATCATGGTATTGCTCTTAGGAGCTTTCTTATTGTGACCACAATGGAAATTTTAAATATTCTGCTAAAGTTTAAAGTTTAGGCTATTAAAAAAAGAGTTTAGAATGAGAAAAAATTGGTTTTTCTCTAGTCCAAGGATTAGCTTGGAGGATGCTACTAGGTATAGAACCATATCCAATGAATAGATAGACCAAAGTAGGTTGTGATGTTAGTAATCATTCAAGGTAGCACTTGCTTTAAATTTTGGTTGGAAGTTGTTTATTTTTACCCATGCATTTGCACATTTATGTACTTTATATGCATAAGTTTGATGGTCATTCCATTCTTATGTACTTTATATGTATGGCTATATGCAAGTGAAGTTTAGCTCTCTTTTATTTTATTTGATATTCAATCAATTTTATACATCTTACATCCTTTATTTAATAGTCACTCCATCCTTATGCATCCTTATGTCCTTTATTTGATAGGCACTCCATTCTCATGCATTCTTATGTTGTTGGCTTGCTTTTTTGTGCAAGTTCCATCTTGCATCAAGTTTGAGATTACTTGGGACAATAGTACACATTTAAGAGAGTTGGTCATTGATAAATCACTCTTATTATGCATATTATAAGAGAGGCATTTTGTTTGCAAGGAGGAAGAACATGAAGGAGGAGGAATTCTTCTTTGTAACATCCTTCTTTGGAACAAATAGTACCGGTGGTCCCCACGGAGAGGTACTATGTTGTATGAAGTCCTTCTCCAACAACTCTGTAAGTGTTTTTTGCAACTCCTCCAACTCCTTTGGTGGGAAGCCGATAGATTGGTCTACTCACTGGAGTACTCCCTAGAAATAACTTGATCTTGAAGGGCATACCTTGATCCGAGGGTAATCCTTTTGGCAAATCATCCGGAAACACATCTGCAAACTCTTGAACTATCCAATCAACCATTGCTTGATGAGGCTCTTGGTCCTCCTCCGATTGTTCTTGTGCAATCAGCTTGATCTGCACCGTGAATGCAGACTTATCTTCCTCCAAAGCTTGCTCTATGGTTGCTTTACTAACCAACTTCCCTTCTAGGGACTCATCTCTCTTCCAAGCTTGCTCCATAGTTGCCTTCTTGGCAAACTTCTCATCTTGGGACTCCACTCCCTTCAAGGTTTGCTCTACGGCTACTTTCTTGACAAATTTCCCATCTTGCAACTGACTATTCTTAGGTGTCTTACTTAGAGGTGCCAGAAAACCTAATTGGAAATTCCTATCTTGGTGTTGTACTTGAATTTGGCGTTGGTCCAATTGAATTGAACCTTATGACATTCAAGCCAAGGTAGACCCAAAATGATATCATAGTGTAGAGGTGCCACTACAAACCTCATACACTCCAAATACTCTTTCCCAATCTTGAAGGTAACAGGATGCAAGGTGCGGAATGCAGAACTCTTTCTACTATCCGCCATCATCAAAATACTTCCAATCACTGGCTTGATAGGAATACCCAATTCCTTTGCTACTTGCATAGACATGAAATTCTTTGAACTTCCAGAATCAACCAAAATCCTACAACCCCAATTAGATATTGTACCTTGCAAGTGAAGCAAACTTGCATAGGTTGAGCCTTCAATCCTATTGGAACTAATCAAGCTCCTAGTAGGCGGCTCAAAATCTCCTATTGGGATTCTTCATTTCCCTGATCATTCGGTTCCACAAACTCCATCTGGGCAACTTGTCAAGGTAGCCTATTCTTAAGTGAATATTCAACAATGAGATGTCCAACTTGGCAACAATAAAAACAACCTCCATTTTGTCACAATCTTTCTCTATTTGCTGCACCAAGTGGCCTCCATTGGATAGCATCAATCTCCATTGGTGCTGGTTCTTCCACTTGTGCATATTGTACTAGTAAGCTTGGTGTAAGTCGATGTCAAGACCAAGTTGTCACAACCAAGGAATTAAAGCGCTCAGTCAATTGCATGGCTTCTTCTACATTTTGTGGTTCTCACATAGTCACCTCTAATTTGGTTTGTGACTTCAATCCACGCACAAATCAATCCAAAATTTCTCCTTCTTGTATATTTGGAATTTGCATGATGATGTTCTGAAATTGTGTGATATTGCCTCTTACTAAGCCAATCTGCTTCAACTCCACCAATTTATCTCATGCGGCTTGGGTGGCATTTATAGTTTGAAATCAACCAAGTATTGCATCCTTGAATTCCATCCATGTCAAGATTGGTGCAACAATCTGTTGTTCAGCTCGCTCCACTTGGAATTGCCACCAAATTTTTGCCACACCATCCAATTGGTTAGAAGCCAAGAGAATCTATTTCTGTTCATCTTGAAGATTGGTGGCTTCAAAGTAACATTTGCAATCAAACACAAAATTCTCCACTGTGCCTGAAAGATTCTTACTTTCAAACCCCTTAGGTTTTGGAAATCAAATACAATCATCTCCATCTTGGATTGGCACTCTCTTTATATGTTCTTGTTGTTGTTGGTCTCATTTATCCAACAATCCAGTAAGGTGCTTGATTTGTTGTTGCATCACAAGGATAATGTCTGGTATTGCCGTCATAGCTTCTACTCTATCCTACTACTCCCAGTTTATCTAATTGATTAACACATAGATACAACACGTCCGTCTTTCTCCATAAGTGACAATCGGAAGTATCAAGGGTTCCTTAGACACGGTGATCATATGTAGAAAATCTTGCCCAAAGCATGAGGTTATGAATTGTGTGAAGTGGTGCTTGAGTAATATCTGGATATGAAAATCCCAATGGTTTGGCTGAAGTGGATTTAGTGGTCCATAAATTCCATCCATCCCATTCTTGCTCTCATACCAATGTAAAAGACCCAGACCGAGGAGAGAAAAAGGAGAATTGGAACTCACATTTGGGACACTTGAATGAGGGAAAACTCCAAATGCCTAGCATGAGCTTTGGCTTTGGTATTTATAGGTAGCATACAAGGCCCTTGAGAAGCTTCTCAAGAAGCTTCCTCATGCCGCTTTCTTAGAGTGCAAGCCAAGTTAACTAGGAAGCTTCTCAAGAAGCTTCCTTTTAGAAGCCGCCTACTTGACGTGCAAGCTAAGCTAGTTTGAAGCTTCTAGAAGTTTCCTTCTAGAAGCTACTTACTTGCGGTGCAAGCTAAGATAGCCGAGAAGCTTCCCAAGAAGCTTTCTAGATACTTCCAAAATATTCTAGACTAATTTGTCTTATGTGCTACTTTGTAAGTCCGACTAACTTCGTCGCTAAACTCCATATTGTTATAGAGGAGGCCAAGGATGGTACTTAGAAACATCATCATCTAGATTTATTATGGAGGATTATGCTTGGGCAAAGATGATGTTATAAGTTGTTGAGCACAAGTTTGTTGTTATACACAAGTAGCTTCACCATCCAAATGAATGTTGCTTCACAGTCATAAATTATGACTCCAGAGTGCTATCTTAGTGAGCATGAGAGGAGGCTTGCACACATAAAGATGCATATTAGGGCTAAGGAACACTTTCTAATTGAGCATGAGAGTAGACCAATAGAGAAAGAGAAGCACTTTCTTATTGAGAAAGAGAGTTCACTAGTAGAGAAAGAGATGTATTTTAGTATTTAGGAGAATATTAGAGTTGAGGGATTGCCTGAGTTAGATACACTTGTGTCATAGCAAGAGTTGACTCTTTAGATATAGAGTTAAGGAGATTTACTACCAAGTACAATTTAGAGATATTATGGAGACTTTGGAGAGGATTAGGTTTGAAGTAATTACTACAAAAGAACTCTAGACAAGTTAAGGATTGAGCTAGAGGGGCTTATGAGGATGCAAGGACTTTTGTTTGGGTGTATAAAGATCCACATGTGTCACATATGTCACACCATTTGTAGCATCACATCTAGATTGCTCAAACATTGGAGTAGCAGTGACAAGAGTTAGAAGTATTTTGGTAGTTACTCATTGACTACTTTCCGACGGTCAGATTTTGTGTTTGGGGTACTGACTACATGGTGGAGCCCATCGTCACTTGCACCATTTGTACCATTGGTTGTGCCATCAATGGGACCATTAGGGTGAGACCTAGGTCAAAATCAGGATTATACCCTAGAAGTGCAGCTCTAGAGAGCTCACTTCTCTATTGTTGAGCCTTTGAGTTCTTGGCTAGAGTGGATGTGGCTTGACTATAATCAGTGCTCAATTGTTGGTAGATTATGGAATGACAGATCAAGTATTGATCTGATTGAGTGTGATTTGAGTTGTGTAAACAAACTGATTAATTGTGGTACTTTAGAGTCCATGTATGACTTATGTGTGAGTTGTGCTTCTATAGTGTGTGATATTGACAATGATGTATGTTGTATAGCAATGTATATATGCACGACACATACCATAGATGTAAAAGATCATACCAATGGGATAGAGACTAGGAGATACCCAAATATTGTTATGCATATAATGACTCAAATCTTATGTAGGATAGAGATACACTCCAATGAAGCTCATACTAGAAGCACATAGACTACACCTATTGGGCGAGCCACTCATGCTACATATGTTATGATGTCTACACAAATTTTGTTTACTCTTTTGAGAGAAACTGAACTAAGTAAGAGCCTTATGTGTAGATAGGTGATATGAATATTATGCCTTGGAGACCATACAATTTTAGGTAATTTTTCACTTCCACCTTACAGTTAGAATTAACATTGAGGAGATATTATGGCTTCAAGAAAGGACTATGGCTTTGAGAGATGAGATATCTAAGTTGGGCTATTTGAGAGAGGATGAGCTTATCTAGAGCATTCATACCTTGTATCCTTTATCACATTGATTTGAGGAGGAAGATTTTAGTCTTGGATGTTGGTTGTTTAGCAAATATTAGAGCACTTCCTCATCCTTTATTCTTGTAGTGGTGTGGACACACCATGAGTTAAGGCTGGAGCTATTACAAAGTGAGTAGTTCTTTATGGTGTATCCCTTAGCTTGGATCTAGAGGGTTTATGGAGTATTGCATGACATTGACTTTGAGGTTATCATTTGGACTAGTGGTCTAAAAAGAGAAGTTGAGAAACTATTATGGTCTATGTGGGATTTTGGTTTTCTACCCAATGGAGTATAGACAAGGGCATAGTTGATGGCATATCTTTGTGTGAGAGATGGGTTCATTGATGATTACAGAGGTTACATGGTTAGACCTATAGCACATTTACATCCTTATGTTTATTGATTAGAGATATGTTGATAATTGGTAGTATGAACCATCCACATGATGTTATTCATCCTCTTAGATTTACTCCTTGGCTTATAGCTAGGACCTGCACACCTCATCATTAGATATCCTTGTAGCTCCTCTAGATGTATTTAGAGCTAGCACATAACCAACTATTATGTTTCAAGAGGAGGAGTAGACCTTAGCTCATTTGAGAGATTATATTGCAAACCTTTCTGATTGTTTAGCAGAGGGTTTGAGTGAGCCTATTATGCATCCTAGGAAGAGATAATGGATGTGAAGATGTAGTTCTTTCTTTCTATGTAGGATCCTCTACCAATGCTTTAAGGATGCACTCTAGCATCTATATACATATTCTACTACTTGTATACTTTGATATACATACACACTCATTAGTGTATTTATATGTACCTCTATATGCTATTTCTGTTGCACCTTGTGTGCCTGTGCATATAAAGATTTTGGTTGTTGATATTTGTTACATTTGTTACACATTGATATTTGATATTTTGTACATGAATGCATACACTCCTTATAAAATGCAATTAAATTTGTATGATATAATCAGTACAATAGTTTGCTATCCCATAATTATATCAGTATGATCTAGTTAGTAAAATGATATGCTTAGCATATATGTGTAAACAAAATTTTCTATTCCATAATTATATTAGTATGATCTAGTTAGTAAGTGATATTCTTAACATGTATGTGTAAAAATATGAGGGAACTTCTTTTTGAATGATATAATATATACTCTATATTGCTTATATATACTTTTTATTCCTTATTTTCAATTCTACTCTATATTTCTTATGTATACTTTGTATTCCCTCTTGTCTTTTTCCTTCCATGTGTCTTTTCCATCCACTTAGAAGAAGCAATTAAAAAATTTTGAGAAGAAGTAAGAAAAAATTGCTAAAACTACTAGAGGTCTAGAACAAGCAAACCACCACTACAACTAGTTGAGCTAGTGTTAATGACTTTCCTAAATTTTCTCCCCCTATATTGGGATTCTTTTCATCCTCTTGGTGATAAGACTCACTCTTTGAGTGAGTCTTACCCTCTTAGAATCTGTCAAATGAGAAGGAGAAAGAGCATGCACAAGTAGAAATACTCAATTGCCTCTATTAAGATGAAACACCATGGTCAGATTTTGTTGCATTGCCACAATTTTGTTGTCAATAGAAGAGATTTTCAATGGTAGTAGTAGTTATAAAGATCAGAAAGAAGTAAAATCCTTATGTACAACATGGTTTGTATTTTAACTAATTGCACAACATTTAGTAATTGTGGCACAACATTGTTCTTTTAGCACATTCTTGGATCATTGTATTCATACAACACCATCTTCTTGTTTCTACACAACATGTAGTCTGTACTTCCTAGCAAGCCATGCATACCATAGAAACTAATGGAAAAAACCATGCTCTTGCTTTTGTTACAAATTCAAAAAATGCTTAAAGACCTTAATAAAACTATTAAAGTAAAAAAATGCAAACACACAAAAGATGCTCTTTATAGTAGTTCATGCTCATGCTTCAAAATAAGAGAGGAGAATAACAAAATACATTCATAATGGAATGGAATTGACATCACTTCAATTCACCATGATCATCATTTTTAGAGTGCTAAAATCAATAACACTTTTGATGGAGAAAAACCAGATTTCCTTGGACTCTTATGCACATATTAAAAATAGTGAAAAGAGTGTAAAGTTAGGATCCAAGTAATGATTTGTAAAGAAGTAAGCAGCATGCAATTCTTCCACTCCAACCAATTATGGTATGTCACTATGCTTTTGAGATACTTGTCATGAGTACTTGGAAGATTTGAATAGAGTTTGTACTTTTTACCATCTAGCATTATGACAAATACATCTTTCTTTTTGTCTAAAAGAATGAATGGATATCACATCATGAACATTCTATGCTCACAAGAGAAGAATTATAAAGTACATTCATAATGGATGGAAATCACATCAATCTTATATTTATTATCTATGTAGCTTGTGATCTACAATACTCACACCACTACATGCTATAATTTTCATTGTCACCACTATAATCAGGAATTGTGATCTACAATACTCACAATCACCACTACATAATCTTCATTATCACCACTATAATCAAGAACAATGAATTCTGATCAACCACATAAGGTTAGCAAATTCATTACAACATCCATGAACTCCACTCCAAAATATTAAACAAGATATACTCTCACTTGCTCATCTTGAATGTACATAACCTTGATGTGGAATAGATTCAAGAATAGAAAGCAAGGTATATGAGATTGTCCTTTAGGAGCATCTATCCTATTCTCTCTCTAAAACACTCTCAATCTATCAATTGCACTACTTTTTCTCTTCTAAAAAATACTCAATTTCAATAGCTCGTGTTCCTCCAAGAGGGGTGATCCACTCACTTGGATTAAGACACTTGCTATGATACCATTGTAATATCTTGAGGACAAGAAAAACCCAAAGAGAAATACAAGAAAGGAAACACAAAGTTTCATTCCTCAATAGTCCAATGCCCCAAAGGAGCACCTTGTCTTTATTATATAACAAAGAGGATCCACTCAAAGGGAGCCACCTTGGATCAAATATATAGATTTGTGATATATCAATAAGATCCAACTCTTAGATTAGTTGTATGGATTGGTGATATGTTGATGCATGTCCTATTTGGTTGGTAAAACAAGTTTGACTATAAGGAATTTATGGAGAATCTTCTTTTAAGAAGCTCAAAATAGCATGGGTAAGGTATAGTTAGAAAACTCTCAATGAGAGAAACACGTGGGAGAGAAGGTAACACCTCTCCTCTCAAAGGATAAGAAATTTTCCATTTTTTGAGGCATAATCCAACCGTTTAGGCCTCCAAAATTGGCTCTAAGGTTTTCAACCTTTGCTTTATTAGTGGAAGTACTCTTTTGGTGATACATCTATTTGATCTACTTAGACAATCATATATAACATCCCTAAAGATATTACCAAATCAATTTTCACATTTAGATAATCTGTCTAGCTAATGGTATTACACATTGCATCTTAAAAGAAGGAGGTTTATAATACCATTAGCTAGAAAATTATCTAGAGGTGGAATTGGCCTGGTGATATCTTTAGAGATGTTATATATGATAGTCTAAGTAGATCATATAAAGGTGTCACCAAAAGAGTATTTCCACTAATAGAGTAGAGACAAAAAACACCATGAAAACTTCAATCTATTTTAGAGTCCTCAAAAAATAAAGATCCCTCCATGGACAAAAACATGTTGCCTTCTTCCCTTGCATTCTTATCAAGAGCTTTCCAATGATACCTCACCCATGTTCTTAGCTTCTTACAAGAAGATTCTTTTAATATTCCCTATGGTCAAACTTGTTTGACCAACCAAATAGGACAAGGATCAACATGTCACTAATCCACACAACTAATCTAAGGGTAGAGCCCATTTATGTATTTGATATGTCACCAATTTATGTATTTGATCTAAGGGTATAGCTCCCTTTGAGTGGATCCTTCTTGCTACAATAAAGACAAGGTGCTCCCTTTGGACATCAAAGTATTGAGGAATGAAACCTTGTGTTTCTCTTGGAGTTTCTCCTAACCTCAAAACATTACATTAGCTAACCTTGATTAATTTGTCTACAACTCCTTTTGAGACCTCAAGATGCTTCTCCAACTTGAGTTGACCTCCAATACTTGCTCTACCTTGAGATTGGCCTCCAAATCAGACCTCTACTAACTTTGATAAAACTTTAGCATAGTTGTTTGATCACCAAATTCTCCTCCAGATGCCAAATCAAGTCAAAGATGCATCTTCTCTCTCTCTCTCTTAACTTCACTTCTTGAGGTAATCAATTGGTAACCAACTCAACTCAAATAAAAAATTGATCACACTCAACTCTTGCCAACAATTAAGCTCTAATTAGATTATTGAACCACACCTACTCTATCTAAGAGACTCCAAGCGGCACTTGTTGGTTTTTATCCACCATAGACAAGAACTCAAAGACTCATATCAAGAAGTGAGCTCTCTAGAGTTGAACTTTGAAAGGTATACTCCTTTGCTTGACCTATATCTCTAGCTCTAATGGTACCATTGATGGACCATCTGATGGTGCAAATGGTGCAAGTGACAGTAGATCCAATGGTGGGAACAATAATCCTAACACAAAATCTAGCTACCATTAAGTAGTCTTTGAGCAACTACTTATATAATTATGATTGCTAAGACTAAAACACCAACATCCAAGCAAACTAGCTTTGGTTCTACAAATTTTGTGACAACTTTTTGCCCTTGTTGCCTAATGTTAAAGATGATGAAACCATTTAAAGAAAATATTAAAACTTCACAAGTGGCATGTGTTGCAAAGGAACCAACTTGAGAGTTAAATGAATGGAAACTAAATGAATGAAAATAGATTGGGGATTTAAGATGGATTGAGGAGGAGAAATAAATCTATTATGCATTGAATGCAAAGGAATCAAGAGAATTGATTTAGTGACCATCAATTCAAAACAAAAATCCCAATGGAGTCACTTGCAAAAATTTTCTAGGCAACTATAATTTTTCTCAAAATCTTGTCTTGCCACAAAAAACTACTATTAGGGAGGGAGAAGAATTCAAGTGTTTCTTTGGAGTCCATGTTTGTTTTTTATGGATATTGTTGCACTACCTCTAGAAATCAGTTAGATTTGAATCTAAAATCTCTTAGGAGGGGAGTTAAAATGAGGTATTTTGGATTCATTAAAATTCGATGAATCTTTATTATGGGAAATCCATAAATCTATAAGGGTGTATTGCAAGGTATACATAAATTGTACAAGTTATATTTGTAGCACATAAAATTTCATTTGTCATCTTTTTTGTTACCCATATAATTTTATGGGATTATGTGCAACTTGTAAAACCAATAAGAGAAAATTTGGCCAATATTTTCACAAGTAATAACTTTTTATCACCCTTCAAAATTTGTATGAGTATAATAATTCAACCCTTTGTAATGTTTCATGAGTATCCATAAAACTATTTTGTAAACTTGTGTAGTCTTTTGAGGACAAGAGAACTCCCAAGAGAACCTAAAAGAATAAACACAAAGCTTCACACTCAAAACTTTGATGCACCAAAGGAGCACCTTGTCTTATTATATAGCAAAGAGGATTCCCTCCAAGGAAGCTCCACCCTTGGATCAGATACATGGATTGATGATATATGAGCAAGCTCTGCCCTTGAATTAGTTGCATGCATGGGTAATATGTCGGCTTTGGTCCTATCTGGTTGGTCAAACAAGCTTTGACTAGATGGAATCTTTATGGATTCTTCTTGTAGGAATCTAAAAATTGCATGGATGAGGTACTATCAGAAAGCTCTTGATTAGACAAAAAAGGGTGGGTAAAGGCTAGCTACAATTTTCCAAGGGAGGAATTTGCACATTTTTGAGGCCTAATTCATTCATTTAGGCCTCTAAAATTGGCTTTGAAATTTTCAAACTATTTTTGGCTCTTGCCCTATTAGTGGAAATAATCTTTTGGTGATACCTCTATTTGATCTACTTAGTCCATCATATACAACATCATCCAAATGTTACCAAGCTAATTTTCACCTTTAGATAATATGTCTAACGATTAGTATTACAACTCGTGGGTATTGGGGGTCTACCTTTGGAAACCAAGACTAAAGTGATGGAGATGTAATTAGAGACTAAGATTGTCTTTATAGCTCAATCTCTTCCAACTGTGCTCTCTTGAGTGGTAGTCATCTCTATGTGGACACTCAAAAGGGCTAAAACAACCCCTTCCATGCCATGAAGGGTGTGAACAAAGTTGACTTTTGCATTTGTTGTAGATCACACCAACTATCAAACTCCTAAATGAAATCATCCAACTCAATAGTACCTATTATACTAGAGTAGTGCATTGGGCCTTTGGAAACCCCACAAATCTCATCCATGTATCACAACAACAATATGGGCACACAATATGCACTCTCAATTGGATCAACTCTCATGTGAAACTCCAAATTGAAATCAATTTCATCCCTCACTAGGATTTGAGATATGGGTTGATAACAAGTGTCACTTTGCATAAACCATTGCATATTGTGTCAAAATCTCCTCAAAACTCCATGGTGACAATGTACCCCAAATTGTAATCATAGCCACCAATTACTACCATTGAGAAGCAAACATCACTCACTAATGATGCCTAAGTATCTCTAATTGTGGCAACTATCTTAGGGGAAAGGGTGACATGTAATCTATTATCACAACACATACTCATAATATATAAGTCTCATTTCTTGCCTCATTGGAAAGAAATATATATAGTCTAAATGATCATCACTCCAACTTCTTTACCAAGAGTACACTAAAGCACAAATGCTCCAAATATCAAGGCACCTCACACAAACATGGTGCACAAACAAAAAGTATATAATGGAGGGGGTCCAATCATAAGAAGTCCAGATGATAACACTCCATTGCACAAATCCAATCGGATAGACTCCATCACCATTTGGCATTTGATATAATAGGAGCATTTGTCTATTCCTACAATTTAAGATCATCAAAGATGGGATCAACTATCCTCTTTTAGCTAAAACAACATAAGTATAAATGTGAGTCCACCCATCTTTAAGATAACAAGTGAGGATGCACCAATTTGCGAAGGCATTAATCTAAGAATAAAAGATCTAAAGTTCAAACCAAATTGCATATATTGTTGAATGGTACTTTGGTTTTGCCAAAAAAAAATCCTCTAATTGGCTAGCCTCATACAAAAATTATAGGCTTTGTAGCCTCTCTTAACCATAGCACTATACCTCAAACCCTTTGAATGCCAAAATTACACCAAATGAAGTATTCCTTCTTACCACTTTTAACCCTCTCTAAATCCACCACCAAATTTGGAAAAGTTTTAGTTTCTTCTTGCCACTTCTTATCCTCTCCAAATCCTCTACCAAATTTGGCTAATTTCTCCAATTCAATAGTTGAAGATTTCTAAATCCTTAATTTGGGACAATGGGTTTTCCAATTTGCTTGGGGTCCTCCAATTTTGGATCTTGACCCAAATTGGGCAAGCCTTAATTACCAATTCAACTCCTCATTCTCAAATTTGCCTCTCCTGTCAATACAATTGGATATCCATTCCTCAAATAGACCTCAATTTTGGGAAATTTGAGCAATGTTCTTGTACACAATCTGCCTAACTATCAACTTGACTTTTAGATTTGTAGCCAAACCAAGAGCTCTTTCACACATGATCCACTTAGTTAAAATCCCCCAAGGTGACACTTGTAGCCAACTCAAGAGCGCTTTCACACATGATACACTTAATTAAAATCCCACAAGATGACACTTGCAAGTCTTTATAAAACATAATATAGAGCTCAAAGGTTCAACATAGAAAAAGTGAGCTCTCTAAAGTTGCAATTCAAGGTATATTCCCTTTGGAGCAACAAAGAATCTAACTCTAATGGCTCACTAATAATGCAAATGGTAGCTCAAAAGTGCACTCAATCAACGGAATACCATCTCTCACCATCACCAAGTAATCTTTCAACAACCATTGATAACATGATGATTGCCAAACTTATCACTTCAATATCATAGCAAACTAGTTTCAACATCGCAAATGTAATGATAAATATTATAACATAAAAAAATATAAAAAATAGAAACATACAATAAATTCTATCTATTTCTATAGATCACATAAACAATTATCATTCTATAGTTGAAAATCAAATATAGATATAAAAAATTGATATTAGTAATAGTTATGTTTGCAATTGAAACATAAATCAAATTAAATAAAGAGGTATGGTAATATTATTATACCACTTAATAGATGGTTGATAAAAAAACATTGTAACTTTTATTTTAGATTTGATATTTTGTCCATATAACTCCTATATTGAACTATAAAGAGAAATAACTATAGAAGCCTTACTCCATATAAAGTTTGTTGGAGAAAGGTAAATTACCAAAATTAAAAAGTTGCATTTGAAATATAATTTAATATAAATAATTTCTTTGATTATATATAATTGCATCTAATCATTAAATCAAGACAATAGAACATATTTGAGTCCAATTTTGATGTTGATCAAATAATGTAATTATATAAAATATATTATATTATGAAAAAATTTACACTAACTAAATTAATTGATTGTGGAGGTTTAATTTTATGTATTCTTAACAACTTTAATTAGATTTTGATCAAATAAATTCCGTTTAAATTAAAAATACCCTAAATGTAAACTATTTGAATATATGTCTGTAAAAAAGAAGACTAATATATTTTAAATATATTATAATTTATAAATGTAAAATATTTTACTCTTTATATGAGTTTTCATATTCTAAAAAATTATTTATAAGTAAATAATAAATATATATGTACCTTAAATAAAATTTAAGTTCCTATATAAATTTCAATCAATTTAGCAAACTGCTATTGTCACTCTCCCACCACCTATTGTTACCTTAACATTCATTCAATCATTCCATTACCATTACTTCTCCCAAACTTAGTAGCCTCGTATGATCGCATCATGGTTAGCAATAGCAAAACATCGGTGACAATAGTAAAAATTAAGATGGTAATAACCATATCCTTGATATATCATATTTGCCTATTATCCAATAATCTAACATCTATTTTTTACTAATGAAAGTTCTGTCATCTCTTTTACAATTTTTGCTACAATTTCTATTGGTGCACCTTGAACTCCTCATCAAATGTTAGCTATAGCTTTATAATTCTATGGAAACCTTATCACACACGTAAAAGGAGGGAGAGGGGTTGGTTGAAATTGATCTGTATTTATTGTCGACACTTTTTAACATAAGTTCACTAAAGCCGTATCACATACAAAAGTAATATGATGGGTTAAGTTATTTTTGAGATATTTTCTAAATATAAGTGAAATGCACAATTAACTATTAGAATTGACCTTTTGAACCTAATCTGATTTCAAAACCTCACTAAATGTAAATGTAGAGTTTTCTTACTGTTTAATATTACATTATAGGTTCGAGAAAAAAAATTATCACTTAGAACACATGAAGAATAAGAAGACCCATCAAGCCCTACAAAAAGACAAAGGAGGTAAAAGAGAGCTAGACTCCAATAGTTTCGATTCGAGAAATTTACCCTATCGAAACTTAAACCATGCAAGTTTATAAACGAATGAATATCTATAAATTAATGAAAAATCCAAAGAAATATCACCTAAAGTAATCGCTCTTGCGCATTACAACGGGCAAATGCTCGGGAGAACCGGTGCAAAGCGCAATGCCTGGGTACCTCACTCTCGCTCTTTGCAGCGAGAGTGAGGTACCCAGGCACCTGAATAAATTCCTTGTATGAACTTTGAACGTGGTCGTGTCCGGTTGTGGCATGCAAAGTTTACCTGGACCACGTAATCGGACACTTCGGGACCAGTCCTGTACAGTACTCTTGACTCTTTGTACAGAAGCTTCTGTAAATTGGTCCGTCGCGTGAAGCTGGCTTGGATAAGTCGGAAACTTGGGAACGTTTGACGAACTAATTTTGCATTTTAGCTGCAATTTCCATTATCTCGGTGCTTGGAATGAAGAATAGCTTGACGTTCTCGCAGCAGAGTCGTTTGCTGCTCGAGCACTGGATTGAAACTGGCGAAGATTTCATCAAGGTATGACGTGATGGTTGGTTTGGGAATGATTCTTTAGATGCCGTTAACGCGACTCTGTGTGAGTGTTGTACAATTTATTTGCTTTCAGAGATTTATTCTGCTCCTTTATTCTGCTTTCAGAGATTGATATTCTGCTCACAAAGTTCGCGGTACCGAAGTCATGATGAGTTTTTCCCGGTGAACTCGAGGTTTAGCATCAATAATATATAACAAAGCTGGGAGACGATTTCAGCTGGTCGATTGGTGTTTTAAATTCTTGAAAATCCGTTCTCCCTCCTGCTAAGGCTCACGAATTAGATGTATCTGACAGTTAGATAGAACGCATAAATCTGGTACAACATGTCAACGCAGTAACAAGTTAGGAACTGAATTTCAGTGTTCGCATTGTTCAAAGTTCTACTGTTTCACAGGTTTGAAGATTGCATGAATTTCGGTTTAAATTACCAAGTTCTGTGCAGCAAGATTGATTCCGAAAGGCGTAATGGTCTGGGCACTGTCTCCGGAACTTAGTCAAGGAAAAATTTCAGAGTGGAATTCGTCAAAAAAAATTAAAGCGTGAATTCAAATTAAAAACAACTGCGCGTGAAGGTAGAAGGCTCACGGGTCGTAAACTCCCTTAGGTTTTTGGGGCATTGGATTCTCACCCGCCCCAGGTGGCGAAGAGCCGACATCGAGGTTCCAAACAAGGTGAGAAATCTACTGAATGATTGTTTTCGAGTTGAGGGAAACCTAGGGTACCTTACAAATCTAAGGGTATCAGAAATCTACAAGTAGAAGTCGAATTATGTTCAAGAGACAACCTTACGACACTGGAACTTCTCAACGTTAATCATCTTGTATGACAATCCTTTTCTCGGATGTATCAACCACAGTCAGGGTTATGACGGTGCGTCTGATAACTCCACTTTTTTAAACATGATAAAATCTCCTAGATTTTCCCACAATACTCTTAATTTTCTACCTCGTAGCTAGCCATTAATTGTGGAAGAACTACCCCAAATCTAAGCCTGATGCTTCTTTAGAGAACTCAAACAGCACAACTTGAGATATCTTGTTCAGATACTTAGTGAACTGATCTCATTGGACCTGTAGAAACGTTAATGAGCTTAAAAAGGAGGGCGAATATACCGAGGTGGAATGTAGCAGTGTCTGCACAATACGCGGGATAGTAAGAGTACCTTGTGTGGAGCTCGAAGCCGATCTAGCTTAAACTTTTGTGCTTCGATTGCCGGCTGAATTCGTTTATTCAACTTACGAAGGATCACGATAACGATTAGTCCAGTCCCAGTAAAGTCGTCGCTCAATCGCTGTTTCCTCTTCCCGCGCACTCTCTCCACCGCCCGTGCTGTACTCCAGAGGTAATGCATTGGAAGCTTAACTGTCAGAGACTTCATCCAGGTTCGGAGTAACAGTAGTGTTTTCACGCTGGCAGAGTCCTCAAACACTACGAGAAAGGTTACTTGTGGTTATTTGTAAAACGGTGTTTTATCTTCTACTTCAGGACAGCGATTCCTTGCATGCTGTTGCCTGCAGAAGCTCCTTTGTGGTTTGTAGTGACAATGAGCACTAGGATAACGTTTCTTCCAATCCTTTTATGCAGCAGTGACGTAACTAGAAGATAAGTTGCGAATGACTGGAAGAGAGTAGCGTCATTATCGTTTCTCTGATGGAAGAAGAAAGAGAAGCGCAGCGTGCTTTCTCGCGGCTTAGACCGCTATGTATCGAACTGCTGGACGTGTCTAGGTCACCCAAGGAGCGAAAGGTCATTCTCGACTCGCTTCAGAGTGTCCTAAGGGACATCGACCCGTATGGACTTCAAAGATTTATCGAGTAAGATCTGAATTTTTATATGGCCGTTTGCAAGTGTCTCTTTGACTTGGACATGATAGAATGCGCATATCGACATGGGTTTTGGATCGTAAATTGATCATTCTGTGAGTAGTTTGTGTATATCAGTGCCTGTCACCTGAGACTATGATGATTGATTTGGTCGGTGGCAGCTACGTGTTATTACCTCTTCTCCTCCTCTTGGATGGGGCTGTCGCCTCGAGGAACGCGTCTTTAAAGGAGAAGAACACCTCAAAGTCCCACATGTTGGTGGTTGGGGACAGAGTAGCCGAGGATGTGTTGTCTTGTGTCGAGGTTGTACTCCAGAAGTGTCGTCTAGAGACCACAGAACAGGTAAATTTTGACGTCTCTAGTTTGATCTAGAAGGACGTCCTTTGCTTGGTAATTCTAAATTTGCGTTGTTCTCTGTACAAGAATTTAACCCCTCATAGGTCTGTATTCAATGTTGATGAACGAAGCACGAATTCGTGATTCTCAGGTGAGGAAACGGCTGTTGCAACATTCCGCCTGCTCTTACCAAGCAACATCCTAAACTGAGCGATTTTCTTATCAGATGACGATGCTGATGCGCAAGCTCACAGGGGCTGCTATGCTCTCGGCGTCTGAGGCTGCTGAAGAGTTTCGACATGGGGCCGTCAAGTGTTTAAAAGCTTTGCTCGAGAATCTGCAGCCTTGCAAAAGTGCGACTTGTATGTGCCGATCACTTCCTCTATCTCCGTTCGAGGCCGTTAAAGGGAGTTTATGGGATCTTCATCGAGGATGCAAAGTAGGGAGCTACAAAGTTGAGACCAGTATGAACGAAGTAAATGTATGTCCACTTGGATTCCTACAGACTGAAAATATGGCGGCCGCTATTGGTCACTTGATATCCCTTCTCCTTCAGGTTTGGTAACTCGCTCTTCAACTCGCTCCTTGAATATAAACGTGTTGCTCTTATAACTGCTCTCTTACTTTTCCTCTCATTATTTTTGCATCTTCCTTCGGGTTTCATAGTTTGCACTGACAGGAACCTCTACTTATCCACTGACAGTCTGTTGGCTGTCCAGGTTGCAGAGGCAGAGGCTGAAAGAAGTGGTGTTGGTAGTGGAAAGTTGAGAAAGGACGCCTTGTCAACTTTACGCGTTCTCTTTCTGAAGGTACTCCTATTTATGTTCTTGCACGGTTGCTCTGAGCAAATTTACCTGCTGTTTTGTACCGTACGACATCCATGAATGGAAACTTATTGACTCTCAGGCAGGTTGGCAGTGCAGATGCACTTGCATTCTTTCTACCAGGTGCTGTCCGTGGCCTCGCCAGTGTGATGCGCTTCACTAAAGCCCAAGTAAATTCTGGTTTTTCAACTCCTGTTGTGCACATTTCGGGGGCTGCTGGATGGCCAGCTGTTGTTGAGGAGGCTATCAGAGGGATTGCTGAATTATTGGCGATAGTCTTGGGGGATAAATATGCAGTTAGAAACCAAGCTATCTCAACAGCAGAGACAGTTATTGTGGATCAAGATGAAGATGTCAGTGGTGCTACTGCCTTGGACGTGCTCCGGGATCGATCGTTGGGGCTTCATAGAAGTGATAGAAGTGGCTCGTCATCGCATAAAACTGGTCTGCCTAAAGTCGAGTCCTCAGAACTGGTTATGCACGAGAAGCTAACACCTGCTAAAAGCTCTGAAGCTGGAACGCAAAATGACGGAGCTGGGGTTCAAGTTTCTCTGCAGGTGGAGCGGAACAAGGAGTGGCTGCAGAATACAGCTACTCGTGTCAATACATTTCTTTCGCAGACCTTCCCTTTGGTACGACTGGATAATATCAGCTCGCTCATCAACTGGTTCTTCTTGAGTCAATGTCTGCAAAAGTTACCACTCATAAACAGATGAGGCGCTCAACGCCTGAGTCTTGAGTTTATGACCAGCTGGAAAACCTCTCACTTACAAGTCGTTTTCCTTGTTGATTCTGTCGCAGCTGTGCACTCACCAGTCTCCTTCGGTGAGACTTGCAGTTGTTGAAGCAGCAACAGTACTCCTAGTGTATTGCAGAAATACCTTGGAAATATGCAATACTTTGCTACTGGTGAGGACGCACCCAATCATACACAACTCTTTCCTCTTAGCTCAAGTCTTTCAATCTTTGCATACTTGCTGAATTAAAGAGCACAGAACTAATGTGCAGTATACAAATAATTGGACAGGAATGCCTTCTAGCTTTGGCATGTGATGACCGGGAACATGTGGCATCAGCTGCTCAGTTTTACTTGAGTCAGCTGTTGGGGTTGCAAAGATCCGTGCAGCCGAGGATTTTGGCTGAAGCTGCTGAGTATACTCTTATTGATCCATTCCCCTCCCGCAAGGAGCTGCCCAGCGTAATGGCCACCCTTTTATCAAGGTGGAGATGAAGCAAACTTACTATCTGATAAACCTAGTATTTCCTTAGAGCAGAGTTCAATGATGTGTATAGCACGCATAGATTGATGGGGATATACTCGAGCGGGGAAATGTTTTGTCATGTACCTTATATTGTGGATTAAAATATGTTAAGCGATTACAGAAGGATTCTGGTATGGTTGCTCGGTTATACTTGGCATAATAAGAGTCGCTGAAAGCACGGGTGTTTTGCTTCCAGTTTGGATAAAATTCAGTAGGTTCGCAATTATCTAGGTCAGCTCACCCACTAATTCGAGTATGATGTTGTTGTAGTTTGCTGGAGAAGCTGCCAACAGTGGTATTTTCTGCAAATACAGCGATGGCTGTGTCCCATGCAAGGCGTTTGGCTGCTGCGATGTACTTCTTAGGACCAGAGCGTGTTTCTTCTTGTCTGCTTGGATCACCAGTATGAACATGAAAACCTGAACAAGCTCTTGCTCATCATTTCATGTTGAGGATACGCACAATGTTGGATTGTCGTGTGCTGTTGACCAGAAGTGTCATTTCCTTAATGTGTCCAAGTCGTGCCTTTCTTGAGTATCCTGTAACTTTCAATGTGACTAAAATATAGGTAGCAAAGGCGATCAACCCAATCATCTATTTAGTATATTTCTTTCAGAGGATAGTTTCTTGGCATTGTTGCCTCTTTTTTGCGCATGACATGTATTTGGCTTTATTTTCTGGCACAGACTGAAAGACGAAGATTTACAACAGTGATGAGAATGAGCCTGAGCTTCAATTCAGTATTCACTGGGTCACTAGGTCAAGTCACATCTACATCACATCCTCCAATTGTTTGTGAGTTACCTCCTACAGGAGAGAAGCAATATGCTTCCAATCGATCAGATTCACAAGGTAATATCAATCATGGAGACGAACAACGACCTGATGTAGACGGAATTCCAAGCATGCCGCCTTGGTTACCAAGAGGTACTGGGAGCAGGCTGTATGAAGTTCTGGCAGATGTAATAAGACTTGCAGGTGTATCTGCAATATCCGGTACACATTCACACTGGCCGACTGTGGTTGGTTCATATCCATTGTTGAAACATGTACTTCAAATATCATTTTTGATTTTTGATGCCAGCTCTTACTATTCACACGCTATATATCGTACACTCAAGTTCCTGACATACTTTATGTGGAATATACAGATCAGGGGAACGGCACAACTTTCCTTGGCATAATGGATTTACTTCTAGTTGATGTACGCCTCGCTGCTAACGAGCTTAGTATGTACAACAGTACCCCAAAATGTAAGGACGTTGAAAGTGGCAAAAAACTGCGTGCTGCCGCGACATCAGCTTGCGTGCTGAATGAGATCATTTACGGAGCTTCAGAGAAGTCGAACAAATCTCTATTTAATCGGTTTCGTGAGCGGCATACGTCTATTGCTAGACTGGGACTAGCAGCAAAGAATGACTTGAGGAGTGACAAGTTTAGTGATGATTTACTGTCTACTGAGCAAGAAGACTTTGCACAAGGAGCATTCCGTGGCACCCAAGCCATTGAAGATGTTCAGTCTCTTCATGGGAAATGGCAAGCAGTTAGAGCGGACATAGTTAAAAAAGTTTTAAGCGAATTTGCAGGTGATTTCCTCCACGATTACATGGCTACCGAAATTTGGGATGAGCCCCCGGATATAGGGGACAAAACGGTTACTATGCGGGACCTACCGTCATCTGATAATCACCAGGATCTTGCCATGCTACAGAAGGTACAGAGTCTTCGCTGCTAAACCTTTTATTACTCATGTCGGGGCAAATGCTATAAGTTGTCTCGACACTGAATTTAAAACTAGAAGCAGGAGGGAAATCATATCCTGTATTCCGTCTCTATGGTGCTCGAGTTTCTGCTTGATGTGCAGGTTATTTATTGATCGAATTTTGATTTTGATGGTGACCAAAATGTCAAATTGTCTGTACATATTGGATTATCACATAATTGGTTCACCATACTCCAGGTTCTTGTGGAGGGAGTAGGAGTGATTGGATTAGCACTCGGCAAAGCTTTTGAGGATAGTGGTCTTTTGGGGCTAGTACTCTTTCCCCTTTTGGAGAAACTGGCTTCTTCCAACTACAATATAAGTCATGCAGCATCAGTGTCTCTTAATACAATATGTTCCAATTGTAATTATACATCGGTAAGAAGCTACGAATTTTTCCTTGTAACTATAGCACAAATTGCTGTCTTACTAACTGTTGCATGCCGGAAACAGCTTTTAATTCGAAGCTTCTGGAAGTTTGGGTTTTGTAAAAATTGTTTTGAATTGCTGATTTCCCTCAATTCCCAGAACTCAGCTTTTGCTTTCTGCCTACGACAAGCAGGTAAGGGACTTGGTGGTGGCAAATCTGGATCTTGTCGTGGATTATTTATGTCGTCAGTTCAGGCATTTGCGAATGCACCCCCAGTCTCTAAATCTGCTAGCAGCAATCTTGCGGTATACAAATGCAGCGCCTGATTTGCTGCCTCTTCTAGGAGAACCTGTAAGCAACTTTTGATTGATGTACTATTAGTGTTCTACATTGTGTCTCCGTTATCGTCCACTTCATTTCAGAGCATTTGAAATAGAGTGTCCTAAAGCTGCCAACGTAGATTTCTGCCTCTGAAATGGATTATACACAGCTGCAGTCTGTCGTTATGGAGCTTGACGTGATGGCAAGAACAAGTCATCCTCAGCTTACTGTTCCTCTCTTGAGAGTAAGTAAGCTCATACGATCTCACCTAGTTACAACTTGACATGGTTGCCTTGTGGATCCTCTAGATTCTTAGAAGTCACCTAGTTTGTACAGTCACTTCGTGTGGGGCTTTATTCACGTGAGGTTCAAACACCTCATTTGCTAATAGTGCGGACAACGGGTATATAGGTAGCATACAGACTTGTTCGCCGAGTGCAACATAAGCAGATGAACAACATGTTGAGTCCCCGTTCTAGTAAAGATCTCGGTTGACTCATTCAATTTTACTCACTGCAGGCCCTGAGAGAAATAATCCGGGCAGCCACCTCAGAAGTTGGATCCATGCTCTCAAAAGCTGCGGCTGCTGCAGCGAATTGGGAATTATTTTCCAGAGATGAAGGTGAGTAAATTACCGGGGTCCCACTGGCAGAGCTACAAACTTAGCATTGGGATAAGTCCCACTACATGTGCAAGTTGTAGTGGTCAAGCCGCAACGCTCACATTATAAATGTGCCTTGTACACCATGGTCACACTACAGCTAATAACTATCTCCTTGTACAGACGCTATGGACAGCTAATAGACTACGTTGATTCACCTCACTGGAAGTTACACATTTGGCCTAACTCGTTTTAGTAGATATATCTGTGAAGAAGGTTTGTTTAACAATGTCAGGCTTGATCCTGTAGGTGTAGCGGAATCCGCCGCTGAGATCCATACTAGTGAGGTGTCTCAAAGTAATTTCCAGGACAGTGACTTGGAAGAACATGTGAACCATTTCTTGGATAGGAGACGTCATAGACGGGCAGTATATAATGTGGCAACATCCTGCCTCGTCTCTTGTGGACCACTCCTGGCTGCCAAGGACCCTCAAACGTGTCTTCTTACACTTGAGATTATCGAGGTCTGTCTGCTCTTCTGGAAATCCGACTTTAATGTTTTAAGCAACTCCTTCTGCATATAATTATAAAAATCACGGTGCTGTGCGTATGCAAGTGTGTATGGATATGCCCCTCGTCCTTACCTTTGTTTGATAATACTTTCTGCTGCTATCTGAATTGCTGTGACACATGCTACAGGATGGCATCAGGACTTTGTCCCAAGCCGAAGAGGCTGGTCGGTCTGATGATTTAAGCAGGAAAGCTCTAAAAGATCACTGTACACGGATGGTTGACCTCCAGTCTTCCATGCGTTGCCTGGACATCATCAGCGTGGACGAAGCTGAAATAAGCAAGTTGCTACCAACCTTGCATCGTTTATGGCCGTTTTTGGTGCTCTGCTTAAGGAAGGACCATACATCGGTACGTAAACTAAGTGCCCAATCCAGGGAAGCTTATGGTTTTTGACCTGCGTTTCATTACATATCTTTCGTTAGCTCCCAACTTCAAGTGCTGTTGACCACTGAAGAAGGTTGGTGCAATTGAACTCCAGGTCGTCGTTCGTGCCCTGGACGTAATGGCAACAGCAACGAAATTATGTGGAGGGGAATTCTTTGCAAAACGTTTTAAGAATGATGTTGTGCCTGTACTAGTGGGCCTCCTCAGTCAGGGATTGTTCTCTCTGAAACCCAAAGGAAGAGCTAGTCATGCACTTGTACCAGATACACACTTGCAAGCTCCAGAATATGGACCAGGAGCCTTGCTAAACGTTCAGCATGCAGTGTTGAGAAGTATCACCGCCATAACATCAGAGAAGAAAAGTGCTTCAGCTATGAGCAGTTCCTTCGAAGTTGTTGCATCATGGGTGGTAGTACTGGCTTGCCAAGTGGAGGCACTCAGTGTGGCTGCTACTGAAACAGCACTGGCTCTCTCTACGATCGACCCAGATTTTGTTTGGATTCTTGCAGCTGATTTGGTATCCGGAAGCACCTTAGCGGACATGAGTGACGTCACTTTACCTGGATTGCCTGACTTTACAAGGATGTTACCCGCATGGCAGTCTCAAGCGGATGCCTTGTGGTGTCAATACACAGCTTATCGAGGTGCATTAAGAAGCGTTGACACAAGTGCTGCTCAGAAGCTCCTGGAAAAGTTGGAGGGGTTATAACCATTATGCGCAGTGTATGGGACCATCCAATTGGCGGGTAGTTTTAAATCTTTATCAGTCACGCATCGAACAGGAACCTCAGGAGGTGTCGTGCAATTCCAGATGCTTCGCAGGTGGTTCTGGTTCTTAGAATTCACTAGCAACCCATTAAGCAGAAACGTCAAGTTTATAAGAGGAAATTTAAACCCAGCTGGCCATTTGTCCATTAATAAACGCGTCCTTGGCTGCTGTCACAGCTAACAAAGATGAAGGTCAGCGTGCTCCTAGTCTGAGCTGAAGTAGCGTGTCCCAAGACCACAGAGTGAGGCTACTAGTTACGAACTTAAGCTCTGTCGTCGAGCAGGTCTGTAGTATGTTCACCGGCCACCAGAGCTTGGATGTCATGGCGAAGAGGTACAACGCAAGCTCCAGAGTTGGCTCCAGACGCCACAGGCACTGTGCGAAAAGATAAGCACACAGTATGTAGACGCATTTTTGCAGATGTCAGAGGAGTGAATTCTGTGGAATTTTTCCGAAGTAGTTACATTTGGGTTGTTGAGCGAACTTGTGAAGGATTCAGCTCAGTGCTGTCGCATCCCTGAGCACGATAGACTCGTTACGTTTCTTAACCACTTGGTTAGATCCTAGGTTTGGAGTAGTTATTGTCACACCACCATCTTCTGGTCGAATCTTTTATAAGAGGAAACGGTAAGCGTTCAACATTTCCCTTACATTTGGAAACCGTACGGGTGGTATGGTTTCTCTATTACATATTACTATTACCCATAGGAACTAGCCTCACGTACCATATTCATCCCCTAACAATCTTCAGAACCCATCGTGTTGGTCGTCGCGAATCTTCTGAGATGAGGTGATGGAAACTGTTGTATAAAATCGTGTGTAGCTTTCCGATTGTGGATAGAGTTCAGCAGACTTGGATAACGCATTTCATATCCTGTTATCACAGAAAATTTAACGGTCATAGAACCACTTGTACAAAATTGACATGTTTTAGAGTATATGGCCTGGATCAAGATTCGTTTTTTAAGTTCTCAAAATCGGTTAGGTTCATGTTCGTGCAGAAGGAATTTTGGAAGCTTGTTCGGTAGAAAATATTACGACTGCTCAATGAAGCTATCAAACCTAATACCGATAGACGAGAAACCGAGCAGCCGTCACATGCGTAAACAAATTCGTTATTAGGTCGGGGACTTTCGGTTGCAGGTCATCAGCCGACTGTATCAGATTCCTCACACAAACTCCGAGTGAATATGCCCACTCTCTACGAAGAGAGTTGTTTCTTCAGTGCATTGATCCGTGCGAGTACAACTTTGACTTTTAGAACATGGGAAGCGAGCTGGAATCTTCACCAGCTCGAGGACACGATCTAGAAGAAGCAAGACTATTGAGCTGCTTTGTCAACCAAGGGCCACCTTCTGAGGAAATTCTATCTGCCCTTCAACTTGAAGGCATTATAGTGCAGAAAAGTACACGTATCTGCTCATACTCCTGCAGAAAAGCTACGACTCACGTTCCTAGCTAACAGCCATTCTTCTCCGCATCGGCCTTGGGCACCGAAAGCCAGTTCTGAATATGATTAGCACACTAGGATTCCCCCAAGACACTGAAATCATTCTCACACACCTGAAAATACTTTCCATACTTTCTGTAGTATTGAATGTCGTGCAGAACTTAGATTCGACTTAATCGAGAATGCCATTAATCATGGAATTGTAATTTGAAGTGAAATCATCACAGAAGGTGCTCTGTTTTTTGAACCCATGTTTGGATACTCCTGATATGATTCACCGGCAGTAGTTGTTAGTGGTAGGGACAAGATTTACCCACACACGATAATTTGAGACAACGCTTGCAGACTATTCGTTCAGAGAAGTTCCTACTGCATGATTTGGGTAGTTTGTACACCACTGAAGCTGCCCACCGACAAGTCTGTCTCTCACTTTCAGTCTTTCATGCATGCGAAGAAAAGACCTTGTGGGGCATTGCTCTTTGCAGAAGTCTTGTACGATCCTAAGTCCTCCCCTCCTGCTTCTTCCTCTCGTGTATGTACAAAGGTTTGGAGTTGCAGAACTAGTGAAGATGTATCTGGCTTCTTTGCTGATTTACGACTGTCACATCATTAGGGATTTCATGATTTGGATGTGTGTGGTCCGCGTGTCACAAAGCGTGTACCACTCTCTGCTCAATTGGAGAGAGGGTCCAGCATGGCTACCCAGTACGATGAATAGGTATCAGCATGCATTAGCAACAGGATCTCAGACTGCTACAGACTTTTGTCTCTCTCTAATAAAATGGAAACGGGTCATGCGAAACAACGGGGCAATAACTGCTCTATGCCCACAGCGAACCGCAATATTAGACACAGGAGGGAAGTAGGTCCTCCAATATTCTGTCTGGTGGAGGAGGCATTTTCATGATGTTTAATTTACTTCCATGGGTTAGTCAGAGCGAGGGATCTCGAAGAATTACAGTATTTATCTGTTCTCAGTAGCACATGTTAGTACATTCCATCAATAATGTGCAGATTTTCTGATCATGTGTTTTGCCCGTTCTTTCTACTTTTGTTTCACATCGTGTGAAGTTAAGAGCTCACAACAACTCCAGATGCAGTACGTAAAGTCCGATCAGGTAGGAGATGGGTATCCCTACTTAAGCTACGCAACCCGAATCATAAGAACCGTCAGCATGAGTGTTACAAAGCATTCTGATTCCGTATGCTCAGAAGGGATTCGTAGAAGAAGAAGACGTTCTAACGAAGACGGAGTCGATTTCTGTACAGTACCTCACCAGGGTGGTGGCAACAAGCCCACCCAGCTAGAAGCAGGCTTGGCCTGGCAACACAACAGTCTCAGGTTGCAACAGAGTTTCAGAGATGGTCCCCCTACAGTTCCAATGTCCGTAGCGAGTGCAACGACAACTCCATCATAGAAACATGGGCAAGTTTTCACTTAGAAATGAAGAATATCCCTCAACTCCACCCTTCCAGCGAGATCATTTGCCGGCATTTCTCCATCTTATCTTATTCCATATCCCACGTCAGAATAGAACACTGTAGATGGGGTTGATTGCACTCTTCTGGTTATTCTCGGCAGAAGATAGCAGTTCACTTTGACACAACAGATATGGGTCTGATTGGGTACGGAACTCACTGCCGAATCTGCTGCTTATCCAACTGCTTTCACTGAAGGCAATCGCAACAAACCTTTACGAGCCCGCAGCTTTCCCGGCTCGAAAGGAGAAATACTTCTACCACCATTACTACTACTACTACTACTACTACTACTACTGATGACCACATACAAGAGAAGAGAAGAGGTACTGGAAAAGCAATCAAACAACTAAACCAGGTTAAACGGCCACGCCAGGTGCAGGTTGAAGGGCTGATTAGGACGAGTCTGCAGTGAGTGGATCAGATTTGGGTCATTTTGGCTCAAATCACGGTGCAGACAAACGGTAGTTTGTTTCTAGGGGAGACTAGGAATATGACATGCCCTAACTCGTAGACTTTTGATTCTCGCACCATTGCTGCTGACCGCAGCGATCCACTTTCTGGATCTCAGCCAGCACGTCCATCATAGTTCCAATCAAATGGAGAAAGCAGGAGAGATGCTGCTGTAAGTGTCTAAGGACATCCTAGAAAATGGATAAACTGGGCACGAAGGCGCATGTTGTGAAGATCTTCGGCTTCTTCAGGGAAGAAGTCAGATCTCGGTATTTCACATCATGGTGCACGAGTGAAGGGGCAATGGCTCTCTCGTAGCGTACAGCGTACAGCGTAGCAATATGATTTTGGAGGAATAAATGTCGCTCAAAGTTTGAATTCGCACAGCTGCTACAGCGAACTTAGCATGTTCATCGACAATAGCATGTGCATCCACTTCGAATCAAGATAGGTCGGAGATCAGCTCGAATCGCCTAAAACCACGACTAACGGATAAGTTAGCACGATCTTTCCCTATGTCTTAAATTTCAGTGATCGTGAAAAGAAGGAAATTGTGGGGACGAGCAAATTGAAATGAGTTGTACTGATCACTTAAACTCCTAAATTTTTTGAAATGCCCACTGCTCTAACGAGTCTCATCATTCAGTCAATTTCACTGTTCAGGTCTCATCTCGTTCAAATCATCGAATCAATTGTAGACGAGAGACGAGATGCAAATGGTACTTAGTTAATAAACGCGAGCACAAACAAGGGGAGCACGACCGTGCATGTCTGTCTTCATCCTAAATCGTCTTCTTTTAATTCTAGTTTGGCCGCACCACCATAAGCGATGGATATTGACGGCAAAGTTTGGGTGAGGTATTCATCAATGTACCAATTGGTTCTTCCCACCTAAGTTGTTCCCCCGTGAAGTTGATTGCAGCTATTATTATCCACGTGTATGGAAAATTATCTCGAGCTTCTTCAAAAGTTGAACTAAACACGAATCAAGGTTTTCTGCTCTTGTTCAGAAGTTGCCTACTTTGGCCAGTTGCTCTCATTAATCTATTGGACTTAATTTTCGAATATTAATCATTTGACTGCAATTTTAACTAGATAGAGACTAGTCGTCTCTCGATTAGTTTCTTTACCGAAAACACGGTGTGGTGCAAAACTCATTTCTACGAGTGTCGCTAAGAGGGATAGGACCAAAATGCTCTTGATGCATAAATAGCCATCTTGGTGGGAAATAAACAACACATCGTCGTAGGGTTCAATTGATTCTCACATTCTTGCCATGGTTGCAAAATCTATTGTAGAGGACAGAAACAAGAATCTGCTCGCTCGTGTCACAAAAATTCACTAACTGGGGGTTAAGATTCTTCAGATGAAACTGAACGGAAACGTATTCCCTCGAGAACGTATAGATAGGGGACGAAGCGGTTTAAGGATGTGAGGTACAGTACGATCGGAAACCAAAGTAGATCATAATTATTGGTAGTCAGGGCTGCTGGGGGGTCGATGAATAGGCGCTTGTGCTTAGGACCCGGCAGCTACAGTATCTCTATGTTCTGTTCTTTTGTCTATCACGTCCATGATCATAAAAGAGGCCATAAACGCGACTTCAGATAAGTGAGCACGAAGAGGCAGAGACTTGAGAAGGTGATTAGCTCCTGTAGGTGCTTAGTTCTTCTAGCTGTAGTCGAGTCCTAGAGAAGCGGGAAATGATTGAAACACTGTATAACGGATCACAAGTGTTTTGGAAGACTGATCGTGCCTCCTCTCACGGGCACCGGGCAACTAACCAGTTAAACCGTGTCCAATGCTGCCTTTAATGTTGAGGTGTGGAACTGCAAATTCGAAAGTAAACAACGGATTCTTGGGGGGCTTGATTTTAAGTCCCAAACTAATAGTTCCGACGGATAGATGGATGTTGATGAGGATGCAAATCATGCTCGATGAGGTTTGATGCTTTGCTGCTTGAAGCTTGCTTGGTGCATGGAAGCGAGTAAGCCATGTTGAGAGATCATGCAAGCATCAATTCGATCTCCAAGGTTAACGGTTCTTTGTCTAGCATGTACCCCAATCTAGATGACTAGAACGTATTGAATATGCGAGGGGGTGGGTGTATGTCAATGATTCAGGACCTTGTCGTTGAGGATTCAGGCCGAATCTGCTAGCGTTGCTAACTTCAGTCTTAGGGTGCTCATGACGGCCGTCTCGCCACCTTTTCACGAGTCGTGCCCATGTGTTTCTTGAGATTCTTCAACTCTAAATGAGTGATCGTTGGAGTTGAATAAGAATATGGAAAAGAGAGTCTGGCATTATGTACATAGCAAGAGTAGCTTCGAAGGAACGACGGAAACGGTGGAATGTAGCTTACGCTTTGATTTTTACTAGCTGATGTTCTACTCGATGGCGATTGCGTTGGATTGCTAAGTTACAAGAGTTGACGACAAAGCGCGAATTGTTCATCATGGGTCCCTGGACATTAATAAAGAGAGGATATCTTCGCCGCGTCTTGGGAGACTAAACGCACCCAACGAGTTTCAGTGAGTGTAGCAATTCCACATCTCAAGCACAAGTGTCATGTGCCGAGAAAGTAGGAGAGAAGAAGACATGATGATAAAAAAATGGGAGAGAATGTAAGCAAGCGGTGCACCAGTTTACAAACTTCCACTATCCTGATTCGAAGTATCCCCCTTCATCATTTACAGCGCAGCTAACACGGGAAGAATAGTTTGGACTACTCGAGAACACCTGCCCAACCTACAAAATCTTGTCTTTTTGTCTCTTTTCTACCACTCAACGAATGGCAAGTTGGCTTTAAAAAGAAAGAAAGAAAAGAATCAAACCTCGCGCACTCAGTGTGCTACGAAGTTGTGATTGACGCGAGGGTATAGTCTTCCTCTTTTTTGACCTCATCATTAGCAATGCATTAATTTTCTCGTCTGGTGGAGCACCGGTGACAGATTTTAGTGGATATCCACTTTCCAATGTTCTAAACCTCGACGTTTGATGGAATGAGGGAACTAAAGGTCCAATCTTTCAGCCCTGCATTTGGGGAGAAAAGAACGATGAGAACAAGGGTCCCAGAGTGGGAAATGTTCATAATTACAACGGGCCAAACTGTGGGCTGGCTGGCCGTGGCCTCTACAATAATCCAAACGCCCTAGGTAAAGTCAACTGCAATAAGTATGGATCCACGACGTGATTCATGTACCTCGATATATGTCCATGCACGAACCTACCATTGTATTTACAGTGATGCATACTCAGACTGAGACTGCATAGTAGATTCGTGTATGTAGACATATCAGTTCGCCGTCCCTAGTACGCTCATCATAGTCGGACGACTTAGGAATTTGTCCGCCAAACTAGCAACCCAGACGAGCAGCACTATGGCCGTTTCCGTCTTCCAGACGGGGACTTTAGAAATGCCTGGAACTTGATTGCGAATACTGTAGATCAGTCTTAGCTAGTTTCGGTTGACATTTGGTGGGGCACCAATTTGGAAGAGCGACGGTAGGGGCAACAGAGCAGGGGTTATGAATTTCGGCCGATCGTACTACTGCTTACTGACTGACAAGCGGTAGTTAGAGTTAAAACCTTTATTCTTGGGGAAGCCGGGGCGAGGCTAGGAAAGAGATAACTGATGTCAGAAAAATTTGATTGGATTGGATACTCATGATTGAAACCAGTCAGGACGTGATTTGATAAACACAGCAAACATAGCCTCGACCATTTGTCAGAATAGGTGCCAATAATCAGCTAAGGCGAAACGCTTCAAACTAACTCTGGCTCTTTTGTTGCATTTGACAGCGACTGTCACAGTCGGAACTTCAGGCGGCGCAGCTTATTCGTGATTGGGACTTTGGATGCCTTTTCAGCTCCAAGGTAAAATTCTTTTTATTTAATGTTCAAATAAAAGGAGAACCTGCAGCGGCTGTGGGTGCGTCTACACGGTCATAGCATAGAACCCTGCTGTAACTTGTTCGATTTTGCTGGGCTCAAACAGGGCCAGGTGTTGGGCCTTCGGAAACCATAGCTCCATAGTGTAGCGTTTTACACTCTGTTCTCTAGCTTTGTAGACATCTATGTGGAGATATTTCTTATACAAAATTGCTACGAGCGTTCGGACTGTACGACATTGCCATGAAAGTGATGCGGTAGAGGGATTCATCTTCGTTCGCGTGGCTCGCTTGAATCAGTTACCAAGTTAATTGCACTCACACTGGCATAGGTCGGTCAGAGCAAGGCTCCACTACACAACCTCCCTGACTTACACGGTATATTTGTGAGGCTATTATATGCGTTATCTCCAACGGGCTACGGCAGGAGGAGAGACATGCTTCTACCCACCTTCTTCTTAAGTTCGGTTTAGCTTCCCAAACGCGCAAGCGTGTTCATATTAAGAAATTAGACTACTCCTAGAATACTACATGCGGCCTCGAAAATCGCTGATGGGTCAATATGCATTAATTACATCCGTTTTTGCGAGGAGCGGTGATCATGGACTCCATGATGTGAACTCGGTGGTAAACGAGGTTACACATGTCGCCACCTTCGGTGTCCTCGTCTGACGAGGTTTGTTGCAGAGGTGAATAGTAAGCACGATAGTTCATCTGACGGCGTTAGATTGTGTAGATTTTCGAATTGCACGGGAGTGTCCGTCGTCCGAATCTCATCCTCCCAACACTCTTCCGACCACGCACTCCGGATTTCCTTGCACCAGTCCCCAGGTCCCCGGGTCTAAGCGTGCTGCTACTCTCTCTCTCTCAAGGCCCATTTCCCACAGGATTAAATGAACACAAGCTTGAACCCACAATCCTCTACGTGAGCATGCAAAATGCATCCATCCAGGGGAGAGGGACATCCAGTAAATACGGGAAGTACAATTTCTTGGAATCTTGGAAGGTCCGCACTGCTGTCGTGTACGGTCAGTGAGCATCCCACTTTACAAGAAAGAGTTTCCGTCTCGTCATTCGGCCTCCATCTTAAAAAACTCTACACATGCTTTCATTCTAGACCCATCCCTGTCACTTGTGCAGAAGACTCCAGGGCGCGGGGTCTATGGTCGAAAGACTACGGCAGGCACTGCTTTATGGATACAATCTCTTTCTTCTTCGAAAGTCTATGGCAGGCACTGCTATATGAATACAATCTCTTTTTTCTGTCACTCTCGTTCTCTCAATACTTCTCTGCGACATTGAAGGTGATGGTACTTTGGTACAGACCTAGGAAAATTGATGTACAATTAAAAACTACAAGTGTTATATCAAGAGAAACATCTGTCTCGTCGGAAGACTAATAGTTCTCAATAAAACGAAGTGCACCTTCGTTCTGACTCTATCTGTGCTATCAACCAAGACAATCGTCTCTTGTAGGAATCTAAACGTATAAGGTGATCTAATAAAGTCGCCATGATTGTGGACCAGTGCTTGGTTTCACGGTAGTTCGCTGCAGAGAAATGAGGCAATGAACCACTTCTTCCACCAGGCTGTCGAATATGGCCCTCTCCAGTTCAAGTCCTATTTGTTCTGCAACTTCTCGGGAGTTGATCCACGACCCACCTCGAGAGACATCCCGTGCCATCAGGGCGTCCAATGCTTCGAACTCCTCTAGGCCTTCTGGAGAGAAACAAGTACATATCTCCGTCCATATGTCACTGAGAAGTTGCCGACTCGTGGGTATCGGACGCAGTAGTGGACTGCCAGACTGGACCCATGGTCGGTAACTCAATCGAGGACCGAGCAATTTCTGAATCACCTCGTTAACACAATCAAAGAGGAGTTTCCTGTTCGCGGAATGTATGCTCGCTCCTCTTCCTTTCATCTTGCCACTCTCCTTCTCCACAGGATTCACCTCATTGTAATAGTCTTCAAGTCTATCATATAGAGAAGGATCCAGGGGAAACGATGGAGAGTTCCATCTGGCAATTACCATAGTGCTGCTCTCCGTAAATCCAGAAGCTACCAGTAGATTTCTTACATAGAGTAGATCCGCTTTCCTCCCCTCTGGACACGGCAACCCATCAACACTGACGCTCTCCACTCGGTACTGTAGTGCTTGTGATTTTGCGGCTAGTGAAGGTTTGAGATCTCTACAGACCGAAGAACTGGCGCTCGTGCCTTCAGTTGATTCCAGGGAGTTCTCAGTATGTCGTACCCCCTTTTGATTTAGTTGGAAAATGAGCTTCTCCTTGGTTTGCAAGCTCTCCAAAAGAGCTGCTGATCTTTCAGTTTCGTCCACTTTCAGAAGACGCAATCTCAAGCGCAAATCTGAAACAAGCAAGATGCTTGTCAGATACGTTCTACTTCAAATGTGATTGCATGGTGGAGGGATGAATAGACTAGCTGAAAAGCATGCGTCACCAAAACTGGCCGTCAAGACCCTCTGGATTCCCCACTCGCACCATTATACCGACTGAACTGAAACCAAATGCATCCAGGCAAAAACTAGCAATACTCACCTTCCATGCACACTTAAATCCGGTGCCCCGGATTTAAGATGAACCATTTAAGAAATTGATCCATAGCATGTAATTTGCAGCTTCAAATGGATACAAGAATAAATTGAGCTATTAGTCCAGTTCTTTTTACCTTGAAGGTCTGATGTGAGCTCTTTGAACTCCACAGGACTCGGGATTTCGGCCTCAAAAGGTGAGTCCAAAACGGAAACAGGGCTAGGCTGGCCGCATTTTTCCACACTGGTTTCTGAAGCTCCATCTCCATCCGCATTCTCAAGTGTTTCGGTGGCTAGCATCCAAGCTTTGGAACTTTTCGTCGTTTGTTTACCAACTTGGACCTGCAAAGTAACGGAGTTTAAAAATGCTCATCAAAAGAACTGACTGTTTCCTGGATATGGTCCTAAATATGATAGGCACTACAGAGAATAAACTTCTTTCACGTTTCATAAGCACAGGGTGAGAGCTCACATCGTGTAATCTGTGGCTTGAAGACTTCCTGTATTGATCCGCCTCAGAATTATCCTTGGCTTCAGGTGTGAGCTGCGCTAGCGCAGCCAGAAGCTCCTGCTCGCAATCACGAACTCCTGAGCGTGGCATGTCCTCAATAGGAACAGCATTTTTCAGACTCGTTCTTGACAACAGAGCTAGATGCTGTTGTTGTTCATGCATCAATGAACGAGAGTCTACTGGCCCACTCACTTCGATCGGCTTGCAACTGACAGTGTGTACATCTTGCACGACAGTGCGATCTTCGTTGTGCGTGGAGCTTGCACCCTGTATCGGGGACCATGGTGACTCGAGAGCTCTGCTTGACGGGCTGCTACATTCCCCAAGCCTTTTCTTGCTCAAGACATACGCTGCTCTAGCCTCGTTCCGTTTCTCTTTCAAATAGAAATGTTCCGAACTCTCCACTCTGTCGGGTGCCACATCGTAGGCTCGACTGACCGCGCTGCTGCTAGGCCTCACTGTTACCTCACGAGCCTTAGTACTTACAAGGGCAGCGTGGGGTACAGACCTGCATCTTGCCAAAACTCTAGGGGGACTTCCCCTACCTTCATCTCCAAGACCTTGACCGTGACTAGCAGTGCTGTTGAAAGAAGTGTTGAAAGAAGTACTGTTGAAAGAATCCACTTTTTCCACTTTCAGTACCTTCTCGGTGTTGTACATGGTTACATCTACACCTTTCCAATCATCGGGATGAAGCTGGCTTTCCAGGAATGGATCACCCCGACTTCTAAGAGGGGTTTTGGGACCCGGTGAATAAGGAGTAGGACGATTTGTTCTGTTGATGTCTACTTGCGTGGTCGTCCTTCGATCTTGTAACGATCCTTTGCCATGAAGCAACAACTCCTCTATCTGCTCTACTTGATAGACAGTATTATGTGACTCGGATGACCGTCGCTTCCCTTCCTTGTGTGAGCTAGACGTAGTGGCTGTTTCTTGTGATCTCACACGCGGACTTGGGGTTGGAACAGTAGGAGAGGTACTCCTCATATGCTCTTCCTTCACGTGCATCCTAGACAGTGCAGCCAAAGTGAAGGACCCAACTGAATCATGACTTCCTGTCAAGGCTTCCTGAATTTCGCCCTTGGGTGTAGGAACTTTTATTGCTGAGCTCCTACTACTTCGAATGAGGCTTATCTCTCCAACTCTCGGAGGATCCCTCCTACCAATTTCTCTCTCTCTTGATATTTCTCTGGTGATATTTGTTTTGGCCTCTCTCACGATGTCTTTAGCTATAGCTCTTGGATCTCTGTACCCCTCGGGAGCTCGATCTTGGTTGAACCTCGACTCTTCTCTACGGTAGATGTCCCAGTCCGCTTGCCTTCCTCCCTTCTCCTTGGACTCCCGAGCAATTTCTCGAGCTTCGAACACCCTTCCTTCCCTCACGATTCTGTAAGAACGGGGAGAACAACTTGGTGCCATGGCAGGGCTGAGCAACGTAATGTCACCGGGACCAGGCTTCAGCACAACTATCCGACTCGGCGAATGGCAACTTCTCCTGGAATCGAAATTGTTGGGTGAGACGTTTCTGCCCTCATCCGGAACAACAGCCCATGATGACTGTTCCTTGTCCACCAGTTCGACCTTCGACTTACGGTGAAATCCGTCTTCTGCTACAGGTTTGGCTGCTTGAGACGAGAATTTCTGCCTTGATTCCCTTCGCCTTGTAGATTCTGAGTTTCGGTGAAGATGACTTCCAGGTAAGTGCGAATCAGAGTAGTCCTCTAGCGCCCGAATCTCTTTGGCAAAATCCTCAATGTGGTGAGATGATCTCTTAGACTCTCTGGACAAATCATCCAGATGGAACGACCTTCTGGGTGACTCGTGCATGAGTAGTCTTCTTGACTCTCGTGAGAGCTCATCCAGATGAAAGGATTTCCTGCTGGACTCTTTCGATGCACTATCATCGAGAAGATATGACTTCCTCGATTCTCGTGACAGGTCCCCGAAATGGAAACTCTTCCTTGATCCTTCTCGCGACGACTCGTCGAATTCCCGTGATCTTCTGGAATCCCTGGAGTAGTCCTCCAGGTGAAAAGATCTTCTGCTAGTTGACTCCGGCTCAGGTGGGTCTTTGTTAAATACCGAATTGGGCTCCTGGAAGAACTTCAGGAAAAACTCTCTGTTACTTTGGAGCAGTTCTATAGCATCTTGAAATTCCTTAGACTCGATGAGCTTCTCCTGAGCGGAGGAAAGCCGTCTGGAGTCATCACCTCCAGACAGCAATGCAATCTTCGCTTCGGAGACCTTCTCACGCAGCTGCCTGCGTCTCTCTTCCAGCTCTCTATCAAAAGCTGCATGTGGTGCTTCATATCGCTGATTGGCTAGTTTCGCCATAAACTCCTTTTTGAACTCTTGCAGCTGCTTCTCTTGTGGGTGGGAGCGGAAGGGGAGCTTATCAAACTTCGAATGTAATTTCTCTTCCGTAATTTCGGACTCAATTGTTTGAGTCGTAGTTCTGGGTAGAGGAAAATCTCTGATTGTGTCTACATCTTCACCGGCACTGTCCGTCCTCCCGCTGCTACCTTCTCCTCTACCCGATTGGTGGGTGGCCGGAGCGGAGGACGACCGCTTCTGGTGAGACTTCGAAGGTTTCGGTGGCTTCGCAGCACTGCTGGGTTTGGTGGACTTCTCTCCCTGCGGGAGAGTCTCCAGTCCCATCAAACGAGCAACTACGCTTGGAGCTGACCGCCGCTTCCGCTCATACTCCATGTCACTAGAATCTTGAGCTATGAGCGTTTTGATCGGCAGCAATTCCCCACTCTTCTTCCGGCTGGATTCACCTGACGATCTTGAGGCGTGATAGGAGGCAGAAAGCTCGGCAGAGTTGATGATGTGTCTCGACATTGAACTTTTAGATATCTCGAAACCGTACTGTACCACACAAAATTTCCCCACCGCAGATTCAGTGCTGCATACTCACTGGATACAACTGCATATTGAAGATCTCATGACAATGTGACTAGGTATCGACTGAGAAACTGGAAATTTAATACAGAAGATTATATTCCAGACTTACGGGGATGTCCTCCTGCTTCACTCCGCTGTATCTTGGAGTTCGATTGCCAGGAGATGACTCGAGACTATTCCTTGGCGCTTCCAACCCAGCTGCAGGCAGCACGGGGCAAATGGTCAATATACATAACGTTTAAGAGATTGGGGCTGTTCGTTACAAGTTTCTCTCTCGACCTCACTCGCAGTGGTCAATTCGACATTCTAACGGTAAATGTAAAGGGTGATTGAAGGTGCCTACTAAGAAGGGAGCTTACCATCGGCGAGCTCCTGATCAGTGGGGACCTTCTTCCCAAGCAGTAGGCTGTTCCAATCGATGTCATGGATGTTTCCAGGGCGTCTAAGAACACCTGAGAAGCCCCTATTCCTGTCTAGTGAGAGGGTTGTCTCACTTAGAGCCTTCCTACTCATGAAGCCTGATTTTTTCATGGGGCCGTCGAGAGGATGCTTTTAACACGACAGATGCTTCCACGAAATAAGAATGTGAGGTATCTGTCATCACAAAGAGTAAAGTCATGGTGAGTCTACCAGTTGCTAGCTACCACACCACGCCACGCCACACATCTCTCCTTTCAGTTTTCCAAGCTCCTGCTCTCATGCAGAAGTGGAACTAAAACACTAGAAAAAACCGCTGCTGTAAGCTGCGGCAGCACTCTGCTAACAGCCACCACATTGAGTGCAGTCAACATCTGGCTACACTCTTGAGTGCCACTCCCTGCAGATGTCGTCTGCGCCTCCACTAGAGTTCTAAAGAGAGGCTGGGCGGCAGAAACATCGCGGTGTGTCCGATGACAATTACATTACATCGCTAATATATGATTGATGCCGACTCTTGTAGTTCCACAGCCGACGTGAAAAGCGTGTACTGGACACTGCCATTGGCTTGATTTATGTGTCGGCTGCGTGACGCATGAATCACCTCAGTGCATTGTAGACATCTACCCATCATCTTTCTAAGGATGGTTGTCGATGGTTGTGTGATGCAGGTATCACTCCAGGCCACTCTAGAGAGTGAAAGCCGTCACTGCACGGAAGACTATCACCTCATTGAAACTGATTCTGCAGACTAGCCAAAAAGGCTCTAAATGTGACTGCCCTGATTATTCGATAGTAGCTGTGGAAAAGGTCGGTTCCAAACGTGGAGAATCCCTCACCACACTCAAAACCGACGCCTTCCTACTTCACCTTCTTACTGAAGAGTCCATTCGACAGTAAAAGAGCCACCAACTTTAATCCCCGTGAACAATTAATGGTTCCAAAGAGACGCTTACGGAGAAAGTCACGGGCTCTTCTCAGAAGATAACTTGAAGTTGCATAAAACGCTCAATCCTAATCACTGTACCCGAATTATATACAGCGGTATTCCAGTGGATTCTGTATATTAGATGAGGGTGTTTGCTCGCTTGAGTGAATGTCATACATTGGGTCAAACTTGAGATATTGATATGAGAACATCAAAATGGGAGTTGATAGTTCCTCACTGATGCATGGGCAGGAAAACTCGAAATTGAAAGGCGAAACAAAAGCAAGGAATCAGTAATGCATGAAACACCTCACATCCGACGACGCTCTGCGAACACGCCTCCGCATTGCCTCATACTCGAAATAGTCGCTCGAGTCGTCCCACTTTCGCGGCACCAAGACCATGAGATGTTTGACTTGATGATCCAATCTCCTTGCTGTATACGCGAGAATGATGCTGTTGCGCTTCTAGACTTTTCCTGTTGTAAGAGTAGTAGTACACAATCTGTAAGCCATCGTCGTCTTCTTCCTCGACGCAGGTAACGTTGTATCCAGGCCCCGCAGAACAATAACAAAAAGGCTTGCAATCATCACCATCATCCCAACTGCTCGTCTCTCCCGCCGGTTATCTATCCTCTCGGTGTGGAGATTAAGAACGAGTATTCTACATCCTGCTCGGCGGGGGTACGCATACCCCAATGCACGATGATGAAGCAGTGGGAACCATTCGGGCTCGGAAATCAAGCTCGACTCAACTCAACGCTTAGAAAAAAACTCCCACCATACGTGGCATGCACAATGCCAGGGGATGAGCTGAGATGCTAGGCAGCAGCAGCAGCAGTGTTGTAGCAATAGGGGAGCGTGGGCCGAGACGGGGGACAAGGCTGTCGGCTCTGTGCTCGGCCTGAACTACTGTTACCGAATAAGATGGGCCTTAAAACCTCCAGAGCGTTATACTTCCTTCCAACAACAGTGCGCGGATCAACACATCAACAACACCACCAATGAACCACGACAACAATAACACCAACAACAACCGCTTGCTACTTCTTCCCCGTCTACTACTACTACTACTACTACCACCACTACTGCTACTTTACCACTCTCGTCCTCGCAATGCACTGCAGCGACACCAGCTGCAGCTGCTTCTGCTCCTCCTCTCTTCTTCGTCCCCTTCTTCTGTCTTTCTCTCTTTTCATCGTTTCCCTTGTGCTCCTATTGGAACTACGGATGCAGAAAGGTTCAACTCGGGAACTAAAGGTTGTGGGTCCAGGTCCAGCCTTCCCATTCGTTCACTGTTCACACAAAGCTCCTCTTCTTCACCTCTCCTCTCCTCCTCTCTAAGGATGTGCTTCCCACTTCGTCTACTGTTCTGTTCGTTCCTTGCTCCCCTGAAGCCTACGACACGAAAAGGAGTGCTCTGCTTCTCCCTCCCTCCCTCCGTCCCTGCAGAGCAACAGCAGCAGACTGGAGCTATAGAGACACCTCAACACCACTGCTACTCTCTCTGGGGACCACCACCCGCTTTTTCCTAGTTCTTTTCTTTCCCACTATTTCCTCCCTGCCCCTTATCTTCCTCGTCCTCCCAGTCACTCCCCCTGCACGCTTGCGCACACACTATCTCGCCTCGCCCCACCACCGGGCTGCTGACTGGGCTGGCCTGGCGTTCCTGGCCGCCTCTCCCCTATTTACCGTCCACAAACCGAATACCTGCACAGTGCTGCTCTTCCTCACCTCCATCTCCTTTCCACTTCACTTGTGCAGAGGTCATGAAGTACTTCTCCTGTCTGCAGCGCATCATACGGACAGAGATACATGAAACTATGGCTGTCACATCAGTCTGCGAATCTATCTACGATATCTCCATCTCGACACCGACGAAGGTCCCCTCCCATTCCATTCCTTTTCCTTCACTGTTTGTATCACTATCCTGCTGTGAATCTATCTATTTCCCTCTCATGTGTTGCGTCGCCTTGTTTGGATGAGAGCTGAATCTTTCAATCTACATCGCACGATGATATCCGCAACGAAAGAAATACGGAATAAAGATTTATATTTTCGAAAATTGGTGACTTGATTACGAGGGATGAGCGAAGTAAAGAAGAGCTCCCTAAAATGAAGCGAGGAGTCGAACAACACTTTGATAGTAGTATTAACTTCTGCTGCTCAACCTGACGGTACCATATGCATCAATACGGGGAAAACGAAACTATTGATGGTGATGAAGATCTCGTGAGCAGTGGAAATAGTAGCAGTATTCGGCGTAGTCTAACGGTTGAACACCTGAATAGAGACAACCACAACGAGAGCGATCACGAGTACTATGGAATTGAAGCTAAGTTTGAAAACTACAAACACTTTGCTGGGTGTACATGGGCAACATCTTCTAGCTTGACAGCTGATGGTACGTAGTTATTTGATGAACTCAGCAAAACTTCGCAATAATATAGCTTGTTGCATTGCTTAAGATTTTTAAACTGTCCTCCTTTGACGTTCCTTACCAATGTTCTTCCGAAGGTCAGGTACATAGGTTGTATTGGTTGTGGTCGAGCATAAATGCTATAATTGAAACCAAAACCAAAACCCACGTCTTTTCATGAGAACGTTGGTAAGACATCCATGAATCTAGCTAGACATGAGTTCTATGACAATGGGGATACCTTTATTCAATAGGAGAGGAGAATCGTCCTATATTGAGTAGTGTTGAGTGCAGTAGACGCATTTCCAAGGCTTAGTTCTAGATTTCGCCTGTGTAGTCTACAGTACGTATAACGTGGCCAGTCGTACACATACCAGGAGGAAAACTAAAACAAAGTTTGCCAAGAGCTTGATGAGCCTAGACAGTACACATAACGAATTGACGATTGAGGCTTTTCTTTCTCTTATTCCTTCTACAAGAATTTTAAGAGTATTGCTGTACTATTTGGCCACAATAAACAAGAGGATATCGTACCGACCAGTTGCGTATCCAGTACCGTAGATGGTGGTCATGAATGATGAATTACAAATTAAACAATCACAAACTCATGTGTAAATTTGGAGGAAAGACTGATGTTCCAAATCTGAATACCTAAAAGAAGAAATGTTGAAATGATGAACACATTTTGAGGAAGAATATTATTTGCATTCTCGTATTAACTGCTGCACATGACAGTACCATGGAGTGTTGTGCCACTGATTGTTTTTGCGCAAGTCATAAAACACAAATCAGCCATGACCATGGAGGTTAAAAAGGTAAATCTCTTGCGATTGCGAAATCCACAAAATGTGGACGTGGAAAATTTTTCTGCGTTTCATTGGTAATACCCGATCCCAAATTAACTGCTGACTCAATGTAACATAGATTAGTGTGCCAATACAATTTCCCGAGGTTGCTTTTGGTTTAGGGCCTAAGAAGGTGAAGAACTCATGTGAAATTTGGAAGAGCGTAAACTGTGCCAAAAGGTAAGACGGTTAATGTCTCTATAACAGTCAATAGTGTTGATATCGCTTGGTATTAAGTCTCACACATGACGGTATCATAGAAGAGTGTGCCCACTACGTTCTCCAGAAGCTTTTCCGAAGCTTTTCCAATGAGTTTTGAAAATCCGACGACTTCATGAGGCATTAAGAGCAGTTCAAATGGTGAACAGTGGCAATATTATGAAGAAAAATGTTGAGAAGGTCAATTTGTACCAAGTGCTGCGGATGAGAGTACCATAGTTTATCGTGCCACTAATTATACACGTAAACAGCATGGGAGCTATTATCTTGTCCACGAATTCGACCCTCCCAGGTACAAGATTTGAATGCACTCGAATGGAGAGGATTTTCTGTATCGTTGTTAGTGATGGTGGTGTAGGGCAGACATGTTGAAAAGATCAACTTCATCAAATGATTTGTTAATTATTAGCACTGATCTTGTTGCATTAGCTCCTGCTGGGTATGAAGCGATAGATGACCACGACTGTTGTGATTGTACCAGAAGGCAATATCTTATTAGTTAGAAACATCTTTGTCATTTACGTATCGCCCGGCTCCTGCGAATAAGTCGACAAACAATTGCCGCTACTACTTCAAGATGGTGAACGATGAAATCTTTACTTTGCAGAAATGAACATTTTATTACCATCCTAACTGTCCTAATGTTGTGCCCAATGACAAATCCAATGTAAAGATTTCTCAAGTTGTCTGATGTTCCCCATCAATACCGACTTTTATGTCACCTGTCCTGTCTGGCAATTTGGAATTGCTTGCTTTACATTGAAGCAAATATATTATAGACTCCAATATAGCTCATTAGTCAATTCAAACAGTAACTTTAGAGACAAGCTGGTGACAATTACGTACAACCTGTAAGTCTACTTAGGGCCAAGCATGTAGCCTTCCAGACTAAGCAATCAGTAATTTTCAAGCATTTGTTTCTAAAAAGTTTACAATTTTGCCTTTAGCAACATCAGACCTTTTGATCAGTTCGTATCATTGACCTGCTCAAAATGAGAACCATAGAATGTTTTGCAGCAGGCTTGTGAAAAGCTTGTTATGAAACAACCGTGTCAGCTTATACCAATATCAGCGGGAATGAAGTACATGATGCCGAAGAATATATTGGTCAATGATCATAGACGGGAAAAGTAGAAACAAGGTTTTTAAATGTCATCAAAGTTCCCTCCTTCAGCAAACCTCTTGACATCAGGCTTTCTTCCTGTCACTTCGTTTTAAATGATGGATGAACCTTAATGACGCGAGAACAAAAATTCAAACCAGTAACCATAGCTGTTTAGCCGCATACTGGTGCACTGGAGAAAAAACCAGACAATATTTTCTTAGCTTAAACTAGAAACAAAGAAGTATCATATTATACGCATCACTTGCCCCACCACAGACGAATATGCATTTTTGCTGTTTGGATATCACCTGCTTTGCTCATAGAAAACTCGAAAAGCGACCCAGAATAACTTTCAGAGAACTAGTATCCTACACTCCAGTGTTTGTAGGATGTGACATTGTAGGATGAAGATTGAACGTCCACTATCAGAGAATGGACGGACTTCCTCTTTCATGTAATCATGCTCCTGTCAATTTGGCATCACCGACTTCGCGGCAGATGGCTCCAAAATGTTTGATAACATATTTGCTGAGTAATCTAAGCCGAATGTATTCATGCACCGCTGCACCTTTACATGAACAAAGGACAGCTTTATTTTGAATAGTCCTACACGAGAAGCTTCAAATGATCCTCCCCTCAAGGTGACCGGGAGAATAAATATCCACTTTCATGTCATCAGAATTCTCTGCTCTGCCGTTTCCATATTCCCTCCCTCCTTCTTCTTCTTCACCACTGGTGAAGAAGCCTAGAGTGTGTTGGCGCTAATTCCCGTTTCAGTAGAGGGGAACAAATAATGGTGCAAAAAATGAGGACAGCAAGAATTAAAGGCGTTCTAATGATTGTTTCAAAAAGTAGGTCTTCACCATGCACGAAATAGTTCGCTATCGAAAGTTTGGTGCAAAGTACGACAATGAGATTTACACTTGACCAACCATGATTCAAATTTCCTACTTTCCTTGACGCGGGCCCCGCTTCATAGGCGATACTTGAGAGTCAAGGGCCCGCAATGGTTGTCTGTATGAGTCTTAGTGCTAAGCTATGTATCGATCCATTACCGTACTGCCGAGTCAATTCGCGCATTAAGAATTTCGCTCACACTGTAGCTTGCGTTTACAGCAAGCGCTTCATGTTTTACATCGACAAGACATTACTAATTAGAGCTTAATTTCAAATGCCAAATCTATTCACTCAAGTCAGTAGTTTCACTCGTTTATCTGTTCAACCACGATGAAATGTAACGGAGATGGATGATACATTTCGTTAAATTTAGAATAGAATGAGTAGAGGTATTCTCTCACGTGCTTGAGAGAATGGTTAACGTAACATGAGTTGGGAGCGAATGGTTAGAACTAACTCATGCCGAACGAGCGAAATAGACTTGGAAAGGCAGTACAGCGTGATCCCCGCTTAATAATGTGTGTCGCTGGGATTGATTCAGTAAAGCACCAAAAGAAGTGCCCGAGTAAATGTCTATAGGAGACTCTAGTCTTAATGTTTTGACCTTTCACTTGAAGAGATTAGTAAAGTTTACCCCGCAGCAAATTGATGATTTCTGGTGTCAGTTGGACTCTTAAAGAGATTCCGGTAAAAGATAGAATCAGCAATGGTGACCTTTTATTTATCCTTTTGTGTATATCATGATGTTGTATATGTAATATTCTCCACTCATGAACATAATTTAATTCATGACTGATTCCTTTTCTTATAATGTTATTTGCATTTTAGGAGTTTTATAAATACAGAGGTGAGATTCCTTGGTACATAGCCCTTGAAATGTACGTATTATAAAACAGAATTTGTATAATAAGGTTCTATTATACGTTATATCTGTTCTGTACTTCAGATTGCCATTCAAGTTATGGAAAGATGTCTATTAGGAATGTTAGTAGTTCTCATCTCACTTGAGTGATGTATAAGCAATATGATGTTTACCTTCCAATGGTAAAATCTGGTTCTAGACAGTTGTCTTAAACGTTCACAGTCAATGAGAAATACCTCTCAGGTAATAGTGTAATTTAAGGAAATTGTGTAATTAAGAAAAGGAATCCTTCATATGGAAGAGTTTTTATCTCTATACCTCTAATAAAAAATGCAATCCGGATTGTGATACCGAAAGGGTTTCTCGATGTGAAGAGAAATGGTTTCAATACTTCTAATCGCAAAATGCAATCTCGACTGTGACATACGAAGGCTTTCTCGACGTGAAGGGAAATGGCTTCCAAATATTCAAGAGAGGAGAAAGTGCACTTGTATAATATATTAGTGTAAATAACCATTTGATTCCTTTTGAACTAAAAATCAAAATTTTGTTTTTCTAAAGCCCATCATTGACATATACTATTGACTATCAGGAAATGATTTTCCAATATTCAAGTTAAGGAAGTAAATATTGCATTAAAGTTAGTCATGAATATTATAATAATTATACTTTATATAAACAACAGCAAACATTCTGTATCGTTAAAACAAAAAATAATCTATATTTTTAAGGGAATAAAGTGGCATGTAAAATGTCTTGCATAAACGACTTTCTCTTGTAGGAACATAAAGATTCCACTTTATTCCCTTTATATAATCAAAGAAAATAGTTTTCCATGATTCAAATTTATATTTCATTCCCATGTCTTTGTAATCCATCTCCCTGCAGGTTTGTTCATGCATATAACTCTGATAGTATGATGGGATATGATAATGAGAATAGCATGAATAACTAAGCTTATTCTAAGTGAAAGGCTAAAAAATAAATCCTTCATGAAAGAAGGTCAGTTGGTAATGAAATGCTTTTCATCCGAAACTAATGATAGTAGGTATATTTTATTTTCAAATTTTATATTTAGTACTTGTAATATTATATCGATATTTTTACAGAAGCAACTTGCTTTGAAAATCTATTTGCATAGCCCAGTGTATGCTGATTATTTGAGTAGTAAGTACTTAAAAAAATTTAATTCCTTTATTACAAGTCTTAATCTACGAAAATTAAAAAATATAGAAACTTGGTATTTCTTGGTTCCAAGGCATGCTATATGTTCTGTCCCCATTGGGATTTTTATAACTAGTTAGTGAGAGGAGTTAAACTTAAAATGACTTGCTTTTCCTATTAATAGAAAGAAATAAAAATAAAAATAATAAAACAATAGTTTGTAGAATACTCTACCAATAAGATAGATGATCTTGATGAGAAAATAAATCAAACCTATACAAAAGCTATATAATGTAGCTTTGGCTTTTACACAGCTTTTGGTGGAGTATTAACTTCATAGCTCTCCTTGGCCACCCTAGTATGGAGATAAAACTTCCACTTGGTTGGTATTATCTTACTTTGCTTTGGTATAACCTATGACTCAAAGAAATGGCAACCGTGTGGGATAACAAAAGAAGGATGGGAAAACCCCTCAAACCATACAAGAAAAGGCATAGGGGTTAAAATGGGACTAAGTCTTGATAGTACAAAGGCAACCACATAGTACACATGAAGGATGGAAGATCCACATCAAGCCGTAATAGGGAGAGACAAACAAGGTAGAATGGGCATAGGCACCAATAGTATCGATATGAGAAATCTACCCTACTACATCTAAGATATCCAAGCTATGTAAGTCGTAAGGTCTAAAAACTATTGGAGCATTCGGAGAAGCATCACCTAGATCTATTGCTCTCTTATGGATTGCATCAACCAATATTCTCTGTAGAGGAATGGACACATTTTGTCTACAGTATACTACCAAGTATGAGGGTAACATATTATTCCACCTTGTTTTTATAAATAATAATTTTGAAATAAAAATAATAATTAATTATCAATTAAATATTTTTATAATTTTGATATAAATTTAAAAAATAGCTAAATTATATTCTAGAATTTAAAAAGAAGATTATTCCCCTTGTGACTCTAGGATAACACTCTCATTAAATTATTTTAAATTTTCATTAGATATAATATATTTTAGTGGATAAATAAAAATTTAAGAAATTAAAAATACTTGTAACAAATCATAGTATTACTTTGAATTATATTTCAGAAAATATTCATAATTTTGAGAGAAGAATAATATACTCCTAACATTCTGGAAATTAGCTAAAAGAATTAAGGTATTCTAGCAATTATTAAGACTAAAATTTCACACTATCTCATCTATTGAATGAAATGACTTTTAGTTAGAAATATAACATAACAGTCTATACTGAGCAGTTTTCAATAACATAATCAATGAGAACTCAAATAGAGTAGCCTAATTTTAATTGCAATCTCTATGGAAATCAGGGAAATCTTGAGTTCTCAAATTTTAGCATAAATATCATTGTACAGAGTAGGTTACTAGAGAGAAACCTTTAGCTATAAGAGATATTTTTTGATATTTACTATACTAAGCAGATACTAAATTTTTTGTTTTCTTTGTAATATGATTTTTTTATTTGGTGGAATGCCTTTTCTTTTCCTTTCTAATCTTCGATAACTTTCTGATTACAATTTAGGTCTAGAATCCCACTTGAGAGATGTGGAGTTAGATACTTTAGCAACGTAGCAACCGCTAAAGAATACTTAAGAATTTGTCTTTTGTGATCATTTAATTTATATAGAGACTCACACAAGCTAAGCTAATTCTTGAATCAAAATTCTTGACAGAAGTCATAGGATAAATGATCTTAAAGAGCTTAGAGAATCGCTCGCAATTTAATTTTCCTTTTCCTATTTGGCTTAGAGATGGAAGTATGAACAATAAAGAGCTAGTATTTGAAGTTTGCATAGTAGCGCACACATCGAACATGCAGTGCTTAGAGATTTATTTTACTAAACATAACAATAATGTCTTTTGATTTCACAAGAATAACTTGATTTAGGTTTTTATATTCAAAATGCTTATCTTCTTTATTCATGTTTTCTCAAATCCAAGAGTAGTATTTGGACGATTGAACAGTATATATTACTATGGGAGAAGAAGTTTATCCACTTTGAAAAGAGATGTAAATTCTCCAATGTGAATTACTTGATAGCTTATTTTCATGACAAAGATATAAACAAGAGGGAAGATTTGTTGATTTAATTTAATAATTTTATGGATTTCATATAAAATTTATTTCAAGAAAATGTGTTCACAACTAATAACCTATGGACCATTCTCTCTAATTTCTTTGAATAAAAATTATTCTTGTGAAATTTAGTTTCTTAGTTTTTGTTTCTTCTAATGAAGAGGATCATTTATTGGATTCTAAATTTATATTTAATACTTCAAATTATATCTAAATCTTTGAAGAAATATAATACATTAAAACAATTATTGTACTTGTTACTCCATGCAATTATGAGCAAGAGTTTATCTCATGGTCTGAAATTTTTATTTAGTTGATAAGATAAAATATTTAATAACTATTTCTTAATCATATAAATAAATTATTTTAAGAAATGGTGTATATGAAAACACTTGAAAGTTGTGGAAATGATTATATAGATTTAGTTCTTTAGAAGTGATTTGATTCATATCCATAAAAAAAGATTAAGATAACATTATTATAAAGAATAGTTTGGAATAATGATAAAAATCATTATCAAGTATTATGAAGCTCACTTACAAACTGAATTTTAAGAGATTCCATAAGTGTATATAATAATATAATGTCTTCAAGAGATTAAATGTAGAAATAATCATCAAGAATCAATGGCTAATGTGTAATTTCATATTAAAGAAAACAGTGAAGTATCATAGGTTAATATTTTAGATTTAAAATAAAAATTAATGAACATAATTATACTTTGATATTATATATTGAAGTCTTTATTTTATCTTATCTTTGAGATGGATGAGAATATGATTTTTTTTGTTATATACTTATATCTATAAATAGGTCTAACTAGGTTGATGAAATACGTAGTAGTTATGTCAAACATGATTGATCTTACTTTTGCTTACATCTAGATCCTTCTTTCACAAGATAGATCTTACTTTTATTATTTATTCTTTGTTCTTGTTCTAGCAGTTCTTCTCTCTTGCTCCAGCAAGGGTGCAAGCTCTTGGTTCTTAGCTTGATCTTGTATTAGAGCATTTTGACTCGCACAAACTACTTTCTCTCCAATGATGAGGTCTTGAGGGGGAGAGAGGCTAGAAAACATACCTTTTTGAATCAAGATAGATCATCTTTTTGAGGTCTAATTCATCAATTTAGGCCTCCAAAATTGGCTCCAAAGTTTTCAAGGTGTTTTTAGCTCCTAACCTATTAATGGAAATATCTTTTTGGTGACACATGTATTTGATCTACCTAGTACATCATATATAAAATCCTTCTAGATGTTACTAAGCCAATGTTCACCTTTAGATATTATATCTAGCTATTTGTATTATAATAGGGGTATGTATTGATATCATCTTTTTGTTCCACTAGCAATGGAATTATATGGAATGATGGTGTAATACCATTAGCTAGATAGATGATCTAGAGTTGGAAATTGGCTTTGTAATATCTTGAGGGATGTTATATGGTGTTCTAAGTAGATCAGATAAATGTGGCATCAAAAGAGTATTTCTACTAATAAGGTAGAGGTTGTAAAAGACTAAGACTAAGGAGAGAAATAAGAGGATGGAAGACCGGAGTAGAAGATCACATTTGTGACATTTGAATGAGTGAAATTCCAAATGCTTAACATGAGCTTGGGCTTTGGCATTTAGAGGACATACAAGACTCTTGAGAAGCTTCTCAAGAAGCTTCCTCAAGCCACTTTCTTGGAATGCAAGTCAAGTTAACCAAGAAGTTTCAAGAAATTTCCTTCTAGAAGCGGCCTACTTGGCGTGCAAGCTAAGCTTCCCAATAAGTTTCTTTCTAGAAGTTATCTACTTGGGGTGCAAGTTAAGCTAGTTGGGAAGCCTTTCAAGAAGCTTTCTTCTAGAAGTCACCACTTGGCATGCACATTACCCAACACTTGGAAGGTACCAAGTAGCTTCTTAGATACTTCTAGAATATTCTAGACTAATTTGTACTATTTGCTAATTCATTAGCCTTGACTAACTCATCGGTGAATTCCATATAGTTACAAATGTCAAAACCACCTTGAAACTTCAGAGCCAATTTTGGAGACCTAAATGTATGAATTAGGCCTCAAAATGAAAGAACATTGCTTTCTTCCCCTTGTTTGTCTCGTCAAGAGCTTTCCAATGGTATCTCACCCATGCTATTTTGATTTTCCTAAAAGAAGATTTTCCAAAGATCTCTTTAGTCAAACTTGTTTGACCAACCTGTCATGCGTATATACATTGCTACACAACATACATCGCTGTCAACATCATACACTATAGAAACACAACTCACACATAAGTCATACATAGACTCTAAAGTGCCACAATTGCCCCATAGCTGGCGTTTAGGTCCCTCTAACTCCAGATAGCCATCTACTCTAAGTATATGGTATACCCTCTAATGGGCAAAGATCAGGAGGCCGGGTGCTAAGGAGTCCCATCGTTAGTTGCCAGTCTACAATCTATACAATATAAAGAATGAACTAGCTATAGGTCAAGTACATCTAGGACATAACCACTATCCCTAAGGAACCACCGTGAGGGGAGGAGTCATACATGCCATATGGCATCCTCTTGAATAGCTATCACACACTAACATAGTAGCAGCTCCACTAGAAGAGCCACATAACATACACCTCAAGCCTGCACGTACAAGTGCCAAGCTTGGGTCCATAGTACCATCAATGTTTGGAAGGTGGCATGGCGCACAATTGCACACATGATCCTTCCAAACAACACCATCACGTCCTTCTAACACAAAGACTCTAGATGGCAAAACCTCGCACACTCTCAAGATAGTGCGGCCTGTAGAAACATCAAGTGTCGTCGGTGCTGTCTGCTGTAGATATACATAGTCACCTGGATGAAATTGACGGATCAAGGGTCTATAACCTCTTCCTCGAATGGTAGCATAGCGTAAAGTATCCCTATGCTGAGCAATTGCCAAGTTCTCAAAGGCCATCGGCATCACTCTCCGAAAGATCTCTGCCCGTTGAGAACATGTGCTCATCCATACATCGGGGTCATCCAAGTCCAAAACTACAGTAGCATCTCGACAAATGGCTACAGGTAAATTAGGATCTCGTCCATAGAGTAGAAAAGTATGGAGAGAAGGATGCTTGCCGGATGAACCGATAGCCCATGGCCAACCAAGGTAATTGGAGATCCCAATCCCCCAAGTGGCCTCTCTGCAAACCATACTTTTGCAATCCTCTCTTCACCGTTTGAACCACTCTCTCTGCTAAGCCATCTGCCTCAGGGTGATCTCGGAAGGTAGTATGGTGATCAATCAAAGCCTTGTCACACAAGACCTGAAACTCCCCCAAGAACTCTGTACCCTGATTAGTCAAAACCTCAACTTGTGCACCAAAATGACTAAGAACTCGATCCAGGAACGAGTAAGCTGTCCCTTCACTAGACTTGTCAGGAAGTGCCACCAACTCAATCCACTTGGAGAAGTGCTCCACCATCACCAAAACATACCGATGATGTCTCATAGTAGCGGTAAAGGTCCGGCAAAGTCCAACCTCCAACGGTAACCCAATCCCATGATAGGTAATGGGTGTAACTGTGGCGTAGGAGCATTGAATGATCCTCTAACTCAATCACAAACCATACATCTGGCAACAAACTACTGTACCTTGGTCTGCATACCACGCCACCAATAATGACTATGGAGTAAGCTATACGTACGCTTTACTCCAAAATGTCCTAGCTCCTCATGAGCATGACGAACCAACTGTGGTCTCTGTGATGGAAGTGGTACTACTCGCACTCTACCATCCTCTCATACACACAAAAGGTGTCTACCATCCAATCTGAACCGTCTAGCTCGCTGAAGAACACGGTCTCTCTCCTTGGCCCCAACTGTGCCACCCACAACACCAGTGCAAAGATAGTCCATCACTAAGACATCATCATGAATGTCTAGCTGAACTGTACTAATATCTTCACTCTTTGGATCTATGACCTCAATAACTCCTCCTGTATGCGCTGAGAGAGATACCACCAAAGCCTCTACAAATATACACAAAAAGGCCGATGCATGCCAACCTGGCACCATCTCCTCATCTGTCTCACCATGCCAACGTGCTCCGGTCTGATCCTGCTGGTTGGGACATGGGTTTCTACTCAACCCATCTGCATCACAATTCACCACTCCAGGTCTATGAACAATCGTGAAATCATACTCTTGTAAAATCAGAGCCCATTGTGCAAACTTCCCTGAAAGCTTGTCGGACTCCATCAACCACTTCAATGGCTGATGATCAGTGATGATAGTGAAGGGTTACCAAATAGGTAACATCGGAAATGTGCTACTACCCAAACTGCTACCAAGCACTCTCCCTCATATGAACTATACTTCACCTCCGCTGAATTGTTGGAGCGACAAGCATAGGCCACCACAAACTCCTTCTCCTCATCATCATGCTGGGTGAGCACTGCTCTAAGCCCCAACATACTCCAATCAGTGTGAACCTGAAATGGTCATCCCTTGATCGGTCTCCTCAAAATAGGAGCAGATGTCAACCTCTCCTTGAGCTCTACAAAAGCTCTCTCCTGCTCATCTCCCCAACACCACTCTTGTGTAAGCTTGGTCAGCTTTGTCAAGGCCTTGGCAATGGCACTAAATCCTCTAACATAGCGGCGATAGAAGTTTGCCAACCCAAGGAATGCTCACAATTTGCTCACATCCTTAGGCCAAGGAATACGTGCAATAGCCTCCACCTTGGTCTGCTGAACACCAAGTCCTTCGGGGTAGATAGTGTGACCCAAATACTCAACCTGCTCGTGGAAGAACCTACACTTCCCAAGATGTAGTTTGAGTCCATGAAATCTCAACCTCTCAAACACCTCCAACAACTGTCTCTCATGCTCCTCCACAATAGTGCTATAAACCAAAATGTCATTAATATAGCACCGAGCAAAATCCAATCCAGCTAGAATCCTATCCATGACCCTCTGGAACTCAGCAGGAGCGTTCTTTAATCCAAATGGTAAGAACCTCCACTGATATAACACATCCTTGTCGTGAGGATCAATAGCCCAAAATGCTATCTTGGACTTATCCTCCTCCCTGATCAGCAACTGATGATATCTCGCTCAAAGATCCAAAGTACTGAAGACCTTTGCATGCCCAATCACATCAAAAATCTCCTCCGGTGTAGGCATGGCATACTGATCAGCCCTGGTCTGTCGGTTGATAGGACGGTAATCTCCACACATCTGCCTATCTGTATAGTTGCCATGCGTATCCTTCTTGGCTGGCATCATTGTCGCTGATGCATACTCTCCATGTGAAATCTCCACCAAACTAGCCTCAAAAAGGTTAGTACTCCAGCTCTAAATCAATGTCCTCTCCATCTCACTTATCGATAAGGACGTCGGAAAACTGGTGAGTCGCTAGTCAACTCAATCCATATACCAGGTCCCTTCAGAGCACCCAAATCCTTCATACTGAAGGCAAAACAACTCGTGTGACTCCTCAAGAACCTCCAAACCCTCTGTCTTTCCTCTCCAGTAAGCTTGGGTCCAAGATCTGGCTCCCAAGTATCCTTTGTAACTGTAGTAGGAGTGGAAGATGTATTGACTGACTGCTACACTGGGCCCTTGGGAGCGATAGTGTCATGCTCCCGACCACTAGAGGTCCTAACCTCTGTGCGAAAAACTCCCTCCACTCTGGCTGCAAGCTCCACACGTCCTCTAGCTGCATCCCATGTGGACCAAGGGTGTAATCCAAGTAGCCCACGCTCACCTGGATGGACTCCAAGTAGAACACTCTCCCTAGTAGCTACTGGATGTGTCCCAAGAATACCATGTCCACTTGGTCCATCGTCCCCAACATGTGCCTGAATTGTCTCAATAGGCACAGGGCTCACAAGTGTCCGAGTGGTGATACCTATCAAGCGCATCCTACGCTACTCTGCCAAGCCAAGGCTCACAATCCAGGTCAAACAGTTCAAGTCCATAGCCTGACCCAACACCTGACGCCTGGATGCCTCTGACACTATTGGAACATCGATAATACCGGTGCAAAAACCCATTGCCCACTCTCTCTCATCAGTGTTGGGCTCCACCAACTGCTATAATTGTGAGTCCCAAACAAGTCAAGGTCCTCCCTCTTGAAAAGCATGAGAACCTGGGAAACTCATGAGAGTGGGATCACGGGCTCATTGTCTTCATCTTTCATGGACAAACCTCTTGCCCAGAGAGGTTCTACAGCGTGCTTATGATGGGATTCAACGACTGGACCACATTCTTGTTGATGATATCTTGGATGTTGGGCATCAGTCTCAGACAATGGTAGTGGCTGATAGGTCACCTATGGCAGTGGTGAACCTAGTTGGACAGTCTAGAGCCGCATTTCCCACACTCATGAGTCTCCCAAGTTCTCATGCTTTTTGAGAAGGACCTGGACTTGTTTGGGACTCACAGTTATAGCAGTTGGTGGAACCCAAAGCTGATGAGAGAGAAAGCGGGCAATGGGTTTTTGCACCGGTATTACCGCTGTTCTAGCAATGTCAGAGGCATCCATGCGTCAGGTGTTGGGTCAGGCTATGGACATGAACTGTTTGACGTAGATTGTGAGCCTTGGCTTGGTAGAGCAGCGTAGGATGCGCTTGATAGGTATCACCACTCGGACACTTGTGAGCCTTGTGCCCATCGAGACGATTCAGACACATGTTGGGGGCGATGGACCGAGTGGACATGGTATTCTTGGGACACATCTAGTAGCTACTAGGGAGAGTGGTCTACTTGGAGTCCATCCAGGTGAGCGTGGGCTACTTGGATTACACCCTTGGTCCACATGGGATGCAGCTAGAGGACGTGTGGAGCTTACAGCCAGAGTGGAGGGAGTTTTTCCAAATCACAATTTCATGAGAAGAGCTTCCCAACTCCACCTTCAATTTGACTTTCTGAGCCCAACTCGTAGCAAATTGGTCATGCCTTCACCTCCTGAGCTCAAAATCACAACACTGCTCAAAAATTGCTCCTTCTTTGCTCAAAATTTGGCCAACGCTTCCGCACACCGTCCGCTTAACTGCCAAATCTGCATCAATCAATTGAGCTTTTGCACACTAGGGAAACACTAAACTTGAATCGAGCTACCAACGATCCAGCGAGCTTGGAGATACCACCAACACTCATAGTTCATGCACCCGTTTTCCCCTTGACTTCACTTCTTTGATGTAATCAGATTGCTTACCACTCTCAACTCAACTCAACTCAAATCAGTACTTGATCTGTCACTCTATAAACTGCCAACAATTGGGCGTTGATTACAGTCAAGCTACACCCACTCAAGCATAGAGAATCTAGGTGACGCTCGCCAGCCTCTGTCCACCATAGCCAAGAACTCGAAGGCTCAACATCAGAGAAGTGAGCTCTCTGGAGCTCACTTCAAAACTATACCTCCTGGACTCGATGTAGCACTAAAACCCTAACGGTCCCGCTGATGGCACACTCGATGGTACAAACGGTGCAAAGTGACGATGGGCCCCACCGTGAAGTCAGTACCCCAAACACCAAATCTGACTGTCGGAAAGTAGTCTCTGAGATACTGCTGAAATAACTCTAACTACTGTCATTGGAACTCCAATGTCTGAGCATCTAGATGCGAAACTACAAATGACGTGACAGCCCAAATAAGACAAAGATCAACATGTCATCAATCCATGCAGCTAATCTACGGGTGGAGCTTGCTAACATGTCACAAATCCATATATTTGATCCAAGGGTGTAACTCTCTTTGAGTGGATTCTCTTTGCTATATAATAAAGACAAGGTGCTCATTTGGAGCATCGGAGTATTGAGGAATGAAACCTTGTGTTTCTCATGTCCTCAAAACATCACAAATGTACACGGTATTTGACACTTTTGTTGAGGAGTGTGCAGAGTTTATCATATTAGATGTCAAGGGGCACCACTCTCACTCTTATACTTCCTACCATATTTTAGACAAAGTGTGTCCATTGCTTTATAGAGAGCATTGGCTGGTATAACCTATGAGAGTGCAATCACACTAGGTGATACTTCTTTGGATGCTCATGTAGTTTGTAGACCATACGCCTTGCATAGCTCAAATATCTTAAGTGCAATAGGTAAATTTCTCATACCAGTACTACTGGGGCTTAGTCCAATTTTACCTTTTTTTCTCACCCTTATACTTTTTTGTCATGGCCTGATGGGATCTTCCCATCCTTTGTGTTTTCTACGCAGTCACCTTTCTCTTATCTATTCTTGATAGTCATAAATTATGGAAAAGCGTAAAGTTCTGATATTGAAAATTATTTCAATATTTCCAAAAAATAATAAAATGTATTATTATTTCAAATACATCCATTTCATCCATTAAATTAAGTGTTACATTTGAGTATACCCAAAAAATTTACCTAAAATTCTATTTGAAGTAAATTGTTAAATACAGATTATTATGTGTATAGACTCATATCAATGTATAACAAATGAACTAAATGAAGCATTTTATAAGTAAAAAAGATGTGAAATTTCACTTCGTAAAGTTTAAAAGAATATGTATTCTTAGTAACTAGTCATCCTTTTAGATATTCTCCATTTATAATTTTTAATACATGATTAAATATAAAAATAAAAATTAATGTATATCATATATTCCATTTCAACTTAATGAACTTATAAAAATACTAAAATTTCATTTTTCATTTATAGAATTGAAATATTTTCAAAATTGAAGCTTCATGACATAGAGGCGGAATAAGCTTCCAGATTTCTAACGTTACCACATGTGACATAAGAAGCGCTGAAGTGTTATAAATTTTAATCAAGATAACAAACTATCGTAAAGTTTGATGGGAAATAGATTTCATTCTCATAAATAAATAAATACAGGAACCAGTTTTAACTAATGGTATATATCTTTCAGTAATTGAGAACTAAAAGAGTACTATGAACACAGATTATCTATCATGAAATTTTCTACCATACACTTATTGTATTTCATTGTACCTCTTACAGATATAACATGGGACATCTAAAATAGTACAAATTATATTAAAAATTACATTAATTTTGCTGTGACAGGCTGAAAATTACAAACAAACTATAAAAATAATATAGAGATTCTTTTAGCTGAATTTAACCAAGAGTTCTAGATTTCTTCAATTTTGTTGGTATATTCATAAATAATTTCAAATCTAATTCTGATATAACTATCATGTGAATAGCACATTAGAATAATGAGTCCAACTAAGTTTAGGTTTTAGGTTAGTTAGATCATGGGCAAAACACTAAGAAACATAAAGAACAGAAAGGAAGCTATTAAGAGTTTTTCCCATTTCGATGTATATTGTACCATGGAAAAAGAAATTCACAACCTACAGTAAAACCCAAATGTGACAAATATATTATTCTTTAATTTCTTTTTGTGTAAAATCCGACCGTGTAGGAAAAACGAAGGATGGGAAGACCCCATCATTATTCTTTTAGGCTAATTCTTTTTACCTCATGAAGATACTTAACCTGGTACCAAGTAATCTACTGTATATGTCGGCATTGTCGTGCATAGGACCACCTTGATATATTCCTCGAGTCTTCCGATGGAGTTGAAGCTTTAATTACACATGCGTAAGGTTGACTATTGTCTTAACTGGAGCGAAATAGCCCCCTGCATCGATTTGGATAGGGCCGTTGAATAGTATTAACACTCACTAATCGACGAATTACAGTACTAGGAAATTCTTTACGAGAAAACTGTTTTCATGAAACAAAACCTCCTGAAACTACTTTAACCACTACCAGATGAAAAGACATTTATGCGTTTTGTCGTCATGTCTATTGGACTTGCATCTACCCCCGCCTCATGTAGCTAGCAAAATTTACGGCAGATTTTCCCCACTTCGTCCAAATATAGGCGATCAAGGAAATGTACATGGATTGGCAGGAGTAGCCATAGTAGAGTCCGGTAGACCCAATCATCACCGAAACACAATCCATCACTTTTCAGCAATTCGTATTTAGATGCTTTGAAGCCGTTCTAACAGAGCCCTCCTCCTCTGCTTTTTTGTTAAGACAAAGGGGAGATTCCCAAGGACATGCATTGCAGTTGAAGGGCAATACAGACCCATAAGTCACACACCTGAAGATATTAATATTAAACTAAGGTCCGTCTTGAACTTTGTGTTAGGAGATGATCTCCGAGACGTCCGCTTTCACAAACCAGATGTGGTGGTGGTTTTGATGCTTTTTGAAGTCACTCCTGTGCGCTCATTCGCTTTTCAAGTTCCCGTGCTGCTATCGAGTACAGTTTTGGAAGCAAACATTCAAATTAGATGGCCGGTATTGGTCTCAAGAAATTGTACTCTCTCATCAATATGCCGTACCCATATTATAATTCGCCAAATATCCAGCAGCTTTGCAATATCTGCCTAAAGACTCTGATCTCGTGGAAGGACAACCGGAGGTAGCTCAGAGTCTGTCTGCTGCAGTAGTGCGGTTAGGACCTGTAATCTTACCAGTTAAGCACTTTATAATTTGTGGAGAGCGCCAGCAAGGGAAGAGCCCAATGTGCAGATGCATCTGCTGTTTACTTCTTTTAGTGAAGGGCCATATAGAAACATGTTACTTATTGTTTCTTGTGAGATAGGACTTATCTACATGGCGCCGTTTATGTTTATGCCAGATGAAAAGCTCACTCAACAGATCGACCTCCCGCCGAGACTAGACTTAATAACATCTTGAAGAAATGCGTGAGTTACAGAATTGTAGAGTTGACGCGTGGCCTCCTGGAAGCAACGCTATCTCTGTGATTAATCGCGGTCTGAAGGTGAGAGAAGCAGCAAATATACCGAAATTTTTGTCAGTGGCAGCTTTACGTACATTGACTCCGTCCGAGTCACCTCCTTTGATGTCGGTCTTTTAATCTCCCGGAGAGGACTTGGATGATGAAGATAGCCCCGTTTTAGATGATAAATAGTGTTGAATCTTTTTTTATCTGAAACATGCTTGGAAACTTCTAAACATAAAGACTTGTAACTTTGTGTATTTTGGCAGGAACTCAACTTGTAACTGAACCTTCTTTAGTATGGAACATGCTTCCTCTGTAATGTATCTTGCATTCTTACAGTTGTGTTCATTTCCTCGCTTTTGAGTACTGCAATATCCTGCGCCACTAAGATTGGATGTTTGGTGCCCTGTAACATATACAGCCATTGCTGAGGTTCCAGACGCAGATTCGATATATATGATAAATATGGCAATTCCTGCGCACAAGCAAGTTCCCAAAACTCACGGATCGAGATTCGATCCTCATCGAAATCGCTTTGAAATGGACACTTACTAAGCAAGATTCTCGTCCAATAGAAGGTAGCACCAGTCACTCATGGAATACTAAGAAAACGGTTATGAATCCACCTGCACAAGTGCATCAGCCTTTGGAAGCTAACTACAGAACACCAGTTGTGTCCCTGCGCAATAAATCTCTCCTCCAGACGTAAGGCCATATACCCTTACTGCGGAAAAGCGTTTTCAGTTTGACGACGACACTTTCTCGTCCTGTAGATCTCCCCAGAGCTGCCGCTAGCTATTCCTCTTCTATGTAGGAAAATACCTCATAATCCGCTCTTATGTTGGCAAACATGTGTTTTCCCGGTGATGGAGCCTGATGGACCAAAATACAGTACAATCCAACACTTACTCATCAGAATCTGTCATCAAAAGAGAAAAGCTTCACAGATGAACACTTTATTCATGATATCTACTAGCTCGAAACACCTAGCTGATCGTGCTTGCATTTCGAAATCATCACTTATCATGATGTGCTCTAGTCTATCCAGCTGCACTCTAGAACACATGAATTACATACGCGGAACTGCCGGGTAATCGCCAGGTCTCGCGCTTGCACGTATGGGTCTTATTGGACCAGAAATTGTGTCTAGTGCCCGCTTTGTAGTAACTCTCCAAGTCTTGAGAAGCATCCATAACCACTGGCTATTCGTTACCCGTATCTCTGTAGATCTCACATGTTTTTCATTGTCTGTTTGGTTTGCTGATCAAAAGCTGCTCTAAGAGCTTTTCAGTACGATAAAGAAGCGTCTCAAAAGATGACCCAAACAAACCAGAAGACAAACTCGAACCTAACTTTAGTTACATAGTAATCAATCTGTCTCATTGATTACTGTTTTCTACTTGTACGGCTTGATGGGGGTCTTCCCATCTTTCTTGTTATCCTACGTGGGTCGCCTTTTCTGTATTGATTACTGTTATGGTCTTTACATGTCCTTCTTTCTGAACCAAGGTCCCACCATTCTAAAGATTTGGAGACGAGATATTGCATATAAACTCTAACGGAAAGCCACCACCCCCCCACTCCCCTAATTAAGCCCCTACTAGCTTAGTTGTCGCTACTTTGGATAGTCCCGAGGAGTGGGAAAAATAGGGAGAAGATCTGTGTACCTTTTCCTTTGCACAGCTGGAAGCCACCCGAGCTCGCCTCACTAACTGCGTTGATTGGGGCGATAACCTGGTTGGTGAAGCTTCAACCAAAGTAAAGGATGTGGAAATGTGGACAGTCAAGCCTGTCGTTGCTGGCAGTGTTTGCCGAGGTTGTCCTGACCGAGAAAAACCTACTGCTTCAGTAGCTCTTAGTATTTTCGCGTCATGTGTTTACAGAAGCCTTTTATCCTAAGTTTACAGAAGTAGCCTGGTAGATTCCTTCATATCTCATTGTGAATTTAACTTTCACATTCATAGTAATTGACTCGCTTTCATGAGACTAAGGGATACCTCGGCACGGAGTGGAACATCTGTAGGTGTTGCTGGTTCGAATGACTACGATTTGAAGAGCAAAGTAAGACAAGAATCTGTGTACTCAATAAAGGATTCCACTTTGACAACCTCACCTTCGTGGCTCAGGTTGTAAAGTATGCTTCAAGTTTATCTCACCGCCTAGTACAAGCAGGCGTCTCCAGGCCAGAGCGAGGACGTGGACTGAAAATCAGTCCACGTCTTCGCTCGACCTGTCGGAACTCGGATACTTGTTTCCCCCAGACACTAACAGTGAATGGGGAACTGAAGCAGAGAAGTGGATTTGGTAAAAGTAGTTTCGTCATCAGTGCAGCATGGCAGCCACAGCAGTGGAGTTAGTTGATGACGTCTGTCAGTTACTCGGAAAGAGCATTGGCCCAGTTTTTCCACTCTGATTTGGTTGGTTTTCTAGTCTCACCATGGACCTTAGATTCCGGGTTTAAAGCGTAAAGTAGCAGCAGCGTGGAAGTGTTCTATCATTTCCATCGACCGCAGCAGGGAGTTGTGTTTTCTGATTGGCGATAAAATCTTCCTTTCACCGTTCCTGCAACTGCTGTCTCATGGTCGTTTTCCTTGCATCCCAATTTTAACTAATTTTGACGTGAGAGCTTCGGCACTCTTTTCGGAAATGGTCGTTTGTTGAACGGAGTCGGTGGAAATCGCTGTCGTCATGTGAATCTAACTTCAGGGCTTCAGGGCATCAGGGATGGCTAGTTACTACGGTAGGTTTCTATCGTCATGCGCGTTGTAACGTCAGACCTGGTAGGACCTCGTACGGGGTTGCATGTTGCAGTAACCTTGTACTGTACTGTAGGTGAGAGGTTTAGCCAGGTAAAGAAGGGACAGAAGAGTGAGTCACTGTATGTGTCAAAGCTTGTGAAGGATCTATCGTGCGGTGAGTGATCCGTTCGTGGGCTGGAGCTCCGTCACGAAGGGTGCGTCATGTGGATGTCGTGAAACTTTGGGTGAAAGAAGCCGTGCCAGTTAGCGCTACGATGCCTCTACTGTGCGCAGACTAGGGCTTCGTTTGACATTGGAGAGGCAGTAGCCACGAACACGGAGGAGTAGATTGAACCAGGGGAGATCTCCTGACAGTCTGCGATTCCATTGAATTTTATCTGGCCGAAATTCTGTTTTCGTGAGAACTTTTTGAGCGATGTTTAAGCACTTATCAAAAATTAGGATTGAGTTCAATCCTCTCGATCCGCGAGCGGCATCTGCTCTAGAATTTTTGGCACAATGCAACTCTCGGAAAGTCAGGCAGTCGAACCCTAAGTGTGACGTGATCGTAAAGCGGAGGACTGATGCCGCTCCCCCCCGCGTTATCGTAAAATTTGGCAATGGCCGGGAGGAGGTACTGGATGGATCTAAATTGGCTGCGCAGGAAATCCGCAAGGGAATTCTGGCGCAGGCGGAGATGATGGAGACGGAGCAGCTTTTCAGGGATGCTGGACTACAATGGCCCGTAATTATTCCGAATGATGAAGTTCCACAAAGCTCTCCACATTGATGGTACACAAGTGAGGAGAACATTGATAAGTTTCTGAAGAGCAATGACCTAGGATACTTGTAGGAATGGCGAGCGCGCGGAGCTGTTGGTCCGTAGAAAATGAGAAGTGCTGGCTGGTAGCAGAAATGGAGCTTACGTGTACTGATTCCCATGTCAAGCATAAGGTAAGATAGACTGCTGCCGTTGATAGTTTTGTAGGCAAATTGAGGGGATACGCTGTGCGTCAGCTCAATGTGTCGTTCTGTACTGCTCAAGAGTGCTCTTCCTCTGTAGCTGATAGCGGTTCACATAGAGTTAATGGCCTGATAGCTGATGAGGAACTTAATGTGATGGGATGAACGTTAACTAGTCACATTGTGATGTGTCGAACACGAACACATTGTAAGATCAGTTGTTATCAAGACGACTGGCAACAGCTTATCCTTTTCAATCATTCTTTACGATGTGTGCTTATCAGTCGTGTTCTAAATGTGAATTATATCTCGCACACGAAAATATCAGCCTGGTTTGAATTTTACGATACACTCGAGTATTCTGCATTCCAGCACAGAGTCAATAACCAGAATACTGCACTTTTGCTGTATTATAGAGCAAGAAATTAGTCATTTGGCTTTGCTTCAGTCTTGGGTCTTCGGATCCGGTAATCTACCTTCCAGCACGCTATCAGTTAACTCACCTCTCTCTGCATTCCAATATACAGTGCTGCATTCCGAGCCAAAGCAAGATTGGCGTAATTTGCCTTCTTCAACCAGCTGTGCAGTCATTTTGCTTCGGTTGACTAGTTATTCCATACAATCTAATTGTGACACTAAGATGGAGTTGCGCGAGTGTTCCCTTGCTAAAATCGGATTGAACTCTGCTAGACAACAAAGGTTTGTTCGCATTAAACAATCTTGACATGCTTGTCTCTGAATACCCGAACAGCAGAAGGTGGCGGGCCGAGGTCTTCATCGTACCTGATTTTATCTACTTGAAACAGGAAGTGAGTATTGACAAGGTTGGCTAATTTATGTAGTTCTCTCTAATAGCAGGTGTTTTGCAAGTTTTTCAGCTTACCACGCTCACACAAACTGTGTTGACTATTGGGAACGTCGTAAAGGAATGGAAGATGAGTGCATCAATGACTGCTCACCTGCACGTTTGTGGTCAACTTCGCGAATAAATGGCACTTCTACAAATCTCAGTCCGTCTCTTTAAACCTATTCGAAGCGTATGATTGTGCTCTTGCAGATGACGAGCGCCTTACCACGATTTTGTGTTCACCTTGCCTCACAAGGACTTGTAGACCTCCAAACTTTGTTTTCATGCTAGTTGTAGTGAAAAATATTCTGTCGTTGAATCGTGAAATTATTAGAATTACGAGAATGCCACTTGATGGAGAATGTGACGACGAGGCAATCACTCGCTAGTTCAGCCAACACACCACTCGCCAAACGAATGATGTTGTACCTTTTCGGTAGTCGCACTTACGACCTACTGACGAGCCTCCGCCACTTTCAATAATGGCCTCTCCCAGTTCCCTCATGCACCACCTGTCGCGCCGGAGCAAACAGTTCAGATTAGTTCTTCACCGACCCAGCGGCCGATCAGGGTCACCGGAGAGCTTAACGTCTGCAGCATAACCGAGGCTCTGCCCCTAAAATTTCGCTCGCCACTTATGTTTGGTGACCGATACTGTGATGCTCCCTGTAGGAGCTCCATTCTTCTGAGCAGGTTGTGCAACTCGGGAATAAACTTGGGACTATTATTATACACCTTTCAGCGCAGTCAAGTGAATCTAAGTATGTACAAACATTCGCTGATGTCTTTCTAGTGCAGATGAACAGTAGCGTCTCCGACCTCTGTGATATCTGGAAGTTGTTGAACTCCTCCCCTGCAGAGGAGCAAGGCGTGAGTGGCCTCAAGTAGTCTGTGTAGTGCACCACCGTCAACTAATCATTGAAATGAACCACCCTCGGGCAAGTCACCAAAAACTGAACAACACTTGCAAATTCTGAGAGGTACACGAAACTTACACTAGCCTGATAGTCAGAGGTCGAGGCTGATAGCGCAAGGAGAAGGCGCGCTTTAATTGTGCAAACAACTTTCGGGGTGATCGATTCTGCTCTGGGAAATACCTGCAGAATCTTTACTTCTTCACCTCCACCAGAGCATAACTCAGTATGGTGGTTCATACATCACAACTGGTAGCTTCTGTATTGTCTCCACATTTTGGTGGTTGTCACTCGCCTCAATCATATCGTGGTGTGTGGGTATACTGATTAACCATTCTGAAGTTCGGGAAGCTCTCGTATTCTGGTCATCTCTTGACCCTGGAAGATTCGATAAAACGCATAGATCATTCAGAAGTTGAGAGTTTCTGGTAGTTGCGGGCTGCTGTGGTTCGTAAGCCATCGAAGTTTGTCGACTTTGCTGTGGCATTTCATCCACGAGGCGAGCATCATTGTTCACTTCTGAGTATACACGTGATTGACGTGACGCATTTCCCATGTCGTTGTTGAAGTTCTGAGGCATGTTACCGATTACCTGGGAATTCCGGGGAACGCCTCCGGACTGCTCTGATATGCTTTTCCTCTCGTATAACATCGAGCTCTGTCGACTTCTCGTTTCCAATTCGTGTAGTTCTTCCAGCATGGAACTTACGGTCCTTCGTAACACTTGAGCTTTCAGGAGCCCCATCTGCTGCAGCAAGTCATCTGTTTCTCCATCCTGAAACATTTGCGATGGTCTAGATCCACCATCTCCGTTCTCTTGTCTGGTGTAGCTAAATGGGTGTGCGATTCTGCTCTGACGACCCTTCATTGCTTTCAGTGGTTGATAACCCTGCGGTATAAAACAGGCATAGAATTTGAAGTTAGTAGTTCTACTTAGCCGTAGTGATTGCAGATCAAGTTGCTTCAATTCGTCTTACCTTTCACTTAGTCTAATTTTTGGTCATGGAGTGAAATTCAAACAGGAAATAATCAGACTGCTGTGGCAAATTTTGTACCTAGCTCTCGTGTTTGGAGATTTTCACTATCATCAACAGTGCCCAAAGTTTCAAGCACCTGGGGTGTATCACCAATCTGGGCAGAATTCCCAATTTCCATAGCTTCTTCATCCCATTGTTGAGCGACGTCGTCGTTTGGCATGAGATTAGACTGGTCAACGCCATCGAAAGTTGGACCTCTTCCTTGGACAGCCCTAGCCTGTTTACAATCCCGTGCATAATGACCAGGCTTTTGACAATTGAAACAGGTTTGGAATGGGCAATCCAGCACATCATGACTTGGGTCAAAACAGTTGTCACAAACTACCATAGACTGGGAGATTTTGCGACTTGATACGTCCATGAGTCCTTGTGGCTCACTCGGCCTTCGATTTAAACTCTGAAATGGTCTCTTGCTGATATGCTGAGATGGTCGACTAATCATGGTGTCTACTTGGGACAATCTGTTTGTAAGGCCTGCATTAGATTGCCGGTAGTTGAATTCCACTTGAGATGGCCAACCTTCCATGAATTGTGATGGTCTAGAGTTCACAGCGTTGAACTCATCTAGATTGCCATCCCTCGTACCCATCTGCGAAGGCCTTGTGTTCAAAAGCTGAGACTGTCGCGGAATCATAGTATCATTACCCATCTGCGACGCCCTGCTATTCAAGATCTGAGACTGTCGACTATTCGTAGGATCAAACGACTGTAGATCGCTATCTTGCATAATCTGCGATGGCCTGTTATTCAGAATCTGAGGCTGTCGGGACTTGACAGGATCAAGCTGTTGTAAATCTCCAACTTGCACAATCTGCGGTGGCCTGCTATTCAAAATCTGAGATTGGCGTGAATTGACAGGATCAAACTGTTGTAGATTGCCATCTTGCATGGTCTGCGATGGCCTGCTGTTGAGAAGTTGAGGCTGTCGATTATTCATGAGATCAAACTGCTGTCGATCACCATCTTGCATAATCTGCGATGGCCTGCTATTCAGAATCTGAAATTGGCGTGAATTGACAGGATCAAACTGTTGTAGATCCTGTCGACTATTCATGAGATCAAAGTGCTGTTGATCGCCATCTTGCATAATCTGCAATGGCCTGCTGTTGAGAAGTTGAGACTGTCTAGTATTCATAGGATCAACCTGTATATTGCCATCTTGCATAACTTCCGATGGTCTGCTGTTGAGAAGTTGGGACTGTCGATTATTCATGAGATCAAAGTGCTGTTGATCGCCATCTTGCATACTCTGCGATAACCTGCTGTTCAGAAGTTGAGATTGTCGGGAGTTCGTATTGTCGAACTGCCGCATATCGCCAGTTTGCATATTCATCAGAGGTCGGAGAAGCTGCAATGGTCGCGCATTCATAGGGTCAACCTGGTCGTCGCTCTGCGTATCATTATGAGAAGGCCGATTTAAAAGCTGAGACGGCTGTGGGTTTAAATTGTCAAACTGCTGTGGCGGCCTGCTGGTCAGAAACTGAGATGGCCGGATGTTTGCGTTATTAACTTGGTGTACATCCCTGTCGTGCATACCAATCTGCGCTTGTCCGCTATTAAACGAACGTGAAGGCTGGTTGTCAAAAGAGTAACGGTTCATGCTGCCCAGCTTTCGGAATCCGTCATCTTGGACAGTCAACTGATATGGCCTACTATTTAGAACATGCGGTGGTCGATTATCTGACGGACCAGGAGGGAACTGCTGGAGCTCGTCACCTTGGATGTTGGGCTGAGATGGTCTTCCGGTGAAAGCAAGGGATGCTCCTGGATTCTTACTGTCAACTTGAGACCCATCATATTGGAGATTCAACTTCACTCCTTGCATATTGTCCTGGGATAGTCTGTTGCCCTGCTGGTTGAGCTGCAATTGGTTCTTTGTCCAGGGCCATGTGCTTAACATCCCCGACTGATTTACCCCGTCACTGTGCATGTCGAATATTGAATTTCGTTTGTTGTTCGGGTCTAAATGTGAAGCTTGCTCATTTGGGTCGTAAGTTTGTACCTCAGATGGCTGGTTATCCATGTTGCCAAAGTTCTGTCGAGGCCTGTTAATGCTATCTAAGTTCATGCGATCTTGTCCATCCGGGATATTACCTAACAATTTCCCAGATGAATTCCTCCAAGTATTACGTCGAAATTCTGACTGCGGTGACAAGCTCTTCCTTTCACCCCTTTCGGACGAAGTCCGGTTGTTGCCTGGAACAGACCTCCTAAATCTGTCCATTTCGTACTGCAGGTCCTGTCGAAGGTTCTCGTTCTCGCCGAGTGGATCTCGTGAGTTCAGCTCATTCCATGGTTGCTGAGGAAGGTTATTTAATAATTGAGTGATAGAATTCATCCCACTCAACAATTTTGTTATCGATGCCATTTTCTGTCCCGAATTCTCAGATTTCCCGGTTTCAAGGTCAGACAAGCCATGTGGTCGAGAGCTAGACGTTGGCTCCATTGAGGATGCCCTTTGCAGATTCTCAGGATAACTGGTGTATGACAGACTGCCATAACCACGAGATCCTTCAGACGTGCCAAAACTTACCGAGCCACCAGAATCCAGCGGCGTAGTCTCCGCTTTCCTGTGTCGATGATAACTCTTCTCTCTCTTATTGGCTCCCATTTCACTAGACTTGTCCATATCTAGCGGTGGTGGTGGTGGTACCGAAACGCCATACTTCATTTCGGTGTCCTCGTTGACGCCATCCAAGATTTGAGAATGAGATTGCCTCCGACGGCGATCAGCTGACTCATGCCGGTTGTGTCCTGTACAACGATCTCGGGAAGTGGAACCCGTGAAGTAGCTTGTGCCTGTACAAGTGCTATATTCGTGAGGCAGACTATGAGAGCTCCTCCTATGATGTCTCGATCTTTCCTTGCTTTTATGAGATCGCTCACGACTGCCGTCGCTGGGTCTCTGATTGCTAACACCAGAACCCTCTCTACTGAGTCTTTTTGAAGAACTACCCACTAACAAAGACCCCTTTTCCTGTGGGGAAGATTGAAGAATTTTGAATAGGGGATTCTCAGATATTCTAGACTCATTTCTGTATCTCCGTTGCGAACATGAGTCGGTAGATCTCGATCGTGAGTTATCAGAGCTTCGTGAATTGCTATAATTACTTCCATACGTCGTCTCCCTACGTTCCTCGACACGCGAATCCCTTTCAATTTGGGACGTATTCGTCGCCTGATCCTGGGTTTCCAACGTCTCCATACGTTCCTCGAAACGGGAATCCCTTTCAAGTTGGGACGTTTTCCTCGTCTGATCCTCGGTTTCGGAAACCCGAGAATCGCATGTAGTCGGTTCAAACACGTGATTGCAGGGCTTGCTATTGGCATCAACTCCGCTTTCTCCTTCCACTTGAGCTGAAGTTTCGCTGGAATTGAGACTTTCGAAGGACAACACTGCCGCCAAACCTTGAGGTTTCCTTACTGGTGGGGGATTCAGAAAAGGCCGTTGTTCCGTCAGAGCAGCTATAAGGCCTGGAGGTTGATCTCCCAACATGCGAGTTTGATACTTGTGAACGTTGAAAGGTTGTTCAGCGATATACTTGGCTCTCCGACGCAAAACCTGGTTGTCCCCTCTTGTACCTTCTTCATCCTCAGTGCATGAAGGTCTTCTTTCCTCAATGACTAAATCTTGCAGAGTTCTCACTGATCTGCCAGAATTCTGTTTCCTGCTATCCTCTGACAAAAGTAAGTTCACAAACCTCTGTGGACTTCCGTCTGTATGTTCCAAATTCCCATCTTCGTCATCAATAAACAAGTTAACTGATTTGAGATGACTCAAAGTGCCATCTGGTTTCAAGCACCCATCTAATCTCATCTCAGTGTGCAATATTGGACGATCGTCGCCTTCCTTACGTGTCGAACTGGATTCACCTGCCAACGGATCTCGCAGCACACTGGCAGTTACCACGAGAGACATAGTCCCCAAGTTCCCTGGCGTATGTGCTGTAGCACTTGCTGCACTGCGACACGAAGGTAGAGCAATGTCATTGTCTCCCATCCTAAAACTTGCTCCACGTGGATCCGAAATTCTGCGTGTATCTCTTCTCTCCATCTCTTCTTGCTCACTCCGAGTTGCCTTAAACTCGGACGAGTCAGATATCCAGTCCCTACGGCTTTTTACCATCTTACAATTCGGACTGACCGATTAGTACGTCAGGTTTCGATATGCTAGGCAATTCCTAACAAACGAAATGGGCATTAGAATGATAAGTTTCGCGTGTAGAATAGGTCATATAGTCTTGGAGTCATCATTTCATCCTTGATTCCACCCGCAGCATATTATTTAGACAAGTCCATCGTGATCTTGAAGATAGTTGGGTCCTTCTCTTGAGCACTTTATAGAGTCGTCAGAGTACTTGTCTTCTTCTGCTCGACCCGATGGATCATCCTACTGGCATTGTCTTTCCTTACGAAGAAGCCATTTTGCTCGGCTTCTTCGCAGTTGTTGCAACAGCCGACAAGGAGCTTCTCGCTTGATCGTCACTGCACCGTCATTTCATGTTGTGAATCAATCTAGCACAATTGCTTCACCTTTGCTGCGCTTGGAGCAAAACCCATGTAGCTTTGGTACTCCTCTCAATTAGGGCATATACCTTGTACCACATAATTAAATAATTCAACTTGAGTGTGTATGAGATTTCTTGAGCAGTTGTTAAAGAAGAATGCTCGTAGACACATTAGAGCTTTAGATAGTATAGATATACGTACATGTGGATTTTATGTTCGTCAACGTCTATAGTTAACCAGGTCATTGAAATCCTGTAAGGCTCAAAGTCTTCGAAAGCAGTACCCATCTCTGCAGTTCTCATACTTGTAGTACTTTACCAACTTATTCCCAGCTTCTTAGACGCAAGGGCGTTCCCACAGCATTACTACACGAATCCGATGCGAATTTGGCTACTCCCGCTTTGAATCATCACTTCTTATACATGCAAGACTTTCTCCACTTTCCGTGTCCAATGCAGGTTCACAAATTTAAACTTCCAAGTGTTATTTTGAAATCCTTTGCCACGGAATCCCTCCAGCATTTTTCTATCAGAATAGTGGGCTCCGCACTCAAAATCAAATCGTGAAAACATTGAGGTAGGTAACATAGCTGCCACGCTGAGTGTAGTTAAGAAGCATGAGTTCCCCGATCTGAACATGGAAATTAATTTTCTCTGTATTTAAGTCATTGTACTCTTGAGATCTCCATCTCTCTCTGGCCTCACCTGCAGAGAATAACTCGATGCAGTTCTCTAGAAAGTTTAGGTAACTTTGATTCACTCAAAATTTCCAGAGAAGCAAGAACACAAAAGCTTCTGTTTGTTCCGACCTTCTTCTTCATGCCTTACTCCCTGAATCCCTCGCAACAAGAAAGAGTGTCAATCGTGACAAGCCACACACTGATGTGAAGAATGGCTCTTTGACACACGGTACATCGCATTCCATAATTTCCAGAGCCGAAAGAGGAATCGACGTATGCCTTTCTGCAAGCAAAGATTTAGGGTTTAGTATTGCAACTCGAAATCTGAACAGACCCAGGATTTCACACGGATCTGGTTTGTGATTTCGGAGTGAACGTAGCACCTGCAGTTCTCAACAAAACAGAATCGATTTCCCCTGTTCTTGCATCCACGCGGAGCAGTGAAATCTTCGCACTGAAATACATCAATTTTGTTCTGCGCCCCGTTGAATCTCCTCCGATTCCATTAACTCGGAAAGTTCACAAAGGCAAAGCCCCTGTTCGGGAATTCCCTCCCAGAATCAATCACTCCCCGACGTAATGTCAAGGAAATCAACGAAGACCAGCACAGTCTATAAACCTGGACTCTCTGCACCAGACCCACAATTTGACCCTCTAATCGCAGTCCTCAGTCAACTCTCCCGCAATCTCGTCCGCCCCGCCCTCAATTGTTTGCCATTGAGCGCTTCCTTTGGTAGTAAAATGCAGGCTCCCACTACAGAGAATTCTTGCGAGATTTAGTAAGTTCATCACGACATTCCATCCAATTTGACGACGGACTTTGGGCTCCGACGTTGTAACCGAAGCGGAACTTTCTCCGTCAATCCAGTGAAACTTCGACTCCGTCCTGTCGCATATCTCTTCCCAACGATTCTCCGGCCACGTGCTGACCCAGAAGCGGGCATCGAGCAGAGTGACCCTCCGGAGTAAATGCGGAGATAACGTTAATAGAGTACTGCCATAGATCACTTCAATTTTAGTGTCCATTTCAACTAATCAGCAGTACTTTTTGAGGTTACAGAGAAAGTGGCCTAGCGCTTTTTCAATTATTTATCCTCTAAATCTTGTGACACTGAACCCCTAATCTAATCCAAGCTTGCAAGAGACTAACTAGTTTATGCCAGAATCGTTACGTATGTCTGCAAAATAGTAATGGGAACTGGACATTGGACCTTCTTAACGTAGGGAAGATTAGATTCTGTTGTTTCTCTCTGTTAAATCAGCCCGACTGGCACACTAATCGCCAGAAGATGCTTCTTTTACATCTCATAGTTCTCCTGGAGATCCCTCACTAACTGTACTCTCCTGTGGAAATTTGTTCAACTATTTTGTAAAGGAGTCTGAATCCTAGCCCCTCCAGAGAATCATGTCCGAAGTCAACATAGTAAAAATCCGAGATTTAAAGCCTGAAACAGAAGGCCAGTTGACAACAGACAGGCCTAACATCAACATTAAAGACCGAATGGAATTAAGAGCAAATGTTGTTGATCACACATATGTAGTGTCTGTGGAGAAATGAAACGACCATTCCGCATTTGACTACAACTGGAGTATCAGATTTGGTGGTGAGATCCATGAGCCACGACTCATCTCATGTCTGTCATGGTCAGTTGTTGGACAACTGCACGCCTTTCACATGGGTGCCATCGACTTGAGAACTACAGCCATGAGTACCAAATGATGATAGTCTCGTGGGGAAATATGAGCTGTTTCTAACGAGCAGTTTGTGTAATCTCCAGTTAATGCTTACTTAATATTCACTGACAGTCAAACATTCTCGGGATAACAAAACTGCAAGTAATGGAGTGCAAATTTGCACTAACAAAATGAACAAGATTGTGGGTTAGCCATCGACAACAAAATACACAACAGCGTGTCAAAAGTACGATTACGTATTAGACTCATGACACATTTGATCATCTCTAATTAATTTAGGGAGTGTCTAGGTTTACACCCCAAACTTCTAAGTTGATTCTGATTGGTTACCTGCTATCACCACCGCTTTGATTCGTATCACCATGCGTTGTAACTAAACCATCTGCCGCATACGGTGATCAACCAATCAGAATCCACTGGGGTGTCAACCTAGCAAATGGGGATGTCAACCTAGAGGATCCCTTAATTTATGCAAATTCCCAAACAGCCAAAAGCCAAGTGCATCCGAGACCTTTTGCCAAAACATCTGACATTGACCTCCGATACAACGTCGTATGCCTGAAACGGCCCCTTCATAAACCGTAAACATCAAGTAAACATTTCTCAAGTGAGATTAATTTATTATCTAAACCAGTAAGTTTCCTACTCTGTGCAAAAAGCCCGTGCCATACTTAAGTGCTGTGTACACTGCATTTAACAAACCAATTTACAAGGGGCGTTATCATTGCTGTCTCTTCGGACATTCTGCTGCATCTTCCTCTAGAGAAATCAACGACCGGTCTACAAATGCATTGTCTTACTCACGGGAAACAGCAGAGGTTGAGAAGGAGGATTGCATCTTGCACAAGGATCTGTGTTTACCTGACCTCTGAAGGTTAATTGCCACTGTTACCAAACCACAAGACGAGCAGGTTTCGTAACTAAGCAGGCGACCACTTCGGCAAGATAACTCAACGTCATTGACCGCTAGAATAAGGCGTTGAGCGTGGGCATCGAAAGTATTAAACTCGTAGGAATTTTCATTTAACGTAAAGGTGTATGTGCACAAATTGGCGTTGTAACCATTCACATGATAACTAATTACAGGCGTTGTGACCTTCACATGATATCCGAGGTATGGATCGGGACATGATAAGAACCAGCAATAAACTGATAATCGAGAACTTTTACAATGGTACAAGCTATGTCGTTTGGAAACTCAAGATCCATGCCATGTTAAGAATGGATAATATATGGAGGATATCGACCCGAGCAGAAGAGGGTTCAAGGGAACATCCAGGAGCTTTTGACAAGAGCAAGGAAAACGCGTTGTCCATCGCGGACAGTGATGAAAGGGGCGAGGCGGGCGGAGCGAGGTGCTGGCACAAGGGGCGAGGACAAGAGGCTTGAGGGTTATTGAGGCGCTGGTGGATGGCGCGCGACGAGGGGCCATGGGAGGAGGACGGTTTGCGCGACCTCACCACGTGGTTACGCGCCAAGCTGCGCCGACGAGGGAAGCGCACGACGAGGGAAGGGGCGAACGGTGAGCCGCAGCTTGTGCAGAGGAGGCGCTTGACCTGCGAGGGGCAGCTGCTGCACCGAAGCGGAGATTGTTCGGAATTCATGCTTTCGATTTGCTGCGGATCGCTATCTCGTGAACTCATGTGGGATGACCTGCTATCCAGAAGTTGAGTGTGTACAGTTTTCACGGGATCAAACTGCTCTAGATCGCAGCCCTGGGTACTTTGTGCTTGCCTGCTGTTCAGAAGCTGAGAGTCGGGAGTTCATATTGTCGAACTGTTGCATATTGGTAGCTTGTATATCCATCTGCGGTTGCCTGCGGTTTACTAGTCGAGACTGTTGAGGATCACGTAACGGATCAGGAATAAACTGCTGGAGCTCGTCACCTTGGTTGTTGGCTTGTGATTGTCTGCCGGTGAAATCCTGAGACGTTCCAGGATTCATACCGTCCTTCTGGAGAAGCTCCGAAGGTCTGCGATTCAGTAAACTGTTATTAAAAATCTCAGCTTGTCGGGTGTTCGCATCAAAGAGCTGTTCTGACTGCGTTGATACGCTCTTTCTCTCACCCCTTCCGAAGTGGTCTTGTTGTTGCCAGGAACAGACTTCCTAAAACTGTCCAATTCGTACCGCAGTTCTATGATTTCCGAGAGGTCTTGTGGGATGTTCTCATTATCTCTCGGTCGATCTCGTGAATGTGGCTGAATCCATTGCCGCTTAGGAATCTTATCTAATAATCGAGCAAGAGAATTCATATCATTCAGTAATTTTTGTAGAGATGCCGTTTGGCGTTCCGAGTCCGCAGATGCAGATGTACTGGTTTCAAGGTCATTCAAACCTTGTGGTCGAGCGCTAGAAGTTGGGTTCGATTGAGGATCCTCTATCCGGAATCTGTCTACAACTGTAAGAAGACATATTATTACGATCGGTGTTTTTCTTTTTCATGTGTGGATGACAATCTCCCCTCTTGTCGGTTTCCATTTCACACAACTGGTCCATATTTGGTGGTGGTGTTGAATAACGTCCCTTCACTTGGATGACATCGTTGACTGCGTCCAGACTTTGATAATAAGATTGCCCGCGATGGCATGTTCCATCACCTACCCGATGTTGGGTACATTCACTACTGCAATCCTTGCTCATGTGAGAACTCTGCGTACTGCTACCAGAATCGCCTGCACTGAGACCTTTTGAATCATCATTCGGTAATGAACACACCCTTTCATCTGGAGCAGATTGAAGAATGTGAGTGAAGATTCTTATGATCTCTAGGCTCGTCTCTAGATCTCCTGGGTAATGGAGAGTCTTCAGAGCTTCCTGAATAATTATCATCACGTCCATATATCTTCGAATTCTCCTTGGTCCGTTCTTCATTAGTCTTTTCATCTCCGGTCGGCTCAAACACCTGGTTGCTTCAACTCAAATTCAAAGAATTTGAGTTGAAGACTCCGTTGAGCGATGTCTTTCAAAAGATAATACTGTTGCAAGACCTTGACGTTTCCTTTCCGGAGGTTTCAGAAAAGGTCGTCTTTCCGTTAGTGCAGCTACAAGGCCCGGAGGTTGATCTCCCAACATGCGTGCTTGATACTTGTGGACGCTGAAGCGATGAATTTCGCAATCCGATTCACAGGATGGTTATCCCTTCTTGTGTCTTCCTCGTTTTCATTGCCGGAATATCTTTCCTCAATCTCTACATCTTGCAGAGTTGTCACTGATCTGCCAGATTTCTGCTCCTGCTATCCTCTAAACAAAGTACGTCTTCGTCGTCTGTATATAACTTGACTGGTTCGAGATGACTTACAGTGCCACCAGGTTTCAAACACACAGCTAAACGCACCTCAGTGTGTATAATAAGGGACGATTATCGCATTCATTACGTGTCGAACTGGATTCACCTGTCACTGGATCTCGCAGCACAGTGGCAGCTACCACGAGGGATATATTCCCCAAGTTCCCGGGCGTATTGCGGCGCGTGGATCCAGATATCTCCGGAAATCTCTTCTTGCTCACCGAGTTGAAACATACTCGGATGAGTCACAGCTCGAGTCCCTACGTTCTTTTCCCATCTTACGGATCTGGTCACCAATTCAGTTGTCAATTTCCGGTTTGCTAGGCAATTCGTAACACCGAAAGTCTTAAGAATGTCATGCTTTGTGTGTAGGATAGGTCATGGGGGCGCGGAGCCATCATTTCCTACTTGACCGCATCCGTGGTATAAAATCCAGACAAAAGGCTCATCCTGAACTAGAAGATAGTCGGTTATTTCTCAATCGTGCCTAGTCTCCCTTTAAGTGCCGATGGACTCGCCTTCTTCAGCTCGGTTGAATGAGTTATTCATGGCCCCAGTCTTGTCGACGCAAGGGCGTTCCTACAACTCCAATACAAACTTTGCCACTCTTTTCTTTGAATCCTCACTCTTTGTACATGAAAACCGTTCCCACTGTCCCCGTCTAAATCCATTCCAAACTTCAAATGTCAAATTGACATGTCCTCTCCCACCGTATCTCACCCTCATCTCTCCAAAACGATAATGGGTTTCGGATTCGAAACTGTAGATCGTGTAATCTTGGAGGTTGGTACTCAGTTTACGTAGCTGCCACGCCGAGTGAACATAAGGTAGTAAAGAAGCATGATTTTCCTCTCCTATCATGAATATGCTGCGTATTTGGGCAACTGTATTTTTGGGATTCCAATCTCCCTGTGGCTTCACCTGCATCACAACATCGACGCAGTTCTCTCCAACTTCCTATAGTACTAACTTTGATTCACCCGAAATTTTTGAAGAAGCAAGAACACAAAAGCCTCTGAATAATTTGACCTTATTCTTCATGCGCTGTCCCCAGTTTTTAAGTAGAACCCTCCTACCGTTAAGAGTATTGATCGTGACAGGCTGATTTGAAATTGCCTCTCCGACTACAAGTACTACGCAGTCAAAGTCCGTGATTCCCAGGTCGAACAGTTCTCGACGCATGCCTTGCGGCAGTGCAGAAGAGTGAGGTCTTATCTTGTAATTCGAAATCTGAACAGGAACTCACACAAATATGATCTATGATTCGGTGTGAAAGTAGCACGCTCAGATTTAAACAGAATGGATTCAATTGCTCTGTTCTCTCGTCTACTCGAACGAAGTGATCCTCGCACTGGATGTACTCTCCTGCAGGCCAAAAGCGTCCCGTTGTATCTCCTCCAGTTTAATATTTGAAAATTTCTCGGGCCCATGTCTAGAGAATCTCCCTCGGCATCAATCGCTCCCACAAACCGTATGAAGAAAAGCGACGAAGACCAGCGTTTACGAAACAAGCCTCTCTGGACCCCAAGGCCAAGTGGAGCATTGTTTCGAATTCCAGCGTCAATTCTCTGCCGCCAAGCCACCGCAATTGTCCATCTTTTCTTCACCTGTGCGACTTCGAGCGCTTTCGTGGGCAGCAGAACGCAGAGGAGAATCTCAATTAGGAGGATCCTGACGAGATTCGGTGAGTTCATGAATCATGACATCCCATCGTCTTTGCGACGGACTTAAGCTTTGGCCCCCGTTTTAGAATGACCCAAGTAACTTTCTCCGTCCGCAAACTTTACTTCCGTCTTGTTATATTACATCTACTAAAGAGCTTCTCCGTCCGAGTTTTGTCCTCCTTCCCGGCGGCAGAATCTTTGCCGCCGTCGAAACCCATCACATGGCATTACGTCACAGATCTAAAGACGAAGCCAGTTAAGTTTCTAAGCCTACTGCCGAGGAAATGGAGGTCGAGCTACCACTACATCATTTCAATAACTATCTGTGGGGTTTTGAAGTTTTGTTGCTGAGGCCCATTACACCAGAACTGTTTGTTTACAAGACAAATGTGGCGTAGCAGATATTCGTTTTACTATTTTAGTAAATTTGTGATGAAGATATCGACCATTACAAGAAGTCTAACTTTGCAAGAAATTGATGAGTTCATGCCTGACTCGTCAAATACCCGAGTATGTTCGCAGAATAGTCAGGTGAATAGGAGTTGAAGGCTTTTCATATAGGGAAGATGAGATTCCGTTGTTTTCTCTCTCTTAAATGAGCCCTGCTGCCGCAGTAATCGCCAGAAAATTCTCCTGTTAGATCTCGTAGTTCCATTGAAGATGCACTCACTATCAGTGTACTCTACTCTTGCAGAAACTTGTTGAACGATATTGCGAGGGGTCTGAATGACAACCATCTTTGTTAAACTCCAACGCTTCAGAGAATCATGTCTGAAATACACTGGGAAACTTCGAATGTAAATAAAGCCTGAAATGTTCAAAATAGACATGGCGAGGGTAAAGACCAGGTGGAAACGTATGAGAGAGCATATGGGGTGTCCGGGAAAGTGAAACGACAATTGCCGAGATTCATCTTAGATCCTGAATCAATGCACCAAGGACTTCATGTGTGTCATAGCCAGGCCAGTCGTCAGTTCTAGGACACAAGCACGCCTTTCACGTGAAATAGATGGCGTAAAGATGGCAAACAGATGTGCTGCGGTAGAGAAAGCTAGTTTGAGAACCACACTCATGTGTAGAAATTGACGGTTGTTATCGTGGAGAAAGATGAGCTGTCCCCAGCGTTCCGTTCTGTTACTCTCCACTTAATTGCATACTATTAATACATCCACTGTCAAACATTCTCGGCAGAATAAACTTGCGGGTAATGGAGTGCAAATTTGAGCACAAGATTGTGTTTTGGTCTGGAAACAAGAGACCAACTATCGCGTTAGTAGTCTTAAATACATATAGTCTTAAATACGTATTAGCACTCATTACATATCTTAATCACTCTGCTTCACTTTTTGAAATTCCGAAACAGTAAAAAACAAAACTGCATTTCAGTACTGACGAAATTTCAACACCTTTCGGCTACATCACTGACGATTACCCTCCTGATCCAACATTGTAATACGGTCCTGTGTGTTAACGGTTGCCTAAATGGCAACTTTACAGACGGTAATCGAGTGCAAACTCCCCAGGGGATTAATTGTTGCCTAAACTAGTTTGTTCACTGCACTCTGTGTTAACAGCCCGTGCTGTACTTCAGTAATGAGTACACTGCATTAAACAAACCCATTTCACAACGAAAGTTTATGATCAGTGCCCTTACGGACATTCTGTTGCATTTCCGTCTGGAGCTATCAACGAGCATGTGAGATGTTTCAAATGGGAAAAGCCCATGTTCCATGAGGAGGAACACATTCCTTACAAAGGCCTTGTTTAATATTCCCCGCTTAGTTAACTGCTATAGTTAGATTTTTTTTTCTACGCGGTCGTCCTTCTCGTTAACTGCTATAGTTATCAAAGTGAAAGCTGGCTCGCTAGATATCCAGATTACATTTCTCACAAGGACCTTGTTTAACATTCCCCACTTAGTTAAGTACAGTAGTAAGCAAGTGAGAGAAGGCTCACTAATTAACCAGGTAACAGCTAATTTCTCGTAGTTTTGCTTGTAGTTATATCTTCTTTGGAGTTAGTTGTCCTTCAACAGGAAACATACTGACGACTAGGAGAGCAATGAGAAAGATTCTAGAGATAGTTTTTTGCTATCCAATGGTGAATAAGGAAACATACTGACGACTAGGAGAGCAATGAGAAAGATTCTAGAGATAGTTTTTTGCTATCCAATGGTGAATAAGTGAGTGACGCATTGTAGGACTAAGTTACTTAAGAGCAAACACCTGACATTTTTACTTTGGCATTGGGAGCTTAGTTCACCCGCAAAAGGAGAAGTAGGAAGGAGAGAAAATTAGGGGACCTTTGGGATTAACCCTAAAATGGACCACGGAACACTAGAAGAATGTGCTTGGGTTAGATGCATCCATCCTTGATTGCATCACCATTGGTACCAAATTTGGGAATGTAGGAGACAAAATAAACAAGAAGATAGCAGAGTTGTTCAATGAGAAGCGCTCCACCAATAATAGTTGGAAGGTAGCTAGTTACAAGGATGAAGCCCCGATGGCGATGGCGGTTGTAAAAGCCATGATGAAGTTTCTAAGACCAAAGAGAACAACTCACTTGACCATCAATCAAGCAATTTTCTTTGACTATGTTGTGGTGCACACAATTTTCAAAAAATTACAATTTTTGTGTGTGTGTTGTTTTTATAAAGATGAGAGGTATTCCTTTCATATTTGGAGAAAGAAGTCTTCATATTTGTGAGATTCTTTGCATCTATCAGTTTACTTGGCATGAGAAAAAAGAGGGAGGTTATGAAGAATAGGACAAGTATGAAGAATAAACCAAACCAAAGAGAGATAGTATGAAGACTCTTTGCCAAAAGAGTTTCAAAATCAAATACCGTATTGCAAGTTCAAACTATCACAACATTTGTAGTGCCAAAGCTAGGTTACTTAGACGTTGGAATGGTAGTGTTTGTAGTCATAGGTATTTTGATAATTACTCATGGACTACTTGTTGGCGTTCCAATTTTATGTTAGGGTTATTGATCACATGGTTGGACCCATCGTCACTTGCACCGTTAGCACCGTCAAATGTGCCATCAACGGTGTCATTAGGGCTAGAAACCTAGGTCAAGTAGAGGGGTATAACTTCAAAGTGCAACTCCAAAGAGCTCACTTCTCTAATGTTGAGCTTTCGAGTTCTTGGCTATGGTGGACAGAGGTTGGTGAGCATTACCTAGAGTTTCTTAGCTAGAGTGGATGTGGCTTTATTATAAATAGTGCCTAATTGTTAGAAGATTGTTAAGTGAAGGATAGAGTACATACATGATTTGGGTGTGATTTGAGTGGAAGAATAAACAAATTATATCAAAGAAGTGAGAGTCAAGGAGAGATCAAGAGCAAGAACTAAGGATGTTGGTGATATCTCCAAGCTTGGCGGATCTTTTGTACTTTGATTGTGGTCCTAGATTTCCTTGAGAGGGATTGTTTGCAGAAGCCCTATGCAAGTTGATGTAGATTTGGTAGTGGGGCAAATGGTACGTGGAAGCGTTGGCAAAATTTTGAGAATTGAGTCAATTTGAGATAGTGTGTGTTTGATTTGAGCCCGAGAGGTGAAATTAGGGTTGATTTGGTGAAAGTTAGCTCAAAGTGCAAAATTGAAGGTAGAATTGTGAACCTATCTCCTCGAATGAGGGATTTAGAGATCCCCACCATCTCAATTTGGCCAGAGTTGAGAGTTAGTGGAAGATTTGGTGATTAGCCAACTATAAAGTTGGAGGTTGCTCTAGCTAGTGCTCGAGTTGGCCAAAGTTGGGTGAAGCTTGGCTCATTTGGTTGAATTTAGAGGCTTCAAGGCATAGGGCTATGGGCTAAAGAGGCCTAAAAGGGCAAACAAGCCAACTTGTTGGTACGAGACTAGTTAGTTTAGATGAGTTTTTGGTCACCATTTGGCAAAATCTGCCCACCCTTCTAGATTGTGCGCAATAGGGTTTGAATCCTGAATCTCTAGTTTCTAGATTGGTGCTCTAGCCAATTGGTCTACCTTCACTTGTTATCATAGTGATTGGTTGATTGATACATATACACATGTAGCTTTGGCTATGAGAGGTAGTTTGGTCCCATCCTTGGTGATCCTTATAGCTTAGGAGTATGTAGACCCTCATATTATGTCAAATGCCAAATGGTGGTAGAGTCAGTCTAGTACTAATTTATGAAATGGAGGGTTTTGTTTAGACTTCTTGTGATTGGACCCCCTCCATTCTCTACTTCTTGTTTGTGCACCATGTTTGTGTGAGGTGCATTGGCTTTAGAGCATTGGTGCTTTGGTGTGCTCTCAATAGTGAGGTTGGAGTGATGACTAGTCAAACTACCTATGTTTCTCCTCATTGAGTCAGGAAGTGATGACTTGCATATCATGAGAGTGTGTTGTGATTGCATATTATAGATCATTCTTTCTCCTAGCGTAGTTGTTGTAGTAGAGCTACATTAGTGAGTGGTGTTCAATTGGTGGTGGCACTTGGTGGGGTACTTGTGGTGGTTATTGTTGTGGTTTGAGTTACATTACCAAGATGGAGTTCTTTGGGGATTCCAAATGAGATAGCACTATAGTACATGGTAGGTTTACACAAAGTAGCACTTGGTATTAGCATGTATCGTAGGTCCCAATGAGGGAGGAGATTGACTTTGATTTGGAATTTGATATAAGAGCTGATTAAGTTGAAAGTGCACTTGGTGTGTTCACACCATTGTTATGGGACATGGACACGATTTATGAGGCATCCAAAGGCTCTAGGCACTACTTTGGTATAGTGGGTACCATTGAGTTGGATGAATTCATCCAAAGTTTAATAAGTTGGTGTGATCCATAGTAGATGTGGAACCTGACATTGTTCAGATTCTTCATGGCATGAAAGGGGTTGTTTTAGCACTTGGAGGATCCACCAATGGATGACTATCATGAGTTCAAGAGAGTTCACATGGAGGAGATCAAGCTATAGAGATATCATTGGTCTCCAAACTACATCTATATCGCTTCAAGCTTGGTTGCTAGGGGTAGATTAGTAGTACCCAAAAGTTCTAACTCTAATAGCATTGGTGGATCTAGTGGAGGTGCACTAGTTAAAGATGGTGCTACTTTAAGTGGGAGTACCATTACAGGAGGTGATGTAGTATTGGGGTTTAATCCCATGGTGAAGTTCTTCTAGTGCTTGAGGCAGAACTACCAGGGTGTGCGGATTGAAAGTTGAGGAGCTTGCAAGAGTTCCAACGGAAGGTTGGAAAGAGCCTATGTAAGGCATACACTCACATGAGATGGCTAATAAGTTTCACTCATGGAGTTATTGAGGCCCAAACTATCCAATTTTGGTATGGGATCCTAGACAAGGAGTTTGTGATGTAGAGTACATAATGCTATGTTGTTATAAGCTACTTCACCTACTTTGATAATGGTCTTTAGTTTGGCCAAGTGTAACAATATGGAGTTTAGTGATAAAGTTAGTTAGGGCTAACAAAGTAATGAATAGACTAGAATATTCCAAAAGTATCTAGGAAGCTTCTTGGGAAGCTTCTTGACTAGATTAGCTTGCATCCAAAGTAGATAGCTTCTAGAAGCTTCCAATTAGCTTAACTTGCATGCCAAATAAGTGGTTTCTAGAAGGAAACTTCTTGAGAAGCTTCTCAATTAACTTGGCTTGCACTCCAAGAAAGCGACTCAAAGAAGCTTCTTGAGAAGCTTTTCAAGAGCCTTGTATGCTCCCTATATATACCAAAGCCAAAGCTCATGCTAGGCATTTGGATTTTTCCCATACTCAAGTGTCTCAATATGATCTTTTATTCTCCTATTTCTCTCCTTGGTCTTTGTCTTTTACATTGGTATCAGAGTAGGATTGGATGGATAGAATTTATGGACCACCAAATCCATTTCTGCCAAACCATTGGGATATTTTTGCCTAGTTACTACCCAAGCATCATTTCACACAATTCATCACCTCACGCTTTGGGTAGGATTTACCGAATACATTCACCTTGTTGTTTGAGGAACCCTTGGTACTTCTGGTTGTAACTTATGGAGAATGATGGGCGTGTCGCATCTATATGTTAATAAATTAGATAGGTTGGGAGTGGTGCAATAGAAGTGGTAACCATGGCAGCAATGCCCAAGATTATCATTGCTATGCAGTAACAAATTGAGCACCTTACTTGATTGTTGGATGAATGAGATCATTGACGATAAGAGCACATAGAGAGAGTACCAATTCGAGAAGGAGAACACCAAATCTGATTTCTAAAAACCAAGGTTTTTGAAGGTAAGAATCTCCCAAGTGCAGTGGAGAATTTTGTGTTTGACTGTGGATATTATTTTGAAGCTACAAATCTTCAAGATGAATAGAAAAAAATTCTCTTGGCTTCTAACCAATTGGACGGAGTAGCAAAACTATGGTGGCGATTCCAAGTGGAGCAAGTTGAATGCAAATTGTTACACCAATCTTGACATGGGCAGAATTCAAGAATACAATAATTGGTCAATTCCAAGCTATAAATGCCACACAAGTTGCACGAGATAGGTTGGCAAAGTTGAAACAGATTGGTTCTATAAGAAGTTACATCACGCATTTCCATAACACCATCATGCAAATTCTATATATACTAGAAGGTGAAGCTCTAGATCAATTTCTGAGGGGCTTGAAATCACAAATCAAATTAGAGATAACTATGCAAGAGCCACAACACTTAGAGGAAACCATGCAATTGACCAAATGCTTTGATCCTTGGTTGCAACAACTTGATCGTGACCTTGACCTCCACAGAACCTACCAATACACTACAAACGGGTGGGGGAGCTGGCACCAATGGAGATTGATGCCATTCAATGGAAACCATTTGGCACTATAAATAGAGAAAAATACAATAAAATGGTGGTTGTTTATATTGTCACCAAATTGGACATTGCATCATTGAATATCCACTCAAGAATGGGCGATCTCAACAAGTCACCCACATGGAGTTTGTGGAGCAAAACGATCAAGGAAACAAGGAATCCCAATAGGAGATTTTGAGCTACCTACTAGGAACTTGATTAGTTCCAAAGGGATTGAAGGCTTGACCTATGCAAGTGAAGCAAACTTGCAAGGTATGATTTCTGATCATGGTTGTAGGATTTTGGTTGATTCTAGAAGTTCAAAAAATTGCTTGTCCATGCAATTAGTAAAGGAATTATGTATTCTTATCAAGCCAATAATTGGAAGTAGATTGATGATGGTGGATGAAAGAAATGGTTTTGCATTTTGTACCTTGCATCCTATTACCTTCAAGATTGGAGAAGAGTATTTGGAGTGAATGAGGTTTGTAGTGGCACCTCAACATTATAATGTCATTCTAGGTCTACCTTGGCTTGAACATCATAAGGTTCAATTTGATTACATCTGACAAAAAATTCAAGTATAACACCAAGGTAGGAATATTTGATTAGGTTGTTTTGCTCCTTTGAGTAAGACACCTAAGAATAGCTAGCCCCAAGATGAGAAGTTTATCAAGAAAGCAACCATATAGTAAAATTCAAAGGAAGATAAGTCCCAAGATGGGAAGTTTGTCAAGAAAGCAACCATAGATCAAGCTTTGAAGGAAGATAAGTCCCAAGATGAGAAGTTTGTCAAGAAAGCAACCATAGAGCAAGATTTCAAGGAAGATAAGTCTCAAGATGGGAACTTTGTCAAGAAAGCAACCATAGAGCAAACTTTGAAGGAAGATAACTCCCAAGATGAGAAGTTTGTCAAGAAAGCAACCATAGAGCAAGATTTGAAGGAAGATAAGTCCATAGATGGGAAGTTTGTTAGTAAAGCAAATATAGAGGGGAAGCTTTGGAGGAAGATAAGTTTATTTTTGCAGCGTGAATCAAGCCGATTGCACAAGGAAAATCTGAGGAGGGTCAAGAGCCTTATCAAGCAATGCTTGATCAAATAGTTCAAGAGTTTACAATTGTGTTTTTGAATGATCTGCCAAAGGAATTACCCTCCGATTGTAGTATGCCCTTCAAGATTGAGTTATTGTCAGTGAGTACTCCAATGAGTAGACCAATCTATTGACTCTCACCAAAGGAGTTGGAAGAGTTGCAAAAAATGCTTACAGAGTTGTTGGGGAAGGATTTCATATGACATAGTACATCTCCTTGGGAAACACCAATATTTTTCATTCCAAAGAGCAATGGAAGACTTCATTTTTGTATTGATTACTATGGGCTCAATAAACAAAGAATGACAAATGGATATCCCTTGCCTTGAATTGATGACTTGCTTGATCAATTAAGTGGAGCACGGTACTTCTCCAAGTTAGATCTTTGCAATGGCTATTGGCAAATCTCCATTGATAGAGAGGATGTGCAAAAGACTACCTTTTGCACAAGGTATGGGTATTTTGAATGGAAAGTTCTACCTTTTGGGCTCACTAATGCTCCAACAATCCTCATGGATCAGATGCATTGGGTGTTGGATGGACTATTGGATCTATACATAATGGTGTTCTTGGATGACATTTGAATCTATAGCAAGACAGAAGTAGAACATGTGTAATATTCTGAGGATAGGAGACCTGAAGAGAAACACACCAGGAGAAACACATACTTTCACACTCAAACTCCAATGCCCCAAAGGAACACCTTCTCTTTATTATATAGGTAAAGCGGATCTCCTCCAATGAAGCTCCACCCTTGGATTACTTACTTGGATGGGTGACATGTAGGTCTTGGTCCTATCTGGTTGGTCAAAAAAGCTTTGACCGGAGGGAATCTTTTAGGGAATCTTTCTGTAGGAATCTCAGAATCACGTGGGTGAGGTACCGTTGGAAAGCTCTCGATGAGACAAAGCAAGGGGAGGAAAGGCCAGCCATTCCTTTGGGGGGGGGGGGGGACTGCACATTTTCAAGGCCTAATTCATCCGTTTAGGCCTCTGAATTTGCCTTCAAAGATTTCAGGCATATTTTGGTTCCAACTCGGCACACGTGGGTGACACCAAAAAGGGACTTCATAGAAGTCCCTTTTTGGTGATACATCTTTCTGATCTATTCACTCCATCCTGTGTAACATCCTTCTAGATATTACCAACCCAATTCTCACCTTCAAATCATATGTCTAGCTATTGGTTCTAAGGTTTTCAAATCTATTTCAGTTTTCTACCCTATTAGTAGAAGTACCCTTTTGGTGATACTTCTATCTGATCTATTTTGACCATCATGTTTAACATCATTTCAGATGCTACCAAACAAAATTTCACATCTAGAACATATGGCTAGCTCTTGGTATTACAACATGCAACTCATGTGCAAGAAGTCCTAAGACAACTACAACAATGGAAGTTTTATTGCAAGAAGTCAAAGTGTGCCTTTTGGCAGAAGGAAGTTACCTTCTTGGGTCACAAGATCTCATCGGGGGGGATCAAAATGGAAGAAGAGAAAATCAAGACCATCATTGATTGGCCTACTTCAAAGGATGCTATAGAAGTATGGGCATTTAATGGATTGGCTAGGTTTTACCGATGATTCATCCATTACTATGCTCATGTGGCCGCACCATTGACCAATCTCTTGGGAAAGAACTTGAGCTTTTAGTGGACCAACAAGCACAAAAAATTCCAAAAGTTGAAACATATGGTGTCTTCAAGACCCATTCTTCAACCTTATGATCTTGAATTACCTTGTGTGGTTGATTTTGATGCTAGTAACTTTGCAATTGGAGCCATGTTGCAACACAAATTCCCAAATAGGTTACATCCCATTATCTTTGTGTCTCATTGACTAAATACTTCAAAAAGGAATTACTCTGTTCGAGATCGGGAACAACTAGTAATGGTAAATGCAATCAAAGTATGGACGCACTATCTCTTGGGAAAACAAGTGAAATAGATCACAAACCTTTGTTGCAAACATTACACTTGGAACACATGAAGAGTCAACATCATCTATAGGAGGAACAACTACAATTGTTTGATATCAAACTTGAGTACAAACCCAATTGGTTCCACATCATCCTTGATGCCCTATCATAATGATATGATTTGAAGTCTCTTCCTCTCATCATGATGGCAATTACAATAATATCAATTGATTCCAAAGTCCAAATCAAGTTTAAGACTGCTTTACAACAAGATCCTTTCTTTTAGATGATACAAGGATGTCTTATAGCATGTGACAAGGGGTACAACATTTTCTCCTTCAAGGAAGGCCTTCTATTTATGAGAATTGGATTTATGTTCCAACCAAGGGTGATCTTCAACTTGTGTGCCTCCAAGAAGCCCATGAATTACCATTTTCTGGTCACATGGGTGTGGAAAAGACCTTGGGTACTTTCCAACACCAATGGTAGTAGCCCAACATGACATGAGATGTTTGAGAGTTTGTTTGATCATGTGAGAGCTACCAATGTAACAAGGCTAGCAACCAAAAACTGAGTGGACTCCTTCAAGCACTCCTCATTCCATCTACTTGAGGGGAACACGCGAGCTTGGATCTCATCACATCCTTGCCCAAGATGAAGCAAGGTCATACAAAAATTGTGGTGTTTGTGGAAAAGCTTAGCAAGCAAATCCATTAGCACCAACTTTTGATATTTTGGATGCTCCAACATTAGCACAAATCTACTTCAACATTTTCTTCAAGCATCATGAGATACCTTGTGTTCTCATCTTTGATCGTGATCCTTGATTCACTAATTTTTTTGGCAAGAACTCTTCTAGATACTCAATACTAAGCTTGCTTTGTCCATGGCCTTTCATCCTCAAACTGATGGAAAAATTGAACGTGCAAATTTCACCTTGGAAGATATGCTTTGTGTCTTTGTCAACATCCACCATACCAATTGGGATGAATATCTTGCAACTACGGAGTTTGCATACAATAATTCCAAATAGGTAAGCACCGGATTCTCTCCCTTCTTCCTCAATTTGGGCCAAGATCCACTTGTTCTAGATTCTCTTCTTGCTCCTCCTCCCTCTCATGTCACTCATACTTCCACCTTCTTGACCACCATATCTCAATCCCTCAAACAAGCCAAATCTTATCTCCTTGGTGCTCAAAATCATCAAAAACAATATGCGGACCAGCATTGTTGCGATCTCACCTTCCAAGTTGGTGATAACTTCATGCTCTCCTCTTGTAACCTAGCACTCCCACTTGATTCTCAAGTTCATAAAATTGCTCTTAATTGGATAGGACCCTTTGATATCACCCAAGTCATCTCTCTTGTTGCTTATCAACTTGCCTTGCCTTGTCATATGCGCATCCACCCTATCTTTTACATTTCCAAGTTGAAACCCTTTGTTCATAACCCATCTTCTTTTTCCTCTTGTGTTCAACCTCTTCCTCCTCATGTCCTATCAATGATCATGAGGAATAAAAAGTTGATTGTATCCTTGCGTGTCATCAAATTCAATGAGACCATAGACAACATACAAAGTACAAGGTCCTTTGGAAAGGGCATCCCCTTCATGGTGTCACATGGGAACCTCTTTCTCATCTCCAAAATGCAAAAATGGCCATCCAAAAGTTTGAAGCTTCAATGGCTACAATGACATCACCAACTAGCGGTGGGAGAATATATAACAATATGAAGTTTAACTACAAAGTTAGTTAGGTCTAACAAAGTAACAAATAGACCAAATTAGCCTAGATTATTCTAGAGGTATTTAGGATGCTTCTTGGGAAACTTCCTAGCTAGCTTAGCTTGCAATGCAAGTAGGTAGCTTCTAGAAGCTTCCAACTAGCTTAGCTTGCATGCCAAGTAGACGGTTTATAGAAGGATGTTTCTTGAGAAGTTTCTTGGTTAACTTGGCTTGCACTCCAAGAAAGTGGCTCAAAGAAGCTTCTCAAGAGCCTTGTATCCTCTCTATAAATATCAAAGCCAAAGCTCATGTTAGGCATTTAGAGTTTTCCCATACTCAAGTGTCCCAATATGATCTTCCATTCTCTTATTTCTCTCCTCAATCATGGTCTTTTACACTAAGCATATTGAGCTCAACATGGTGGAAGTGGTGATATCTAGATTTGGTAAGGAGACATCATCCATAGTTGTTACTTCTTCTAGAGTGCAATAGAGTGCACCACATCATGTTGGCTTTTGAGGATAGAGTGGACAATCCAAATCCCATGGAGCAAGTAGAAGGCCTAGAGTAGGTAGACCCTTACTTTCATTTTCAGGTCAATAGAAACCAATGAATGGTGGTGTTGCATGCTGGACTTGTGGTGGACCTCATCGCAAGAAAGATTGCACTCAGGGCAATGGACATGATACATATGGTGCATCATAGTCATCATAGAGATAATGTGACCATTGCCACAGATTTGGTCATACTAATGACCAATGCTTGACCTTTACCTAGAGTTACAGAGTGGTAGGGCTACTATGGCAAGTGGTAGAGGAGCTCTAGATCATGGAGGAAAATGTGGTAGAGGTGGTGGTAGAGGATCTACATCTAGTAGGGGTGCAATACCTACTCTTGCTTTTGATACAACCATGACTACTTGGATCAAACAATTAGAGCAAAGATTGGCTAACATGGCCATAACTCAAAGGAGATCAGGTTTGGGTGTTGAGGCTTCCACCTCTTATGTTGGTAATAGAGACATCTTGGATTTTATGTGTGGAGTAGCATAGGTAGATGCATCTACCATAATGACTAGGAGTGAAATATGTGCTCTAGAGCCCAAAGGAGCATCAATGGAATTGGACCCACAAAGAAGAGAGATTTGTAGATAGGTCAAACTCCCCCAATCTTTCACACTCTCTAGTGCACTACATACAACATCCATGGCTCTTAGACTTCCTAGTGCAAGTTTAGTAGGTAGAGATAGAGTGCATATAGACTAGATGCTAGTCAGCTATCTATTATTACACAGATTGAGTCTAGGACAATGTTGGGGATGGCTCAATTGATTATAAGTTTCCCTTTGTTCTTAGCCAATGACATGTTTACATTGGGAGTTGACCCAACTCTAATATTTTGGTTGGTTTCCACACTTTGTGAGAGTAAGGATGAGGTTGTTCCTACTTCTAGAGCAAAGGTGGTTAATAGTGGAACTAACTTGGTTGAGAAGCATGGGATCCACTCAACAACCAATGGTTTATGATAGGCAATAGCCAATATATTGGAGGAGTTACCGACTAGACTAGCCTTTGAGTAACCTTGGTTCACACTTGGTGTTGTCCTATTGTCCTAGAGGGAGATTTTTGTTAAGTGGGACCTTTAGGGAAGGTCTATACACCACAGAGGGTCTTATTAGACTCTAGTTTGTAGTCCTTTATGTTGGAGAACGTTGTAGTTGTCAATCAAGAGCTACAAAAGACTATTGTGGAAAGGTGTCCATTTCAGATCCAAATATCTCTAAGGGGTGGTCCTACACAATACATCATATGTAGAGAGCTTGTTGTCCAAATTCAGCATACTCATTGGATTAATAGTTCTATGGTGAGAGCTTAGGCCATTGCAATGGTAGCAGAGTCATATAATGTGCTAGTTAGTGGAGTAATGTTATACCTCATGGGTTTTAGTATTGACTGTTGGGAGGAGACAACCTCCTATAGACCAGGTTGGCAATCAAGTGAGGGATGGGTATATTGCCTACCAGTATACTTTAGTAGTGTTAGTCTTGGCTCATTATAATCAAGGACCATGGCATCAGTTTCAACTTTCAATGGTTCCATTACTTGGCCCAATGAATTTTTGGAAGGGGAACGGCCATGCAGAGGATACTCCAATACCAAAGGATATCACTCAGATTTGGAGTACAAGTGGGATCATTTTATCTTCCTTAGATGTTCTATTGTGGAGTTCTAAGGAGGCATTTTAGTAGCATGCAAATCAGATGGTGCAACATGCTTGGAGTGGAGCCTTTGTACTACCAAGAGACCAGTGTGAGGATGAGCCTCCATAATCTATTAGCTTGTCACTTTTGGATACAACACTCATTGGTTGGCAATATCCAATAATGAGAGTATATCTATTAGAGTTGCTTGGTGGGATTAGCACTAGACTAGTTGCAATATTACAAGCATGTGTACAAGTATAGAGGTACTTGTATATGGAAAGAGAGATGACATTGCTAGGCAAGTCTCTTTACATCATGTGACACACTTAGCTTATTAGTATCTTGAGTTATTACCAATGTCAACAGTCAAGGGTTACCAGAAGACCCTACCAACAAACATTTCCTTCTTGGGGGTATAGGATTTGGAAAGACATGGTCCTATTCATTTGGTGATTTTTGGATAGCCATGTCAAGGACATACTCATGTTGGCCAAGGTCAAGGTCTCTAAGATCTCCATTCTAGTGTGTTTTGGGAGATGTATGTATACTATGACATCTCCAAGTTCATCAATCTATTATGGAACCTACATTTTGGAGAATGTCTCTTTGATGTGTGATTCTTGTACCCAGGTGGTTGCAAGAACACATCAAGTCCATTCTTGGATGAGACCTACCGTGTTGTTGGATGTAGCCAAAGTGGGATCATGGGCTCATTATCTTTATCTTTGGTGGACAAACCTCTTACCTAGAGAGGTTCTACAACGTGCATATGATGGGATCCAACAACTAGACCATCTTACTGCTGATGACATTTTGGATGTTGAGCACCAATCTCAAATAGTGGTAGGGGTTGATAGGTCACCTATGGTAGTGGTGAATGCTGTTAGATAGCCTAAAGCCGCTTTACCTACACTTATGAGTTTTCTAAGCTCCCATGGTTTTTGAGAAGACGATCTTGGACTTGTATAGGACTCACAATTATAGCAATTAGTGGAGCCCAACACCAATGAGAGGGAGCCAACAATGGATTTTTGTACTGGCATTATTGTTATTATAGTAGTGTTAGAGGCATCTAAGCATTAGGTGTTAGATCAGGTTATTGACCTGAATTGTTTGACCTAGATTGTGAGCCTTGGCTTGGTAGAGTAGCATAAAATGCGCTTGATAGGCATCACCACTCAGACACTTGTGAGCTTTGTTCCTATCAAGACAATGCAAGCACATGATGAGGGTGACGGATTGAGAAGGCAAGGTATTCTTGGAACATAGCCAATGGCTACTAATGAGAGTGGTCTACTTGGGGTCCATCAAGGTGAGCATAGTCTACTTGGGATGCAACTAGAGGACATATGGAGCTTGCAATGAGAGTAGAGGGAGTTTTCCACACTGAAGTTGAGAAGTATAGTGGTTAGAGGCATGACATTACTACTCCCAAGGGCATAGTGTAGTATCCAATCAGTACATCTTCCACTCCTATATCAATTATAGAGGATACTTGGGAGCTAGATATTGGACCCAAGCTTATAAGAGTGGAAATACAAAGAGTTTGGAGGTTCTTGAAGAGCTACAAGAGTTATTTTGCCTTCAATATGAAGGATTTAGGTGCTATGGAGGGACCTAGTATTCAGATTGAGCTTACTAGTAATACACTAGTTTTTGGACATCCCTACAAATATAATGACATGGAGAGAGTATTGATTTAGAGCCAGAGTATAGACCTTTTTGAGGCTAGTTTGGTGGAGATTTTACATGGCGAGTATACTTCAACTATAGTGATACCAACCAAGAAAGATATGCTTGGCAACTATACAAATAGGCAAATGTGTGGAGATTACCATCCTATCAACCAATAGACTAGGGCTGATTGGTATACCATGGCTACATCAAAGGAGACCTTTGATCCAACTGGGCATGTAAAGGTCTTCATTACTTTGGACCTTCAAGTAGGATATCAATTGCCAATCAAGGAGGAGAATGAGTCCAAGATAACATTTTGGGCTGTTGATCCTCACGGCAAGAATGTACTATATCAATGGAGGTTTTTACCATTTGGGTTAAAGAACAATCTTGCTGAGGGTCATGGATAGGATCCTAATAGAATTGGATTTTGCTTGGTGCTATTTTGATGATATTTTGATCTATGGGACTATTATGGAGAAGCATGAGAGACATTTGTTAGAAGCGTTTGAGAGGTTGAGATCTCATGGACTGAAATTACATCATGAGAAGTCTAGATTCTTCCATGAGCAAATTCAGTATTTAGGTCACAATATTTGGAGGTCACACATCCTAGGGGACTTAGTGTTTAGTAGACCAAGGTAGAGGCTATTGCATGTATTTCTTAGACTATGGATGTGAGTAGAGAGCGAGCATTCCTTGGGTTGACAAAATTCTATTTCTGATATGTTAGAGAATTTAGTACCATTGCCAAGGCCTTGACAAAGTTGACCAAGCTTACACATGAGTGGTGTTGGGGAGATGAGCAAGAGAGAGCTTTTATAGAGCTTAAGGAGAAGTTGACATTTGCATATTCTTAGGAGACCAATCAGAGGATGACCATTCTAGGTTCACACTAATTGGAGCAATGCTCACCCAACATGACGATGAGGGGAAGGAGTTTATGGTGCTCTATGCTAGTTGCTCCAAACATTCAATAGAGGCAAAGTATAGTTCATATGAGGAAAAATGTTAAGCAATAATATGGGCAATAGCACATGTTTTATGTTACCTGCTTGGTAACCCCTTCACTTTCATCATTGATTATCAACCATTGAAGTGGTTGATGGAATCTGATGAAGTGAAGCTTGCATGATGGGCTCTAGTTTTATAGGAGTATAATTTCATGGTTATCTACAAAATTGGAATGGTGAATTGTGATGCAAATGGGTTGAGTAGAAACCCATATCCCAACAAACAAGATCAGACTGGAGCACGTTGGCATAATGAGATAGATGAGGAGATGGTGCAAGGTTGGCATGCATCTAACTTTCTATGTATATTTTTTGAGGCTTTGGTGGTATTTCTCTCAATGTATACAAGAAGAGTTTTTGAGGTCACAAATCCAAATGGTGGCGATATAGGTATAGTTTAGTGAGACATTCATGATGATGGTTTAGTGATGGATTATATTTGCATTGGTGTTATGGGTGGCACAATTGGTGTCAAGGAGTGAGACCATGTTCTTTAGCAAGCCAGAAATTTAGATTGGAGTGTAAACACCTAATTTGTGTATGGAAGGATGGTAGAGTGTGAGTAGTACCACTTCCATCTTAGAAGCCATAGTTGGTCCATCATGCTCATGAGGAGCTAGGACATTTTGGAGTAAAGCATACATATAGCTTACGCCAAAGTCATCATTGGTGGTACAATATGCAAACCAATGTGTAGCAATTTGTTGCTAGATGTGTCATATGTGACCAAGTTAGAGCATCATTTAATGCTAATATGCTACAATTTCACCTATTATCTATCATGAAATTGGGTTATTGTTGAAGTTTGGACTTTCTTGTTGATTGTGAGGCATCAATTACACCCATTACATATCATGGGATTGGGTTATTGTTGGACCTTTATCTTTGACTGTGAGGCATCATTAGCATGTTTTAGTTATGGTGTAGCACTTCTCTAAGTGGATTGAGTTGGTAGCATTTCTTGACAAGTCCAATGAAGGTACTTTGTACTTGTTCTGGATCGAGTTCTTAGTCATTTATGTGCACTATTTAAGGTTTTGATTGATCAAGGTATAGAGTTCTTAGGGGAGTTTTAGATCGTGTGTGAAATTGCGTTGATTGATCATTATACTACCTCTTGAGATCATCATGAGGCAGATGACTTAGCAAAGATAGTGGTTCAAATGGTGAAGAGAAGATTGCATAAGTATGGTTTGTAGAGAGGCCACTTGAGAGATTAGGACCTCTAGTTATCTTGGTTGGCCATGGGCTATTGGTTGAGATGGCAAGCCTTTTTAGCATCCTTCTCTCCTTACTTTCTATTCTATTGATGAGATCTAGATTTACTTGTAGGTATTTGTCAAGATGCTATCGTAGTTTTGGACTTGGGTGATCCAAACTTGTGGGTGATCATATATTCTCAATTAGTAAAGATCTTTTGGAGAACAATGCCAATGGATTTTGAGAACTTGGCTCAGCATAAGGATAACTTATGCTATGCTACTATCAAGGAGGAGATTATAGATCCTTGATTTTTCAATTTCATGCAAATGGCTATGTACATCTACAATAGAGTGCATTGACAACAATTGATGTTATTACATGCTACACTATCTTGAAAGTGCAAGGTTTTGCCTTCTAGAGTCCTTGTGTTAGAAGGACATGATGGTGTTTTTTGGAAGGATCATGTGTGCAATTGCACACCATGCTACCTCCCAAATATTGATAGCACTATAGACCCAAGCTTGGCAAGTGTACGTGCAACCTTGCATTGTATGTTACATGGCTCTTTTGGTGGAGTTGCTACTATGTTGGTGTGTGATAGTTATTTGAGAGGATGGCATATGATATGTTTGACTCCTCCCTTCACAATGGCTCCTCAAGGATAATGGTTATGTACTAGATGTACTTGACCTATAGCTAGTCCACCCTTTATATGGTATAGATTGCAAACAAGCAATTAACAATGAGGATCAATAGCACCCGACCTCTTGATCTTTGCCTATCATAAGGCATACCACATACTTTGGAGTAGATGGCTATCTAGAGTTAGAAGGACCTAACCGCCAACTAGGGAGGCAATTGTGGCACTTTGGAGTTCATGTATGACTTATGTATGCCTTATGTGTGAGTTGTGCTTCTATAGTGTATGATGTTGACAATGATATATGTTGTGCAGTAATATATATATATATGTATGTCTCCTACCATGTGCAAGTAAAGAACACCACCACAAGAACCATTGATGGCCACCAAAGAGTTCTCAAGTGTGGATAGGGACTGCAAACCTATCAAGGATAGTTGTTCAAAGATCCATGACTATAAAATCAAAAATGGGTGCAAGTGATCCTTCTTTAGTAAGAACCTTCATGCAAGCTAGTAAATCTTTGGCAAGGAACATTCTTGAGAGTATAACCCAAAGAGAGAGTAAAAACTTAGTAGCTTTTGGGTAGATAGTCTTTGTGCTATTAAGTCCTTTGATAGACAATATAGCAAAAGGAGAAAGAGTGATGAGAAGAATCCTTGTAATGATCATCTGTTATGAAATGGGAGACAAATGGGGAATTCTTAGTAGGGATGAATTCCTAAGGAGCAAGCATCTAACATTCTTTCTTTGGAATTGGGATTTCAACTTGCCTTCCATGGTTCAAGAGATGAGGAGTAGGACACAAGAGACTAGAAATTTGAGATGATGTCTAAGAAAAGGGAGTGAAGAACATTGGAGAAGGGCCCTCAAGGTGGATTCAAGACCTTTAGATGGTCTTACACTAGATACAAAGTTTGGGAACATGGGAGATAAAGTCAATTCTTGAATAACCAATCTTATTTGATGAGCCAAGAACCTCAACAATGGTTAGCAGTTAACTATATATATATATATAACTAAAGGTTAACTAGAGATCTGCCTATAGTTATCAATCAAATCAACAATTGGTCATGTACTAGTTAGAGACAGGTAAACTTTATACAAATCTAGAGAACAATGTTTTAATAAAATAGAGCAAAAAGAATACTTAGGGCTTGAGTATGAAGCCAATATAAGGGAAGCTTACAATGAGCAAGAGACTACAGGGAATAGCTCAAAGAGCTATTGTCTCTTCAGTGCTGAAGACTTTTAGACCAAAGAGGACTATCCACCTCACCATTAAGTAGGCAATCTTCTTCAACCAGATATACAAAGGAGCCATAGCAAATTGAGCCTATATGTTCCATTATCATACCTAATCTATGATCAGAAATTTGGAGGAAGGTAGAAGAGATACTTATTTGGCTTCCTTTGCTATTATTTTCTACATAGGTGTCAATTTTCTGACCAAGAAGGAGAGGAAGAAGTTCACAACCCACTTCACCTTGAAGACTACTTCTCATAACTAGAAGGAAGGAGAAAAATAAGAGGAATTTAAGAAGCATACAAAGGAATTGCCAACACTAGTAAGTTTGTGAAGGTAGAAGACACAATTCTTGATAAGAAAAGAAGCACTCCTTCATCAAGAACTAAGTGTCCTACAAAGAGCATAAGGAGAAACTTGCATGTAATCATTGTCTCTTTGGAAGAAGACAAAGCTAAAGAAGAAACAAAGGTGAAGAAGATGAGCTAACCTTACAAGAATAAAAAATAGAGATCAAGAGGGAAGACAATCAAGGAGGAGAAAAATCTGCTCCACAAAGTGAGGCAAGTTACCAACACAATTATCAAGAAGATCTTTGGAACAAAGAAGAATCTGCAACTCTTGTGCAACCAAGATCTGCGAGCCGACCTGTCTCTCACTCAAAATGAACCTCTGATGGCCATTATGGTAGCACACCATGGACTAAGAAGGCAAAGGACCCCAACTCCATCATACTCCTCCAAGGCTAACACTCCAAGACTCAAGGCATTGCTCACTAGAGAACTCAATGAGAGAGAGATAGTTTCAAATGAAAGGATGATGAGTACCTCCTCACCCTTCGATTATATACTTATGAAATAGTTACGCACCAAAGTTACTAATTACTAGAGTAACTCAAGTTATTAGGCTAAAAGTCAAGTAAAGTCAAAAAGTATAAAGGAATATCCATCCACATGGGCATATTCCACTAAGCATATGATCTTATCTTGACCCAACCACTAAGTCAAGGATTACTTCACATGGGCTATCCTTGGACTATAAAAGAATCCAAAACAAAAGAATTGCAGGCCCAAGAGTTCTCAACTCTTTCCTCAAAGCCAAACACCTAAATATAATACTAAGTTAACGCACTAGAATCCAAAATAGTGGTGCTAATCTTTTCCACTTACTCTAAAGTAAGGTCCCCACTATCTTAGCTGTGAATAAATTTAGCTAATCATGATTAATGTAGAACTATCCTTTATCTCTATACAAATAATATCTCTCAAGTATTTGTAATACCAAGCTAAATATCACAATACCATACACATGCACAAATGTGTGTTACAGATCACCTTTAGAGTTGAAGGTGATTGAGACCAAAAGAGCAACCAAGAAAAAAGAAGTCGACATCCAAGGCAAGGATGTGCTTGGAGGAGTAATTTACAAAGAAAAAGTAGTACCATAATCAATCTACCTAAACAAGACCTATCATATCTTTTGATGGTGCTACTTTCTTGATCAAGTTGGTAGGATCTTTGCTTACCTACTTGCAAGTGATTCTACCACAATACTAGGTAGATTGCTGCAAGGTAAAAAATTACACTTTGTTGGAAAAGAGGCCTTATGATGATGATTAAGCAATAAAGGTGAAGTGTAATCATTGGTAGGATGAGGTAGAGAAGTACCAAGTCTTGTACAAGGAAGAATGTAGGAGAGGAGACATGCCCTTGAAAGATGTATAGGATTTGAAGAGAGAGAAGGCTTTGCTTAAGAATATGAAGAAGGACCAAGAAGCCAATATCTGAAGACTTCAAGACAAATTAAGAGCACTCATGGAGAAGAGTAGATAAAGGTAGCAATGGTATGAGGTTGATATTCATTCCAAGATCACTCACATTAACAAGCTACAATGTGACTTGCAAGGGGAGCTAGCAAGAAGTGTCACCCAAGAGAATACATTGGAGGAGTAAAAGAAAGAGACCAACCTTCAATTAGAATCCATGCAAGTGGATTTAGAAATGGAAAAGGTAGATCAAGCTATAGAACAAAAAAAAATCATGGAGGAAGTGATTAAAAAATTTGGAGCTTGTATGCTACTCTAAAGGAAGCTGAAGCAAAGAGACTTTAGGAACTAGAAAATCTTTAGAACCAACTAGTGGCAATTAAGGACAAGGCAATATAAGGTAGAATGAGAAAGACAAAAATACACTAGCTCAAGCTACAAGTAAAAATGCTAGAAGGGAAGACATACAAAGACACAAACATGGATAGATTAGCACTTAAGTCTAAAGAAGGAAGTTCACAAAGTTCTATGATACTTTAGTATTAGAAATAATAGACTACAAGGAGAGAATATGATTTCTTCTAAGGAAAGCTACAGGTGAAGGAAACTCTTCACATTAGTTTAATGGTGAAGACCCTTCACTAAAGGAAATATTCTTACTTGCAATATCTTCTTAGTTTTAGATATAAGTAGTTGTAATTTTGAAGTAGGAAGAAGTCTTAAGATACCAAAAGAAATATCTCTTCAAGGAAAGAATATATACCTTTCCCAAGCCACATGGATAGTAATTAATATATAGGTCAGCAAGATAGGATAAGACACAAATAAAATAATCCAATATATAGTATAGATATAACAAGATGCAATCTTGGTAGATTCTTGCAAATCCTCTACTATAAGATCTTGTTCAATCATAGTATTAAGTACAATTGAAATCTTCCAACTTGTAAATGATTCATTCAATCAGTTGAAGTTGTGTAAAGTGAAAGAAATAAGTGCTCTTTGTTGCTTTTTTGAATTTTGAGTATGGTTGTCTGTCTTTGTGGAGTAGAGGTGAGGAATCTTCATAGTATGAACCCAAATAACTGAGTATGTGTGACCACTAGTAATTGATAATATCATGTGTGATTCTTGATAGTTATGAAGGAACAGAACAATTTTCTTGATGGATCTCAAGAGAACTATAGTATTGAGATGTACCATGTAATAAAGAAGCAAAGAATAGTCACCATGCAAAGATCCTACAAATGGAATCATACCTTTTGGGAAGGGTGGAATGTGGTCCTTGGAGTAGGATTCTATGTAGTAAAAAGAGTCCCTTTGAAGTTGATTGAATCATCACTTTTAGGAAATAGTTAGAATGTAGCTGACATGAAAGTGATTTTGGAGTTTTATTTTTGCCATAGTGTACCATCGTTTGTAACACTACCCTCTTCTTTGAGTGATTCCTATCCAAGGCTAAACAAGTAATAGTAAAGAACTATAATAGTGATACTTCTCTTCAAATCTAGTCATTTCTAAACCACATCCTTGTGAGAACAACTTGTTCTTGCTATTATACTAAACTTGTGCAACATTGGTTTGTCATATATGTACATCAGGGAGAGGTAGTTAACTAGGTATACATGATTTACTTGCAAATGTGGTCTATTATCAAGGAGTTGGAAGAAGAGTGCAAAGTAACTTACTTGGCTCCTTTTCCACACTTTTTACATGGGGCTCACTCTACTAAGCAAGGAGGAGAGATGAAAATTTCCAAGTCATTTCCACTTGGAAGACTAATTCACATCCCAACCCAAAGGAAGAGCAAAGACAAAAACCTATAGAGAGGCGGATGAAGAATTTTGAAGATAGGAAAGTTTTATAAAAGTAAAGGAGGTTGAAGTTACAACAATCAAGAAGATGAGATGAAAATCAACAAGATCTCCAAAACTTATAAAGAGAGTAAGGATAAATAGTAGTACCTTAGTAAGACAAAGATAAACCTTAGTAGTGGTATATTTCTTTGGAGGAAGACAGAACTAAAGATAATGAGATATCTCAATGTTGAAAAAAAGTGGTATAATGGTAAGAACAAGTAGTTCCTTTAAGAATGTGAGTTAAAAATGGTTAGATTTGAAGACAAGTGTCACAATTTGCATTTATTTTTTATTACCTATTTGATTTCTTGGGCAAGAACAACTCCCAAAAGAGTGTAGTGTCACCAAATATGGTGCACTATGGCAAATGGAAAATTAAAAGATCACTTTCACTAAGAATGAGTATTTCTTGACGGTGATAATCCAATCAACTCCAAAGTGCTACTTCATGACAAAGATGTTCAACTCCAAAGACTATGTTCTATCCCTCTCATAATGCATAACTCCCAAGGCACTTTCCATTAACAATAGGACTTTGCTTTTTGATTTTGTGGTACTTTAACACTACAAAATTCATTTATGATCCAACAAGGCATTGCTTTACTCCTTTAGAACACTTTGGATCCCAAACCATAATCATAAGTATCAATGTTCATTCCCATTGAAGCACTTGTGTTTCCTACTACAAAGTTCATCACCACTACACACCAAAGACATACAACCAATACTTGGATTTTAAGTAGAAACAACAAAGGAATTTTGGCACTTTTTTTTTATTTGTGTTTGGAAAATTAAATGAACTATTTACACTAGGCCAAAGCCTTAAATACTCTTCCTACTCTAAAGTAAAATAAATCTAACTGTTGAGGAAGTCACAAGATCTTCTTGGCTCATTCTCATTGTATATTGATAATCCTATCTTTGTGTCTTATCCTATCTTACTCACATAGAGGTTAATTAGGTGCCTTACACACGTTAGGAAATGTATTAGTTCTTTCATAAAGAAAACTTGCAATTTTATCTTCTTCAAACTTCAAAAAAGGTTATATCTACAAAGGATATACAACTAAGAAGAATGTCTACAACTACAAACATCTCACAACTAAGAAGAACTTATAATTATGAAGTTTTTACAGCTAAGAAGAATATTTAAAACTACAAAGGTCTAACAACTAAGAAGATATTATTTTATATAGGCTTCTTTGGCTCCAAAAAAACTATAAATAATTACCTTTGCCACTAATTTTTCTAAGGAGGAGTCATCTTAGTCTCCTTAGAAAAATTGATTAAATGTGTTCCCCTTTAAAACCTTAGGAATTTTGAAACTTCAAATATTTGTGACTTTTTCTAAAAACCTCCAAAGTGGAAAGCACTTGAGAAGATGCTTCTAACAAGATAAAGTTAGCCCTGTTAGGACATGTAACCATAAAGATATTAGCCTTGAAGTACATGCAATAAAATATCATTTGGGTGAAGACTCTTTTAGTAGCGTCCCTTGGAAGAAGATTCTTTTTACTCTCTTTCTTTGGATTCTTCTTGTTCAGACTCTTCATATCTTCCTCCCAAGCCTTTTTACCTTAATTATTTTTACCTACTCATGTACTAAGATGGACACAAATAATTCAAAATAGAGCAATTTTATTCAAAACATAAAGTATCTCTCCTTAACTACACAAAAAAAACAAGACAAGGAAAGTACAAACTTTGCAAAAATATGGAAACCACAACAAAGAAAAAGAAGAAGAAAAGGAAGAAGAGCTTACTTTGCAAGAATGTAAAAGAAATTTGGGTGAGGGAGATGGCTATGCAGATAGGAAGAGGAGCTTTCTTTGCAAGAATATGAAATAAATTTGGGTGAGGGAAATGAATATGCAAATGTGGAGTCAACACCGCATAGGGAGAAGCATGCTGAAGAAGAGAATAGGTAGCCAAAGACCAAGAATATCAAGAAGATATTTGGCATAAAGAATTTGCAAGTTTGGCACAAGTGGAGCCAAACACCAACGAATAAGGAGCAAAAGAAGACCAATTGGAGATCAAAAAGGAAGGAGAAAATGATTAAGAAGAAGTACATCATAAAGATCAAGGGGTGGTTATTGAAGTCCAAGGACCACCAAATATTGATGGAGTAGACTTCATCATCAAAACAATGGGACCAACCTTAAGACTTTTTCAACTAATTCTTCCTTAATACCAAAAAGTCTGGCTGGATGAGAAAGACTTCACTTGCCTAATGAAGAGATTGCATAAAAATAAATATGCCATGAAAGCAAAGCAACATAAATGGAAGAAAGACCTTGAGAAGAGCAGAAACTTGTACAAGGAAGAGTGATGAAAGGTGGACACCTTAGTGAAAGAGAACTATGAACTCAAATGATAGAAGACTTTGCTTATTGATGTCCAAAAGAACTTAGAAAAAGGCATCCAAAGATTGTAGGAGACCTAAGGACTCTTTCGTTCAAAAAAAAGTAAGAGGAACAAGCATGCAAAGATGAGTTGTGAAGCAAGAATATGGAGGTTTCAAGCATTCAAGGAAAGTTCAAAGGAGAAAAGATAAATATTGTTACCTTGGAGTTACTTATGACCAAATAAATACAAGAAGGAGGAGGCCTTACAACTAGAAGGTTTGGCCAAAGAACTCAAGAAGTAGAAAGAAGAGTGATATGCAAATCAACCAAGATGATGAAAGAAGTCACCATAGAAGTTCAAGGCCTCTAAACTACACCAATAGAAGTAGAGGCAAAGATACTTAAGAGTTTAGAGGATCTTTGTGACCAATTAGTATCTATTGCCTAAGAAGTAATGGAAAACCACATGAAAAAAGCTAAGTTAAATAAGTTGAAGCTACAAGTACAAACCTTAGAAGCAAAGACCTATAAAGACCCAAAGATGGACTAACTAGCATTGAAGTTTAGGGAACATGTAGATGAGAAGTTCATCAAATCTTGTGATATATTAATATTAGAAATTGTAGATAAAAAGGAGAGGATAGAACTTCTCTTTAAAATAGTTAAGAGCAAAGGTAGTTTTTTGCAATAATATTCTACCCCAAAGATCCTTCACAAAATAGCTCTTCTTGTAAGAACTTTGTAGTTATAATATTTGGAATAGGAAGTCCAAAGACAAAAAAAGTAGAAATTCTCTTCAAGAAGGACATAGTAGCTCCCTTGGCAATGTGGAAGGAGCCTAAGCAATGTATAGAAGATTAAAATAGGATAGATAAGGAGTTACAAACAAGACTAAGCTAGATAGATTTTTGGATTCCTTTGGCTCCAAGTAGGAAGCGCTATTTAAGGCTTCATTAAAATATAAATAAGGATTAAGTTATTCAAGGACAAATAAAGTGAAAGAGCCGGAATCTCTTTATCACTTTGCTTAATTCCAAATATTGGAGTTAGATCTTTGTTGAGTGACTTTGAGGAATCTTTGTAGTAGAAACTTGAGTGAGTGTGTGTGATCACTAGTACTTGTGGCTAGGGTGTGTGATCCTTGGTAGTTCCAAAGAAGCAATGCTTAAATGGATCTAAAGAGAGAACTATAGTGTTTATCATACTCTATAAAAGCAAATACAAAGAATAATGATCAATGCAAAGATCATCAAATTGAGTTATACCTTCTAGGAAAGGTAGAATATGGTATTTGGAGTAAGAATCTTTGTATTAAAGGTAGCCTCCTTGTAATTGGTAGGATAATCACTTTTAGGTTATGGTTGCAACTTATTCTTAGTGAATGTGATTTTTTGGTTGTTTTCTATTTTCTGTAGTGCACCTTGGTGGTGTCATTACTATATTTTTAAGTGGTTCATACCCAAGAGGGTAAATAGATAAGAATAAAGAACTACAAGTTGTAATACTTCTCTTCAAATCTAGCCATTTTAGACCCATATCCTCATTAGAATGACTTGTTCCTTACCAATTTACTATATTTTTTCATTGTGTTATCACATTTTTTCTAGTGCTGTTACTGGGGAACCCAATGTCAGACTATTTATAGTATATTAGTAAGGAATAGGTTGTTCTTACTAGGATACATACAAGAAATGGATAGATTTGGAGAGAAGTATCCCAACTTGCAGTTCTTTATTGTTTCATGTTTAACCACGTGGGCAAGAACCACTCCTAGAAGAGGGTAATGACACCAACAAGGGACACTACAAAAATTTATAAAGCAACCAAAAGATCACCTTAAGTAAGAATAAGTTTCAATAGTAACCTAAAAGTGATGATCCAACCAACTACAAAGAGGCTTCTTATAATAGGAAGATTCCTACTTTGAAGACACCATTCCACACTTCCTAAAAGGCTCAACTATATTTGAAAGATCTTTATACTGGTGATTATTCTTTGCCTTTGCTTCTATTGAGTACCATCAACAATACAATTGTCTCCTAAGATTCATCAAGGCATTGCTTCCTTTGAACCACCAAAAATTACACCCCCTAACTGCAAGTACTAATAATCAATCATGATCAATCACTTGGGTTCCTACTACAAGATTTTTTTCATATCACTCAAGAAAGATTTGACATGAATACTCAAAATTAAGCAAAGAGACAAAGAGATTTTGGCTCTTTCACTTTTTTTTGTCCTTGATTGACTGAATACCTATTTACATTTGAATGAAGCCTTAAATAATGATTCCTACTCAAAGCCAAAGAAATCCAACATGGAGGCAATCCAAGGATCTATTTAGCTTAATCTTGTATGTATGTTCTTTATCTACACTATTCTGATCTTCTATACATTACTAAGGTACCTTCTACATGGCCAAGAGCGCTTTATCCATTCTTTCATATTGCACATATTTAGTGGCTTAGTGTTCATCCAAGTGGGGTAAAATGATAAGAATTGGTTGTTCTCAAGGAGATATGAGTTTGAAATGACTAGAAGATGAAAGAAAGCATCATAAATGCTAATTATTTATTATTTCCTATTTAACTTCTTGGGTAGGAATCACTCCTAGAAGAGGGTAGTGTCAATCCATGTTTCACACTACTTAAAAGGAAAAAAATCACTTTGATTATAGATCCTTTCCATATTTATCCTAAAGATGATGGTTCATTTGTCACAAACGTCACTTAGCTTTGTAGTTCACTTTTGCTGAAGGCACAATTGGGACAATGGTCATGAGCATTTGATCTTCAATAATGCTTCAGATTTTGTTAGCATCACAATTGTCACAAATGTGCCAAAAAATTGTTAGTGCCACAAGTGTTGTGCACATAACAACAACAATTTTTACTTCTTGTGTAGCTTCACCACAAAGTTCCTATCACTTTGAGGACTACAACCATAGCAAATGCATACTTCCTAGAATCCATAGTACTAAAGGAGTCATGGATTGATTGTGTTGCCTAAATTTTTGTTATTGTGGTACTTCACTATGCTCTTGGTCTTTGTTAACCACTCATTGCATTACCATGATTCTTCAAAACCCAAGAGATTTGACACACCAAACAAGTATAAATGATTCCTTTCACTCAAGCACTTGTGTTCCTACATCAAGTTTTCTCATCACTACTCAACCAAGCAATTAATCCATCATGCAGATGAAAAAAAAGACACAAGAAAGATCATAGAGGTCCTTAAGTAAAAAGCTTTAAAAAAGAATTGATTTCACAATTGAAAAAATAATTGAACTTTGTTTACATAAGGCCAAAGCCCTTTATACTATTCTTACTCCATTCCAAAGGGATATTTAGTAGCTAAGCAGGTTCGTTAGTAACCTCCTAACTTATACAACATCATTGACGTAGAATCTTCATTCTATTCAAACCACTCTATTAGGATTCTAATCTATCTTATCCTAATTAAATTTAATTAAGAATTGCATACGTAGCAATACCAATTAGCTCTTCAAGTTTGTCTTCTACTTCTAAATTACTTTGACTACTAATCACAAAGGACTTTAATTACAAAATTGATTGCTAATGAAAGATGTCGTTAGTGAACAATATATGATCATAAAGAGCTTTGGCCAAAGAGATCTTGTTTTGTTCTAGTAGGCCGATAATTGCTCTACACTTTGACTATTTTACAAATTTTTTATCTCACAAATATGTACACAATGGTGAAGAACTTCCTTTACCTTTAGCCATCCACAAGAGCAATTTGATTATTCCTTTGTAATTTGCAAACTTGACAAGCATTCTATTCAACATATCTTGAAACTTTTGGCTTATGTGCACTTTAAGCCAAGTAAATAGTTATGAAATTTGTTCTCTATTACAAAACTATGCCTCATGTGCATGGATGTGTGTCTTCATGTCATGCAATTTGACTTGATGAAGGATTGTCATTGCCAATTTCTTTGCATGCTCAATCATGTGATTTGTTGTAGCTTTCATTGTTGTAAGCACTCAAGCACGTTCCTCCTCTAGGTTCACACACATTGCTTGAATCTCTCCTTCTAGGACCACATGAATGAAGACAATTCTTCACTCTTGATATTAATGACATGATTTTCTTACTCAATATGAATTTTTGAATTACTCAATGAATTACTCAATACTCAATTCCTTGTATTCTCCATGCATGATTTTATTGATAATGATCTTGACTCAAGCTTGCTCCAACTTTGTCTTTAGCATGTTAACTTTCTTGTCTTGTGTGGTGCCCACATTTTTTGTTTTTTCAAAATAGAGAAGAAGAAGTTTATAGAGAAGTCGGATTGCGCATGTATGGCCAAAGAAGGCGAAGAAAGGAGTCTTGGGGATGAAACCCGAAGTAAAGTGACTGCGGGTCATAAGGCAAAGTACTCGGAAATGCCTTGTCAGCATACAACCCAAAGTAAGGAGTCTTCGTATTGGGGGGAGCTCAACCCGAGGCAAAGTCTTTCTAACAACCTTTCGTCGGGGCGAGAAATTCAAGAAGAGACCATTTAAAATTGGCGGCCCATACGCGCAAAGTACGATTGATAGTGACAAGTGCATGCAGGAGGTGTGATTTCTCTGTAGAAACTCGAATTGAAGAGAGACGAAGAAAGTGCAACTCTATAAAAATCGAGCTCGCAATGAAGCAATGTCGAGCAATTTTCCTTTGCCGTTGAGAAGTTGTCCTCCAGGTGATTGTGGGAAGGGAAATAGAGTGGAAGACACGCTAGTGTGTAAGGGAGAAGTCGCAAGAGTGAAACCAAGAGACAGTGAGAAAGCAAGAGAGATGGGAGGAGGAAAGAAGAACTCCAAATTTGTAGTGAGGAATCATGCAATTTGGAGGTTAGATGTAATCAAAAGAATCAAAGTCTTGAGCCGACTTTGGATTACATTCTTGGCATGGAACTGGAATGTTAGTTTTCCCGGTTTCATGATTGAGATCATCAAGAGCAAGTGTCTCGATGGACTCAAGGAAGAAGGAAAGAGAGGAAATCCGGCTCGCTAGACAGAGTCAGATTGGAGATTGGTACTCGAGAAGGAAGCAGGCATGGAGCAGGGTGCCACGTTCTTGGGGAAGGGAGAGATAGCCGAAGAAACCCAAGAAGTGAGGGATGCATTCTTGTCAAAGCGGACAAAGAATGAATACAAAGTTGAGAGCTATAAAGATCCTGTCAAGAGGGGGATTGTGAGTGCTCTGATGGCCATCTTGAAGCCGGAGAGAACAACCTATGTGATGAAACACCAAGCGGTGTTCTTTCACAATTTTTTTGCAGAAGAACCAATCAATTGGGCAAGGTGTTTCCATGTGAGAACGTGACAAATGGTGTGGAATCTGTGGGATAAATCACCTCCACATTACATCGTGCCGTTTGCAGCCCATTTCTACTTTGGGTTAAATTTGCTGAACTTGGCAGAGCGCAGTAGAATGGTGTCATATGTAGAGAAGTCAATATAGAGGAACAGCAGTACATCTTACAAATCAGAAGCACATATGAGTACTACAAGAAGACAAGGAAGAATGTGGAGCTAGAAGCGAGTACTCCAAAATCAAAGAAGCAAAGTCAGCAGGGCAAAGCCAAAGACAAGACGAAACCTCAGAAGACCAAGAGAGGAAACCCGAGGCAAGGAATGGTGGTAATCAAGTCAGAAGACGAAGACTCGGAAGGAGAAGCCGAGTGCAAGTCCAAAGATTTGGAACTTGGAAGATGAAGGTGGAGAAACAACGTTGGTGCCAGTTGCTGTAGAGGAGGAAGAAGAAGTGCAGGCAGAGATTGAGGCCCATGACAACATGAAGTTGGAGGATGAGATACCCGAGGCCGAAGAAAAGGCAATTGTGATTCAGAGAGGAGTCCACTCAAGATGCAAGGCAAAGTGTGATGCAGGTCCGAGTAAAGTAAAAGAAGAAATGAATGAAAGCTTGGGAAGCAAGGTGTCAGTTCCAATACGAAGATTGCAGAGACAAAGGCGAGTATCGGGTGAACACAAAGTGAGAAGGGAGATTGCTACGCAAGGGGAGGTAGTTGCGAGCAATGGAGTAGAGTACCTGCGGGAGGATGTGTGTTCCTTATTGGTGAAGTTAGAACACATGAAGAAGGAGATGCAATCAAAGTGTCTGGAGGTGAAGACTGTGTTGCAGGTCTTAGCGCAATTAAAAGAAGAGAGCTCGGAGTTTTAGAAAATCATAACCCGAGGTGAGGGGGAAAGTGAAGTACTACGAGCGGAGGCAGTAGTGAAGACTCAGGTAATTGAAGACTTGAAGAGAGAAGTGAGATATCAAGAAGAGCTTGTTAAGAAGAGTGACATAGCAAGGGAAAGGCAAGTAGCAAAATATGAGATTTTGAAGCAGCAATTTGCTGATTCACAAGTAGAACTTATCCATGCTATGACGAGAGTAACTACAAAGGACCAAGAGCTCGAAAGGGTGATGGAGAGTGTAGAAGAGAAGAAGCAACTTTGGCAAAGAGAGTTAGCAGCATGATATAGGGAAGAAGAGAGATTACAAGAGTTACTTTGTAATAAGGAAGAGAAGATTGTACAAAAGGAGAAGGAGAAGGAAACGGTGAAAGCCAAGTTTGAAGCAGAGTTGGCAATGTACAGGGAGGATTGGCTTGCAGATCAAGAACGAGAAAGAAAAATGCAATTGGAGCCATTGAAGGAGATTGTCCTCAGGATGAACGTGATGTTGAGTACAGAGGCCAGTGTTCAAATTGAAGAGACAAGGCTGCACGAGTTGAAATTGTTGGTGCAGGAGACAAGGCAAAGACACGCAAAAGATACCAATTTGAATGCACTGCTGATAAGTCTCAAAACTCGTGTAGATAGGAAGATATTAGAGGTAGAAGATAATATTGCAATTAGATTAGAGTTAGTAAAGTTGGAGATAGATAAACTTCAGAAGGATGTTAGAGCCAAACCCAAAGTAGATGAAGTAGGAGTGCAGATGTCTTTGGAGTTACCATAGGAGACATTGGAGAAGAGTGGGTCGAGAGATGAAGGTTTAGAAGGGTTATCCACTAGTGTAATTTCAGATCAGGAAAGAGAATTGTTGGATCTGGTAGAAGAAGTAGAAGATGTGAAACCCAAGGATAGAGTAGTGGGAAGTAAATTTACTTCGGGTTTGGGTTTGAAAGCCGATGATGAAGTAGACATCGGATTGGATTAGTAACAGTTTTGAGATCTAAAGAGGCAGATATGAAGAGGTGCATTGTCATTTTGGATCTGTAGGTTAGAAGAGTTGTTGTAGAACGGTATAGTTGTTAGAACTGACAATTTGTTCACTACTTAAGGGTGGGATTCACAGTATCATGTTGTTCAGTGCTCATTATTTTTGAGAATAGATAAAGCGAAGTGCTATGAAGCAGTGCTCGTCGCTTGAGCTTGATTCTGAGTATCAACTTTGTAATTGTGTTTGTGAGTGTTTGAAGAAATTCAAAGTGCAAGTTAGTGTGCTTGTTGGATGTTGGATTCCACAGCCATGATCTTCATTCTATGTGTTTGATCCTGAGTGAAGTGCAATCAGAGCAATGCCTTGACAGATCTGAGAGGAATTGTAGTGTTGGTAGTATTTTGCATTTGTGAGTGCAATGTGAAGTTGATATGAAGCAATTTTGATCAAGGAAGTTGTGCGTTTAGTGGAAGGGTGGAACACAATTCTGAGGCAAAGTTGTTTTGCAGTGAAGTGCCATTTTTGGGAGAGCCTGAATCATCACAATCAAGATTGTTTGGAAAGAATTGAAGGTGTTGTGATTAAGAAGTGTTAATTTGTAACAAGACTGCAAGTCAGTGATTGTTACTCTCTTCAAGGTGTGGTTTCTACCTGAGAGACTAAAGAAGAAATCAAGAAGAACTACATTGTGACTTTTGACTTTGTATTTGAACATTTCTGAATCGTATCTTTGCGGGAACGAACTTTACTTACCCAATAACCGCAAAAGTGATATTTGCCGGGTTGTCACATCTTGTGCACAAAGGTATTCATTGTATTCTGCCCTTTGCTGCTTGATTCCAAGATTGAGGATTTCTACCTATGCTTGCATCCTTTGTAGATCTTCATCATACTTCTTTTATCTTGCCTTCTTTGCAGTCTTCCACTTGTCTAACATTTTCTCCAACCCATGATAGTTCTCTTCTTTGGTCTAGACCTACTCCTTGATCTTCTTGAGCTCCTCACAAGCTCTTTCACTCTCCTCATTGTCTGCTTGAGCAACCCGATGAAGATGTGTAACCCACTTTGCATAGTTGATGATGGCAATCTGCAATTCTAAATAGTAAGGAAGAATCATTTCCAACTGGTGAAGAATTGGACCTACCATATGGATCACTTCCCATGAGGGAGGTGTTTGTTTGTGGTTGGGCTGGCTTATTTATTCTTCAGCTTGCGATTGGCTTTTCTTATGCTCCTTCTCTATCAACTTCTTGGTGGGAACTAGAATGCGTACCTCTTCTCCTACTTCCTTGTTAGTGGTGGTTGCATATTTGGCCACTTTTGCATCTCCCTCCCTTTCTTGTATGTGCACATGGATGGATTCCTCCTCCTTGATCTTTAACATCTTTGCCTCCTTGTTCTTCCATGCCTCCTTCATGATCTCTTTGAACAAGAGTCTCTTCTTGGCTTATGGTCTTCATTCTTCTTATGTGTTTTCTCCTCCTTTGGCTTGGACCTTGTTACCATCCTTTTTCCCCAATCATCCAACCTTGTCCTTATGCTTTCCTTGGATTTTGGTTGAGTATGATGCTTCTCCATCTCTACAAGGATGCATGGTCAGAGGGGCTTTGTATTGATTGTGAAAGGTCTCCTTGCCCTCTTTAGCAATTGACATCCAACTTCTTCTTTGACCACTTCCTCTTGTACTGGAGCTGATTGCACACCATCATGACAAGCTTCCACTTCTATTTCCAAGTTCAAAGAAAGCTTGATGTGGGTGAAGGATTCCTCACTTGCCATTTGGGTAAAGGATTCCATTTGAGCTATTATGTCCACCTTGGGTTGCCTCTCCTTCTTGAGATATCTTTGGTGTCTTAGCTACACCTTCTTCTTCATTTGCATCCTTGTGATCTTCTTCTTTCATGACATCTTCCATGATGATATCTTCCTCTATTTTGTCATGATTGTCTTTGTCATTGTGTTCTTTTGAGAAGTCGTCAACCACTTGCAACTTCATCTTCTTTAATGCTTGCACCTTGGTCTTACCGATAACTCCTTCCTCTTTTTAGGTATCCTAGGGTATTCTTTTATCTCCTCCACATGCACATAAATTTTTTTATGACTTAGCAACTTTCAATTGGCCACTCTATACTTCTTGCACTCCATAGCTATATCCAAGTATATATAAAATTGATCTTTGATGATAAAATTGGGATGAGAACTTCTTCTTGTCTTCCTTTGTGAGTAACTTCATCCTTATGTAGTAATGTATCATGAAAGGTGACATAAGCATGAATCCATCTTCCTTGTTCATGTCTCCCTACATGTTGTGAAGCATGAATAAGTTAGATTAGTGAAAGAAGAGTAATGAAACATCTCCACCCAATTCACATGTCTTTCCTTGTGAAGGTAATGGAAGAAGATTTCTTGGCTTGTTTTTGCATACGTAGTACATTTACTCTTGAATAACTTCATGATTGCTTTTGCCAATGTGCTTTGGTCCATGCAAACACATTCCTCCTTAATGCTTCTAACCCAAGGACCCAATTATCTCTGATTTCTATAATCATTCCTTAATCACTCAAATTCTAGTTCCACAACAAGAAATCAAGTATCTTGCTATGGGGCCTTGGATTAGAAGCATTAAGGAAGAATGTGAGAAATTTTTGAGAAATTTTTAATTTGATTTCATGTAGACAAATATTTCTTTGGATATGATCAATCTTGCTGAAGTAGATACATGTGAAACATAATGTCACTTCCAAGTAATTTTAGAGTTAAAATTGATATCCATGTGAACATGAAATTTTCTTTGTCATGTAATACAAGGTTTAAATTCAAGTAAAAGATCAATATGAATAGAAAATAATAGTGATCATTTCAGTATCATATCTTCATCCAATTTGATAGAGATTACTACATTTTGGTTGTACCAAATAGATAATTAGAACCATAGATGTAAGGAGATAAATAAAGAGTTTCATGCACAATTCAATTAGTGAATGTTTATGAATGAATAGTTGAGGAATCACAACCAAATTAGTGGTGATAGAAGAAAGTGAAATTAGAGAACCCAACTCTATATCAAATAAGGAGATGACAAGCAAATGCAATCAAATATTAGTGAATTGGATTCATACTAGAATAGGAACAAATAGAATTGATTGCTTTAATATTGCATATCAACATTAGGAAATAGTTTGCTCAACTAGTTAGAAAAGCAAATCTAAATCTATATGCATTGTAGCATAGATTGTTAGGATGAGTGGTAGAACTTCATTCAAATCTAGCCTTGCTAAGGAATTATTGTCATCATGGATCTTATCTCAAAGTGTAGTTTACCAAATACAACATGGTCAACATTTGAAGAGCAATCATTGCCAATTGGATGTTTGGTCTTGATTTAGGAGTCTTAGTTGACAAAGAGACTACAATACCTAATCTTATTTGAACAGAAAAGGTAGCATTGTTTGAGGAAGTTCTGGTGAATAGTGTGATATCATGGCTTGATACAAGGATATTGTGTTTGTGAAATACCAAGCTAAGGATAGGAAGCTTGGCATCTCTTGGCCCATAGCTTGACAGGCCTCTCCTCACCATGAAGGAGATGAACACTATGCTCCTTCATAATAAGAAGAACAAGATGCATAAGGTAGTCATTAAAAGATGTTTGTTTTGGAAAATATAAAGAATATTTGTAAGTTTTAAATTACCTTTTGAAAGAATTGAGAATCTTCTTAGATCCAATAGTTGTTGAGCAATACTTTGTCAACATATCATTGACATGATGTAATACCAAGAACTAGATATATCATCTAGAGGTGCAATCTGGCTTGGTAACATCTGGAAGGATATTATGTATGATGGGCTAGGTAGATCAGATAGAGGTATCACTAAAAGAAAACTTTTACTAATAGGGCAGGAGTTGAAAATAACCTAGAAAATTTAAAGCCAATTTTGGAGACCTAAATGGATGAATTAGACCAAAAATGTGCTGATATCTCCCAAAAGAGGAAAGGTTGGCTTCCATCTCCCAAGACTTGTCCCATCAAGAGCTTTCAAATGGTACCTCACCCATACAATTCAAAGATCCCTACAAGAAGATGCCATAAAGATTCCTTTTGGTCAAAGATGGTTTGACCAACCAGATAGGATCAGGACCAACATGTCACACATGCATGCAACGAATCTAAGGGTAGATCTCACTGATATGTCACCAATCCATGTATCTAATCCAAGGGTAGAGCTTCCTTAGGGAGAGTCTCCCTTGCTGAATAATACAATCAAGGTGCTCCTTCAGGGCATTGGAGATAGAGTGCAAAGATTTGTTTTTTCTCCTATGTTTTCTTAAGGTCTCTTATCCTTGGAAGACTACACATGATGAGAAAGATGAATTTATACTTAAATTTGTCCAACATTATACTTGTGGTTGAAAAGGAAAACTATCCTACAAAGGAGAAATGGGTAAATCTTTCACCTCTACAAAAGAAGTTCTATGTTGTTGATTATAACCACAATATCATTATTGCATGGAATTTGCACCATTTGGGCACTTATTCTCATCTCATGATTTTGCTTTTCTTAGGTATATGTTAGTTTGCCAAAGTTGGAAGCCAATATTTTTTACACATGATCAAAATGTAAATGGTTAGGTTTGGTATAGATACATGTGTGGGATGAGGATCTAGTACTTCCACAATAAATTCAAGGATAACAAGTACGGATGATGCATTGAAGAAGAGGTTGCTTCTTAATATAAGAGACCTATTTGACAAGGCATAGTTAGAGAAGATTTTTATTTCTAACAATAATGATTGGTATCTTACATTTAACACAAACAATGCATAGAATGGCCAAGAGTGCATATTCTAAGTATAGGGGAAAACCTTGCAAGAGTCAAAGGTAGAGAGTCCAGACCCTAGGATAGAAATACTTCATGTGTCTACAAGGAGCATGAGATGAAGCTTACCTAGTAGAGAATCTCTGTATAGGAGAAAAACTTGGAAGTAGTACAAGAAAGAGCCCTAAGATAGCAATATTCCATGCATCTCCAAGGAGCATGACATGAAGCTTATTGTACTACCATTAGCTAGATAGATTATCTAGAGAGATAAATTGGTTTGATAATATCTTTAGGGATGTTATATATGATGGTCTAAGCAGAAGAGATAGAGATGTCACCAAAAGAGTACTTCCACTAATAGTGCAAAGCTCAAAAACACCTTGAAAACTTTAGAGCCAATTTTGGAGGCCTAAATGGAGAAATTAGGCTTCAAAAAATAGAAGATCCACCCTCCTTCTAGTAATCAAGTATTACCTTTACCTAATTTTTTGTCTTGTTGAGAGCTTTCTAATGATACCTCACCCATGTTGTTTTGAGCTTCCTACAAAAAGATTCCCTCAAGATCTTGTTTGACCAGTCAAATAGGACAAGGATCAACATGTAACCAGTCCATATGGCTAATCTAAGGGTAGAGCTTTTTAACATGCTATGAATCCATGTATTTGATCCAAGGATGTAGCTCTCTTTGAGGAGATTTTATTGTGTGCAAATCCAAGAGGCCTTTCAAATTTAAGCCAAGAGAATCTACAAGAAGTGAAGCATTTGGATGTCACATTCTAGTTTGAAGGAACAGAAGAGTATGAGAGGAGACTCCAAGTACACAAGAGGAGAGACATCTTGAATTCATGCCAAGGGAATCTACATGAAATGAACCTTTTGGACTTCTTATCAAGGAGGATTTGCAAGTTCCAATTCAAAGGAACAAAAGAGTACAAGAGGAGATCCCAAGGACGATTCCAAGTATAGAAGAGGAGAGGCCTTTTGAATTTATGCCAAGGAAATCTGCAAGACGTGGAGCATTTGGACTTCACTTTGAGGAGGATTTGCAACTTCTAGTTTGAAGAAATAGAATAGTACAAGAGGAGATCCAAATAAGAGAAGAAGAAATGCCCACAACAATAATAGATGGTGGAGATTTAGGGGATGGAGAAGGTGAAGAAGAGGATATTGTATAAGCCAAACCCAAAGGTTTGTCCCATGTTAAATATTTTTGCAAGGGATAATGCTAGTAACACTGATTGAGGGTTGAATTGCTATAATAGACCAAGAAGTTCACAAGATTGGAACTCTTAGAAAACTTTGATGTCCCAAAAGAGCACCTTATCTTTATTATATAGAAAATGTGGATCCACTCAAAAGGAACTACACCCTTAGATAAGATACATGGATTGGTGACATATCAACAAGCTACACCTGTAGATTAACTACGTGGATTGGTAACATGGTGATCCTTGTCTTATTTGGTTGGTCAAACAAGTTTGACCAAAGGGAATCTTTGGGGAATATTTTTATAAGAACCTCAAAACAACATGGGTGAGATACAATCGGAAAGATCTTGACAAGACAAACAAGGAGGAGAAGGAAACACCACCCTCCTCCAAGGATTACCTTTCTCCTTGGAGTGCAACACCTTTTCTCTTGGAAGGAGTGGTAAGATTTTATGTCTTTGAGGCCTCTTAACTCTTGATTGACTTTGGAGTTTTTGGTGTGTTTTTGACTTTTACCCTATTAGCTGAAGTCTTCTTTTGGTGAATCTTCTTTTTGATCTACTTAGTCAATCATGCATATTATCTCTAAAAATATTACCAAGCCAATTTTCACACATATCTAATTTGTCTTGCTAATAGTATTACAATTGTTGGAGGCATAGGAGAGGTGTCAACTGGCAAAAATTGATGGTCTAAAGACAACTAAATAGAAAAGCTCTGGGAGAAGGAAGAGATCTAGGAGAGAAAGAAAGCACAAAAGTTAAGCTTCCAAGAGAGACTTGTCAAATCCAGACAACAGTTTGAGATGACATTGGATAGTTTGGCAAAACTTTGGGAGAAATTAAAAGTATTGTGACAAGTTTTGTTCAGATAGATGAGATGCCTTGTACTATGGGTAGCAATCACCCTTCTCCTGATTTTTTTTTATTGATTTTCAATAGATTAGATAGAACATGATAGCAAATCTTTATGGAATGTTGTAAATCTTATGCAAGTAATGAATTTTGTAGAAATAGTTCATTCCATTGGGCCCACTCAAGCATATGAGAGGTTCACTGAAGCACATAGTCCTTGTGGTAGTTTGATGGGTGCTTCCACTCAAAATTATAATGAGTTTGCTTGCATGTGTAGTTAAATAGTTCATTCCATTTGGTTTGCTTTGACAATGGAGAGGTTTTGTAATACCAATAGCTAGACACATGATTTAGAGATGAAATTTGGTTTGGTAACATATGTAAGGATGTTATACATGAGGGACTAAGTAGATGAGCTAGAGGTATCACCAAAAGAGTACTACTAATAGGCCAAAAATCAAAACATGCTTGGAAACTTTAGAATCAATAGCTAGGCATATGATCTAAAGATGAAACTTGGGGTGGTGACATATGGAAGGATGTTATACATGATGGAGATTGTAGATTAGATAGAGGTATCACCAAAGGAGCACTTCTACTAATAGGGTAGAAGCCAAAAATAGCCTTTGAACTTTAAAGCCATTTTTAGAGGCCTAAATGGATGAATTAGGCCTAAAAAATGGAAACATTTTGACCTCCCACAAAAAATGCTTGCCTTCTCCCCCCATGATTTGTCTCATTGAGATCTTTCCAATGGTACCAGATTTATGTGATTTTGAGCTTCCTACAAGAAGATTCTCTAAAGATTCCCTTTGGTCAAACCCATTTGACCAACTAGATAGGACAAGGACTAACATGTCACCGATCCAAACAACTAATCCAAGTATAGAGCTTGCTAACATGTCACTAATCCATGTATCTGATCCAAGGGTGGAGCTTCCTTTGAGAGGATGCTCTTTGCTATATAAGAAAGAGAAGGTGCTCCTTTGGGGCATTGGAAGATTTAGTGTGAAACCTGTGCTTTCTCTCTTGAAGATTTCTCTTGTCCACGGAGCATTACAATGGTATCAGAGCAAGTATTTTATCCAAGAGAGTGGATCATCCCTGTTGGAAGACCACAAGCTTTTCAAACTAAGTAATTTGAGGTGGAGAATATAGTGCAATTGTTAGACTTAAAAAGTGCTTTAGAGAACAGGTGGGATGGATGCATCGGGAGGATAATTTCCCTCACCTAGCTTTCCATTATTGTATCCATTTCACATCAAGATTATGTACATCTAGTGTGAGCAAATGAGAGTATTGCTAGTTTATCACTTTGGAGTAGAATTCATGGACATAGTGATGAATTCACCAACCTGGTGATTCTACATGTGGTGGTATGCAATAGAGAGTGAAAATCTAGATTCTATTATGATGTTATGGATTTGAATGTACTGAATCCTCACACTTTCAACATGCAAGTAGAAATCAATTATGTAGTTAGACCAAAAGCGATGTTTAGAGATTTTGTAGTAAGCAATTTTGGTGAGAAATATTATCAACGAGTGATGGCCTCTAAGGTCCCAATGGTAGTTTCCATAGTTTTTGCACCATCTTGAGTGATCATTCTAATCCTTTATTGAAGTAGGAAGTAGCAAGTGAACATTGATTGTATGTAGGAAGCATGGATCAGCAATTGTAGGAGTTGATGCAAGGAATGTAGGGGATGTTGAATGAGTTTTGGGAAATCAAGATGACCATGAAGGCATTGTAAAATCAAGTACAAACCCTCAAGAATGATCAAACAATGCAAGAAGGGGAACCATCTCAAAGCCTAGTAGCTGCAATTGAAGTACTTGGAGATGCATCCATGCTTATGACATCAAACCTAGCCAAAGATGAAGCTACATTGCTACTACAAATGAAGAAGACTTGCAATATTGAGCCTTACAAGGGGTAGTGTGCTATGAGAGTAGTGGAGAATTGGATCTCAAGAATGAACCGATACTTCTAATTGTTCTTGGCGGAGATCACCAAGCATGCCACAAGCGTGTTTGCATGTGGGTACCTAACCAATAAAGCCCTCATGTCGTATGATGCTTGGGAATGATCAATGTTGTCAAAAAGAAGGGAAATCACATGGAGAACAATGCAAGGACTTTTGAAGAATTTCCAATATATGGATTTCGTGCAGATGGCTCAAATCCGACTATGGAGATTGAAACAAAAGAATAGCAATACAAGAGTATGTGGAAGCATTTATGGATCTACAAGTCACAATAATTAAGATGAGTCTAGTAGAGGCTCTGGACAATTTCAAACAAGGGTTGAAAGATCAAATTTGCCAAGAAGTCATGGTACAAAATCCTCACACTATATTTGAAGCCATTGCTTGTGCTCAAAGAATAGCAAGGGCACTGTAATACCAAGGGTTAGCCATATTATCTAGATGTGAAATTTGGTTTGGTAACTTCTAGAATGATGTTATACATGATGGTCAAAATCGATCAGATAGAAGTATCACCAAAAGAGTACTTCTACTAATAGGGCAGAAACTGAAATAGACTTGAGAACCTTAGAACCAATAGCTAGACATATGATTTAAAGGTGAGAATTGGTTTGGTAACATCTGGAAGGATGTTACACAGGATGGACTAAACAAATTAGAAAATGGTATCACCAAAAGGGGACTTCTACTAATAGAGTAGGAACCAAAATATGCTTGAAATCTTTGAAGGCAATTTCGGAGGCCTAAACGGATGAATTAGGCCTCAAAAATGTACAGATCCCCCTAACAAAGGAAAGGTTGGCCTTCCCCTCCCCCCTGCTTTGTCTCGTTGAGAGCTTTCCAATGGTACCTTACTCACGTGATTCTGAGATTCCTATAGGAAGATTCCCTAAAAGATTCCCTCTGGTCAAAGCTTGTTTGACCAACCAGACAGGTCACCCATCCAAGTAAGTAATCCAAGGGTGGAGCTTGCTGACAGGTCACCTATTTGTGTCCCTAATCCTATGGTGGAGCTTCCTTGGAGGAGATCCTCTTTGTCTATATAATAAAGAGAAGGTGCTTCCTTGGGGCATCAAGTGTTTGAGTGTGCAATCTGTGTTTTCTCTCTTCTCTTGTCCTCGGAGTATTACAATGGTATCAGAGCGAGTGTTCTAGTCCAAGAGAGTGGATCACCCCTCTTGGAATAGCACGAACTACTGAAACTGAGTAATTTGAGGTGGAGAACATAGAGTAATTGCTAGACTTAGGAAGGGCTTTAGAGAGCGGATGGGATGGATGCGCCGGGGGGACAATTTCCTGCACCTAGCTTTCCATTTTCAAACCCATTCCACATCAAGGTTATGTACATCCAACGTGAGCAGATGAGGGTATTGCTAGTTTATCAATTTGGTGCAGAATTCATGGACAGAGTGATGAACTCACCAAACCTGGTGATTCTACCTGTGGTGATATATGACAGAGAGTGGGATTTGACGATCTACATTCTATTATGATAATATGGATATGAATGTCCCAAATCCTCTCCCTTTCAACACTCAAGTAGAAATCCGTTATGTAGTGAGGCCAAAAGTGATGTTTAGAGATTTTGTGGTTAGGAATTTTGGTGAGGAGTATTATCAACGAGTGATAGCTTCTGAGGTCCCAATAGTAGTTCCGATAGTTTGTGCGCCTTCAAGAGTGATTATATTGACTTTGTATTGAAGTAGACGTTAGCAATTGGGTGTCGCAGGAACCATGGATCCGTTGTTGCAAGAGCTGGTGCAAGGAATGCAAGGGATGCTGAATGAATTTTGAGAGATTAAGATGACCATGGAGACATTACAAAGTCAAGTGTAGATCCTCAGGAACGATCAAGCCATGCAAGGAGAAGAGCCGTCTCAAAACCCAGTACCTACGATTGAAGTACTTGGAGAGGCACCCGTGCCTACGAACCCTATCAACAATGAAGCCACATTGCTACTCCGGATGAAGAAGACCTGCAACATCGAGCCTTACAAGGGGCAGCATACAATGGGAGTAGTGGAAAACTGGATCTTGAGAATGAATTGATATTTCTGATTGTTCTCAACAGAGATCACAAAGCATGCTGCAAGCGTGTTTGCATGTGGGTACTTGACCGATAAAGCGCTCATATGGTATGATGCTTGGGAACGATCCATGCGGGCCGAGAGAAGGGAGGTCACATGGACAGCAATGCAAGAAGGACTGCTGAAGAATTTCCAATCGGTGGATTCTGTGCAGATGGCTCAAACCCGACTATGGGGATTGAGGCAGAAGAATAGCGTACAAGAGTATGTGGAGACATTTCTGGATCTACAAGTCGCAATTACCAACATGAGTCCAGCAGAGGCTCTCGACAATTTCAAACGAGGGTTGAAAGAGCGGATTCGCCAAGAAGTCATGGTGCAAACCCTCGCACGGTATTTGAAGCCATTGCTTGTGCGTAGAGAATAGCAAAAGCATTAGGTGGAGGTGAAGGAGTAGTTCCACCTCAACATTATTGGGCAGAAATGCCACACATGGGTGGACCAGTGCCGATGGAATTGGGCAACCTTCGATTCCGGGATCGAGGAGCATGACCACTTCAAGGGGAGCGAGGACGGGTAGAAGAACAAAGAGATGGAGTCCCACGAGGAGAAGGGACTCAAGGAGAACAACGCTGTTGTTACAATTGTGGCCATATAGGGCACATATCTACCAATTGTTGCACTCGTTTCCCTAGAGGCCCTCGGCCTTCATACATGTGATCTTTGAACAACATGGAGAGGCACATTGAAGAGGAGGAGGAAGAAACCACTTCGGAAAACAAAGATTGCCAGTAAATGTACCTCGTGGCCTTACTGGATCAATAAGGAAGCAGAGAAGCGAGGGAAGGAAGAAGAATAATGCGCAAAGATCCTGAAAGGCAACCTCACAATTGATTGTCATGAATGGAATCCTAGAAGGTAATAAAGTGAGAGAATTAATAGATCCGGGAGCAACATAGAATTTCTTGTCTTGCTCTGTTGCAATAAGATTGAGAATGGATCTAGAGAGAGATGGAAGTGAAGAAGTAGAGTTACCAAATGGGCAAACAGAGAGGATTGAATCATTACCTAGACGGGTAACCCTCTCTATAGGAGAATATTAGGAAGCAATTGAGTAGCGAGTGATATAGTTAGCCCGTTATGATGCAATTTTAGGCATGCTATGGATGGAGCTATACAACCCAATGGTGGATTGGAGGAAGAAAGTAGTGAGAACCTACCAATAGTCAATCATTGGGGTAAAGAAAAATCACACAAGTAGAAACTGCCTCTATATGTCGTAGGGACGACAACTGTTTGTAAGACCAATAGATGTTTTATGGGTCTAATAAGAGAAGTCCAGAGTGCACAACTCGCTGGAAAAATTCCTGAGAAATTGAAGAATGTGGTGGATGAGTTTCAAGATGTCTTTCTCGATGATCTACCCTCATGATTACCACCTAAAAGGCGAGTAGATCACAAAATAGAGACACTCCCGGGGAAGACACCTCCTTGTAAGGCCCCATATCGCCTATCACCTCATGAGTTGGAGGAGTGTAAGACTCAAATTGAGGAGATGCTATAGAAAGGGTTCATCCAACCTAGCGTATCACCATATGGGGCCCTTGTCTTGTTTGTGAAGAAGAAGGATGGTACAATGCGCATGTGCATTGACTATCGGGGTCTCAATCAGCAAATAGTGAAGAAAAAATACCCCTTACCTCGCATAGATGACCTGTTTGATCAACTCTATGGAGCGAGATACTTCACCAAACTAGACTTGCGGAGCGGTTATAATCAAATCCAAATTGCAGAGGAGGATGTGTACAAAACTGCCTTTCAAACCAGGTATGGCCACTTTGAGTATCTTGTGATGCCTTTTGGCCTCACCAATGCGCCTGCCACTTTCATGAGCCTAATGAATGACATATTTTGTCCATACTTGGATAATTCTGTTATTGTCTTCTTGGATGATATCTTAGTATATAATAGCACGATGACAGAACACAAACAACATCTATGAGAGGTCCTTCAGATTCTAAGACAGAATCAGTTGTACGCCAAAATCTCAAAGTGTGAGTTTGGCAAGTCTAAAGTAGACTACTTAGGGCATAGAGTAAGTGAAGAGGGAATTCAAGTATTGATAGATAAAATAGAAGTCATTCAAAAATGGAGTGCCCCAGAAGGTCAGACTCAACTTAAGTGCTTCTTGGGGTTGATGGGATTCTAGCGTAGATTTGTCGAGGACTTCTCCAAGGTTGCATAGCCTTTAACGGCACTACTTGGCAAGGGGAAGAAGTGGATATGGAGAACCACACAAGAGTTGGCCTTTCAAGAATTGAAGGCCACCTTGCTACATGCACCAATCTTGAAGTGGTATGACCCAAAACGTCCAATCAAGTTGGCTACAGATGCATCAGATGTAGCAATAGGAGCAGTCTTACAACAAGAGTGGCATGACGGATGGCATTTGATTGCATATTTCTCTTGAAAGTTGTTACCGGCAGAGCGCAACTACCACACCACAAAACGAGAAGAGCTAGCCATCATTCTAGCAACTAAGCATTGGAAGCACTACTTGGGCGAGAAGGCATTTGTAGTAGAGACAGACCACAAACCTCTAGTCTACCTCGAGATGCAGAAGGATCTTTCTTGTCGCCAAACGTGGTGGGCAGACTGGCGACAACGCTTCAACATGACAATCACCTACATGGAAGGTAAGAAACAACTGGCAGATGCATTCACCCATATGCCAATGGCCAACAACTTGGTGGCAGAGGTTAAGATTAACCCTGAATTTTGGCAAGAGATTCTAGCTGCTAAAAGAACTGATCCACTGATTGTAGAAGCGCAATTGTCTAAAGGTGTCACCAGCACCCAAGGACTCACCTTTTGGGATGGCAGATTATGGATCCCAAATGTCCCAGACTTACGCACCAACATTCTAGCAGAATGTCATGATTCGGCTATTGCAGCTCATGTCGGAGTAGACAAGACCTTGGATAAAGGCAAACGCCATTACTATTGGCCCAAGATGAGCAACGACGTGATGGACTATGTGCATAGCTGCCTACTTTCTCAATAGAACAAAGCTTCTAATCAAGCTCCTGTAGGGCTCTTTCAACCTCTCTCCACTCCTACCCAATGTTGGGAACAAGTGAGTATGGATCTCGTTTGCAAATTACCCAAGACCACCACAGGGTTTGACTCCATTGTGGTCTTTGTAGACCGGCTCAGAAAAATGATTCATGTACGCCTTACCACCAAGGAGGTGACCGCTCCACAACTAGCTCAACTATACTTAGACGCAGTCTTTGCTCACCATGGTTTGTCTAGAGTACTCATCACCGATAGAGGCACCCAATTCACCAGTTTGTTTTGGCGAACACTCTTTGGTTTTTTCAAAACCAAGTTGGCCATGTCTACAGCTTACCACCCACAAATAGATGGCCAAATAGAGCGGGCTTATTGCACGATTGTAGACATGTTACGCGGCTTCACCTTAGAAGAGCAAGAGAGGTGGGACACCCTTCTACCGTTGGTGGAATTTGCTTACAACAATTCAGTGAATGCCTCCACCCAGGTCACTCCGTTCTTCCTCATGTATGGTGAGCATCCCTTCACACCTTCTAGCTTGATGAAGATCCGTCCAGTGACTACCTAGGTTGATTCAGTCAACACATTTGTTTCTAGAATCCAACAAGGTGTGGAGAGCGCCAAGCACAGGTTACAGATTGCAAAAAATCAATAAAAGCAATATGCTGATGCACACCGTAGGCACATGGAGTTCAATGTTGGGGATCAAGTGTGGCTATCAACAACCAACCTCACATTGGTTGGATCTCGTAAGCTCAGACCTCGTTTTATTGGGCCTTTCTCGATTCTTTGTCGCATTGGTGCTGTGGCCTATCACCTTGAGCTACCACCACATATGAAGATCCATCCAATGTTCCATGTCTCCCTACTATGCAGGTATGCTCCCCAATTAGGCCAAGGTCCTTTCACATAGGACATTCGACCTTGTCCAACACTCATTGATGGCACAGAGGAATATGAAGTGGAGCGGATTCTCCAAAAGCGCATGCGTGGTACTTGCCATCCACGGGTGGAATATCTAGTACAATGGAAAGGTTACCCCCTCTATGAAGCAACATGGGAACCCGCTGGCAATTTGGCACATGCACCGGTGTTGGTGCAAGCATTTGAGCAACAATTGCGCAACGAGGACGTTGCGTCTTAAAAGGAGGGAGGTCTATAATACCAAGGGTTAGCCATATGATCTAGATGTGAAATTCGGTTTGGTAACTTCTAGAATGATGTTATACATGATGGTCAAAATAGATCAGATAGAAGTATCACCAAAAGAGTACTTCTACTAATAGTGCGGAAACCGAAATAGACTTGAGAACCTTAGAACCAATAGCTAGACATATGATTTAAAGGTGAGAATTGGTTTGGTAACATTTGGAAGGATGTTACACAGAATGGACTTAACAGATCAGAAAGAGGTATCACCAAAAGGGGACTTCTACTAATAGAGTAGGAATTGAAATATGCCTGAAATCTTTGAAGGCAATTTCGGAGGCCTAAACGGATGAATTAGGCCTCAAAAAAGTACAAGCCTTCCCCAACAGAGGAGGGGCTGGCCTTTCCCCCCTTGCTTTGTCTCGTCGAGAGCTTTCCAACGGTACCTTACTCATGTGATTATGAGATTCCTATAGGAAGATTCCCTAAAAGATTCCCTCCGGTCAAAGCTTGTTTGACCAACCAGATAGGACCTAGACCAGACAGGTCACCCATCCAAGTAAGTAATCCAAGGGTGGAGCTTGCTGATAGGTCACCTATCTGTGTCCCTAATCCTATGATGGAGCTTCCTTGGAGGAGATCCTCTTTGTTTATATAATAAAGAGAAGGTGCTCCCTTGGAGCATCGAATGTTTGAGTGTGCAATCTGTGTTTTCTCTCTTCTGTTGTCCTCGGAGTATTACAGGCACTTGGAGGAGGTGAAGGAGTACTTTTGTCTCAACACTATTGGGTGGAAATGCCACATGTGGGTGGACCAACACTTATGAAATTAGGCAATCTTTGGTTTTGAGATAGAGGAGCATGTCTGCTTCAAGGAGAGCTAAGACGGGTAGAAGAACAGAGAGATGGAGTCCCATGAGGAGAAGGAACTCAAAGAGAACAACATTTTTGCTACAATTGTGGCCGTATTGGCCACATCTCCATCAACTATCACGCTTGTCTCCCTAGAGGCCCTCAGGCTCCATATAGGTGATCTTTGAACAACATGGAGCAACACATGGAGGAACAGGAGGTAGAAATCACCTTGGAAAAAGAAGATTGCAAGTAAAGGTACCTTGCGGCCTTACTGGCTCAATAGGGAAGTGGACAAGCAAGAGGAGGAAGAAGATGTGTGCGCAAAGATCTAGAAAGTCAAACTCACAATTGATTGATGTAAATGGGGTCCTAAAAGGCAATCAAGTGAGAGTATTGATAGATCTTGGAGCAACAAAGAATTTCTTATCTTGCTCTATTGCAATAAAATTGGAGATGGATCTAGAGAAAGATCAAAGCAAAGAAGTAGAATTACATAATGGACAAACAGAGAAGATTGAGTCATTATCTAAAAGGGTAATACTCTTTGTAGGAGAATATCAAGAAGCAATCAAGTGGTAGGTGATACAATTAGCTTGTTATGATGCAATCTTAGGCATGCCTTGGATGGAGCAATACAACCCTATGGTAGATTGGAGGAAGAAAGTAATGAGCACCCGCCAATGGATGATTGATTGGGTTAAAGAAAAAGCACATAAGTAGAAATTGCCAGTCTATGTCATAAGAACAACAACTATTTGTAAGACAACTAGATGTTTCATAGGTTTAATAAGAGAAGTCTAGAGTGCACAACTCAATGGACAAATTCCTGAGAAATTGAATGACGTGGTAAATGAGTTACAAGATGTCTTCTTAGATGATCTATCCTCAAGGTTACCACCAAAAAGGAGAGTAGATCGTAAAATTGAGATACTTTAGGGGAAGACACCTCTTTATAAGGCCCCATATCGTCTATCACCTCAGGAGTTGGAGGAGTGTAAGGCTCAAATTGAGAATATGTTGCAAAAGGGTATCCAACCTAATGTATCACAATATGGGGCTCCTATCTTGTTTGTGAAGAAGAAAGATGGTACAATGCGCATGTGCATTGACTATCAAGGCCTTAATCAACAAACAATGAAGAACAAATATCCTTTACCCTGCATGAACAACCTATTTGATCAACTCAATGGAGCAAGACACTTCACCAAACTGGACTTGCAGAGTGGTTACAATCAAATCTGGATTGCAGAGGAAGATGTATACAAAACTGCCTTTCAAACCAAGTGTGGCCACTTCAAGTACCTTGTGATGCCATTCGGCCTCACCAATGCACCTGCCACTTTCATGAACATGATGAATGACATATTTCAAGTATATTTTGATAAGTCTATTATTATTTTCCTAGATGACATCTTAGTATATAGTAAGACGATGAAAAAACACAAACAACATCTGTGAGAAGTCCTCCAAATTCTAAGACATAATCACTTGTATGCCAAAATCTCAAAGTGCAAGTTTGGCAAGTCTGAAGTAGACTACTTGGGTCATAGAGTAAGTGTAGAGGGTATCCAAGTATTGACAGATTAAATAGAGGTCATTCAAAAATGGAGTGCTCTAGAGGATTAAACTCAACTCAAGAGCTTCTTAGGGTTGATAGGGTTCTATCGTCCATTTGTCAAGGACTTCTCAAAGGTGGACAACCTGTAACAACACTACTTGGCAAGGGGAAGAAGTAGACATGGGGAACCGCACAAGAGTTAGCCTTACAAGAATTGAAAGATGCCTTGCTACATGCACCAATCCTAAAATGGTATGACCTTAAACGTCCAATCAAATTGGCTATTGATACATTAGGCGTAGCAATAAGAGCAATCCTATAACAAGAGTGGCATGATGAGTGGCATTCAATTGCATACTTCTCTTGAAAGCTAATATCGACAAAACACAATTATTATACCATAGAGCGAGAAGAGCTTGCCATTGTCCTTGCAACCAAGCATTGGAAGCACTATCTTGGCGAGAAGGCATTTGTAGTAGAGATAGACCATAAACCTCTAATCTACCTTGAGACACAGAAGGATCTATCTCATCACCAGATTTGATGGGCAGAGTAGTGACAATGATTTAACATGACAATCAACTACATGGAAGGCAATAAGCAACTTGCAGATGCATTCACCAAAATGCCAATGGCAAAAAATTTGGTGGTAGAGGTCAAGATGAACCCTAAATTCTGGCCAAAGATTCTAGCTGCTACAAAAATAGATCCCTAGATCTTAGGAGCTCAATCATCCAAAGGCATCACCAACAACCAAGGACTTACTTTTCATGATGGTAAATTATGGATCTTTAATGCCCCAAAATTATGTACCACCATCCTAGTAGAATGTCATGATTCTGCCATTGTAGGTCATGTTGGAGTGGACAAGATCTTGAATGCAGTCTAGCGCCATTACTATTGGCCCAAGATGAGCAACAATATGATAGAATATGTTTGGAGCTGCCTACTTTGTCAATAGAACAAAGCCTATAATCAAGCTCCTATAGGACTCTTGCAACTCCTCTTATGCAATTTTGGGAATAGGTGAGTATGGATCTAGTTTTTGAATTACCCAAGACCACCTCAGGGTTTGACTCCATTGTAGTATTTGTTGACTAACTTAGCAAAATGATTCATGTACGCTCTACCACCAAGGAGGTGAAAACTTTACATTTAGCTCAATTGTACTTAGATGCAATCTTCTCTCACCATGGCTTGTCTCGAGTCCTCATCACTGATAGAGGCACTCAATTTACTAGTCTACTTTGGAGAACACTCTTTGGTGTCTTCAAAATCAAATTGGCCATATCCATGGCTTACCATCCATAGATTGATGGCCAAGTAGAGCAAGCTAATCATACTATTGAAGATATGCTTTAGGGCTTCACCTTAGATGAGCAAGAGAGGTGGGACACTTTACTTCCATTGGTGGAATTCACCTACAACAATTCAATAAATGCCTCCATCCAAGTCACACCATTCTTCCTCATGTATGGTGAGCATCCTTTCACACCTTTGAGATTGATGAAGATAGATTTTGTGACTACCAACATTTGATGCTATCAACTCTTTTGTTTCAAGAATGCAACAAGGTGTGGAGAATGCCAAAAACAAGTTGCAGATTGCCAAAAATTGATAGAAGCAATATGCCAATGCACACTGTAGGCACATAGAGTTCCAAGTGGGAGATTAGATTTGGTTGTCAACAACCAACCTCATATTAGTTGGCCCTTGCAAGCTCAGACCTTGCTTTATTGGGCCCTTTCCCATTCTTTGTTGAATCGGTGCTGTGGCCTATCACCTCAAGCTACCACTTCACACCCAAGTGACTTATCATTTTTATCTCCACATTACTGGGGTAGGTTGTCTGCCAGATCCAACGGATGAGATGCTTCCATGTGAGCAAACTATGTACATGTATGTGATTGGCCATGTGGGTTACAATCTTATCATGTTTGAGTACTCTGATGAATAAAGATGAGGGTGAGTGGAGAGAGGAGGGTGTGTTTTAGCCGAGGAGTCTTGAGGAGGAGGAGGAGGACGTTGGGAGTGAGAGTTGTAGTAGTGCGTGAGTGGTAGAACATCAAAGGAAGCGTTTGAGCATGAGATATCCCATGCTTCCAATCTGCTACTCCTGAATCCTTTTCTCATCAGGCTTCAGATTTGCACCGTGACGGCTTACGAGACTGGTTGGTGGTAGTTTTGCGGCGGCATTTGTGGAGTTGGTGATGGGAAACCCGGGTCCTATTGTCCTTCTGGTGCTTACTTTTGAGCATGTCTGGAACTTGAAAATATATGTGCTTCTAAAGTTAGGGAATGCCTATATTTTTGCTCATAAGCTTCAAGGTGGAGTTGTGGGGTCCATTTGTCAAAAAGGAAAAAGACTAAAGGACAAATGTGCAAGAGATTGGGTCCCAAGAGAGAAGTTTGGAGTTTTTTGACGATCAAAGGCGTTTAGGGAGGCCATTTAGGGAACAAAGGATATGGTCAGAAAGAGGAGCTTACAGGCTACAATCTGAAGATAGAATCACACGATTTGAGCTGATTCTAAGAGCAATATAATTGATTGAATCAAGTAAAATTCATACCTAGGAGCACAAAGTAGACAATTGAGGGATCTTCTTGAGACATTTTCACTATATGTTAGTGGAAATGGAAAGTAGACAAAGTGCTTACAGTACTGAGCACAAGAAATTTTAATTTTGGATCAATCTCAAATTGGATCTGGTTGATTGAAGTTGAAGCTCTTGAGGTGTAAGGTGATGGAGAAGAGCTAGTGATCAGGTTTGGATTTTTAGTCACTCCCCAAGTTGTGGTTTGAGATACCTTATGAAAATTTCCAGTCTTGTTGTTGGTTAGGGTTTTCACTCTTGTGTGAAGGTTTCTTGTAAATTCTTTAAATAGTGAATTCAAGGTCTTGGATCAAGTATACCTGAGTCTGCAGAGCTCACAAGTTAGCCGAGCTTAGAAATTGATCCATATCTAGGGATTGGGGTTGGATTAGGCCATCAAAATTTTGTAAAGCGTTAACCAAGAGCAAAACCAACTACTGTGGAAAATTAAGTTGGCTCTGGACTCATATAGAGTGAGATCTGATGCAATAAGTTTTACTGAAGAGACTGTCGTAAGCTCGGAGGAGCATTTCTTTCTTCAATCCTAATTGAATGTCAATTCTCTCACTTTTGTGACTATGATTGAGAGTTCAGATTTTGAGAGTGTTTATTGAGGATCAAGTATACATCTGATTTAGAAATCAGGGGAAAGTTGACAAGAACTAGGGCAAAAACCAAAAAGGGGATTTCAAAATTAGGGTGAGAGTTGCAAAAACATGGCCAACTTTGAGAGCTTTTCATGGGAGTTGTAGTGATCTGATTGAGGTCTATTTTATATCATTGGAAAGATTATCTCACAAGCTTTCCATTCAATCCTAGAAAACTCAAATCAGGGCTATACATGAAGAGTTATGTTTATATGATCTGTGCTGAGTTTTTCCCATCAAGAAGACATAGGAAGTCCCCACATGGAGTAGGAATTTGTTGAGATCTGAGGTACAGCTTGGAGGAGACTTGGAGTACAGGTTGAAATAAGCTTGATGACAGAGCACAAAGGCTCTAAAGTTCTTTTCCAAAAAAAAGCACAGAGAGTTATTGTTGCATTCCTATGATTGGATCCTCTTTGTGCTTGCATGCTTGTTTGTATGCCTAGTTGGTTTGGATTGGTGTGCAGGCGTTGCGCTTAGGTTCTTTCCTTCTAGGAATACTATGTATTTCTCCTTGGTTATGTTGGAAGTGATGATCAATAGAATAGGAGTGCATGTTGTGATGACAGGTTAGGTTGCCCGTTACTACTCTACCCGATAGCAAGAATACTAGTTACAAGAGTGAAGGGTTCTGACTGTTAGATAACACACATGTTTAGATGAGTAGTTAAAGGTTTACCTTTAGCCTCTAATCTGCAATCTCCACAGCTAGGCACCCTGTGTGTTCCCAAAGAGAGAAAAGAAACATATGATAATATATTCTCCAAAAACGCATCCATGGGACTTGTCACCTCCGTGTGGAATATCTCATACAATGGAAAGCTACCCACTATATGAGGTGACATGGGAGCCAAAAGCCAACTTGATCCACGCACCAGTGTTAGTAAAATCTTTTGAACAATAGCTTTGCAACGAGGACGTTGCATCTTAAAAGGAGTGAGGTTTGTAATACCAATAGCTAGACACATGATCTAGAGATGAAATTTGGTTTGGTAACATCTGTAAGGATATTATACATAAGGAACTATGTAGATAAGCTAGAGGTATCATCAAAAGAGTACTTCTACTAATAGGCCAAAAACTACAACATGCTTGGAAACTTTAGAATCAATAGCTAGGCATATGATCTAGAGGTGAAACTTAGGGTGGTGACATCTGGAAGGATTTTACACATGATGGAGAAAATATATCAGATAGAAGTATCACCAAAAGAGCACTTCTACTAATAGGGCAGAAGCCAAAAATAGTCAACTTTAAAGCCATTTTCAAAGGCCTAAACGGATGAATTAGGCCTCAAAAATAGAAAGATTCCTCCCTCTCAAGAAAGATAGGTTTGCCTTCTCTCCCCATGATTCATCTCATTGAGAGCTTTCTAATGGTTTTTGTGCTTTACCCATGCAATTCTGAGCTTCCTACAAGAAGATTCTTTAAAGATTCCCTTTAGTCAAACCCATTTGACCAACTAGATAGGACAAGGACTAACATGTCACCCATCCTAACAACTAATCCAAGGATGGAGCATTCTGACAGGTCACCAATCCATGTGTCTGGTCCAAGGGTGGAGCTTCCTTTGAGGGGATCCTTTTTGCTATATAATAAAGAGAAGGTGCTCTTTTGGGGCATCGGAGGATTGAGTGTGAAATCTATGCTTTCTCTCTTGAAGAGTTCTTTTGTCCTCAGAGCATTATAGGTTTGCTCTGGTACATAGTCCTCATGGTAGGTTGATGGGCAACTCCACTCAAAATTCTAAGGAAGGGATGGTGTTGCTCAAGTGGCCATTTGATTTGCTCTTGCCTTTATGGATTTGCTTGTAATTAGATGGCTTTGCTCATAACTATATGAATTTGCTTGCATTCCACTAGCTTCCATCAATTTGCGAGCTGTTGGATTTACTCATGACTAGATTGGTCCACTCATAACTATATGATTTCACTCTTTTTTGCAAAGTGGTTAGTAATGTACCTCTTTCTTAGTTTAGTTGGATAGAGCAACAACCTTTGAAGTTGATGGTCATAGGTTCAAATCCTATAGGATGCATAAAGTGCACAATAAATAATATATACCAATGGTAATCCTTCTACTTGCCACCACTAGGATGCCCTAAGAGAGTAGAAGGTATGACCAAGATAAGTGATTTGACATACAAATGCTTCTATTACAATAGACCTCTTGGCTCAAGCAACACATCAGGGCAAGATCATGATAAGTAAGCCTCTACAAAGGTCAAAATTGGGATTTGCTTGTGCATATATGGATTTTCTCATGTTCCACCTAGTTTTCACCTAGCTAATTCTTTTGGCTTGCAAAAGTATTATAGCAATTTATGATATCTATATATGTAAGCCTATATAGAGGTCAAAATTGGGATTTGCTTGTGCATCAATGGATTTGCTTGCGTTCCACCTACCTAATTTCCTTGGCCCACCAAAAAATTATACCAATTTCTGATGTCTGTATATTAAATAATTACCATCATTTTCATGAGCTTTCTCAACATCACAGGTAGCAATGTCAGGTAATCTCCTTGTAGTTGATGTTTGTGAACTAATTTTTTACTTGTGCATCATTTTTGCTTGTATAGACATAACCAAACTACATCATTTGGGAAGATGGTGTCTCAATCTATGTGTCATGGCCCAAGATGGAGATATTGTCTATCTAAGCTTACATACATACTATTATCTCCCTGCCCTTGACCTGATCATATTGCCTTGGTGTGTCTCTAATATCTATGGAATAATACCTAATCTCTCCAATAAAACTACTCTATAGAATCCACCTCATTTGCCTTGGCCTCTCTCTCAACCACAAGCGTATCCAACTTAACTAAGCACTCTGCCCAAGTCTTCTTGGGAGCTATAAAATACTTATCATGCTCTCCAAGCGTACACTGTCTATATAATGAAGCAAGTTCCCTTTGTGCTATATCTACCTGTCTAGTGCTGATCTCTCTCCAATAGGCTCCTTATCTAAATCTATAAGAATTACATATGGGAGGGGATTGTGTAAAGGCTCTCCCTCAAGAAGAGGGCCAAGAAGAAAGACCAATAAGGGAGGATCATAGGAAAGGACAGGAACCTCTAAAAGCTCAATGCTAGGAGGAAGGATTGGTAGGGGAGGATCAAAGGGAGAGGTTCCTACAAAGGAGGTATAGAGGAAGTAATATCATTAGAATTACCTATGTACACCATGCAAGACTTTAGTTAGAATTTTCAAAATGAAATATGAGAGTACACCATGCAAGACTTGAAATGTAGAAAGAGTTACTATATTTTTATTACAAAGAAGTATATATCCAAACAATGAAGAACAAAGCATCAATCACCTTCAACCTTTGGTTTTTCTTGATGTTCATGCTCACTCTCCTCTAACCTATAAGAGTACACCTTATCTTCCTGTTGGTATGAACACTCATTGTCACCCAAGAGACCGCTCTCCAAAAATAAATGAGTCAGAAATTGATTGGCAAAGCTCATCTTGAAATTTCCTTCATTTGGATGTCTAAGTTGTTTTTGAAAATACCATATCTCTACCTCAACTCTTGGTAACATAAGTTTGCACAATCATAGTTCTCATTTACATTTGTCAGCTTTGTTATCAAATGGAGTATGGAATGCTTGTGGACCATCTTTGGTCTCCTTGTAGGGATAATGAGTGAACTAAGAATCTAGAAGAAGGATCTCTATGTCAGATAGATACATTGCCTTGCTAGATACTCCTTTGTAGTAAATCTCTAATGGAAACCAATCAAAAATCAACCCATGTGGTACATATCTCCTCTTCATGGTGGTTTTCATGCCTAAAGTGAATGCATGCCTGATGTTACCAAGCAAAAGTGTGAAAGGTGTACCATGAACAAAGTTGGTGTGGGTTATCTTATCCTAGCTCTTATCTAGACAAAATCTATACATGTAGTTACTTGAGATACATCCAAAACTTGCCCACATTATCAAAGAATGAATTGGGTTTGCTTGTAAAAATATGGATTTGGTTACAAATGAGATAAATTTGCTTGGGATATGATGGGTTTGCTCATAGAGAAAATTGACTTCGCTTACAAAATATAGATTTACTTGTGCTTTTTTGGATCCACTTGGGTTTCAACTTGCTTTGCTTGCATGGATTTTGGATCAGCTTGCTATTTAAATGGGTTTGCTTGGTCCTAGCAGATGGCCAATTTTGCTTTGCCTTGCAAAATTGCTTCTCTTAGGTGGCGGTTGGTTCCACATGGATACAAGGTTGGATTTGCTCAATTGGTGGCTGGTTCAACACTGATTCTTGTTGGATTTGCTTGGGGCTAGATGGCTTTACTTGTTTCAAGATGGATTTGCTTGGAATTTGATAGATTTGGTCATGGATCCAGTTAGGTTTTCTTTGGCCTTGGGTTTAGGGTTCTTCAATGGTTGCTCTCTAAATGTAAACAATTAAAAAAAATTAAAATTCAATTCAGCACAAAAAAAAACAAATCCAATTCAAAACAAAACAAAACAAAAAAAAACAACAAAATTTCAAAGGAAACTTACATGAGGACATGGGTATGGTAACCCAAGTGTGCCCTTCAAGTTATATGAATCTAAATCACACTCCCGAATTCCCCCTATGGTAGCTCTAATTTGTTGTTTTCAAATCATGGCCATTTAATTTTGGTTATGTTATTACAAAGTTCATGGAATTCAACCCACAAATGACCTTTGTTGATGCACTCTATGATAAGGGAGTCCCAACATCTTTGATAATCACAAACATCTGCCATTATGATATTGGGTTCTTCTTCTCTCTTATTCTTCCCTTATGCAATTCAACTTCCTTATTCTCCCCCTCTCTCTTCTTCTCTACAATTCTCCTCCTTCTACAATGCTATTGGCACTTCTTTTCTTCTTATGTGATTTTGAATTTTCACTTACCTTTTTGATTTTGATATCCCTTTCTACGATTTTGGAATCCATTTTCTGCAATTCTGAAAGGCACTTCTCTTTGCTTCTATGATTCTATATAAACCTCCTTTTTGTGATATAAGGCACTTCTTTTCTCTTCTACAATTCTAAAATGCCCCTTTTTTTGGTTTTCTTAAACTTTCTTCTCCCTCCTATTGGTCCCTTCTTTTCCCCTTTTGCAATTCCACTAAAACTCTAAAATTTTTGACTTCCCTTTTTCTACAAGGCTTCTCTCTTCTTCTCTTTTCTTACAATTCACTCCTAACATTCTAAACTTCTTCTTCTCCCTCCTACAATTGGAGAAGAAATACGTCAAAATCCTTCTTGTGAACTCTAGGAACTCCTTCTCTCCTTCTACAATTCTTCTCAATTCTAAACTTCTTCTTTTCCTGTTTTGCTATTTTTTAATTTCTCTCTTCTTCACCACTTTGGCAATTCTCCTAAAATCTTCTTTTCCCTTTTACCCCTTTGCAATTTTAAAATCTCCCATGTGTGATTCTCTTGGCCTCTACTTCTCTCTTCCTTGCCATTCTTTCCAAAAATTCTAAATTTTTTTTCTTCCCTCTTGTGCTTCTTCCCAAACATTCTTAATGTCTTTTACTCTCCTCCTCTCCCACAATCTACTTCCTCACAATTCTCTCAAATTTTTTTAGACTTTTCTCCCTTCTTGCACTGCTTCCAAACATTCTTAAGTTATTTTTCTCCCCTTCTCTCTCGTAATCTTTTTTTCCTCTTCTATTATTCTCATGGGCTCTTGTTCTCTTTATGTGATTTTAGAATTTCCTCTTTGCATTTAGTTTTCAACTCCTTACTGATTTTTCTCTAGTGAAATTTCCCAAAGAAAGCACATTCTCTAATTCAAAAATGCTCATGGGAAAGTCTAACTTCTAATGTAGGGAAAATCACATTTTACCTTCAAAATGTTCTAATGCTTCCAACACAATGAATCTCATTCTCTTGACAAAATTATTCTCATGTAGGAAATATCTTATTCTATCATCATCAAAATTCTCTTTGAACTACTTCTAATGCAAGGAATCTCATTCTCCTAACAAAATGCTTCTAGTGTTTGGAAGATTTTATTCTCTCATAATCAAAATTCTCTAATCATCAAAAGGAGAATCTTGGTTTCTCAAATCAAGAAGGTTTCTAAGGTAATACAATAAATATATGCATTTCTCATATAAATAAACCCTCACCTCATCCATGACACCATTTTTCCCAAAAAGGTGCACTATTTTCCAAGGACTTAGTCCTATATTACTAGCTCTGGTTTGCACATCTATAATTGCTATCTAAATTAGTAGATTCTCTTTATGATACATAAATTGGCTTTGATTTTCATATCTATAATTTCTATCTAATTTCTTTGAATTCTCTCTATGATATATATAGCTATTGCTACTATTTAATTCAATATGTTAAATGAACAATGCCTTATCATTCATGCCACTAAATTAATTGCTATCAAATATCCACTTGAAACCTCTATTCATGACAAATTAATGCAGTAGGTTGTATCAATCCTCTACAAAATGCATACTCAATAGTCTATTGAGTTTGGATGAATGAAACAAGGAATGAAAGGAAGTAATTCATCTATGTTCAATTTTACCCAATTTCATAGAAGTAAATTGAATAAACACCTAGATTTGATAGCAACACATCCCCACAACCAATTCCACAATTTTACATTGAGAAAATCTATTCTTAAACAAGCAAAACCAATTAAAAATGTACAAAGCCACAAATCCTCTCAAGAGACAAGATTTTGGTTTTGGAAAACTCCACCCAATACATAAGCAACTTCCTCCACAAACTAGCAAACTTGAGCTAAAAAAGAAAAAAGAAAAAAAAGAGACTCCGTCATGTAATGAGAAAAGCTTGAGGCACCTTTTCTGAACAAGAAAACTGATTGCATTTCTATATAAATTGACCTAGGAAACAAAAAAATCATGCTTTATTTTATTTATAGTTTTTTATAAAAATCCACTCAATGATCGACTCAATACAAGGCACGTTTCTACAACTGAATACCTAGTTTTCTCCTTGATACCTTGAGTGCTCCCAACACTTACCTCCATCTTGCAAGTTCTCCCACCACCTCCATCCACAAAGTGAATGTTTTCTGATTCATCTCTTCCTAACTCCTTCTCATCATCATCCCAAAGATCACATCTATCAATCAAAAAGTTGTGTAATATAACACAAATAGAAATCCAACAAAGGAGGTAGGAATTGCATTCTCTATTATTTAATTAGACCCTCAATTCCCTTAAAGAATGTAAATGTGATTTCAATATACCAATGTAATGTTCAATAAGGGACCTTGTTCAACACACAAACCGGTTAAAGTCCTTCCTCTCTTGAGTGTTAGCTTGTTTAAACAAAGGGAGTAAATGACTCATTTGCATATATCCAACATCACCAATTAAATATTGATTGCTATCAAAGGATGAACATGGGCCTTGGTGATTTAGGTTGGACCATATCTTGGACATTTCCAAACGTCATATCATGACATGTTTCAAGCATTTGTATGCAATGCAACCAATTTCATTAGCCACTAGATGGACTCGCTACTCAACAAACAAACTTTACACTTACCATGGATTCTATGTCAATTTATGTGGGGAGATCTTTTACTTGTAGCAAAGAGAATAATCCACTGCTTGTCACCATAGACCACCTGACCATTTATAGAGTAAGTGCCCGCTTTGATGAAGCATACTTCTTTGTCAATAGTGGGCCATTGAGATAGGGGAAAAAATACCATCCACTAATCTTACACCTTGGAAATCCTTTCCTTCCAAACACACATGAAATTCTTGCACTCTTCTCAATTCCAAGCCATCACACTTCCTTCCTCATTAGGGATAGAATAGCAATGATTTCTCTTTGAGTAAACTTGGTAGTAGACTGCACTAATTCTCAATAAATTCTTTCCTCTAGCTACAAAGCTCCATTTTTGTTATGTCCTACCCAATATAATGCTAATGTAACTTGGAGCAATATGTGTTTAGTATCTTCTAGCTTCCTTCCACCTTTTAAAGACAACATGTACTTTAAGTAAATGCAATAAAGCTGTGAAGGAGCATATATCCATCTTCACCAACTATTTGAAAGCAAATGAATCCAACACAAATAAGAATTTATATACAACTTCATACTGCATGACATTTTCATTCTACCCTTCAAATACTTCTTTTGGAGACAAGACTCAACCATTTAAAAAAAGATGTTATCCACCTCATCCTCTTTACTCCATTCCCCCATGTCCCACTCCCAAGACAAATCTACCCACCCTTTCTTAACCATTCCTCCACATTGTCCTTGAAGCATATGCAATGTGAAAGCATATGCATTTTTCCAATTACATTTGGAGTAGGTTTCATGTACTAAGGTAAGGCATTGTAAACCATTGACACTCTTGAACTAGGAATTTTCTGCTTTCTTTTCACATTACAATCAAAGTCTAATTTCACTAATGAATTCTCCCATCTAACTTCTTTTGATTTTGTCAAGAAGTATCAAATTGGAAACTCTCTCCATAAACATCTAATATGGCTTTTGTAAAACTGGCTATTTTATGCTATTGGAGCCTAGAGGCTAAAATTGATCAAGTCCTGATTTAAAATTGTTGCAATCCATGACAATTGTTTGGGAACTTCAAATTTTCTACCATTCTCAATGTATGACATTTGTCCAAGCAATTCAAGTTTGATTTATGAAGGCTAATGAATCTTTCCAAGATAATCCAAATTATTTGAGAAAATTTAAGGATTTGCATGACCTTGAAAAGAGACACCTTAGTTGGTTTACAGATATAGGCTATGCCCGATACAAATCTTATGTATTGTGTGCAAATGCCAGGTGAACTTTTATGGGACCTCCCATATATTTTCTTTACTAAATAAGGTGTTTCAAAAAAAGGTATTACAAGATAGTTTATGAGAATAGCATGGGGTCTTGTAAACTTTTCCAAGATCTCATGTATAAAGAAAAAAGATAAAGAAAAAGGAAATTTATGGAAATAAATTTATGGCTCTATGGGTTTTTTCCTTTTCTACTTGATTGACTCTATTTGCCTGATTTTTAAAGTTTTGAGCCCAATGAGCATGTCAAGATGAAAGGATTAATATTAATTATATGTACTATGCCAAGAGAGAATGCCACTTGGCAGATGCCAAAACAAGCTTAGGTCTTATATGGCCATTTCAAACAAGCTAAGGGGCCCAATCTTGCATTGTTGAGAAGGAATTTTCAAAGTTGTCCTCTAGAGATGAGAATGAAAACAAGCTAAAGGGTTTTCATGGCCTTGCAAAAGGGGAATGCTCAAAATCATAACAGTCCTCAATAAGAGGACAGCTTAGAGCTTGGATGTATCTTGAAAGAGTGAATATCTTGATATCAAAATCCTTCTATCAAGAGGAGCTCAAGTGTTTCTAGTCAAGAAATGCTAGAGAGTAGAGCGGTAAATAGGCATGCCAGGAAATTCTTTGACTAGACTTGTGCAAGGTAAGAAGGAGAGGGGAAAGAGGCACTTTGGATTCAAAGGAGAGAGATGGAATGAGCACAAGAGAGAGGTGAAGAGAGGTGACAAGATGGATAGAAAATGAGGGAAAATGGAGGATGTAAATTGGTTAGAAGTAAGGCATCCCATTGAATGGGGTGTGTGGGAGGAGGAGTGGGGAGGGGGGGGCTAAGAGCATAGGAAGTTAATTTGGGCAGCCATATTGTAAATTTGGGGCGTTGGGCCTTGAATGCAATGCGGTGGGTGTGTTGTTGGGTATGAATACCATGGAATGTGCAACTTCCTCCTCTAGAAATGTTTTTACAATGCCAATCTCTCACTCTCTTGAATCTCTTGAGAAGAAGTGTTATCTAAGAACATAGTTTCATAAAAGCTTCAATCTCTTGACCATTTACCGTTTGAATTGTCAAAGAGTTATATGTAGCCCTTCACCTCCCGATGATTGTAGTGAAGTGGTTAGCACTATCATTGATTCTCTCACCAATTACTTCTTTCTCCCTCTACAACTCTTTCTCAATCTAGAACACTTGTAGCTTTGGGAAAATCTATAAGCACTTCAGATTCAACTAGAGCTACTACTCTTGTTGTCCCACCACCATGCAAATTCCAAGATCTTCTTAACATGGAGTTATCTTTAAGACCTTTTGGGCAGGCAAAAAGAGTCTCCATGGGGCCATTATTATCACAATCCATGATACTTCCTTTAGGGTTAAATGATGATAGATTTAGAATGGTTTCACATCCATTATAGTCAGCTTATTGATTATCTTGAAAATCCAGACCATTTCAAGCAGATCCATGGAAGCACATGTAAGAAGCTCGTCCATAAGAGTACCACCTTCAACTACATGGCCACATAATTTTGGAATAGGCTTTCTTGAATTGATGAATGGAAAGAGATTAACCAAGAAGTGGGCCTGTTATATGGCATCATACAAATTAGCTTAGAATTGAAAAGATGAATGCACAAGAGATCCTTGATAGAAAAGGAGCAAAGACAAGGATTGAAAATATTGAGGACAAGCTTAAAAATATCTATCTGCACTATGAAACAATGGATAGGTTGTTAAGTAGTAGAGAATATATTTCTCTACCTGCTCTTGTAATTCTAGGAGTAGAGGATGATTTTGTAGAGATGATATTGATATGATTTTGGCGGAAGACTCTTCTTCCCAAGTCACATGTGAATCCAAGTGCATCCAATGAACTATCATACTGTCCAGGCCACACATGCATCAAGAAGGTTTGCTGAAAGGTTGCATTCTATTGCTTCTCTAGCTTTTCTTGAACTCATCACACAAGAATCAGAGTATGTTTTTGATGTACCATACTCTTGAGACCTTAAACTTGAGCACTTTCAGGAGGAGAGCAGAACTAAGCACATGCACAAAGAGAGTAGAACTGAATAGGAGGATGGACATAAACAAAGTCATAAGGAGGAGAGCATAACCCCATCACATCCAAATCTAGAGTATCAATCTCCACCATGTGTAAACCCGCAAGCCATTGAAGGAGATCAAGAAAAAGAAGGGTAGCTCAATAGAGAGAATAATAAAGTTGGGCAAGAGAGTGAATCTAGGAAGAGAAGAAAAATCTCTTGAGTGAAGACTCTTGCCTCATCCATATTGGCTGCATTTACACATTATTTCTCATATGTTATAAAATTGAGAACAAAAACTTTTGAATCTAGGGAGAAATGCAAGCTTGCAAAATTGAATCTCAAAGACTTACTAAGATGGAGAAGTTGAGAATGCAAAGTGAAATAGAGAAAATTATTTGAATTCCAAGAAAAAAAAGAGACTTGCCAAGGTGGAGAAGTTGAGAATCAAAGAAAGGAGTGCTAAGTCCAAAAGGTTTCAAAAAGCAACAAGAAAGTTAGAGAAAGTAGGGAAAACCTCAAAAAATTAGGAGCATCATGAGCCTCATGAGTATGGTTCCAAGCTTGCAGGAGATCTTGTCCCATGTAGACAATATTAAAAGCATGTCCCATGTAGAAAATAGTGAGTGATCAATAATGTGTGAGTTATAAGACCAAGTGAAATGTTTTCACACTTGTATTACTTATATACTATATAAGCTGATTGCATCTGCTTTAACATATAATCTTTTGCTCAATCTTTTCCTCAGTGCATCCACTTTGTTGATCTTTTTCTTGGTGCATCTAATTTGTTGATTTGCTTTGTTAAGGGAACATTTTGTATTCCCTCATGTGCTTGCATTGATTTCTTGATTTCTTTAGTTAACTAGTGCTTGCATTACTTTGTTAATATGCTTGGTTAAAGGAATTTTTGTATTTAATTTTATTCAGATTATAGTGTATTACTTGGTTAGGGGGTTAAGAATGCAAGGACAAACCATTCTTAACCCCTTAGTTTGTCTGAGGGTTTGAGGATTCTTCAAACTAAAGGCTTTTAGTTTGAGAGTCTATTTCAAGGTTGGAGTGTGACTCTTCATCCACCAAGTTTGAGCTGGACTCTTCACCCTCCTCACCAAAACAATCACACTCCCATCTTGATATTTCACCTTCCCAAGGCACTCCCACTTCCAAGTAACTTCACCCTCCGGAGACTCTAGCAAGTACTGAAGCAAAATTGAGACAAGAGAAGGAACACTCCCTCAGTTTTTCTCAAGGTTTGCACATTGATCAATGGAACTCTAAAGGATATGTTTGTGTGTTTTACAGATTGGAAGATTTGCATGTTTGAAATATAGGAATGAGATAGGTATAAATCAGTAGGTTAGGATTCAGTTTTTGAAATTCAGTTCAAGCATTTGATCTGCAACATTCAACATTTGCAATCCATAGGAGGTGGTTGGTGGTGGAGAATATAAAAATAGGAAAGGAGAGTAGAAGGAAGAGACAACTTAGAAGTGGAGTAGAAGAAAACCTGCAAAAACTAAAGAAAAGAGAAACCAAGAATTAGAGAGAAAACCAAAATTATGAGAACAAACCAAAAATAGAAACACATGGCAATGCAAAGATAAGAGAAATTAGTGGTTGAGGATGAAAGGCAAAGTAGAAGAGAAACAATTGAAGCATCTTGGTTGGTGAAATTCAATATCCTAATTGATTGCATGCCCTATGTGAAATGGTGGTGGATAGATAGAACACCAATCAAGGAAGCAAGAAAGCAAATACAAGAAATTGATTTGGATGCATTGGAATTGAAAATCACTCTTGAGATGGTGTATCCCCGGCCCCATGTATTTATTTATCAAAATTTTGTCTTTGATTTTACAATTTTGCTTCTTGCTTCATGCAAAACTTGCAAAAGCACATGTGCAAACATCTGGCCATGCAAACCATCCATTGGGTGGTTGGCAAAGCATAATGGTTTTTGCGGCCATGTGGTTTGTGTAGCTGAGTGAATGATGAAGGAACATGGAACATGAACTCATGTAAAACACTTTTTCTACTAACTACATTTTTTGAAATATCTTTAGGGTTTGCTGGTTGACCATCTCGTGCAGCAAATTGTAAGCATATGGGTGAGAATATGCAAAGAAAGTTAAGTTTGGCTCAACAAATTCTTGTGTTATGATGTGCAAGTTGCTTTGTGTACAAAATATTCCCAAACATGGAACAAGGATACTCATAGTGGGAGTAGTAGATGATGAGAGTTTGTTCTCAATAATGAGCTGGTACATAAGGCTTTTTGTTTGCCTAGGAGGAGCACTCCAAGGAGAAAGACAATCCCACCATATGGTTGACAATTGGGCTCCTCTTAGAGACCACACTGCCAAGAGATATTTAGCATGACATTGTGCATACCTTGCATTCAAGCCTTTGTTTCAGATGTTGTGTTCTATTCTCATTCCCTCTAAGCATCCCAAGTAGTACATGGGAATGTCATTTTAATATTGAAGAGCAAGATAGAGCACTCTACCTCTATATTCTATGATTGGGCAGAGCTTATTTTATTTTCTATTGAGGCATAACTAGTTGTAGTTCATAAGTACCTTCAACAACTAGGAAAAGATGCTTTTGTGCGACTCAGACTGGGCAGGTCCTTACACACTTGTTCATGGAGAGAGGTATGGTGGGTGAGGAAGAGCTTGTATATGGTCTACAAGAGACCAAGGAGGTTTATGGCATTGAGTGTGAAGATGAAGGAGAGGAGGCACCAAATGACCATGATGATTACAAGAGTGAGTGACTTGAATGGAGCAATATATATCTATATCACAAAACATATTTATTTATTTGTGTATTTATAGTGGATCATGAAAGACTTTGAATATTGATTTAATATTCCATGGACATGATTTTGATTTGAGCTTGGATGAAGTTGATAGAATTAAATTAATACCAAAATCTTGATAGTCTTGGCTTGAGCTAGGTTCATAGACTTGATCATGATCATGAGTAGATTTTGTGTATCTATCATCATTCTTCCTATGAGACCACCTCTCTTCTAATTCTCCCCATGAGAGCACTCTCGATGCTACACTACTTGAAGGTCCCACCAAACAGAAAATCCCCCTTTGGTTATCCAATAGGACGACTCTAGGTGGGAACCAAGATTGCTCAAAGGTAGGTCTAGTTGGTAACTCTTCCAATCTAGCTACTATTGCCTACCATCAAGCATTGGTTGCTGAGTGGATCCCATGCTCACTTACCCCATTATAGTGCTCCCTTGAAATTTGAATCCCCTACTCTACCTAGAGAGACTCATAGGTATAAACCTCTAGAGGAACACCTTGTTGATAGAGAAGAGCAAATTTTTTTTACGACTAACATAGTATGAGTTTAGATGAGGACTTGGGAGAGTAGACTAGGGGAGAGGGAGGAGAAAATGAAGCTGGATGATCATATTCTTATTGAAAGATAGACAAGACTAGTCAAGCGGGAGATGCACTTATCTACCAAGGAAAGTACCATTCATAGAATGTTAGCATACTTAGTTAGTGTAGTTAGGGAGAAAGAAAGTAGAGGGAGAGAGCACATTGACATAAAGTTGCCAATGTGGACTGCCTTATTGGTGATAGAGTTGATGAGTTGGATAGGCTTATGAAAGAGAGAGAATTGATGGTTGAGGGGTATAGCATTCAAGAGATATTTTATATGAAGGATTTTGTTATTACTATGGAGCTATTGGAAAGTACCTAGGGATGAGGACTTTGTAGATTCTCTAGACTCTACATGAGGTGAGGACTTTGCTAAATTCTCATAGGCTTGCATGTAGGGGGGCTTGTAGGGAGGCAACAAAGTGGCAAGAGGTAGAGCACCTTTGATTCCCTTGGCAATTTCCATACATTGATGTAGGTACTCAGACATAGCATGTACATGATGGCATGAAAAACTAGCATGCATGTAGGGATGCTTGTAGGGAGGCAACAAAGTGGCTAGAGGTAGAGCATCTTTGATTCCCTTGGCAATTTCCTTACATTGATGTGGGCACTCAGACATAACATGTAGATGATAGCATGATAGATGGCAATTTCCTTGCATAAATGTGGGTACTCAAACAGAGCATGTACATGATGAGGTTGGGAGATACACCTGTGCAAGTATAAAAGACCAATGAGAGAAATAGGAGAATGGAAGATCAAAGTGAAGATCATATTGCAATTCTAGAATAAGTGAAAAATTCTATATGCCTAGCATGAGCTTGGGCTTTGGTATTGATAGAGAAGCATACAAGGCTCTTGAGAAGCTTCCTAAAAGCTACTTTCTTAGAGTGAAAGCCAAGCTAACTTGGAAGCTTTTCAAAAAACTTCCTTCTAGAAGCCACCTACTTGGCATGCAAGCTAAGCTAGTTAGGAAGCTTCCCAATAAACTTGCTTCTAGAAGTAATCTACTTGGCCTGCAAGCTAAGTTAGCCAGGAAGCTTGCCAAGAAAAAAGGTCTTCTAGGAGAAAGCTTCCTAGAAGTCACCACTTAGCATACACATTACCCCATACTTGGAAGATACCAAGTAGCTTTCTAAAATATTCTTATAATTCTTGGCTAATTTGGCATATTTGCTACTTTTTTAGTCTCAACTAACTCATTGTTAAACTCCATATTCTTATAGCAAGTCAAAATTTGTTGACTCTCATAGGTGAGCCAAGGGAAGCGCCTTATTTACATATTGGGGAGGACATCGAGTCATTATAAAAGACCAAGGAGAGAAATAAGAGAATGGAAGATTAAAGTGAAAGATCATATTGAGACTCTTGAACAAAAGAAACTCCAAATGCATAGCATGAGCTTAGGATTTGGTATTTATAGATAACATACAAGGCTCTTGAGAAGCTTCTAAAGAAGCTTCCTAAAAGCCACCTTCTTAGAGTGCAAGCTAAGCTAATTGGGAAGCTTCTCAAGAAACTTCCTTCTAGAAGTTACCTACTTGCCATGCAAGCTAAGCTAGCCAAAAGCTTCCCATGAAACTTCCTCCTAGAAGTTACCACTTGGCATGCATATTACCCAATACCCAATACTTGGAAAGTACTAAGTAACTTTCTTGATGCTTATAGAATATTCTTAAAATTCTTGGCTAATTTGAGCCTATTTGCTATTTTTTTAGTTTTGACTAACTCCTCTATAAACTCAATATTGTTATATATTCCCCCACCACTAGTTGGTGATGTCTTTGTCACCATAGAAGCTTCAAACTCCTAGGTAGTTGTTTGTGCTTCAAAATCCTAGGAGATGAAAAAGAGGCTCCTAAGTGGCATCATGAAGGGGACACCCTTTCCAAAAGATTTTGTACTCAATATGTTGTTGGCGGCCATATTGAATGTGACAACATGCAAGGATACTATCAATTGCTTACTACTCATGATTTTTGATAAGAATAAGAGGAGGTCAAGGGGGTTGTATAGAAGAGGAACATGAAGATAGATTAGAAATAAAGGGGTTCAACTTGGAAATGTGAAAGATAGGGTGGATTCATATATGATAAGGCAAGGCAAGTCAATATAACAAGAAAAATGATTTAGGTGATATCAAATAGACCTATGCAATAAGGAGAAAGTTTATAGACTTGGGTATCAAGTGGGAGGGTAGGTTACTAGAAGAAAGCATGAACTTATCACCATGTTGAAAAGTAAGATCACAATGATGTTGATCCGTGTATTATTTTGATGATTTTGAGCAACAAGGAGATGAGATTTGGCTTGTTGTAGGGATTGGAATATTGTGATCAAGAAGGTGGAAGTATGAGGGATATGAGATGGAAGAAGAGCAAGAAGGAAATTTGGAACAAGTGGGTCTTGGCCAAAATTAAGAAAGAAGGGAGAGAATCTAGTGCTTGCCTATTTGGAATTATTGTAAGTAAACTCAATAGTTACAAGATATTCATCCTAGTTGATATGGTGAATGTAACAAAGGCACAAAGCATATTCTCCAAGATGAAATTTGCACATTTTGTTTTCCCATCAGTTTGAGGATGATAGACCATGGACAAAGTAAGCTTGGTGGTAAGTATTTGGAAGAGTGCTAGCCAAATGTTTTTGGTGAATTGAGAATCACAATCAGAGATGAGTACATGAGACATCTCATGATGCTTGAAAACATTGTCAAAGTAAATTTGGGCCAATGTTGGAGCATCCACTATATCAAAGGTTGGTGCCAAATGGATTTCTTACTAAGCTTATCCACAAATGTAAGGATTGTTGTGTGACCTTGCTTTGTCTTGGGCAAGGATGTGATGAGATCTAAGCTCATTTATTCCCATCCAACAAATGGGAGTGGGAAGTGGTTGAAGGAGTCCACTCAGTTTTTGGTTGATGGCCTTGTTGTGTTGGTAGCTCTCATAAGATTTTACAAACTCTTGAACATCTTGTGCCATGTAAGCCACCACCATTGGCATTGTGGCTAAACAATTGGTAAATCATGGGCTTCTTGAAGACACACAAGTCATACATCACCCTTGGCTAGAACATAGATCTGGCTCTCCCAAGATAGAAGGCTTTCCTTGAAGGAGAAGGTGGTATATTCCTTGTCATGTGCAACAAGATGATCTTGTATTATCCAAAAGAGAGGTGTGTTTGTATAGCGGTCCTAAACTTGATTTGGATCTTGGAGTCAATTGACATTGTCATAATTGTGGCCATGATTAGAGGAAGAGACTTCAAATCAAGTCATTGTGATAGGGAATTAGAGATGACATAGAACCTACTAAGTTTGTTATCAAATTTGAGATCAAACAATTATAGTTGTTTCTCCCATTGATGATGTTGACTTTGTGTTCCAAATGTGATGTTTGTAACAAGAGTTTGTGATTGATTTGCATGATCACTTGTTTCTCCAAGAGATAATGCCTCTACCTTGGTGATATATACCATTGCTAGTTGTTCCTAATCTTGAGTAGTGTAATTCCTTTTTGTGCTATTTAGTTGGCAAGACACGAAGGCAATAGGATGTAACCCATCCAAATTTTTTTTGCTGCAATACAACCCCAATGGCAAAGCTAGAAGTATCAAAATCAACCACATAAGGTAGTTGAGGATCACATGGTTGAAGAATAGGTCTTGAAGACAGTATATATTTTCAGCTTTTGAAATGTTTTTTTTGTGCTTGGTGGTCCACTAAAAGCTTGAGGTCTTCCTCAAATGGTCAATCAATGGTGCGGCCACATGAGCATAATAATGGATGAATTATCAATAAAAACTTGCTAGTCTATTAAATACCCATATTTCTCATATTTCTATGGTATCCTTGGAGTAGGCCAATCAATAATGGCCTTGATTTTCTCCTCTTCCATCTTGACCCTTGCTAATAAGATGTTTTGATCCAAGAAGGTAACTTCCTTTTGCCAAAAGGCACATTTTGACTTCTTGCAATAAAACTTCCATTGACTTTTTTTTTGGGGATACTTTTCACATGTGATTTGCATGTTCTACCTTGGTCTTACTATGGATTAAAATATCATCCAAGATTACCATCATATACTAATCTTGTAGCCCATCCAACACCCAATGCATCTTATCCATGAAGATTACTTGAGCATTAGTGAACTTGAAAGGTAAAACTATCCATTCAAAATGCCCATACCTTGTGCAAAAGGTTGTCTTTTGCACATCCTCTCTATCAATGGGAATCTACCAATAGCCACTTTGGAGATCCACCATGGAAAAGTATTTTGTTCTACTAAATTGATCCAACAAGTCATCAATTTGAGGCAAAGAATATACATTCTTCACTGTTTGTTTATTCAGGCCATGATAATCAATATAGAAGTGAAGTCCTCCATCCTTCTTTGGAATGAATAATACTAATGCTCTCCAAGGAGATGTACCAGGCTGTATAAATCTTTCTCTAAAAACTCCATTAGTGTTGTTTGAAGCTTGTCCAACTCTTTTGTTGAGAGCCAATAGATTGGTCAACTTATTGGAGTAGTTCTTGGCAATAACTCAATCTTGAAGTGCATACCACAATCAGAGAGTAATCCCTTTGGCAGATAATCCAAAAATATATTTGCAAACTCTTAAACTATTTGATCAACCATTGCTTGATGAGGCACTTGATCTTCCTCACATTCTCCATGTGTAATTGGCTTGATCACATTGCAAAAATATGCTTATCTTCCTCTAAAGCTTGCTCTATAGTTGCTTTATTGACAAACTTCCCAATATTGGGATTTACTATCCATAGTGTCTTAATCAAAGATACTAGACAACCTAATTGGTAATTCCCACCTTGGTGTTATTGTTGAATTTTTCATCAAGTCCAATCAAATTGAACTTATGACGTTCAAGCCAAGGCAAATCTAGAATGATATCATGATGTAGAGGTGCAACTACAAACCTCATACACTCCAAATATTCCTTCACAATCTTGAATGTAATAGGATGTGATACAAAATGTAAACCCTTTCTACCATCCACCATCATCAATCTACTTCTAGTTATTGCCTTGATAGGAATACTTAATTCCTTTGTTAATTGCATGGACATGCAATTCTCTAAACTTCTAGAATCAATCAAAATTCTATAACTATGATCAAATATTATACCTTACAACTGAAACAAACTTGCATAGGTCAAGCTTTCAATTCCATTGAAACTAATCAAGTTCCCAATTGGTAGCTCATGTTCTCCTTTTGAGATTCATGTAACACTCCAAGTACAAGAGAAGTCTACAAGAGACAAAACACAAGTTTCACACTCAATACTCCAATGCCCCCAAAGGAGCACTTGCTCTTTATTTATCATATTATATAAGAGGACCCCCCCAAAGAAGCTCCACCCTTGGATCAGATACATGGATTGGTGACATGCTAGCAACCTTCACCCTTAGATTAGTTACCTAGATGGGTGATATGTTAGTCCTTGCCCTATCTAGTTGGTCAAATAGGTTTGATCCAATGGAATCTTTCGAGAATCTTCTTGTGAGAAGCTCAAAATTCACGTGGGTGAGGTACCATTTAGAAAGCTCTTGATGAAATGGATGATGGGGGACAAGACAAGCCTTTTGCTGTAGGAAGGAGAGAGTAATATTTTTATTTTTGAGTCCTAATTCATCCATTTAGACCTCCAAAATTGGCTTTGAAGTTTTAAGGCTATTTTTGATTTCTACACTATCAGTAGAAGTACTCTTTTGGTGATATCTCTATCTGATCTAGTAAGCCTATCCTACAAAAAATCCTTCTAGATGTTACCAAGCCAATTTTCACCTCTAGATAATATATCTTGCTATTGGTATTACAAACCTCCTCCTTTTAAGACGCAATGTCCTCGTTGTGAAGTTGTTGCTCAAAAGATTGAACTAACATTGGTGCGTTGGTCAAGTTGATTATTGGTTCCCATGTTGCCTCATATAGTGGGTACCCTATCCAATGTACAAGATACTCCACACATGGATGGTGAGTGCTACATATGCTTTTTGGAGAATGTGTTTGACTTCATATTCCTCCATGTCATCAATGAGGGTTAGGCGAGGTCGAGTTTCTTGGATGGAAGAGAAGTAGGGATAGTCGAGGTGCATATCTGCATAGTAAGGAAATATAAAATATTAGATGGATCTTTATGTGTGGCGGTAGCTTGAGGTGATAGACCAATGCGTTGATTTGATGAAGAATGGAGAAAGGTCTAATAAAATGAGGTCTGAGCTTATGAGGGCAAACTTAATTGAGGTTGGTGGTTGATAGCCAGACTTGATCTCCTACATTGAACTCCAAGTGTTGGTGGTGTGCATCTGCATATTGCTTCAACCAATTTTAGGCAATCTGCAACCTGTGCTTGGTGTTCTCTACCTCCTACTGGATTCTAGATGAAAAAGTGTTGACCGCATCAACCTTGGTAGCCACTAGACTGACCTTCATCAAGCTTGAAGGTACAAAAGGATGCTCTCTATACATGAGGAAGAACAATGTGACTTGTGTGGAGGCATTCATGAAATTGTTGTAAGCAAATTCCACCAATGGGAGTAAGGTGTCCCACCTCTCTTGCTCATCCAAAGTAAAGCCTCAAATTATGTCTTCAATAGTGCAATTCACCCTCTCTATTTTTCCATCGGTTTATAGATGGCAAGTTACGGACATGGCTAATTTGGTTTCGAAAAACCCAAAGAGTGTTCTCCAAAAAAAAACTAGTGATATGAGTGCTTCTATCTATGATAAGTACTCGAGACATGCCATGATGGGAGAAGATTGCATCTAAGTACAATTGAGCTAGTTGCGGTGCAACCATATCCTTGGTGGTAAGATGCATATGAATCATTTTGCTGTAGTTGATAAGACTATGATGGAGTCAAACCTAGTAGTGGTCTTGGGCAATTCATAAACTAGATCCACGCTTACTTCTTCCCAATATTGTGTAGAAGTAGGAAGAGGTTGGAGGAGTCATGTAGGAGCTTGATTAGAAGCCTTACTTTGTTGATAGAGTAGGCAACTCAAACATATTCCATCACATTCTTGCTCATCTTGGGCAAATAACAATGGCTTTTGATTGCATCCAAGGTCTTGTCCACTCCAACATGACCTGCAATGATAGAATCAATATATTTTTGCTAGGATGGTGGTTTTTAGATCCATGACATTTGGGATCCATAACCTGCCATCACAGAAGGTGAGTCCTTGGGTGTTGGTCATGCCTTTGGATGATTGAGCACTATAATACCAAGAGCTAGCCATATGATCTAGATGTGAAATTTGGTTTGGTAACATCTGGAATGATGATATACATGATGGAAAAAATAGATTAGATAGAAGTATCACCAAAAGAGTACTTCTACTAATAGAGCAAAAACCAAAATAGACTTGAGACCTTAGAACCAATAGCTAGACATATGATTTAAAGGTGAGAATTGGTTTGGTAACATTTGGAAGGATGTTTCACATTATGGACTAAACAGATTAGAAAGAGGTATCACCAAAATGGGACTTCTACTAATAGAGTAGGAACCAAAATATACCTTAAATCTTTGAAGGCAATTTCAGAGGCCTAAACGGATGAATTAGGCCTCAAAAATGTGCAAGTGTTCCCCCAACAAAGGAATGGTTGGCTTGCCTCCCCTGGGTTGTCTCTTTGAGAGCTTTCCAATGGTACCTTACGTGATTTTGAGACTCCTATAAGAAGATTCCTAAAAAGATTCCCTCCGGTCAAAGCTTGTTTGACCAACCAAATAGGACCTAGACTAACATGTCACCCATCCAAGTAAGTAATCCAAGGGTGGAGCTTGCTGATAGGTCACCTATCTATGTGCCTAATCCTATGGTGGAGCTTCCTTGGAGGAGATCCTCTTTGTCAATATAATAAAGAGAAGGTGCTCTTTTAGGGCACCAAATGTTGACTATGTAATTTGTGTCTCTCTCTTCTCTTGTCCTGAGAGTATTATAATGGTATCAGAGCAAGTGTCTAGTCCAAGAGAGTGGATTACCCCTCTTGGAAGAGCACAAACTACTGAAATTGAGTAATTTGAGATGGAGAATATAGAGTAGTTGCTAGACTTAGGAAGGACTTTAGAGAGCGGACGGGATGGATGCACCGGGAGGACGATTTCCCACACCTAGCTTTCCATTCCCAAATCCATTCCACATCAAGGTTATGTACATCCAGCGTGAGCAAATGAGGGTATTGCTAGTTTATCACTTTGGTGCTGAATTCATGGACATGGTGATGTACTCACCAAACCTAGTGATTCTACTTATGGTGATATATGACAAAGAGTGGGATTTGATAATCTACATTCTACTATGATGATATGGATGTGAATGTCCCAAATCCTCTCCCTTTCAACACTCAAATAGAAATCCGTTATGTAGTGAGACCAAAAGTGATGTTTGGAGATTTTGTGGTTAGAAATTTTGGCAAGGAGTATTATCAACAAGTGATAGCTTCTGAGATCCCAATGGTAGTTCCGATAGTTTGTGTGCCTTCTAGAGTGATCATATTGACTTTGTATTGAAGTAGATAGTAGCAATTGAGTGTTGCAAGAACCATGGATCCGCAATTGCAAGAGCTGGTGCAAAGAATGCAAGGGATGTTGAATGAGATTCAAGAGATTAAGATGACCATGGAGACATTACAAAGTCAAGTGCAGACCCTCAGCAAAGATCAAGCCATGCAAGAAGAAGATCCGTCTCAAAACCCAATACCTGCGACTAAAGTACTTGGAGAGGCACCTATACCTACCAACCCTATCAATGATGAAGCTACATTGCTACTCCGGATGAAGAAGACCTATAACATTGAGCCTTACAAGGGGCAGCGTCTGATGGGAGTAATGGAAAATTGGATCTCAAGAATGAATGGATATTTCCAATTGTTCTCAACATAGATCCCGGAGCATGGTGTAGGCGTGTTTGCATGTGGGTAATTGACCGATAAAGCCCTCACATGGTATGATGCTTAGGAACTATCCATGTTGGCAAAGAGAAGGAAGGTCGCGTGGACATCGATGCAAGAAGGATTGTTGAAGAATTTCCAATTGATGGATTTTGTGTAGATGGCTTGAACTTGACTATGGAGATTGAGATAGAAGAACAGCATACAAGAGTATGTGGAGGCATTTCTGGATCTACAAGTTGCAATAACCAACATGAGTCCAATAGAGGCTCTTGACAATTTCAAACGAGGGTTAAAGGAGCAAATTTGCCAAGAAGTCATGGTGCAAAATCCTCGCACGGTATTTGAAGTCATTGCTTGTGCACAAAGAATAGTAGGAGCATTGGGTGGAGGTAAGGGAGTAGTTCTACTTCAACATTATTGGGCAGAAATGCCACACATGGGTGGACCCATACCAATGGAATTGGGTGACCTTCAATTTCAAGATCAAGGAGCACAACTGCTTCAAGGAGAGCATGGACGGGTAGAAGAACGAAGAGATGGAGTCCCACAAGGAGATAGAACTCAAGGAGAACAACGCCGTTCTTACAATTGTGGCCGTATTGGGCACATATCTACCAACTATTGCACTTGTTTCCCTAGAGGCCCTCGGCCTTCATACAGGTAATCTTTGAACAACATGGAGAGGCGCATTGAAGAGGAGGAGGTGGAAAACACTTTGGAAAACAAAGATCACCAGTAAACATACCTTGCAACCTTACTGGCTCAATAAGGAGGAAGAGAAGTGAGGGAAGGAAGAAGACTAATGTGCAAAGATCTTGAAAGGCAACCTCACAATTGATTGTTGTGAATGGAGTCCTAGAAGGCAATCAAGTAAGAGTATTAATTGATCCGGGAGCAACATAGAATTTCTTATCTTGCTCTATTGTAATAAGATTGGGAATGGATCTAGAGAGAGATGGGAGTGAAGAAGTAGAGTTGCCTAAAGGGGAAACAGAGAGGATTGAATCATTACCTAGACGGGTCACACTCTCTATAGGAGAATATTAGGAAGCAATTGAGTGGCGAGTGATACAATTAGCTCATTATGATGCAATCTTAGGCATGCCATGGATGGAGCATTACAACCCTATGGTAGATTGGAGGAAGAAAGTAGTGAGAACCCACCAATGGTCAATCATTGGAGTTAAAGAAAAATCACCCAGGTAGGATCTGCCTCTATAGGTCATAGGGACAGAAATTGTCTATAAGACCGATAGATGTTTCATGGGTCTAATAAGAGAAGTCGAGAGTGCAGAATTTGATAGACAAATTCCTAAGAAATTGAAGGCTGTGGTGGATGAATTTCAACATGTCTTTTTTGATGATCTACCCTCAGGATTACCACCAAAAAGGAGAGTAGATCATAAAATTGAGACACTCCTGGGAAAGACACCTCCTTGTAAGACCCCAGATTGCCTATCACCTCATGAGTTGGAGGAGTGTATGACTCAAATTGAGGAGATGTTGCAGAAGGGGTTCATCCAACCTAGCATATCACCATATGGGGCTCTTGTCTTGTTTTTGAAGAAGAAGGATGGTACAATTTGCATGTGCATTGACTATCAAGGTCTCAATCAACAAACAATGAAGAACAAATACCTCTTACCTCGCATGGATGACTTGTTTGATCAACTCCATGGACCAAGATACTTCACCAAATTGGACTTGCGGAGTGGTTACAATCAAATCTGATTGCAGAGGAGGATGTGTATAAAACTGCCTTTTGAACCGGGTATGGCCACTTTGAGTATCTTGTGATGCCTTTTAGCTCACCAATGCACTTACCACTTTCATGAGTCTAATGAATGAAATATTTTGTCCATACTTGGATAAGTCTGTTATTGTCTTCTTGGATGATATCTTAGTATACAATAGCACAATGACGGAACACAAACAACATCTAGAAGAGGTCCTCCAGATTCTAAGACATAATTGATTGTTCACCAAAATCTCAAAGTGCAAGTTTGGCAAGTCTGAAGTAGATTACTTGGTGCATCGAGTAATTCAAAAGGGCATTCAAGTATTGATGGATAAAATAGAGGTCATTCAAAAATGGAGTGCCCTAAAAGATTAGACTCAACTCAAGAGCTTCCTAGGGTTGACGGGATTCTATTGTAGATTTTTCAAGGACTTCTCCAAGGCTGCATAGCCTTTAACGGCACTACTTGGCAAGGGGAAGAAGTGGACATGGAGAACCGCACAAGAGTTGACCTTTCAAGAATTGAAAGCTGCCTTGCTACATGCACCAATCTTGAAGTGGTTTGACCCAAAACGTCCAATCAAGTTGGCTATAGATGCATCAGGCGTAACAATAGGAGCAGTCCTACAACAAGAGTGGCATGAAAAATGGCATCCAATTGCATATTTCTCTTGAAAGTTGTTACCACGGAGCAACTACCACACCACAGAACAAGAAGAGCTGGCCATCATTCTGGCAACCAAGCATTGGAAGCACATTTGGGCGAGAAGGCATTTGTAGTAGAGATAGACCACAAACCTCTAGTCTACCTCGAGACGTAGAAGGATCTATCTCATTGCTAGAGTGGGCAGAGTTGTGACAACGCTTCAACATGACAATCACCTACATGGAAGGGAAGAAGCAACTTGCAGATGCATTCACCCACATGCCAATGGCAAACAACTTGGTGGTAGAAGTTAAGATTAACCCTGAACTCTGGCCAGAGATTTTGGCTGCTACAAAAATTGATCCATAGATTATAGAAGCGCAATCATCCAAAGGCGTCACTAGCACCCAAGGACTCACCTTTTGTGATGGCAGATTATTGATCCCAAATGTCCTAGAATTACACACCACCATTCTAGCGGAATGTTATGATTCGGCCATTGCAGGTCATGTCGGAGTGGACAAGACCTTGGATGGAATCCAGTGCTATTACCATTGGCTTAAGATGAGCAATGACTTGATGGACTACGTACATAGCTGCCTACTTTGTCAACGGAACAAAGCTTATAATCAAGCTCTGGCAAGGTTCCTTCAACCTCTCCCCACACCTACCCAATGTTGGAAACAAGTGAGTATAGATCTCGTCTGTGAATTACCCAAGACCACCTCAAGGTTTGACTCTATCGTGGTCTTTGTGGACCGGCTCAGCAAAATGGTTCATGTATGCTCTATCACCAAGGATGTGACCGCTCCACAACAAGCTCAATTATACTTAGATGCAGTCTTCTCTCACCATGGCTTGTCTAGAGCACTTATCATTGATAGAGGCACTCAATACACCAATTTGTTTTGGCAAACACTCTTTGGGTTCTTCAAAACCAAGTTGGCCATGTCCATAGCTTACCACCCACAAACAGATGGCCAAACAGAGCGGGCTAATCGCAGAATTGAAGACATGTTATGTGGCTTCACCTTAGAAGAGCAAGAGAGGTGGGACATCCTACTCCCGTTGGTGGAATTTGCTTTCAACAATTCAGTGAATGCATCTACCCAAGTCACTCCATTCTTCCTCATGTATGGTGAGCATCCCTTCACACCTTCTAGCTGATGAGGACCTGTCCAGTGGCTACCAAGGTCAATGTAGTCAACACGTTTGTTTCTAGAGTCCAACAAGGTGTGAAAAGCGCCAAGCACATATTACAAATTGCAAAAAATTGACAGAAGTAGTATGTTGATGCACACTGTAGGCACATGGAGTTCAATGTTGAGAATCAAGTGTGGCTATCAACAACTAACCTCACATTAGTTGGATCTTGTAAGCTTAGACCTTGTTTTATTAGGCCTTTCTTGATTCTTCATCGCGTTGGTGCTGTGGCTTATCACCTTGAGCTACCACCATGCATGAAGATCCATCTTGTGTTTTGTGTTTCCCTACTACACAAATATGCTCCCCGCTCAGGCCAGGGTCATTCCACCCAAGACATTTGACCTTGTCCGACACTCATTGATGGCATAGAGAAATATGAAGTGGAGCGTATTCTCCAAAAATGCATGCGTGGTACTCGCCATCCGCGGGTGGACTATCTAGTACAGTGGAAATGTTACCCTCTCTATGAAGCAACCAAGGAGCCCGTTGCCAATTTGACACATGCACCGGTGTTGGTGCAAGCATTTGAGGAACAATTGCACAACAAGGACATTGCGTCTTAAAAGGAGGGAGGTCTGTAATACCAAGAGCTAGCCATATGATCTACATGTGAAATTTGCTTTGGTAACATCAAGAATGATGTTATACATGATGGTCAAAATAGATTAGATAGAAGTATCACCAAAAGAGTTCTTCTACTAATAGAGCAAAAACCAAAATAGACTTGAGAACCTTAGAACCAATAGCTAGACATATGATTTAAAGGTGAGAACTGGTTTGGTAACATTTGGAAAGATGTTACACATGATGGACTAAACAAATTAAAAAGAGGTATCACCAAAAGTGGACTTCTACTAATAGAGTAGGAATTGAAATATGCCTAAAATCTTTGAAGGCAATTTTGGAGGCCTAAACGGATGAATTAGGCCTAAAAAATGTGCACATTCCCCCCCCCCCTTCAAAATGGAGAAAAGGCTAGCCTTCCCTTCCCCCTGGTTTATCTCATCAAGAACTTTCCAATGGTACCTTACATGATTATGAGACTCCTACAGGAAGATTCCCTAAAATAATCCCTCCGGTCAAAGCTTGTTTGACCAACCAAATAGGACCTAGACTAACATGTCACCCATCCAAGTAAGTAATCCAAGGGTGGAGCTTGCTTACATGTCACCTATTTGTGTGCCTAATCCTATGGTGGAGCTTCCTTGGAGGAGATCCTCTTTGTCAATATAATAAAGAGAAGGTGCTCTTTTGGGGCACCAAATGTTGAGTGTGTAATTTGTGTTTCTCTCTCTTCTCTTGTCCTCGGAGTATTACAAACACTTACAATCTATGGATCAGTTTTTGTAGCAACAAGAATCCTTGGCCAGAATTCAAGGTTCATCTTGACTTCCACTACCAAATTGTTTACCATCAACATCTAAGTGAATACATCTACAAGTTGCTTCTTACCTTCCACATATCTGATTGTCATGTTGAATTGTTATCTCCACTCTGCCCACCAAATTTGTCAACAAGAAAGATCTTTTTGTGTCCTGAGGTAGATTAGAGGTTTGTGGTTTGTCTCTACCACAAATGCCTTCTCACTTAGATAGTGCTTCCAATGCTTGGTTGCAAGGACAATGGCCAATTCTTCTCATTTGGTGGTGTGATAGTTGCATTCTACTGGTAACAACTAATGAGAAACTATGCAATTAGATGCCATCCATCCTACCACTCTTGTTGTAGGATTGCTCTTACTGCTACACTTGATGCATCCATAGGCATCTTGATTGGATGTTTTGGGTCATACCATTCAAGTTGGTGCATGTAATAATGTGTCTTGAAAGGCCAATTCTTGTACTGTTCTCCATATCTACTTCTTCCTCTTGCCCAATAGTGATGTTAGAGGCTATGCAATCTTGGAGAAGTCCTTTACAAATTGAAGATGGAACCCCATCAATCCTAAGAAACTCTTGAGTTGATTTTGATCTTCTTGAGCACCCCATTTTTGAATGACCTTTTTTTGTCTATTAGCACATGGATACCTTATGCACTTACTCTATGCCCTAAGTAGTCTACTTCAAATTTGCCAAACTTGCACTTTGAGACTTTGGCATACAATTGATTCTATCGTAGAATCTGGAGGACTTCTTGTAGATGTTGCTTGTGCTCTATCATCATCCTTCTATAGACTAAGATGTCATCAAGGAAGATGATAATAGATTATCTAAGTAAGAACAAAATATGTCATTCATCAAACTCATGAAAGTGCCTAGAGAGTTAGTGAGGCCAAATGGCATCACCAAGTACTCAAAGTGACCATACCTTGTTTGAAAAGGTTAGTGAGGCCAAATGGCATCACCAAGTACTCGAGGTGACCATAATTTGTTTGAAAGGTTTTTTTGTGTATGTCTTCTTCCAAAATCTTGATTTAGTTGTAATTGCTCTGCAAATCAGTTTGGTGAAGTGCCTTGCCCCATTGAGTTGATCAAATAAGTTATCCATGCAAGATATGGATATTTGTTTTTCACTATTTTTTGATTAAGTCCTCAATAGTCAATGCACATGCACATTGTTCCATCCTTCTTCGTCACAAACAATATAGGAGCCTCATATGGTGATACACTAGGTTGGACAAACCCCTTTTGCAACATATCCTCAATTTGAGCCTTACACTCCTCAAACTCATGAGGTGATAGTCAATATGGGCCCTACAAGGAGGTGTCTTCCTAAGAAGTGTCTCAATTTTATGATCTACTTTCCTTTTTGGTGGTAAACCTATGAGTAATTTATATGGAAAGACATCTTGGAACTCATTGACCATATATTTCAATTTCTAAAGAATTTGTCCATTGTGTTGGGAACTCTAGACTTCTCTTAATAATCACATAAAACATCTCTTACCAATAGATGTGGTCTTTATGATATATAGAGGCAAATCTTGCCTTTGTGATCTTCCTTTTAACTCCAAAGATCTTCCATTGAATAGTTTTCACTACTTTCTTTCTCCAATCCATCATGGGGTTGTAGTACTCCATCCACAACATACCTAAGATTGCATTATAATGAGCTAACTATACACTTGCCACTCAATTGCTTCTTGATACTCTCCTATAGAGAGTATTACCGTTCTAGGTAAGGACTCAATCCCCTCTATTTGACCATTAGGTAACTCTACTTTGTCATTCTCATCCTTCTCTAGTCCCAATCCCAAAATTAATACAACAGAGCAAGAAAAGAAATTCTTTGTTGCTCTAAGGTCTATCAACACTATCACCGGATTCCCTTCTAGCACTCCATTTACAATAATTAATTGTGCATTTTTCTTCCTCCATCTTTACACACTTGTCCTCTTCCTTCCCCTGCTTTTACTCTTCTTCACCAATGCTATAAGGCCATGAGGTACCTTTATTGACAATCTTTGTTTTCTAATGTGGCTTTTGCATCCTAGTCTTCAATTTGTCTCTCTATGTGGTTCAAAGGTCACTTGTGTGGAGGCCAAAGGTCTCCTTCTTTCCTTTCTTTGACTCATCCCCATTCTCTTTGGAGGGATCTTGCTCCTTGGTCTCAAAACCAAATATTGCCCTATTCTATAGGAATTGGTTCACCAAAATGGTGTGTCTCAACTTGATAGTTTTGCATTGGTGTTACCATTTCACTTCCTCCAAGTGCCATTGTTATTATTTGAGCACAAGAAATAGCTTCAAAAATAGTACAAAGATTTTGCACCATTACCTCTTTGCAAATTTGCTCTTTTAATCCTCTTTTGAAATTGTCAAGAGCTTTGGCTAGATTCATATCAATTACTGCAACCTATAGATCAAGAAATGCCTCCATGTACTCTTGTATGATAGTCTTTTGTTTCAACCTCCAAAGTCTGGTTCGGGCTATTTGCACAAAATCTACAGATTGGAAATTCTTGAGCAACACTTCTTGCATGGTTGTCCAAGTGACCTTTCTTCCTTCTACCAGCAATAACTTTTCTCAATCATCATACCATGTAACAGCTGTATTAATCAAGTACTCACATGCAAACTTACAAAATGAGTAGTGATCTATGTTGTGAACAATCAAAGGTATTAATTCATTCTTGAAATCCAATTTTCCACTACTCCCATGGAACTCTATTCCTTGTAAGGCTCAATGTTGCACATCTTTTTCATTTGTAGTAACAATGTGGCTTGGTTGTTGATTGGAATCAATGTCAAGAGTAACTCTCCATGTTCTTTGATTTTTTGTGTTGGTTGTTGAGTCAGCTCCACTTCTTGCATTACTTGATTGTTCTTGATAGTATGTACTAAATTTTGCAATTCTTTGATGGTCATCTTGATTTCCCAAAACTTGTTCAACATCCCTTATATTCCTTGCATCCACTCTTGCAATTGTGAATCCATGATTCCTACACATGGCTAATGTTCAATTGTTACTTCCTACTTCAAGAGAGTGTTAGAATGATCACCCAAGAGGGAGCATGAACCATTAGGACTACCATTGAGACCTTAAAGGCTATCACTTGTTGATAATATCTCTCACCAAAATTGTGGACTATAGATCCCTAAACATCACTTTTGGTCTAACCACATAATGGATTTCTACTTGCATGTTGAAAGTGTAAGGATTTGGCACATTCAGATCTATAACATCATAATCAAATGTTGATTGTCGAATCCCACTCTTTGTTGTATACCACCACAGGTAGAGTCACCAAGTTTGGTGAATTCATCACTCTATCCATGAATTATGCTTCAAAGTGATAAACAAGAGATACTCTCATTTTCTCACGCTGGATGTAAATAACCTTGATGTGGAATGGATTCAAGAATGGGAAGCTAGATGCAAGAAATTGTCCTCCAAGTGCCTCCATCCCATCCTCTCTCTAAAACACCTCCCAAGTCTAGCAATTGCATTACATTTTCTTGCCTCAAATGACTCAATTCCAATAGCTCATGTTCTTCCAAGAGGGATGATCCACTCTTTTGGATTAAAACACTCACTTTGATTACCATTGTAATACTCCAAGGACAAGAGAACTCTACAAGAGAGAAAACACAAGTTTCACATTCAATACTCTGATGCTCCCAAAGGATCATATGCTCTTTATTATATAGCAAAGAGGATCGTTTCCAAAGAAGCTCCACCCTTGGATCAGATACATGGATTGGTGATATGTCAACAAGCTCTACACTTAGATTAGTCTTGGATGGTTGATAGCTCAGTCCTTGTTCGATCAAGTTGGTCAAACAGGTTTGATGGAAAGGAATCTTTAGAGAATCTTCTTATAGGAAGCTTAGAATCATGTGGGTGAGATGCCATTGGAAAGCTCTTGGTGAGAAAAATCATAAGAGAGAGAAGGTAAGCCTTTTCATTTTCAAGGTCTAATTCATCCGTTTAGGTCTCCAAAATTGCTCTAAAATTTTGAGACTATTTTTTACTTCTCCCCTATTAGTAGAAGTACTCTTTTGGTGACACCTCTATTTGATCTTGTTAGCCTATCCTACACAACATCCTTCTAGATGTTACCAAGCCAATTTTGACCTCTAGATAATATGTCTAGCTATTGGTATTACAATTCCTCATTTCCTTGATCATCATGTTCCACAAACTCAAAATGGAGGATTTGTTGAGGTCATTTATTCTTGAGTGAATATTCAACAATGTGATTTCCAAGTGGTTTATGTTTGATGGTATTGATCTCCATTGGTGCTAGCTTCTCCATCCATATGTAGTGTGTGTGCAAGTTTTGTGAAAGTTGAGCTCAAGACCAAGTTGTTACAAACCAAGGAATCAAAGTGATTAGTTGATAGCATGGCTTCCTCCAAGTGTTTGGGCTCTTGCATGGTCACTTCTTATTTGGTGCATAACTTCAAACCCTTCATAAATTGATCTAGAGCTTCACCTTCTAACATATTTAGAATTTGCATTATGGTGTTCAGGAATTGAGTAATATAGCTTTTTATAGAACCAATCTACTTCAATTTTGCTACACTATCTTGTGTAGCTTGTGTAGCATTTATAGCTTAAAATTTCTTAATTATTGCACTCTTGAATTCTTCCCATGTAAATATCGGTACAACAAACTACTGTTCAGCTTGCTTCATTGGAAATTGCCACTATAGTTTTATCACTCCATCCAATTATCTTGAAGCCAAGAGAATCTTTCTCCGTTCATATTGAAGATTTATAGCTTCAAAATAATATTCACAATCAAACACAAAATTCTGCATTGCGCTTGGGAGATTCTTGCCTTCAAATACCTTGGGTTTTGGAAATCAAATTTGCTCCTCCCCTTCTTGAAATGGTGCTCTCTTTACATGCTCTTGTTGTTGATGACCTCGTTCTTCTAACAATCAAGTAAGGTGCTTGATTTGTTGTTGCATGACAATGATAAATTTGGGCATTATTGCCATGATTACTACTCTATCAAATTACCTACAAGTTATCTAAGGTAACATATAGATGCAACACGTCCATATAGATGCAACACGTCCACTACTCTCCATAAGTTAAAATCAAAAGTACCAAAGGTTCATTGGACAAGGTGATTGCATTCATAGCATTCTATTCAAAGCATGAGATGATGAATATGTGAAATGATGTTTGGATAGTATATGGACATAAAAATCCCCATGGTTTGGAAAAAATTGGATTTTGTGGTCCATAAATTCTATTCATCCCATTCTTACTCTAATATCAATGTATGAGACCAAGGAAAGAAATAAGAGAATGGAAGATCAAAGTGAAAAATCACATTGGGATTCTTGAATGAGAGAAACTCCAAAGTCTTAGCATGAGCTTGTGCTTTGGAATTTATGAGGAACATACAAGGCTCTTGAGAAGCTTCCTAAAAGCTGTCTTCTTAGAATGCAAGCCAAGTTAACCATGCTAGATACTTCTTAGCTTCCATCTAGGAGCTTGTTACTTGGCATGCAAACTAAGCTAGTCGTAAAGCTTCCCAAGAAGCTTCCTTCTAGAGCCACCTACTTGATGTGCTAGTTAAGCTAGCTGAGAAGCTTCCCGAGAAGCTTCATCATAGAAGTTACCACTTGGCATGCACATTACCCAATACTTGGAAGGTACCAAGTTGCTTTCTAGATGCTTCTAAAATATTATTACAACTCTTTGCTAATTTGATCTATTTCTACTTTGTTAGTCTCAACTAACTCATCCATAAACTCCATATTGTTACAATCATGGAGACCTCACACAAGTGATGATCTTGCCACTCCTTTGCACTTAAAAAAGTACATACTATGAGGCTTGGTGGCTTCAAGAGAGGAAGCAACTTTTGCATGATGAGATGTTGAGGCTCAAAGAGCTTAGACAAAGGATGAGCATGTCTAGAGTATTTATCCCATGGATACTTTTCCACACCAATTTGAGGAGGAGGATTCTAGTATTGGATTTTGTTTGGTTGACTTTAGAGATCCTACTAGTCTTATATTACCTCTATTCTTGGAGTGGTTTGTGGAGACTAGTATGAGAAGATGGTTCTTTTACAAGGTGAGAAGTAGTTCATGCTACATCCCACATCTCGGACTCAAGGAATTCATGGAGTATTGTATCAAACATTTTGAGATGATACTTTTGGACTAAGAATCAAAAGAAGGAGGTGGTCGTCCTATTATGATCTTTGTGGGATCAAGGTTTGATCCAATAAGGAGGACACATAGGTTCATAGCTCATGGCTTGACTTTCAAACAAGGATGGATATATGACAAGTACAAAGGGTTCATTGTTAGGCCTTACAATACATTTACATTTTTAAGTGTATCTCTTAGAGAGATATTCCTTATAGTAGAACCACCTTCATGGAGCTATACATCCTCTTAGATTTTCCGCTTTTGATATACCTAGTGCTTCATGCCCCTTGTTAGTTGATAGACTTGTAGCTCCTCTAGATAGATTTAGAGTCTATACACATGCTACTATTAGGTTTTAGAGGAGGAGTGAGCCTCATACCATTTTTGTGACTTAGAACTGATCCTTATAAGCTTGTAGGACAAGCGTTTCATGAGCTAGAGATGCATCCTCATGAAAGGAGATGGAGTGGTACTATAGTCCTTTCTTTATACCACACTGTTTGCATTCCAGGTTTCATGATGAACTAGAAAGGGTTGCTACAATCTTCCAAGGATAGGAGACCTTAACAAAAACATAAGAGAACAAACACAAATTTTCACACTCAATACTCCGATGTCCTAAAGGAGCACCTTGACTTTTATTCTATAGCAAAGAGAATTCCCTTGAAGGAAACTCCACTCTTGGATCAGATACATAGACAATTCCCATGTTAGTGAGCTCTACCCTTAGATAAGTGCATGCATCAGTGACATGTTGGATCTTGTCCTATCTAGTTGGTCAAAAAATCTTTGACCAAAATGAGTCTTTAGGGAATCTTCCTATAAGAATTTCAAAATTGCTTGGGTAATGTACCATCGGAAAGCTCTCAATAAGACAGACAAGGGGAGAGAGAAGTCCAAACTTTTCTCTCTTGGGAGCCTACTTGGCATATTTTTGAAGCCTAATTCATCCATTTAGGCTTCCAAGATTAGCTCCAAAGTTTTTAGGCTATTTTCTACTCTTGCCCTATTAGTAGAAGTAATATTTTGGTGACATATCTATTTGATATCTAGCCCATAATAAATAACATCCTTCTAGATGTTACCACACCAGTTTTCACCTCTAGATAATACGTCTAACTATTAGTATTACAACTTCCTAAGGAGCATATACCATGCAAGGTACTCCTTGGTATTATACACTTGCATACCACCAATTTGGTATTGTTCTTGATGAGTTTCACTTTGTTTCTCTTAGTTGTTTCACCAACGAAATAATGAAATGTCATCCACTACTTGGCTAATCCTTTATCTTCATCAGTTCTAATCTTTGGTCAAACAAATATCATATCATAAATGTCTACAATGAGTAGTTGTCAATGCAATCAATATTTATGAATTGAGAGTAAATATGCAAGTTTAGGTGGCATCATATACTAGACCAATTCAAGTACCAATACAAAAGAGATTAATACAAAAAGAGATTACCAAAGGAACTTTAATTTATAAAACTTAATAATGAGGAAGTTTCAAATTTCTTTTCTCAAAACTAAGTGCTAATGCTAATGCATGTGTAGCAACACCTATTGAGATACTCTTAGGGCACCATTTATTTCCATGTATACTTTGTGCAAAATTACAAGTCATTACGTCATGAATATTCATGTAGATGTTGTGTATGCCACATAAACCAACCCCTCAACACCACATAAAATACATAAATTTGGGCAAAAATTTATGTAGCATTGGGAAGTGGTTTGTGCGGAAGCATTTTCAGTTTGCAATAGTTGGCATGGTTGTGGCTTGTATGATTTCCCATGAAGGTCAAATTTTGCTGAAAAGCTAATTGTCATGTGCTTTCCTTTCATATACACATCCAAAAAATTATATACATAAGATATATTTAACTATATCCTACAATAGTGGAGAAAAAATAATGTAATCATGCTTACTGTTTTGTGCATTAGAACTAGTTGAGTCATTTTTTTGTGCACTAGCTGAACGAGTAGGACAAGTAATAGTTGAACAAGTGGTCCACTAGCTAGATGACTGCCAACAATGAGTGTATCATATAGAACCATATAAAAAAAGAACCCAATCATACAAAATACAAACCAGTATCATAGTTTCACTCCTGTAGCATCATTCAAAACCGTATCACAATCATTCAAAACTGAACCTTAGAACCATATCATAGGAACTCTATATGACCAAGAACCAAAAAATCCATACAACCAAGAACCAAACCATATCATTCATAACCATAGGAACTCCATGACCAATGATAGATTCACAGAACTACATCTCCAGATTGAAAAATTCACAAATTCACAAAAGTGGTATAATATATTATGTCAAAGTCTTGTCAATGCTATGTGTCCTTGTCAAAGTACAAGTCCTTGAGTACATTGAATGTCCAAGAATATGATACATTAGATTGTGTCAAGTCTCTAATACTCTTGAGAAGTTCTCAATATGAAGGCTCATGGGTTCAAAAACCCAACAAGTTAGTTATATGAAAGGCAACCACTCATAACATCTAGTATCCTCTCCATTGAAACTTTGTCTTTGTCTGTCTTCTTCCAATATATCTTGAGCTATAGTGGGATTGTTTGCCTTTGAACTGCCTGAACTCTCTTTGAATTCTTCTTCATCCTCCACAAGTCTCTTCTATTTATCAAAATGTTATGCAAAATAATGCATACAATAATCCACCTTAACAAATATGTATTTGATCTTAGAGCATTGCACTCTAAAAGAAGGTACCAAATGACTCATGGGCACATTTGCAGAATAACCAAGAAGAAATGATGTGGACTAAAGGACTCATTGGCACTTCTTGTATTCAAATTGCTCCATAAGGTTGACCTTTCCAAACAAGCCATGTCATGGCAAGAGCCTAGCATTCCTGCATATTTGATCCAAATGCAAATATGAGATAAAATACTAAACTCATGAACTTGTGAAGGAACTCACTATGGAGCATGCAAGAATCATAGCAATCTAATGTTGATAATCTAGTGATCACCAAGGACAAGATCCAAACTTAACTTTACCACACCAAATGGATCCTTACCACCCAAGAACTATATTATTCTCCTCATGTTCTCATAGATTATTGGCCATTGATAGCGTAAGATCCTTTCCTACTAAAATAAGTTTCACCATCAAGTTTTGGTCGCTGAGATAGAGGGAAAATCTTCAATCCTACACATCCCATATAATCAAGGAATCCTTTTGCTCCAAATACTTTTGAGACCCTTTCTCTTTCCTCTATATTAGGCTTGTAACACCTATTTCTACATGTGTGTGGTATTGGTATATTTAGCTTAGTATAACAAGTGTTTGAGAGATATTATTTATATAGATAAAGGATGGTTCTATATTAGTCATGATTAGCAAAAATAGTCATAGCTAAGATAGAAGAGATCTCACTTTAAAGGAAGTGGAAAAGATGAGTACCACTATTTTGGATTCTAGTATGTTGACTTGGTATTATTCATAGGTGTTTAGCTTTGAGGAAAGAGTTGAGAACTCTTGGGCCCGCAAGCCTTTTTATTTTGGATTCTTCTATAGTCCAAGGATAGCTCATGTGAAGGAATCCTTAACTTAGCTGTTGGTTGAAGATAAAATCATATGCTTAGTGGAATATTCCTTTGAGGATGGATATTCCTTTAGCTTTTTGACTTTATTTGACTTTTAGCCTAATAACTTAAGTTGCTCTAGTAATTAGTAACTTTGGTATGTAATTATTTTACAAGTATATAAACTAGGGGTGATGAGGTATTCATCATCCTTTCATTTGTAACTCTCTCTTTCATTGAGTTCTCTAGTGAGCAATGTCTTGAGTCTTGGAGTGTTAGCCTTGGAGGAGTATGAAGGCATTTGGGTTCTTTGCCTTCTTAGTCCATGGCGCGTTACCATAATAGCCATCAGAGGTTCATCTTGAGTGAGAAACAGACTGTCTCACATTTTTGGTTTTGTTGCCAAGACCTCTCTAGAAGGCAAGATAATATTCCCTATACAATTCTATATTAGACAGAAGGAGGCTATGAGAGCTCACTTGGAGAGAACTTTAGGGGAGGAGAGGGCTTAACTTATGTTAGAGAACTTGGACCCATTTGTATACACTGTAGTTCATTATGATATCTTTGAGGTGATTTTGTACATCTTGTACACATGAGAGGATTTGGAGAGATTGTGTGAGGTGGATTGCAGATTTTGGGATTAAGATGATTTTGGGCAAAATCTCAAGTTTGAGATCTGGGCTTGAAAATTCTACACATGATATCTTGGGTTATCTTTTAGTTAGCACACTTGAAATTATTGTGAGAGCTACTATGCACATTGGGCTAGAATTTTTGAAAGTTGATAGGGTAAACTATTCCCGCAACGGCATGCTCTCTAGAGAATTGTACAAAGTTTGTCATTTTTTCAATTTTCAATGGATTTTCTTGAAAGTTGTAAGAAAATTAAATGCATTGTATCCTACCTGCTGACTTAATAATTAGGGAAAGATCATTCTTGCGTAAGCATTTATGAGTTTTTAAAGTGAGGGGGGTGGTTTTCCGACCAAATCTGAAATATGTGTGCTTAATAGAAATGTGTTTAGGCCAAATGGCTCAATGGAAAGACTTGAAATTTTTCAAGGAGGGACATCCTAGAGTTTTGATCATATGTGAAAAATTTCAGAGGATTGTGACATACCAGTTGAGAGATTTGAGTGACATTGTGAGGAAGGGTCAATTGTGCAGAGTTGAGATCTCATGCATGAGGAGTTTGAGAGCAACAAAAAGCATGTTTGAGTGCTTAGATTCATCTTGGGAACATAGAGGGTCATCAAGAGTGGAAATTGAGACTATGCAAGGTTCCCCAACGGTTTGAGGTGATTTTAGGGGTGGATTTAAGGAAAAGAGAGTTTAGAATAGAATTTGAAGAGAGTTTTTAAAAAACCTACGCCACTTGGAGGAAAGAATGAGTCTAAGTGCTTTTTATGTGGAGAGAAAGAACATAAGGCAAGTTCATGTCCATTGACCTTTGCAAGCAAGAGATTGAGGGAAAGGAGAGGATTACTTGACTTGGGTTTGCATGTTGGACCTGCTTCACCAAGATTGGGAGGGAGAAGATCTAAGACCAAGGACTTGTATGAGGTGTGTGGAGTTGAAGGACTTCCAAAAGGACATGAATGTAGTGGAGTAAAAATGCTTTTGGAGACTTTGGTGAAAGATCTTGAAGAGAGTCTTAGTATAGCTACAAAAATACTATCACTTTCATCAGCTAGTTCTCAAGATTAGTGAAAAAAATAATCTTTCAACTTATGGATAAACTATCCATTGTTTGATTAATATGCACTCTAGGATTTGATGTTGCTATAGAAACTTTAGAGCAACCTGAACCTTTTATTTTCTCTAGGGTGGATTACTCTCAAATGGTGTTAGTCATGTACATACTCTATTAGTTATAGAGTGAGAGAAAATTGATTAATATGCACTCTAGGATTTGATGTTGCTATAGAAATTTAGAGCAACCTAAACCTTTTATGTTCTCTAGGGTAGATTACTCTCAAATGGTGTTAGTCATGTACATACTCTGTTAGTTATAGAGTGAGAGAAAAGAAAAGAAAATTTGAGAGAAAAGAAAGATAATGAGGGGTTAAGATGGGGAAATTTCTGATTTTCTTTGGCAAGGATGGAGAAGATGTGGAGGCCTTTGTGGGAAAACTCACAAGAGCTTGCATAGGAAAAAATGAGGGGAGGAAGAATGAGTGGGCCTCATTATTACTAGATTTCTTTGAGAATGCATCACTTCCATGGTATGAGTCAAAATACCAAAAGAGAGAGAGGAGAGATAGGCAAGAAGAGTCTTGGGAGATGTTGACTTCAACACTCATTGAGAACTTTCTCCTAGATGAGAGTTATGAGAGATTGATGAGTGAGGTTACCTTTCCCAAGCAAGGAGATGGAAAGAAAGTGAGAGTCTATGTGGAAAGAGTGGAAAAGTTAGAGTCTAGATTTCACATAGTGTGGAGGAAGAGTGGGAATGATGTGGAGACTACTATAATTGGCATAGGAGCCATGCTCACCAATAATTTTGTGGGAGAGTTGAAACCATAAATTAGAAACAAGGTGAGATATGAAAAATCTTCTTCCAAGGTTGAAGCTATCAAGATCATAATTCGTATGGAGGAGAGTTTGGAAGGGAATGCGAGTGATTTGGTGGTGAAGGAGGTTGTGCATCCTCCTCAAGGTTACAAGTACGGAGGATAATTTGGTCGCAAGGGTTGCATCACAAGTAGTAGTTGCTCTAGTTCTTGTACCTCCACCAAAAGATCCACTTCAAATCATCACAGAACAACTTGCAAATCTCAAGATCAACGTGGTACAACTATGGGAGAAGAGAGAGGAAGATCAGAATGTGGGAAGAGTGCCTAGGATTTTGGAATTTATTCATATAGAGGAGGCCAACCAACCAAAAATTTAAATGAGAGAAATTGTTTTGGTTGTGGAGGAAGAGGTCATATCTAAAGGAATTGCCCAAATTCCACTTACCATGGAGGAAGGGGTTATAAAGAAGCCAATAGAGGGAAAGAGGAAGGTAGTGAAACCCAAGTGGCTCCTAATCCAAACAAAAGTAAGGAGATAACATCCAAAGATGTGGTTGAGAGCAAGTATGAGAAGGGAGAGTGCTCAAAGTCCAAGGATCTTAATTTGGATCTTTTGGCACAAGAGAAGAAGAGAGTTTTTTTGCAAAGGATGTGCATTCTTCTCAAGGATTTACTCCTAGCCAAGATACTCCTATGCCTACTAGGAGCACTTGCACAAGCACTTCAACACCATCAACAACAAAGACTCCAAGGAAGAAGTTGGGGATGGAAGACTTCTTGATCTCAAAGCAACAATGGAACTACAATGTTGGTACCAACAATGGAACTACAATGTTGGAGGATGTTGGTAGTCACAAGGCTAATATCACAGTGAACCAATTGATTGCTTTGAAGTCCTACTTTGAGAAAGGAGCTTAGAGGTGGTTTGAGTTCTACAAGGAGAAAGAGGAAGAAGAAGGCAAAAGCTTCAATATCAACGGGGGTGGTGGATGCTAAACCAACACCATGGGAGGCTTGTGAATATGCCTCCAAGATTGACGTGAGAGTGAATGGTCACAACATCAAGGATGCATTGGTTGATGGAGGATCAATAGTGAATGCCATGTCAAAAAGGTTGATGAAGAAATTGGGTATGATATTCTCTAGACCTTCAACATTTGTGGTGAGCATGGCAAACAAGCAACAATTTTGACCAATAGGGGTGATAGATACGGTGATAGTTTCAGTTATGGGAGTTCAAAATCTCTTGACTTTGCAAGTCTTGAAAGATTCAAACTATGATTTACTTCTTGGGAGGCCATGGTTGAGAGCAGCACACAAAACTGATAGATGACACAAAGGGTACTTGAAGATTGGGCCATCAAACCATAGAGTCATAGTTCTTGTGACTAACACCACCAACACTTCACATTTAGATACACCATCTTTTGATTATTGGGAATCAAATTCAGAATATAGAGCTTCAAGTGTGGCAACAAGCATGGAGGAGGATGAATCTGAATTTAATTCAGATGTGTATCCCTTGTGTGCTATGGATTTTGCACTTAAGCCAGAGGTTTTGAAGGACCTAGATAAATCACCATTAACACTTGAGGAGATATAGAAGAGGTTATCTACCCTCAAGTATGGCCCGCATGTTACCAAGGAGGAGAAGGTAATCTAATCCTTCACAACCAAAGATATTGGTAGGCTAATGCAATGTTGCTTTTGGCGGATTAGTCTTGCATGTGACTCCACCTCTATCTTGTGCTCCTCCAAATTGACTTCCTTCAAATCCTTATAACTAAAAGCAAACACGTGGATGATCTTGCAAGTCCTTTGTGTGCTATGGATTTTGCACCTAAGCCAGAGGAGATTGATAAGCTCAAGGAGGCCAGATTTATCTTTGAGGTGGAGAATTTAGAGTGGATGTTTCCAATTGTCATCGAAAAAAAGAATGGTAAGCTTCGAGTATGTGTGGATTACAAGAAGCTCAACGTTGTTACCAAGAAAGACTATTACCCATTGCCATTCATTGATGAGATCTTGGAGGAGGTTGTAGGTCATGAGAGGTATAGTTTTGGCGATTATTATAGTGGATATAACCAAATCAAGATTGCACCAGAGCATAACAACTCACCACATTCACCACACCTTGAGGAACTTATGCTTTCAAGGGCATGACTTTTGGACTTTGCAATGCTCTAGCCACATTCCAACAATTCATGAAAAAGGTATTTTAACCTTTAATTGGGAAATTTTTGAGAGACTTCATTGATGACTTTTGTGTCTATGGGAGCAAGGAGGAGCACTTTGAGCACCTAATCAAGGTCTTGCAACACTTGGATGAGGCAAATGCATCACTCAACCTAGAGAAGTGTATTTTTGGATGTGAAGAAGGTCTACTTTTGGAGCACATCATCTCCAAGGATGGAATAGCAACTGATCCTAAGAAAGTGAGGAAAATCTCATACCTTCCATTCCCTTCAAGCTTGACAAAGTTACACCAATTCTTGGAGATGGTTGGGTACTATAGGAGGATCATCTTCTCATTTTCCAACAAGGCTTATGCATTGACCATCTACATGAAGAAGGGTGTAGATTACACGATGATTTTGGAGGACAAGGAGGCTCTCAAAGCTTTTGAGGAACTCAAGCAATCCCTTGTTGTAGCTCTACTTCTTGCTAAACTTGATTGAAGTAGCCTTTCATTATCTTAAAAAATGCTTCGTATGTAGCTATAGGATGCAATCTTAGTCAATTAGACCAAGATGTGCATGATCATCCACTAGCTTATGTTAGTAGGCAGATGGTTTCAGCAAAAAAGAACTACTTTGTCATGGAGAGAGACGAGTTGGCAGTGATCTTTAGTCTCAAGAAGTTTAGATACTACTTGATTGGAGGGAAAACCACCATTGTCACAAATCACAAGGCTTTGAAGTACATCTTCAACAAACCTAATGTGGAAGGGAGGCTAACAAGGTGGATGATACTCTTGTCTGAGTCTGACTACACCATTGGGGATAGGCAAGGAAAGAAACATGAAAATGCTTATTTTTTATCTAGGGCCTATGATCATAATGGAGATGAGCCAATGGATGATTTCTTCTTGTATGAGGAGCTCATGACAATCTCAATCACTCAAGAGGTTCCAATGGAGTACAAGGAGATTGTGGATTTTTTGACAAGAGTTAACTATCCAAAAGAGATGCATGCTAGGGAGAAGGAAGCCCTTGCATCAAGATCTAGACTTTACACAATGGTGGATGATATTCTTTTTCACCAAGGAGCAGATGGTCTACTTCAAAGAGCAATGGGTAAGGAAGAGTCTATCCTACTCATAAAGGAGTTTCATTAAGGTTTAGTGTGTAGAGGACACTTTGCAGGAAAGGTGATTGCTTTCAAGATTCTAGATACAGGTTACCATTGGAGAGGGATTTTCAAGGATTGTCTTGATTATTGTAAAACTTGTCATGTTTGTCAAGTTTTTGCTAGAAATTCTACATCCAGTCTACCATTTAGATCAATTCCATTGCTAGGACCTTTTGAGAAGTGGAGAATTGATTTTGTAGGTCCTCTCAATAGAACCACATGGAAAAATTAGTACATTGTGGTAGTTACTGATTAATTTACCAAGTATGTTGAAGCTAGACCATTGACGGACAAGAATGAAGATGAAGTTGGTGGATTTCTTTATGAATGCATTATCACTAGGTTTGGATGCCCTTTGGATTTGGTTTTTGATGGAGGAGGAGAGTTTATAGGAATCATCACTATAGCCATGCTACAACATTTCTCTATCACACATAGAGTAACTACATTCTATAAGCCAAATTCCAGTGGCTTGGCATAAAGAACCAATCAGACCTTGTGCATGATGTTAGACAAAGATGCAGAAATGGAGGGGGCTAAACATCATTGGGACAAGAGGATTCAAGCAATTTTGTGGGAGTATAGGACAACCATGAAGACTTCCATCGGATATTCCCCATTTCAATTGGTATATGGTATTGATTCTACCTTACCTATTCACTTTGATCTTCCTACCTTCCAAAGCATTCATAGGAGATTGATGAAAGCACAAAGAAGTAACACAAAGAAATCAAGGAAGGATCAACTCATAGAGTTGGAAGAGGCAAGAGCAGTTGCTATGGTTTGACTAGAGCAAAACCAAAGGAAACAAAAGGAGAGCTATGACAAGAGGCAAGGCAAGAAGAAGGTGAGGCCTTTCAAAGAAGGTGATTGGGTAATGTTGTTTATTCCATTCGATTCAAGAGAGTGCAAAAGAAGTTTTTGCCTAAGTACTTTGGAACTTTCATAATGGAGAAAGTGTGGGGAAATTACACCTATGATCTCAAGGAATTGGGAGGAAGACACTTTGATAGGATTGACCATGATAAGTTGAACATGTATCATAGAAGGTAGAGAGATCTTCACTTTGATGACAAAGTGAAAACTTAGTCCGGGGATAAATGTAACACCCATTTGTGCATGTGTGTGGTACTATGATATTTAGCTTAGTATAACAAGTACTTGAGAGATATTATTTATATAGATACATGATTGTTCTACATAGTCATGATTAGCTAAAGTTAGTCATAGCTAAGATAGAGGAGACCTTACTTTAGAGGAAGTGGAAAAGATGAGCACCACAAATTTAGATTCTAGTGTGTTGACTTGGTATAATTCCTAGGTGTTTGGCTTTGAGGAAAGAATTGAGAACTCTTGGGCCCACAAGCCTTTTTGTTTTGGATTTTTCTATAGTCCAAGGATAGCCAATGTGAAAGAATCCTTGACTTAGTTGTTGGGTCAAGATAAGATCATATGCTTAGTGGAATATGAGGATGGATATTCCTTTAGCTTTTTTACTTTATTTGACTTTTAGCCTAGTAATTCAAGTTACTCCAATAATTAGTAAATTTGGTACATAATTATTTCACAAGTATATAAACTAGGGATGATGAGGTACTCATCATCCTTTCATTTGCAACTATCTCTCTCTCTCATTGAGTTCTTTAGTGAGTAATGTCTTGAGTCTTGGAGTGTTACCTTGGATGAGTATGACAGAGTTGGGGTTCTTTGCATTCTTAGTCCATGGCGTGCTATCATAATAACCATTGAAGGTTCATCCTAAGTGAGAGATAGGCCCACACAACCCCTTTTGCTAGATTTGCTATCACAACAATGATTACTCTACTAGTAAATTGTGTAGTTGACCAAACACTAATGCCTCACAAGTTTGTACCTCTAGCTATAAAGGCCCCATTCCCACTATGACCAAATCTGTCCAAAGCGACAACAAGCTTTATCCACATGGGGTCCGTTTCCTTCCAAGGTTTTTCTTCTTGAACACCTCATGATCTGTAACTAGAACAAGCAATGTATAAAATAAATTTGCATCCATCTTCCATCAATTGTTTACAAGTAACTTGATCTAAATTTTGGAAAAACATAGTAAGAAATTTGCTAGGGTAATCCACAATATTTTGATCCACCTAATAGCAAAGGTTATGGGCAAAGTCCTGCCATCTTAATAATTAAGCACATTGTTCAGTGCGAGCACCAGTGGCATCTTCATCCATATCATCAAAAATCTCTAAACCCATCCCCAATGTAAATGTCAAATTCAATCTTAGTTTGCCACATTGACAAATGGGCCCGCATCACCTTTTTATCTATCTTGTTTGTCAACTCTTGCCTCGTGCTCATACAGGGCATATTGAGTAAATTGGCCTCTATACCACCACCCTCTAAAAAAACACTATATGTACTCTACAACAAAAGCTTGAAACCCCTTACCACCATGTACTCTTAGGTATGTTCTCAAATCCTCTACCATGTACTCTTATGTAAATTCTTTGCTCTTTTGCAAAGTGTAAATTCTTTGTACATTTTTCTTCTACTCTATGCATTGGCAACATCCACAAAGATCAAAGATCCACCTTATCTACTATTAGGGAGTGTTTTTCCAAGTCCTATGTACTCTCCCATGTGACTTCTACTATCTAGACTTTTACTTCTCAATACTACTAGATCTATATTTAGTGTATGACTTTTCTTAACATGAGACTATAAAGAACCTATTGATTTTCACTTCTCCATACCTATTGCAAATTGATATTCCTTCTCTACCCCTTTGTTGATGACAAAAGCCATACACAAACAATACAATAGAGCACATGATTTTCTTTCTAGACCGTTTCTAATTTCTAATTCCTCTTGACATTGTTCTAAATTGTAATTTCTCAGTGTAAATCATTTCTAAGGAAAAAACCAATTGTTTTGTTTTGACCTCTAATTTTCCTATTCTTTCCTTTGAGCTCTACCTTTCCTTTTCCCTTTGACCTCAACCTCTACTCCAGTGTCACTCCTACTAGCCCACTAACCCACATGAACGCTTATTTCTGTTATTTCCTCAACCTCACTCAGACCTTCCTCTACTAACCTACATGAACTCTTATTCCTATCAAATCCATATGAACTCTTATTCCTATTTAACATGAACCCCAACTAAGTGAGACTCTTGCTAAGGACATAGACCAATCCAATCCAGTACTGACTTTCTTATAGAACTCATAAGGACATGGACTAAGAAAGAAATCTGTGTGGATTAAACTCAAATGTGAACCATTAAACTTGGAGAGTATTACCTGATTTTAAAACTTGTGTCTCTCTGCATTGCCTCACGATATTCCACTCTCAGCCTCACAATCTTGGATCTACTTCACAACAGCACTCTCTTCAAGCCTCTCTTCAAGATTGGAGTTGCAAGATGCAATGTGCGTGAGGGAGGAGGATCTTGTCTCTGACTCATGCAACACTCTCTTCCAAGCTTAGAGTTGCACGAGGCAAAGTGCCTCCCGATCTCAACCTCATTGTACACTCTCTTCCAGCTTGGAATTGCATGAGGCCTCTCTGCCTCACTCCACACTCTTTTCCAACTTTGAATTGCAGGAAGCCTTTCTGCCTCACTCGACACTCTCTTCCAACTTGGAAATGCAGGAGGGAATGTGCAATGTGCCTCACTATCACTTCCATCTTGGACCTGGGACTCAACATCTTTCTCGTTAGGTTTAGTTTAGTTGAGAGTTTCCTCTTGTAATTGGATCTCTTTACCACTTCCCTACAGAATCTGTGGATCCCATCTAAACAAGTATCTCTTCTCTCTGTACTCACTACTCATCTCTAATGTGCACTTTCCGTTCCAGTTCCATATGTTCACATCACTAGCTATTTCTTTTGTTCCTTAGTGCTACACTAAGAGATATGAGATAAGGAGACTCCACACTCCAAATCATTTCATATAACATAGCATTCATTTCTCAAATATCTTTCACCTAACACCATGTAGTAAATTTGCAAATCCCCCCTGTTTACTTTTACAGGATATTTACAGTAGTGAAAGAGCTATTCTTGAAACGCACTAATGTTTACGAAACCCCTTAATATCTAATCAGAGTTTCGGATTGGAGTTCAGCTCCAGAAATTCCGTTCGGACTGGATTGGAGTTCAACTCCAGTTAGATTCCCAAGTTAGATTTCGGAGTGGAGTTCAACTGGATAAAGTAAATTTCAAGAGGAACGAAGAATTCAACTCGAAGTTGCACCCGGACTAGAGTTAATAGAAGTTAGCCAAAAGAAAGAAATGACTGAAGCTCATCCAGAAAGAAAATTAGACTTTCGAAACTCCACAAAGATAGTGATATAGTTATAGTGGTTTGCGTGTAGTTGCTTCTCCATTATCTGATAATGTTAATAGACTTTGATTCTTATAATTATACAGCAATACTGTATTTTCGACATATATTTGACTATATTCGACATCTGTATTTTCCAAGAATAATATCCAATGTTCTAACAATATTGGAGATAGAACAATTCCGATTAATCTAGTAGACTTCAATTTGAGCACAGGCATATTAAGCATTTCAACAGCCTAGTCAAAATAATGGGAATCATTCCAATAAGAATGGAAGAAGTTATACCGAACAACTCTCCTCTCCTCTTAGAGAATTTCGAAATTTGATTCCAATGTAAACTGATATTTTTGGATCTGATCCAACTTGTTGAAATAGACACATTGGAGACTCAGTGTTCACTTTCTAGTAATTATAAAATCCAAATTGAATATCTATGTGAACAATGAATCTGCATGTAACACCATCTTTAAAGAACGTAGAAGATCACTGTGAACAGGAAATGACAGTAATCTTGGTCATATCCTCATCCAATTTGACAGAAGTTATTAGAATCCAGCAGTAGTAGTAGATAGATACTTGGAACAGTACATGTAAGGAAGGAGATAACACATAGTTTCATGGAGAGTTGAATTGGTGAAAGCGATGATGAATGAATAGTTGAGGAATCACAAATAAATTAGTGGTGATAGAAGAAAGTGAGATTTGAGGAACCCGACTCGTATCGAATTAAGAAGGAGATGACGACCAGATGCCATCTGATGACCGTGAATTGGGTTCAGACCAGAACAAATTACAGTGCCTGCTTCAGAATTGCATATCAGCACTAGGAAACAGTCTGCACAACTAGTTTAAGAAGCAAACCCAAAACTAGTATGCACTCTAGCACAAACTACCAGGATGAATGGTAGAACTTCATCCAGATCTAGCTTTGCCAAGGAATTGATGTCGTCCTGGGCCTTATCTCCAAGTACAACGAGGCCGATATTTGAAGGGCAATCGCTGCCAATCGGATTTTCGGTCTTGATCGATGGAGTTTAAGTCGATAAAGAGACCCCGTTGCCCGATCTTATATGAACAAGAAAGACAACGTTCTCTGAGGAAGTTCTGGTGGAGCTTATTAGCCCATGAACCCAATATTTACCAACTCCACAATACAAATCCAATTCGGGATTTGTCTCAAATTGAGGAGGATCGAAGGCGAAAACGTTATTTAGACGTGTTAGTGTAGCAGTAGCCATGATTCCTTTGTTTTGGGCGGACGGCAATCGATATTTACTGAATGGAACCACGCGTCATTCTTACTTGCCACTTTCTCGCCACAGGAATGAGCCCCGGCGTAGTTGGGAACCGCCACCAAACTGGTAACATTGTTGGTAGACGCTGTGGTCTTTCACCATCTCCGGAGGGTACGAAATCATTTCGACTTCCTCTCCATTCACCTGCAACAGAAGCATCGCCAGAGCTAAACGTATACAGTCTCTTTTGTGATGACGTCGACCATGATTGTAAACTCTTCTGCAAGATGTTGTGAACGAATAGCGTAAGAATTTGAGCTAGTTCTTTCGGAATCGCTGATGGAGAGGATGATAAGAAGCGTCAGAAGTGAGGATACAACATTTTACTTGACAGAGCTCGAGCAAACTGTGAAATGAAAAACCGTAGAGGGAACATACGACTTTAACTTACATTTCAGCTCGTTCTTGCTCATGGAAGCACCTTTAGGACTGGTGCAACTAACGTTTAGAGTACAATTTTATAGTTCATTTTTTCTTGCTTTCAATCCTAGAAAGCAATGCCAGTACAATTCAGATAAGCAGCTGATATTTACATGCACAAATAATATCATAGAGTTACTCCACTGCTATCGAATCCGATTCAAAATTTGTTGTCAAAATGCTGATCAATGAAGTCCATTTCTGAGCTGGCACGAGAAGATTCATATACCTGTACGCCTTCAGACTTTGATACAGACTTCTATGGTTGATGGTTCCAGTGGGCAACTAGCTAATTCCACCTTGTTAATATATGTTTTGGAGCAGTTTGACGAGAGCAACGTGTCAGTTTGAGTCAGGCTTGTACAATGTGATATAATATTGCTTAGAAAGCAAGACATGTACAACCGCAGCTCAATTCACCACATAGTCTGATTTATGCATACTAAGCTCGGAAGCGACTGCCTTCTATTCAGTTTGCTATTAGGTACAAATTAGTTTTGATCTGGTCCAGGAATGTCTGTCAAATTCGTAAGCAGTTCAGAGTCGCACTTTAGTAGACTTGCACGTTTTGTACCCTGGTTTGTCTATATATATATCAAGAATGAGGCCCGGTTATTCGACGTCAAGTAGAGAAAGCAGTGGAAATACTTGTGTATGATGTACAAGTTCAATCACAAGTCCTGTTTAGAGTAGACTACATATAAATTGATGAATTCGAGTGTATTTATTTATCTCATTCAAGTTTACGTCGCCTTCGGACGTTCCAGCGTGCAAATCCAATTGAGTGTGTAACACAGCTATACTTCTACAAAACCATGGTTTCCAATTGCGAATGCTCATAAGCACAGCGAACGTTAAACTATTCATATTTAAGTTTTAAAACTTGAAAACATGGGAACGATCGGACTACCCGGCCATACAATGCCTCCCCAAGTACAATTCGGACGAAACCTGTATCTGATCTCTGCCAGTCTGGATTTCGGCCATCAAGATTTTAGGTTGATATAGATACCATTGAGGTTGACCTTATACGAACAATCCACACACAAAACCGGAAGAACTTTCTGGTTGTTGATATCAGCCCATGCGGGAAATTTAAAGCAACCGGTGTTCTCCAGCACCGCAATACAAATCCATATGGAAGCTGAAGTCTGAAACCTACGAGGCTGGAAGGTGAATTCGTCATGGAACGTCGTAAGATCAGCAGTCGCCCTGATTCGACCTCCATTCGATGGACGGCAGTCGACTTTTAAAGAATACCACCATGCATCATTCGTGAAAGTCACTCTCTCGCCACATGAGTGATTTCCCTCATAGATGGTAATGTTGGCACCAGCTGCTAGCTGATTGGGCACATTTCTCTTCCACTACTTTGGAAGGTTTTCTGCCAACTCGAGTCCCCTACTCTTCACCTGCAGCAAAATCGTCGCAAAAGCAAAGGTTTGCATCCATCTACGACATCTCTTATTAACCCTCTCTTTGTGCAGACTACCATAGTTTCCGGCTTTGTAAAAGATCTGTCCAGGAAAGCGGAAATATTGTTAAGTTGTATGGAGAATGTACGAGAAAAGGTTGTGAGAAAGAGCTCACGAACAGAAAGTTAATTCATGGAATGAGTTTGGTCCAGATTAACAAATCTCTAACATTAATTATTTGTAGGAGCAACATAAGAAGAACGTATTGCAATTGAGTTAAGTGGGTAGATAGGACTCTGAAAGTCGATGCGCTCTCTTGCTTCAAGGAGTACCTGACGAATAACATCAGTAGATAAGAGAGATAATAGGTGTACAGAAGCACCAATATCTATAGGCGAGAGATGATAGGTAGGAAATCATCTCCCTACTTGCAATTATTTCCATAAGCACATCTATGAATTGCTGTCAATCTATACTTTGCCAAACTGTTCTTGTCATTTAAGTCCCTGTTTTAATAGTTACAGGCACTTAAGCTACAAAAGGAAATTTCCAATACGCGCGTATATAAGTACAAAATTGAGGAGGTTGATATTGATACCACTAGCGGCCCGTTCACACTCCCCATCTTAGAGACTGCTCTACTTTATTAAGAGAACGGCTATCGGGAAGCTTTGCCAGCTTCCCGATAATGCTACTTGATGGCCTACTGGCTTCCCATGATGTATACGCTCGTTTCTGCCGTTAGCTGGTACTGTGTGGCTCTCGACATGATCAATGACTCCTAAAAGTGTCGACAGATAGGTAATTGAGAGCAGTAACGGGTACCGCACAGTTACTAAAGGACGTGTGCAGAGTGAACAGGACCTTGTGTCATGTTTACTTTTGCATGATCGCCTTTGTCGTTTAAGTTCCTTGCAATTAATTGAATGGATTGAACAAACATCTTAGAATGAAATTAACAAGTCGTTTCACATGGTGATTATGTCTATAGATATCGATATTGTAATGATAGAGAAAAAGGCGATCGTGTAGGAAAAATGAAGGATGGGAAGACCCCATCAAGCCATACAAGGGAGAGACAAAAAAGGTAACATGGGGCTAAGCCCCAATAGAGTCTGTATGAGAAATCTGCCCTACCGCACCTAAGATATCCGAGCTATGCAAGTCGTACGGTCTACACACAACTGGAACATCCGAAGAAACATCACCTAATGTGATTGCTCTCCTGTGGATTGCACCAGCCACTGCCCTTTGTAGAGCAATGGACAACCACTGCCCTGTAGAGCAAGACACAAGCTGTCTAAAGTAAGCTACAAAGTATGAGAGTGACAGTGGTACCCCCGACGCCTAACATGATAAGCTCTCGTGCACTCCCTGACAAATGTGTCAAATGCCATGTCCATCACTCCATATAACTCCAAGGCTAGAGGAACAAACAGGTGACCTCGCTGCCTGCCCCTATACTTGGAGACCTTGCGACCTGCTTCTGCACTCGCCGCACATCTAGGGGGATGGGTAATCACTCCCTCCAAAACTGTATCCCGTGTAGGGTCCATGACCACGACATCTGCTACTATCACCTGATCATCTCGGACCAAGTATAAGTCTACCCTGACACGTGTCGTCTGCAACAAATACGAACGCTCCCTCCAAGCTAAGTATCCACTCTCTCGTGCCATAGCAAACACTATGTCTCTAATGGCATCATGTGTAGCTATCCTCTGTCCTCCAAAAGGACACCGTGTCATGTGGACCGCCGCTGCATCTAGTGTGGAACCACACTCACAAGTGAGTAGTGAAGATGCAGATGGGTGGACCAAACCTAGGCGAAACCTCATCGCTGTAGAGAAAGTAACCGGTGCGAGTTGGAAAGCCCTAATGCATGGTCGAGCTAGGATCCACGAGCCTGCACCCTTGCCGGAGCAAGAGCGTAGACGTGCTCTAGTAGCATGAGGAATGGACGAGTCAACTAAGAGAGAATGTAGCGTATGCTCACACTATCGCTCCATCAAGGAAGACTGTAAACCTCTAGTCCAATCTGACGATAGTAAAGCAAACGATGGAAAACCCTCTCGTGCTTGTAGGGATAGACTATCTCTCGTCTGCCGCAATAACACCTGGAGGGAAAAGGGTCCTCCCTCCACCTCTGTCACATAAGTCTCCAAAACCGGCCTATCAGCAACCACAAAACGAGAGGCAAGTAGGGGTGCCTAGAGAGCCCAACTACCCAAAAACGCTATAGGTGCCATTTCCTCCATAGAAAGCAAGCCAACCCCACCACATGAGATCGGTAGAGCCGTCTGTCTACGTGCCCAATCCACTATCACACACTCAAAAGTCCCTGGTCCAATAATATCACCAAAGACTCCCATAATCCTCCTCTCAAATGCTCTCAGACGTGATAGGAAGGACGATGAGGGGGGAACTGTACGGATGAGGTAGGATGGTCGACGAGCAATACTGGAAGAGAGTATACCAAATGCCACCTGCGAATCTCCTAGTAATGGAAGGTCATCCACATGGAGAACATCCTTTGCAAGGGCAGCATCCAAGAAGCATGTGATGAAATCCTCCGATCCTACAGGCACTCCAAGAACACGAAGTCCATCTGTGGATGTGATACACCCCTCTGGAAGCTCAAGGTGGAGAGGGATATCTAAAGGGGACCATGCCCTACACTTTGACACCTTGACTCTCAAGCCTACTAGATGTAGCTCGGTAGTCAAGTAATCAAAGGCCTGCCTAATCTGATCTACACGGCCTACGATGTGTGTATCATCTGCCAAGGAGTGAAATACATAACCTGGCATGGCCAAAGTAGTAGATAGGAGAGCTCTAAAGTGAGCCATGGCAAATAAGGGCCCCCCCAAGGATCTCCCTGTCGTGTACCAATAACTGATTCCAAGACGGTGACTCCCTCTTGTGAACCACCATACTGGTAGTAAAGGGAAGAAGGAGAGCCATAAAAAGACCGCAAAAAAAAAATGAGACTCGCTAAGGATACACCCGCCCCCTAAGCTCCCTAAAGATGGATGCACGTGAAATGCTATTAAAAGTGTTCTCACCATTCACCTGTATGACGAACCATTCCGGATGGATATCTAAGAGTGTTCTAATGTCTAAAGATATAAAATGGATATCTAAGAGTGCTCTAATACCTAGAGATATAAAATGAAAGGGAAGGAATTAAATGCTGGCAACGGTGCCTAGAGATATAAAATGAAAGGGAAGGAATTAAATGCTGGCAACGGTGATGCATGGTATATGAAACAAGAATGTACTAAGTCTTCAGGCCTTGGTTTTAGAGGACAAGTTAGTGTCGAACAGGTAGAAATATTTTGAGACCTCGATTCGAGAAGCGTAGATCACCATCAGGCGGAACGAGTACATTGCATCGATACTCGTGTTCAGAGTAGATAAAACGACAAGATGATCACGAGATTGAATTCAGTAAACAAATAAGCGGGTGATTATGAATCAAAGGACATAGCAAAGTAATTCATGTGTAACGAGAATAAATGTACTGACTCTGAATTTGCATTGAAATGCAGTACCAAAGATTATCCACAGTGCATGAGAATTAAAAGAACTATCTTCCTTCGTGCTCGGAATCCAAGGTGGAACTGACCGCGAAGACCATAGACATGTATCTACAGAGACAGAACTTGAACTTGAATCTCCTCCGCTATGGTGGATCACATTCCAAAGAGTGGTCTTAGAATGCACAACCTAAACGAAATTTGAAATTCAACCTTCTCCAGTCTGGCTTTCCGCCCCCGCAGGAGTTCAACTCGATCCAGAGACCTGCATAGTTGAGTTTACATGAACAAAAAGAACATCCTACCCGAAGAAACCCCTGGTTGGACGGATTAGCCCATGCGGCGAATATGATGCAACCGATTGCTATGAAGTGCGCAGTACAAGTCCACGCAACAGCGCTTTTCTCGATTGCTAAAAAAGTAGAAGGTTCCACCGTGGTTCTGAAGAATATTAGAAGCTAAATCTTGATGTGATTCGGCAGTTTATTCTCAGAGTCTCCCACCACGCATCATTCAAGAAAGCCACCTTCTGACCATATGACGAGGTACCCGTTCTTGCTCCAACACCACTCGTATTCCCCAAGAAATAGGTAACATTGCTCTGAAGCGCAGTCAAAGTAGTGTCGTCTTCAAGTATTTCTGAGGGGTACTCCGCCATCTCTAGTTAGCCCCTCGTCTGACTCACCGGAAACAATATCAAAGCGAAAACAAAAGTGCAGATCCATCTGCCACTCTCGAGCTTTTGTCTTGGAATGTCAATGATTCTCGAACTTGAACGAATGATTAGAAACGGGAGACCACAGGACACCACAGGGCAAAGTTGTCATGAAGCGCTAACAGAAGTCGAAGCTCATCGCGGGAAATGGAGATACAGTTGTACGTCCTTGTAAAGAGCATATGCTATATTACAGCAATTAGAAGGATATCATTCACTCATGAGGAAACCGACGAATTTTATTCTGTACGTACTCATAATCGCTCATCCAAGGTCAGGAGGAACTTTCTTTCTGTGTATTTCTTGCGCATGACGTAAAGGACTTCTGGACATTGATTACAGGTTAAACTCAGGACCGTAAACTTAAAAAGCATTTGACAACCTCAGCTTGCAATTGAAGAGTGATTCTTTAGACTAGATTAGTACTTTCCCAAGTCTGTCTGATAATGTTGAAATGAAACATAATAAGAAAATAGATCCATCGGTAGAGGGGACCTTTCACAGATCTTAGGAACTTATAGTTCCGAGTACATGTGAATTAATCCTTCATAGACACGCTACGAAGACGAACGAGCATGTGGTTACGTTTAGTGTTACTGTGGTTACTGTTTCTTCGATCTGATTAACAGCTTCATCGTAGACTTTCACCAACGCCAATCATAAACCTACCTGTACGCGAGACGTCGAAGTGGTAACTGCCAGCTGTATGAAGGTGAGTTCAATGTGAAGCTTAATCTGCGGTTCTGCGGTTCAGCGTTTCTAACTTCAAGAGGCAGTTATAGCGGCAAAACTTTTACCCTTCGTGACGTCTAGTTGTCAACCATGCCAAAACCCTAATCGTATAGCACTCCGAAACTCCCCGTTTCTTCTTTCTGTATACCAACAAATCCGCTACTCGTAACTATTAGACTGTCGAAGTGATGTAAGGGTTATTTCCATTTGTACACCAGATATCTCCACCTGATTTGCTCGTGGCGTTGTTGTCATCTTCCATCAGATGTCGGGAAATTGCATTTGATCTTGTGATTATTCCTGTGAAGTGGACTTTCGTTGCATATATATGCTGGAAATGCACTGAACCTGGACTTTCTGAGTGACCTGGACATTATGGCTATCGATAGCGATATTTATCGACTCCAAGTTTTGTATCCATAGCCGAAGAAGGAGAAAGTAGGCGCATGCAAATTTCTAGCATGACTTTAGTTCACGCAATTTATGCGAGTGAAGTTCGGGAAGTTCAATTCATGTTGAATCGTTCAGGTCTGGAAGTCCTGCGCAGCAACATTGGCCATATTGAGTTCATCTCCCGTCACTTGAAACAAAAGCAGACTGAGAACCAGCTGCAGGGGCGAGAATCATGGTAAATCCTCGAGCTTCTGTTTTGCGAGGGGATCTACCATGATTCCTGACTCTGCAGCCTGGTCGAAGGGTTTGGAATGGGAGGCAATAGTGAGAGAGACTGTGAGTCAATTTCTCAGGAAGAACTAGCACAAGCCGAATCGCTCATGGAAGATCAATGGGAGATACCGCTCTCGGATACTACTTTGGAAGAGCCACTCCCAAAAGGGGAGGATGTCATCCACACACGAGGAAACAGATCTGATTACACTGCAGGTACCCTGTCAATCATCCAGAAGTAATTTCATGTGCTTGTTCTTTAATCATCAAAGAAACGCGGCGCGCTGTTCACCTCGAATTCTTCAAAAGTTACACTTGGACAACGAAATTTTGTCAAACTTAAATAACGATATCAGTCATGACCAATAACGATCAACTTCGAAGGATTTGTCAAATCGTTCTAAGTTGATCATTATCGACAACCTAAGGTGGCGTACTGATTGTTCAGAGCTAATTTACTGCGTTTTCAATCATGACAAGTAACACAACAGAGACATTCACAAATTAATGAAACTGAGTCTGATAAACCATTCGGGCATAATGAGAAGAACATGGGACGTGGGGACTCACCCTTTGCTTGACCTAATTAACAGCTCTTTCGTAGATAGACCTTTAACTTTCACCATCTCCAACCATGGCAGGTTTCCTTACTTTAGAAGTCGAATTCATGACTATCATTACTATCAAGATGAGATTCAGTTGCAACTTAATTTGGATGATCCGAGTAATTTCAATTTGGATTCAAGTTCAAGAGTAATTTCTTATCAAATGAAATTCTTTCCCTCGGGGCGTCTAGTATTTGTCAGGTGTCTTGTGCGCTGGCTAGCTTGAAGCATGACTTCAGACACCAGACTATGCTTCAAACCAAGGTGTTATAGTTACAGCTTAATGATAAGTCATGAGTCATGAGTTCAGAGCATAAAGAAGAGTCGAAATGCTCATGAGGTTGGAGGAAGACAATCAAAATACGTAGGCGATAGAATCGAATAGATATCTGAGTTCTGACGAGAAGAAGTGATCTGATACGGAAAATTCGGAGCTGGAGCACCCGAATTTCTCCACAATCAGTGGAAGCTAAATTAAAACTCATTTATCATGATGATTGTTCCAACAGGGTGCTGCAAACATGTATGGCCGAAACTGAAATTCAATTGTCCCTGCTTAGCGTGGATCACTTCCGCAGGTGTGATCTCAAAATTTACAACCTACACGAAACTTGGACTTCAACTTGAACCAATCCGGCTTTCCACTTTCACAGGAATTTAAGTCGATCCACAGACCGGAAAGGCTGAGCTTGTATGAGCAGAAAAAACATCCTACGGGAAGAAATCCCTGATGGGATGGATCAGCCCATGCGGAAAATTTGATGCAACCACTGTCTGCCAACTTAGCAATACAATTCCAGGCAGCAGCCCCACTATCAAAAGCCTGAGGAAAGAAGTAGTCACTGTCATGATAGTTTCGAAGAGTTTCAGTGACTAGGGTTCTAGGCGAATCTGCCGGGCGGCACTCGATTCTCAAAATCTCCCACCATGCATCATTCAAGAAAGCCACTTTCTCGCCACACGACTGCGTATTCTTGCGTACTACAGCATCGTTCGTTATAGCCCCGAAGTTGGTGACATTGACTTCACCGCGAGTCGCAATCGAAGTCGTGTCATACGCCATACTTTCTGAAGGTTTTTCCACCACCTTGAGTTCGACTCCCGTCACCTGCAACAAAACCATAGAGCAAACAACAAAGTAGATCCATCTGCTGCCCCCGACTTCCTGTTTTGCTATGGAAACTGCCATGGACTTGACCTTGAACAAATGATGGCAGACAGTAGTGAGAACTTATGGACCGAATTTTGCCTGAAGAGCTTAAGAAGCGAAAGATCGACAGCAAGTAGATACAGCACTGACACATTGCTTTAGGGGATCAACTGCCACAGGTGAACATTGACATTCAATTCACGGGAAAGCCGGTGTGTGTTACAATCTCTATGCCGTACGTCTAAACAATCACCCAGAAGTACCTCCGTTTGTGTAATTCTTAAAATCACAAGCTGTCCACGTCGAATTTCTTCTCTACATTGCAAGTCATATATTTTAAGATTAGTTGATAAGCTCAATGTCACTCATTACAATCAACTGTCAAGTGCAGTCTAGGATATGACAACCTAAACGTGACTTGTGATACTTGAGGCCTAAATTAGAACTTTCATTCTGAACTTCATGCAAAGAAACCTAATGAAAGCACATCGGTTACCACGACACGTATCCATTCTTGCATTGATTTGGCGACTATTGTCTGTTTCTCTATCAAGGCGAGGTTCAACCTGAAGCTTAACTTGGATGATCCAGTGCATATTCTTCTCAATTCAAGAAGCAGCTGTCACGCATGTCGAAACCCAGATTATCGTTCTTTCAGATTATCAGTCAGTTTTTCCAGCCCTCCGTGATGATCACTTGCACCTGTGTATGAATTATCTCCACTTCAATTGCACGTTTTTTGCTTCCTCCATCACACATTTGACAATCATACCTGAATTTATATTTATCTTGTGATTGTTCCACTAATCACGTGTCGATGACTCTTGTATTTCAATTATGGATAACTGCAGTGAACCTAGGTCGTACCGGGTACCTAATTGTCACCTTTCTCGACATTGATGTGCATAGGCTTTGCTCCCGGAATAGAAAAACCAAGAGCAGGCAACGTGGATGCATGAACTAAGAAAGCAGAATGTACTTCAGTGCTCGGAGTTACAGCTACTTATACAGTGATAGAAATGACATCATGTTCGGACAAAAATAAGAACGGATTTGGAAAACGAAGTTGCAAATTTAGAAAGAGATATCACTGATGTTGGTAATAGCTGTGGGGAAATAAGCGGGTGCTGATGACACAAAGAATCTGGAGATAGCATCCAATAGGTCACCGATTTCTAAATATGATGCTAAAATTCCATGCATGTGATACCGACGATTCTCCAAAGCGTATGAGAAGTGAGCTGCAAATCGGATTCCGATCGTTCAGCAGATCCTTGAGGAGCCAGAAATGGTTAACATGAACCGACGAACTAGAACTCCAATTTCAGCTAAGGTGTAGATCATATCCGCAGGTTTGGTCTCAGAATTTACAACCTAGACGAAACTTGGACTTCAACTTAAACCAATCTGGCTTTCCGACTTCGCCAGAATTCAAGTCGATCCAAAGACCGGAAAAGTTGAACTTATATGAACAAAAAGAACATCCTATGGGAAGGTACCCCTGGTTGGACGGATCGGTCCATCCGCTGAATTTGACGCAATTAGTGTCTGCCAGTGTCCCAACACAAGTCCAGATAGTAGCCCCACCTTCAAATGTCAAGAGGAAAGAAGTAGAAATTGTCATGGTACCTCCTAAGAGTTTGAAAACTGCGGTTTTATGTGTATTCCCATCAGCCGGGCGGCACTCGATTTTCGCAGTTTCGAACCATGCATCATTCAAACAAAAGAGACTTTCATGCCAGAAGTCTGCGTAGTCGAACTCGTGTGTACTTCAGTGCTGCTCGTGTTCGTAACGAATGAGAAATGGGTAGCATTGCTGTGAGCTTGAACCGCAATCGAAGCTGGCTCATCTTCCACACTTTCCAGAGGAGACTCAAGCATTTGGGTTCTCACCTCCGACAGAATCAGAAAGAAAAATAATGTGCAGATCCATCTTTTCTTCTCGAGGCTTTGATTTGTGAAAGGAACCACCATGATCCTTGATTCTGAACAAATGTGTAGAAAGAGGAGATAGTGGTGACAGATTATAGTGCAAATTTTTGGGGAACAGATTCAGAAGAGAAGCAAATCGACTGGGATACAGCTCGAAGACGTTGTTTTCCAAGCGTTATCTATTACTGTTACAAGGGAAGGATGGGACGACAACAGTAATGTTGTCGTTCCATCCTTCCCTTGTAACAGTAATGAGGAAGATTGAGGTTCTTCATCCTATTATCTGGGATGATCTCCCTAAACAGTGCAGTCTACCCGCAAGGTGCCATTTCGCACGAGCGAAACCGTGAATCAATTATATGGGGGGCTCTGATGATATCAAATATCTCTTAGGTAATATCTAGACAATGAGAGGTGGTTGAACTATACCGCTCATAATACTGGACTGTCAAATCGGGAAGATTGGACAACCTGAGCTGGAGCCTTGATCCATCACACCTAGCTCGATCCTTAGTGAAAACGATATAATCACGACGAGGAACATAATCAATTGAAGATAATTTAATAGAAAGGTTATTCACAAGACGAGTTATGTATACGGATTGATTTGTAAAAGTAAACAAAAATTTCAAAGACTGCGACGAGGGAGAACAGATGATGAGGGTATCCAACCTTCATATTAACAAATGTAGCGTGCATATAGACCTCAGTTCTTCGTATAGCCATCTCGCCAGCCATGACACCTACCCGTACTTTCATTCCCTATCTAATTGGTAACTGGCATCTCTACCACGGTGAGGCTCAACCTAAGCCTTAAATATCCTATAGATTATGAGGTATATCATTCTGATTTATTCTCAGTAGTCAAATTCTTCCCTTCAAGTTCTAGACCTCACCAATGTCTAAAAGCGAACTATATACAGCTTCAAACTCTGCGTATCGTCGATCTACACGCTATGCCCACCTAAAGATAAGTAGAAACTCTGTACATTGTCAAGGGCTCGTATGCTCTCAACTTCCGGGGATTAAGCATGGTTTGATTCGAAAATGTTTATGCTGTACCAATGCCACATAATCCAAAATGCCCAGGACATTTATCCTTCCTCCATTGAAGTTGCAGCACCGTCCAGGTTGTGAGTTTACTGGTAGGCCATGTACTTAACGAGTTGAACGTAAGATAAGCGACGTTCCCCGGTCCCGAGGTCTTCCACCCGAGTATCTGCAGTTTCGGCCATGCTTTTAAGTTGCTGGTCTTTCTCTTCAACGTGGGTTCGAAGGCTAGCAATCTCTGTCTCTTTCTCGGCTAAGCTTTGTTGTTCAAGATTTACTTGTCTTCCCAAATTCTGAATTTCAACATCCTTTTCTCTCAACCATTCATTTATCTTGTCAATTTGGTCCGACGTCCCGCTTCCAGAACGCTCTAGAGTCTTTAGATTCTTTTCTTCCTCTGTCAAAATGTCATTCTTTTTCTTTCCGTCGATCCAACAGTTGATAATAGCCTTCACTCCTTCCAACAAAGACATCTTTCCAAAGCGCCTTCCTACTGATGTCAAATGCAGCACACTGTCCTCAATTTGCTTCTCAAGATCTTTGTCTTTAGCTTCAATCTTCTCCAGCCGATTCTCAAGTGCGAAGTAGGTACCCAAGAGCTTGAGAACAGCTGAATCAAACTCAGAGGAAAGAGTCTCCACAGATCCATTGTAGATTTCCACTTTGATAGTTTTGGCCTTAAGCGATTCCAAAAGAGTGACAAGGGCCGAGTGATCAAATCTACAAGACAAGTATTCAGCTGTACGTGTCTCCATATATGTTTCGAACTCCTCGAGCATAGGTATAGCGATAACCTTGTCAATTGCTTTGCTTTTCATGTTTGACCTATTGCCCGGTTCTCGATCGAAAATAAAATCTGGCTGTGTCTGTTTTGGCAGAGAATCGATATTCATCATCGCATCCGTAATTGTCAAGCTGACGTTTGGTACATTTAACTGCTCTACTTCCAGATCTCCTGCGAAATTCTTCCCCTTGTGTTCTTCCAATATTGTCTCCCCATCCACATGATTATGACGAGGTCTTTTTATCACCTGAGGTTCCACTACGTCAATATTGCTATTCGGATAGGTTACTTCTCTTCGACGACGATACGTTTCGACTCCATATCTAGTAATATTCTGTTGATTGTTTTGGAAATCATTCAAACCTCTACTCGAACTTTCGATTCGACTTAGTGACAAACTCAGATCACACTCATCATCGCATTGAATTGCGGTTTCATCCCAATCCAATTCGTCCTCAAAGTCACTTCCGTGTTCTATCATTTCTTTCTTGTGTCTGCGCAGAGAATCACAAGGACTTTCACGTTCCAGACTACCATTTTGCTGGGTAGCCTTCGCATTCTTGAAGGTATTGACGAGTAGATTTTGATCAGGGTTAACCTCCGTTGGGTTCTTTAGCCGCAGTAAAAGTACTGCCACAACCACGGCGAGATGACTCGAACCCTTTATATAATACGGACGACTTTGAGCCATTCGAACCGCTTTAACCAGATGTTCCCACAAAACTTTTCCCCATGCGACTGGCTCTCCTCTTAAAGAATGTGCTAAATGCTTCATGCATCGTAGTGACATCTTAGTCGACGAGAGTTTCCTCAAGAAAACTGCATTCAAAGTAAACCTCCCAACAATTTTCAAAGCCTCTGTCTTAGCAGTACGGACAAGGAAGTAGTAGGTACTTTGTTCCTGACCATAACGTTTCTTCTTCATTGCCGTTAGCGAAAAGTATTTCTGCATCTCCAGATCAGCGTCAGTTGGCGCTACTTGCGATCCGAAATATGAGCCTTCAAGGCTAAGGTTCAAACACTGGGCTGTCACCGCCATAGAAATATATAAGGGGTTTTCCCGGTCACTAGGATAGAACTTGATTATTGTGTCCTCATATCGTCTGCTTGCCTTCTGGATGATATCTGCTTTAACGAAGAACTCTTTCACGTTGTCATCAGGGACCACGTTCCAGTCCATAGCTGCGTAATATTCGTTGAGTCTGCTTGTAGACAAATGAGCCTTTAGCTCATCGCCCATCGACTTCGAAAGAGCATCGTACTTTGGATACCAAGTTGGCGCTATGAATACCGAATGGTGAATACTTTCTGCAATTGATGTATTTGTTCCTTCGTCCAACATTGCAAAGGCTGGAGCGCTGAATGCGGATTATAAATTTACCTTCTTCTCCCTGTAGTACTTGAACCTTCGTGTTTCTTGATCACAAACTTGGCTCACAGTCGCAGAATTTCTCGTGCGTCTCTGAATGCGTCGATGCTACTGCTGATCCTGAGTCGAATCCAGAATCCAGCAATTCTTGTCGTGACAGCAGAACCCCGCAGTTAACAACTAACTTAAAAGCCAGAAATCTGTCAGTTTCAATTATATTATTATGTATATTGCTATACACCATATCGGAGCATTTCGTTATCACAATTTATCATAGGTTCTTTGAATGCTCGCAAAATCGAAGATGATAGAGTGACATATATACACAACCACATTCCTGTGTCATACTAAACTATCATCGCAATCACCAAACTACTTAGAGCTGTGCAAATGAATCTACGCTTTCCGTCTGTAAACTACAGTTTGCTTCTAATGAAGGTAGTTCTCTGCTATTTTTCTGTTCATTAGGCAGATCTGCAGTAACTGAGAAATGTGCTCACCTGAGCCTCTTGCTTACCGTCCAGCATTTATACACAAAAGTTAATGCACTACTAAATGTCGATTCTTTCATCCATGTCAGTCCTGTAGTGGTTATTGTATCAGTCACTGATCAGTCTCGCGAGTGAGCCACACATGACTGATCGTCCAGCATGGACTTCCCAATCATGGTACTAACCTGTCTAGTGAAGATTGATTCATAGATAGCTCACGCATGGCAAGACTACTTTGATTTGATTTGGTTGCTAACACTCACTCCTCCATGGTATATAATGATTTGGTTTTAGGTGAACGCTAATGACTGCATGAACCAGTTAGGAATTTAATTTGATCAAAAGAAGATTAAAAAAGAGGCTAAGCAAGGCTTGAAGAGAGAGGAAACTAACCATTCAATTAAGTCCCCGGTCAAGTGTAGAGGCTGACGCATATTTGCATCCAGATATGAACGATCGAGGATTGACGTTCCTGGTCATCTTCGATAAGTACTTCTGGGCATGTCAGTTTCCCGACGATACAAACGTTAGAGAACTGGCGACGAGGAACTTACCTGATTGTCAAAGGTCGACAGAGTTGGGAGATGAAGTATACGTATAGATGATCAAATCCACTTTCCGGAGAGGCAAAAACCACATTCACAGGCCAAGGGTGCAGACGCAAGCAGAATGCAATTTAAGCACGTAAAATGTAGGTGAGGAATTCGTGATAGAATCACGGGCATGAACGGTGTTTGGCATGGAGAATAACGAGTTCAGGAACTGCCTTTCCTAAGACTGATCTTACTTCTGGTCCACTTCGATGCAGCAAATTTGTACAGCTATGTGATAGTGATCTAGAACTCTCCAATGGATCGTGTCGGACCAAAAACTCATGCTGTTTATCGATGAACATGAGTGATGAATGTTAATGTGCAGTATACATACTTCAAAAATGTTTTTGACTGTTCATGCTCTCATTGGTGTCTTGATTATCTCTAGGCGATTCGAATTCTTTGTGGTATTTACATTAAAACTACTGTCTAAAGTCAGTCACAAACTGTGAGTAGATACTGTACCGGGGATAGACCTCTTCAGAGCGTGTCTCCAATTGCAGGACGATGACGAAGACATAGCAACTCCACGTTTAGAATTGGTGCCTTTGGATCCGTACGGCTACGGCCATTCTTGAGGCATCTTCTCGAGGAGTTCAGAATGTTTCCGAATCAGGTCGTCCGCGCTCCCAGGTTCTCTTGCATTCTCAAGGAATTGGAGCCTTTGCTTGCTGATCGTTGGACCCGATGGACGATGATTCAGATTTCCATGACGATGAGCACAAGTACTGTGAAGAAGCTCTTACTTCCCTTCGAAACATGGAACTTCTGTTCAAAACATGGATGAGGCAATGTTACGATGCCCTCTTACTCCAAGTCGCAAGAAACAGACCTACAAATACAAAGACCTTTTGCAACACGCCGAAGCAGTGGCTACGGGGAGGAGAGCGGCGGCGGTTGTTAAGCGACACGGCGCTCTTGCAGAATACCTACGTAACGATCTGGCAGTAATGGCTGCGCCACTCACAAATAAAGTACGATGGCAGATGGACCTGGAAGCACCTCAAAGTGCGAGTCTGAACGATCTGCTACTTTGCCCATGGTCGGGGTTGATTTATAACATAGAGAGCCCCCGTAACGAGGATGGATTCAGTATTGGCCCATCGTCGAAGGACTTGAGGGCTTCCTTTGGCGCTTTCCATCCGAAGAAGCTCGAGGCACTTTGGAGCAACCGGGACCACACGGGGTTAGCAGTAATTAAGTTTCAAGGAGACTTTGAGGGTTGGCAGCACGCTCGAGAGTTTGAGAAATGGTTTATGGACAAAGAGCGCGGAAGAAAGGATTGGGAAAGGTGACAGAATCTGTTTATGGGTTTCGATCAATACTGTTGGCTTGTCCGCCAACAGAAGAAGATTATCTGGGCAGGAAGGAACTGCTCAATGATCATGTGATTTCAAAATATCTTCAGGACGGGGGTGGACTTGTGCTAAAAGATATCGGTATCATTCATGATGACATGATGAAAATGCACGAAGAGCGTCTCCAACACCTCACAGATTCCGTGATTGAGAAAAACCAGAATGTCCAAAGTCTGTTGGGAAAGATGGAGATTGCAAAGAGAAATCCCGATTACGTTCAGGCTGTTTTAGAGGAGAAACATAAGCGAGGTGCGTCTCCTCTCGTATACTTCAAGATCGTTTAGCCATTGTTCACATTGGATATACGGAAACTTCAGCACCTGTGATAACTACGAGTTTAACAACTTGTTCATGACTGAATTCCGTTTCGAAACTCCTGGCTTTGAGTGTGAACACTCCAACTGTTTTAGTATGTACACTTTGTATTTTACTATCTTCAGAACATACCTGCAAGCTTCTCAGTAATATGTCAGTAATTAAATTGGTATTGAATCGTAGCTAGTAAGAGTTTGTGAATGATTAGGTTTTGGACATTTCTTTGTTCTACTTGTCGTGCAGAACTTGAAGGGGTGCAGTGGTTCCAATGGCATGAAACCAGTGAGAATTTAGTATCTAAAGCAGTCATGCATATCGCCAATATTCTTCTGCTCGAAATTATTAGTATATGACATACAATGCCGTGTAAATTCAAAACGATGCCTGAATTTCAGTTGTTTGCATCGACGGACACAATGGCAGAACAAGTGGCAACTAGATATGATGACCAAGCAAGCGAATTTACGGAAGAAACATGAAGAAGATCAAATGAAGCTTCTCCGGAGACATGAGGTATCCAACCTTCTTAAAGTTCATTCCCAGATGTTGCCCTTGGCAAAACGAAACTATCCTATAATACTTCAACTCCTTCTGCCATCGGATCCTCTTCACAAATTCTGCAGGCGATCATGTTTTACTTTTAGTAGTTATAATTACACACTTCCATGTGGTCCAAATGAGGAGATTTACGTGTAGTGCTTGCATTGGATAAAGTTTTTCCAATGATCGTCGACCGAATCAATGTAGAGAGCTTGGCATGATATTCCACCAACCACTATGGCATAAATTTCTTTTGCAAGTAGAAGAGTTTTTCTAGTTTTTATTTCTTTGACCAACGAATGTAACTGCACCATGAAGAACGTTGAGTATTTGCCTTACCTTTTACAGGAGGAGAATGAACAACTTGCGAGATGGATTCAGTCCAAGAAGTTGCACCTTGCCGAGAAACACCTGAATGGTCCAGTTCCACCAATTGGATGAGAAACGTGACGCAGAAAACTTCGAAGTGCTAGCAAAATCTCTTGAATCTGAAGATGCCGATGCCACAGCTCCCAAAGACCGGATCATGAAACAGCTGGAGTCAATGCTAGCCTCCATGGAAAATCAGAAGGCAGAGTTGGAAGAGCAAGTCCTAGATTTGAAGGACGACAATGAAGCCCACACTGATCTAATAGGAGAAGCATGCAAACACCGAACTCCAACAAGCGAAACAAATTGCTGTGAAGGTAAATCATAACATCTTAGATCTATATCTGATTCAGCGTTCGTTCACGTGATAGACATCGATGCAGCAGCTAACGGGATAGGTCTCCATGCCCAGAAGATTTGTACTGACAGTTTTTGCAATTCATACCAGCCATGCATATATGGCGACAGGCAATATGTACACACGGAAGTGCGAACGGACTGTGCGTAAGAAGAATGGGTGAAATTTCTGAAGCCCTGTGGCGAGCAGTATGTAAAGAGAGGTACAGCAAGAAGAAACACAGTTGGGAATGAACTTTTCGGACAAAATATTCTTATTGGGAAGACTTAATCAGGCACCCTAAGTTTTATTTCCTCAATACTGAGCGGATCGGAGGAGATGCTGTGGTGAGTAGTACTGCCTATCCCTCTCGTGCAAGCATGTGAATACTAGAGCAATCCAACGTTCATTCTCCTGTCATGTATCTGACTACTGTATAATTTCTGGCTCCTCCAGAGACGTGTAGTGGACATGTCAAACAAGAGGTTGAAGCAGCTGAAAGAGGAGATGGGAGAAGATGTGTTGAACAGTGTCATACGAGCACTCGAAGAAATGAATGAATACAATCCAAGTGGGTGATACCCTGTCAACCAAATCTGGAATTCGTTTGCAAGAAGACTTGCCACTTTGCCTGAAGTTATCTCTGACTTAGAGGTGCAGATACTGTCGTGTTTGCCCAAGAGGAGAAAAACTGCAGCGTTGAATACATTCTACTAACTCCTAGAGACGATAGCCCCAAAAATTGTGGATAATTTGAGTGCGGGCTTAAATTTCTTCTGCTAGCGCTGTCACTTCGTTTCGTTTGATGTTCGTTAAACTTTCAGAATGTGTCCTCTGCGGGAGGTACTCGCAGCACGGGGAACAGGAGAACAAGTTTATCTTTCAAAATTGTTCGATCTGTAACCATAACGTGAATTTCAGTCACTCTGGAGTAAATTCAAGGCTAATTTATATCCGCACTGCAATCGTTTATATCATCGAAACTTTCAAAAGCGAACTAAATAGTCGATTAAACCAGTAGAATCCGGGTTCTAAATGAATTTGGATTAGAATCCAAGTCCTGTGAAGTTGAAGTTCTTCTTTTTGTATTGATGGAAAAAATTACTTTCCGTTCAAGTCACTTTTAACGTTTCTCAAATGCTTTAGGTAAAGAAGTATTCCTGTAGAATTTAAATAGACATTAACCATAGGTTCAAGAGGAGGAAGTAATATAGAAAATTCCATATTGGAGTAAGGATACTTCCTCCTCCATCAAGACCTACCTCTATAGGTCAAGAAGGCATATTGAAATTCTACCTCACTTGGAAGATTTGAATATTGTCTCGCGTACACAAGCAAAAGCTACTGGGGGAGTTTAGGGTTGCCATCTTAAGTACGTAATCTTCAACATAAGACCTATAATAAACAACTTCTTGCATGAAGGAATGATTTGGTTTTACTATCTCACACTAAATATCTCCAAGTAGTTGCATAAACATAAGAATATCCTTGTTGATGAAAGCTCCTTGTATTTTAAAGCAAAAAGCATCAATCATCTCATGAATAAGACGATGAGGACAGCTATATAGTAATGAGTAATGAGCCCTAGTAATAAGTTCAATCATTGAAGCCGTAACAAAGAAATTATTGCTTTAAGGTTATCTTTTGTTGAGTTATCTAACCAAATGACTAGTGTTGAAGTATAGAATAAAATTTACTTGTCCTTACATATGCTTAATCTTTATATGTGTATTGAGTTACACCATAAAAGTAATCAAGCTCACATCATGAACATTGAGATAGAAACTTCTCTTTGTCCATCAATACATAAAAAAGAGCACAAGATTTATGCCCAACACAAGGAAAAAATCACTATGAAAATCACCATCAAACCTTTCAAGATCACTGAAAATGCTTGATGAACAAGCTCATAAATAGTATGGATCACTAACCTACCTAAAGAAAAATCTATAAAGCAACCAATATCATAGTCATTTTTCAGCATCCTTCTCTAATTTATAAGCAATGATTTGCAACACATGTTTAGAGAGATTTTAAAAATTTATTTGAAGTCAATAAGATCCCCGGTCTTGTTTTGATTCATTTTATCATGGATGATAAAACATGTAGGCTAAACACTTGCAGGAGTTGTTTGTACGGAACATGTCATGGTAACATACTTGAGCTTTCAAATACACCTCACGCTCTCATTCTGATTGGGCATAAACATCTGTCTCGTGAATCAACTTCATTTTGAGTACATCACATTTTCTTGATTTGAAGAAGCCTTGCTTTTGCAAAGTTGACAATCTTCTAGATAATTATCTCTCGATATAGAGTATTACTTTGATCCTGATATCTCTTGAACATTTGGAATCTCCATCGTAGTCATCAACTCCTACAAATTTATTCCATTTTATAATAAGAAGGTAGTCTATAAACTAAACTATCAATAATCCTACTCTTTGTGTTATTATAAGTAACATGAGGCATAACCTCTGAAACTTAAGAGTGTTGAAAGAAGATTCTTTCAGAACTATCGTATCAAAGCATGATTTCCTCTTCATACTATTACTTTAAAAGACTACTTTAGCTCCTAGTATATAATCTTTCTTGCACAAAAAAAAATTTAAGAGCAAGAGAAAAAATGGCATAGAGACCCTTCTTAAATATAGGGATTTTATCTATAGAAATTTTGGAAAACACCATTTGACCTGTTGAACTTGCTCATCAAAGCAAGCAACCTCTATCAAGTGAACATGGAGTTCTCTGAAGTCACTCTCCTTGGGAGATTTAGCCAGAAGCAAATCCTCATCCCAAGAACATCAAGGAATGTTTCAAACTCCCAATCAATCAACAAGACATCTCAATGCCTTGTCCCAAGTACACTCAAGGAATTTTTCAAACTCCATATCAATCAAAAAGACATCTCAATGTGGAAGGACAACATACATCAGGACAACACTTTATTAACAATCATCCTCAACTACATCAAGGACATAAAGGTCACAAAGAACAACATCCTACTTAATCACATCACTTATCCACCCTTGTGTGCTGCATTCTTCAACTTTCAGACAGCAATGGGAATTACCAATCATGATTACTTTGTCATTAAAGTACCGCGTGCCTACAACAACACAATCTGTTTTTGGGGAAAATTCATCTTCAAAAAATATATTTAGTTCATGCAACTATTCATGAAGCAACCATCAGCTAGACCACTTCCTCAATGCATTACCATACCTTACCACATGACTCATTTGTGCCAATCTGTTTCTTAAAGAAGATGCAATCCATGCAAGAGGTCAATGTTGACATTCAAGCAACTTGTCAGAAAATTTTATAGCATTTATAGATCTCAGACCTTACCTTAAGGCTATTGCCTCAAATTTTGTGTTGCATGGCATCCAACAAGGAAAAAGTTTAGCACTAGGTGAAACGTCTATTCATTTTCTCAATGGTCTACCTTGTACTCTACCCAAGGTAAACACTACAAATGGACCTGTCCAAATTAATAGTACCACTATCAATCAATACCATGTGGAACAATAGGAGGTAGACCAACTTTCTTGATATTCTCTACACCTTGCTACCCCATTAGCTCTCCTAGCCACAAGAAATCACTCTACAATCAAAGGTTAAAGCACCAAATAACAAAATTATTCACATCAGGTTGTCCAAAGAGACTCATCTAGATAACATACCCATCACCACGTAATGCAACCAAGGGAACCCAAATAGTTCTTTATCTAGCTCCATCTACACCAACAATAGGTTCAAGCATCAAACATCTATAAGCCCCTTGTACAAGCCATTAGATTACACTCTTCCAATAACTAAGTACCAATTCAATTCAAGGCTTTGTAGAAGCTTTAGAAAAACTCAAGTTCTTGGTAAATGTTGCAACCACTCCCAAACATCAACTCCATACCACCATCCAATTGGCATGATAACAAGCCCTCCATCCATAACATGCAAGAAATCAAGGACCAACCACATGTCTACTCTTTAACCCACTCCATCTCCAAGGCCTTTGTAATGTGAAAGACAAGTTAAAAGTCAAGATAGGTATAACTAAGAGTTAGCAGAAAAGAATTATGAAGGTGTAAATTGAGCTAGCATTTGTTTGGGATCACTATCTGTAGAGAAAAGCTTGTCATGGAGCCAGAGACACTCCAGACCACTCAAGAGAAGCTACAAGCACCAAAAGATACTTATGTTAAGGAGCCAAGAGTCATCTTAAAATAACTAAAGGACATGCAAATCTGTCTATCAAGAGAGTAAGGAATCAGATCAACATGCCACATATGTAAAGAGTTGCATTGCAGGGCAAATGTTTGTGACTTATGGACATGCACCAAATGTTGCATGTAGTACAACATACCTAGGAATGTAATGTTCCAAAGACATGAGAAAGATAAGATAAGAAACACAAGAGAAACATGAGACTTCATCCCTCAATACTCCAATGCCCCAAAGGAGCACCTTGTCTTTATTATATAGCTAACAAAAAAACCACTCAAAGTGAACTCCACCCTTGAATTAAATACATGGATTGGTAACATGTCAGCAAGCTCAACCCTTAGATTAGTTGTATGGATTGGTGATGTGTTGATCATTGTACTATCTGGCTTGTTAAATAAGTTTGACCAGAGAGAATCTTTAAGAAAACTTCTTGTAGGAAGCTCAAAAACGCATTGATGAGGTATCATTGTGAAGCTCTTGATGAGACAAAAAGGGGGTGAAAGTAATGCCTTTTTCCTCCAAGGAAGTAATCTCTCATTGTTCAAGGTCTAATTCATCCATTTAGGTCTTTGAAATAAGTTCTAAAGTTTTCAAGGTGTTTTTGACCTCTCCCCTATTAGTGGATGTTCTTTTTTGGTGACACCTCTATCTGATCTACTAAGACCATAATATATAACATATTACCAAATATTACCATCCCAATTTCCATCTCTAGATAATATGTCTAGCTAATGGTATTACAAGGAAGTGGAAAGGTATCTCTCTAAAACAAGTACCTTGCACATGTTCAACGATTGGAGGCTCATAAAATACATATATATTCTCAAATTCAAGACCTTACCATTACTAATGCTTAGCTCCAAGCTTATTCTGAAGAACTTGAGAACTAGATAGTAACTCAAGATACAAATTTTCAAGAATAGGGTTTCCAATTGACAAGACAAAAGTAAGGATAAAGAAGAAGAAAAAACAAGACTAAAAAAAAGAAAAAACAAGGCCTAAGAATATGGAGAACCTAACCTTATTAACAAGCCATCTTGGTCCAAGTGAGTTTTCACTGGGCAACTTGAGTCCAAACATATTTTTTGCCTCAATCCCCATAGACTCAACAGTCATACCAGCCTCCAACAAAGCAGTTGATACCATCACGAAACATAAAGAAGCTCCCACATCCTCATTTGGGTTGACTCATCCTACACTATTTGCACACACAAACCAAACCCACTTTAACACCCACAACCAACTCACAACCTTCTATAGGGTACGCTTTGGCCTCAACTTCCACACCATCTTCTACACCTCCCTCACCACTTTTATCTAGACTCCAAAGTGGTCTTCCTATTCTATGTCTTTAGCTTCTTTCTCCAATTCTCTCTTGTGCTTGACCAAATCCCCACTATCCAATCTACTCCACATCATCCACTCTTAAGCCTCCATATGCAAAGCAACAACCGATCCACTCTTAGTTGAAGAAAAGCACATGGATAGGAATTTGCATAACCCCATCTCTTGCTTCAAAGACAAAGACATGCATCTAAACAAGGAAATGGTTGTAGTTATTGCCAAAAAGACAAGGACTAGTCCCAAAGACATGTTGCACATGAAGCAAAAGATCACAAACTCTATGCTAAATTCTTTGACAAGGTAACAAAAATCCACAACCTTAGTAGCTACTCCTTAGACCTCATTCTCCATTGAAGCTTGGCTACCTAACATCATGGTTGGTCTTTATCCATGCAAAAGAAAATGCAATCCAATTGATGACTATTCCTTTTGGCCAGATAGCAATTGGAAGGTACTCAATTGGGATGAATTGGTGGACTAATCAAACAAACACTCTTGGGAGGCACTCAATTGGGTTGAATTGGTTTACTACCAACAAACACTCTATGTACTTCCTTCTGCATCCAAAATTCACATGAGAGGTGTAAAACATCTTGCACCAGCTCCATGACTTTGGTCTACAACCACTCGTATTTGAAGAATTTTATATCCATGACTAAATTTAACTCCATATGTTTAAAGTATGTTTAACGTCTTAAGGTGCACATTAGTTACAAAATGTATTTTGAAGAAACTAAATTTAGTTATGACCACGTTAGTATGGCTAAATTAGATGAGATATCCAAGATTTTATTGTTGGATACTCAATAAGACATTAGTGACTTTTGAATTAGATTAGAATGAAGTAGAGTGGAATCTCTTAGAGATTTTATAGTGAATAGAGAATAGATAGAGAATTTTATAGTGAATTGGGACTATTTTGGTGTTGCACTTCAACAGGTCATCAAAGAGCTCAATCACTACATATTACAAACTATATATTTTGGATTTTAATCCAAAATAGATAGTTTTTAATAAATAGAGTTGTACAATATAGATTCAAGAATATGAAATTTTGACACTCAAATTATTTTAAATTTGTAGCACAATCAACAACTCTTATGAGTGGTAATACAGTGAAAAACTCTTATAGATTCTTTTGAGTTGCTTCTATCAGGGTAATAAAGGATTCTCTCGTATTTTGTCCTTGCTGCTTTGCATATCAATGTCTTTGGTAAAAGATAATACTGAAGCTTGTACACTTTATATCCTCTGCATAGACATTCCATCATCCACTCAACAGTACTAATATGTATATCAGCTTTGAGTCTCAAGTTTCTGCTTGTTCTGGCTATATTCTATCATAATGTCCTTCCATAAAGTCCTTCCATGATGCAGTAATGATATGACTTGTTTCAAGAAAGATGATCTACTATTTGAGGCCTTCCTTCTTTCTCAACATATTTTGATGTCAAAATCTTCGTTCGAATATTAGATGTGAAATTAAGAAGAAAATAAATAGTAATATACTCAAAATTTTACACCATTCTTGTAGATAATACTCTTGAAATATTTTTTAAATAGTTTAAAGGCCTTCCCCTCATAAACATAAACATAAACAGCACTCAAAACGTTCACTATTACCTCCCCATTGCCCATGAAATGACTTTGTTTGGACAAAGTATTCAGAAGTTACCTCTTTTAGACTGCATGGTCTATTATTTATATTTATTAATAATAAATTTATTTATTTATTTAATATTAAGTTTTAGATCATTTAAATGTTAGAAGCAAATTATTCAACTCAAGCAAGCTTTCTATTAGAATTGAATTCTTGATTGTTGATTAACGAAGAGCCAACGTACCATATTATATCTATTAATCTTGTCGTACTTTATCATTTACTTAGATCTTTTATCTAGGTTTAATACTTCTTGTTTCAATATATTAACAAGCACATCAATAGAAAAACAGGTAAAATTCCATAGTCTTGCTCTTGTTAACAAATTCTCTAAAGACCATGAAGCCACAAGACATAAAAATTTGCTTTAGATTTGGACTATAATATTTGACTATCCATTCTATATCTGTATATAATCTTTTAATATCTTGAATTTTGAAAATGATTGAAAGATAAACTTAATATTAAATCAGTATTTTTTAACTGATATTTTCTTGAGATTTTAACTAAAATTCTAATTTCTTTTTTACAATACAAAGTTGTATGTGAATATTGATATTTGATTCCTCCGGTATAGACATTTTAGTCCAGTTCAGATCTGATCCTTGATAATTATACTTGAATTTTTTCAAGTAATTATTATATGTGTTGATTATAATTTTAGTATTGAAATTCTCTTGAAAACGTATGATTTTAATTTTTTTCCCTTGCGATGCACAGCCAAATTTAAATATTGATTTATTGAATCTTAGGTGCAGTGGGATATTTTAGGATATCTTGGGTGCAGTAGGATATCTTAGGTGCAATGGGGTAGATTTCTCATATAAACTCTATTGGGGTTTAGCCCCATTTTACCTTTTTCATCTCTCCCTGGGGTGCAGTAGGATATCTTAGGTGCAGTGGGATAGATTTCTCATATAAACTCTATTGGGGTTTCATATAAACCTTTTTTCATTCTCCCTTGTATGGCTTGATGGGGTCTTCCCCTTCCTTCATTTTTTCTACTTGGTGGTCGTCCTTTCTCATTTATTGAATCTTTAAGTTTTCAAGTATGGAAATTTTACTCCACCCCAATCTGAGCCTGGTAAACAGAATGGTAATTTCACTCCACCTCACATCTGTGGATTTAAAAGAAAATATTTGAGTTCCAAGAATTAATGCATTGGATTCTGAAAGTGAGAAAGTACATGTGTATTGGGTAGATACATCAATAGTCTCCGGTCGCAATGTCCCTTGTGTTCTTCGCCCACATTTGTTATATTTGTATATTCGCTACATTAGCTATTGTTACGGTGATCGTTTGTATAAAGTTAGTCTTCTGGAAATTGTAAATAATATAAATTTTTATTAATATTCTATAAATAAATATAAAAATTATGAATGTGTAAGTTCTAAGTTGCAGGTATATATCAAGATCTAGCTCGAACTGTTACAGACTATCATTACTAAATATTTTTGTTATTATCGTAATATAATAATTTCAATCGTGAAGCGAAGTCTGTTTTATTCCAAATTTATCTTTGCGAGGAAAAGAGGAAAGGGCGACCGCATAGCAAACTTTTTCCTTACGAGTAAAAAGGGATAATAGTTTAGAAAAGGTCAAATAAAATCAAATTGAAAAGCGATCGCATAGAAAACGAAGAATAGGAAGACCCCATCAAGCCATACAAGGGATAGAAAAAAAATAACATGGAACTAAACCCCAAAATGATCGCATAGGAAACGAAGAATAGAAGACCCCATCAAGCCATACAAGGGGTAGAAAAAAAAATAACATGGAACTAAACCCCAAAATAAAGGGATAATAAAGGATAATAGTTTTAGAAAGGCCAAATATCTCCTCGCACAAGAGACGTCCACCTTCTGTTCAGGTTACCATTACCGGCTACTACAGTAACTGCAACGCTTCGGAGCGCGATGACAAACGGACTACAGCATATGTGAGTGAAGGAAGGTCCTCCAGCATGGAGCGCTGTTGACCGGAAGGATCGGGGAAGAGCGCAAGGACGACTCGATGTGTAGTGAGCTGGCGAGCTCGTCGTAATCAGAACAGGTACTCCTGTACTGCCCTGCAAGTTGACAACACATTCGACAAACACGAGTTCCACGATCTCCACACTTAACCATAAGTTTCAGATAATGGTCAGTGAACTTCGTATTTTGTCTTCTTAAGTCTTCAGAATTTTGTGTTTGGAATTCAGCGTCCTGTTCGCCGGGATCCTCCTTCTGGAATCTTAGGTTACGATTCAGAGAGCTGATCTGCGTTTCCCTGTTTCACTCCAATTTGACTTTCTTTATCAGTTTTTCTTACGGAGGTTCATCCAGGAGTCTTGGTCTTAGATGTTGAATGAATCTTGACTGGTCTGCATTCCCCAGTTTTCACCTTTTGGTCAAACAAGATGAGCGCAAGTTAATAAGCAAGTTGTTGCTACCGTAGTAGTCGTCTGCTGTCTGTCCAGTCCTACTACCTGCATCCAAATAACGTTGACGCTAACAATAATTTCTCAAGGCTGTTAATAAGACGTAAGAAATTGTGGGTACTCGGACTGGTAACAGACGACTAGTGCATTGGTGAACTTTGTACTTTCTTTCGTTCTTAATGTCGGGATTCTAGACATTGTTTAAAATATCTAGCACGCAGTACATATGAATTGAAGATGGAGTGAATAACTGCGGAGGTATGATTGTTGTTTCCGAGATATCCCTGTTGCTGCCGAAATTCGGAAGTATGGTTCAGAAGACCAAGCAGGGCCGTTGTGATGGCAAAGTTTGAGATAAAAAATCTGCAACTAGGTGATAGTCTTGTCCTGTGAAAAATTTCTCCTTCTTCTTCATGTAAACTTCTGATTAGAATTCACAAAAACAGAACGAAATGGCTCCTTGGGGTGAAGAACAAAAGGAAAAAGAAAATGCTATTCTTCCAGATAGTGATCTTAGGTATAAACTTTGACTGAGATAACCAGTTCCAGATTCTGTTGGGTCCCCTTGATCCACATTTGCAACCACCTCTGTTGGATTGTATGGACTTCTGTGTATAGTGGATGTGTATTGTGTGGACGTCTGTATAGTCCACTTTAGTCTGTGACAATGCAGGGTGGGAGTCCACAAGGAGCAATAGGTCTGGGGAGCAACAGATCCTCATCAGAGAAAAGGCCAAGTTCTCCACAGCAATACTGATATTTCAGACTAGCGGATGGATGGCCCTCGTATTCTTGATTCGCTTGGGATACGCAGACTACTGCTGTATTATTCCAAAATGAGTGCAACTACTCTATCTAAGTGAAATGGCTCTACTTGAAGTATCGGGAAAGTTTATCTGCTTTTGATGCCGAAGCAATTGTGGACGGACTGCGAACCTTCTGTGCAAGTAAGGCTTATAGGTTTCTAGTTTCTTCAATATGGTCAGCAAGACTAAAGTTGGTAATATACTCGAAAGCCACGACCCGCCGACGACTATGAAGGACTTGAACTTAGGATTACAAAGACAGAAATCAAGTAATTATCATATTCTGTTATGGACTAAATCCCACTTGCCATGACGCGAGGACTAGGGACAAACATCAAAAATCAGGCACACGTATGGACAGCTTGAGATATATCAATTGTTGAAATATAGGTAGCTTTGAATAAAAAAAATCTTGCTCGAAGTCACTTATCTTACAACGCTTGTTTTAGACTTTCAGTACAGTGAAATATCTCACTCTATCATCCAAACTTCTACCTGGGATCGTTTCGTGTATACACTGGTCCTTTACCTTATCTTTTAGCAGCAATCGTCTAAATAGATATAGTGTACGGCTCTACTATCTAGCTAGATGAGTCGACTACGGGTCCAGCTTGTAAAATTTCCTGAGTGAGGTTAGAATCACCACCAACTTCGTAGTCTGCAAAGTTGCAGAAGTTCCTCTGGAACAGACCTGCCAATTTCTTCAAGGTTTCAGTATAAGCTTCCTTGTCCCTCCAGCTATTTTCCGGCTGTAGAATATCCAAAGGTACACCCCGGACTTCCTTGGGGACGTGAAGGCCGAAGATCGGGGTTTCCAGGTACTCCGTCTTGAGGAGGGTACCATCATGGATGGCATCGATGATGCTTCGAGTATAGCTTAGCTTCATCCTGGAGCCCACACCGTAGCTACCTCCAGACCATCCTGTGTTAACCAGCCACGCCGTTGCGCCGTGCTTTTGCATTTTCTCAGCGAGCATCGCTGCGTACTTGGTGGGGTGCATCATGATGAAGGCAGCTCCAAAGCAGGCCGAGAATGTAGCCGTGGGCTCGTTGATACCATCCTCCGTACCAGCAACTATGGCAGTGTATCCGCTGATGAAGTGGTACATAGTCTGGGCAAGAGTCAACTTGCTGACAGGGGGCAGCACTCCAAAAGCATCGCAAGCCAAGAGAATGATGTTCTTAGGATGGGGGCCAACGCAAGGAATCTTAGCATTGGGTATGAACTCGATGGGATATGCTGCTCTGGTGTTCTCGGTGACAGACTTATCACTGTAGTCTACCTCCCTTGTTTTCTCGTCAAATACTACGTTCTCCAAAACTGTTCCGAACTTGATTGCATCCCAAATATCTGGTTCTCGCTCCTTCGAGAGGTCGACACATTTGGCGTAACATCCACCTTCGATGTTAGACACACCGCTATGGCCCCAACAATGCTCGTCGTCTCCGATTAAGTACCGGTTATTGTCTGTAGAAAGGGTAGTCTTCCCAGTTCCGGACAGACCAAAGAACAAGGCTACATCTCCTTCTTTACCCATATTGCAACCAGAGTGCAAGGACAAGATGCCTCTCTTTGGCATCAAATAATGCATCAAACTGAATAGACCCTTCTTCATCTCTCCAGCATACTGAGTACCCAAAATCACCATCTCCTTGCGCTTGAGATTTACATCCACACTTGTGGAAGAGGTCATGTAATGGGTGTAACGATTGCAGGGGAATTGTCCGGCATTATAGATAGTGAAGTCAGGGGTACCAAAGTCCTCGAGCTCTTCAGGAGTAGGGCGGATGCACATGTTGTACATAAAAAGGGAGTGATAAGCACGGGCTGAAATGATTCTGACCTTAATCCTGTTCTCTGGATCCCAGTTCAAGAACTGATCGTTGACAAATACCTTTTCGAGGGAGTTGAGGTAATCAACCGCCCTCTCCCTGTTGACCAGAAAAGTCTCCTCGTCCATCTCAATGTTGGGAGATCCTTTTCCCCACCACAAATCATTCTTGGAGCTCTCCTCGGACACCACACGCTTGTCCTTGGGAGATCTTCCCGTCTTAGCTCCAGACAATGTGGCAAGAGCCCCTGTGGAAGTGATGTAAGATCCTTTCTCGGATTTCAGAGCCTGCTCGTAAAGCTCAGCTGGAGACAAATTATAAAGAACATGTGTAAACTTGAGCGCACTATCACTAATATCGTTGAATCTAGCGGTGGGTTCAACGATGGATCTTCCAGTAACTGGAGTCTTTGAAACCTTTCCAGGTTCACCTCTCACCACTTGAGGTCCACTTTCACGAGTCAAGGAGGCCAGAGAGGTACTAATCGACTCCAATTGCTGTCGTTGCCTTTCTTCCTCAGTCCCTACTCCCTTGGGAGTTAAGGCTCCTCTGGGTGTGTTAGGAGCCGATTTCTTCACCTGAAGGGAATGCAACTGATCCAAATTATGTACCTTCACGGTAGGAACAGTGTCATCAGCGCACACATCGCTCGATCTCAAGGTGTCAATTTTTTTCAAGCCTGGGAGGCCGCTAACACTGAAGTCTCCACTGGTCGAGCTCATCTTTGAGCACTTAAGAAATATTCGTGATAGATCTGAACGACACCGCCCAAAAGTACTGTCAATGGAACACCTTCGTAAAGTTCGACCAGCTACCACCAACTCAAATCCACTTCCGTCACCACAGATTAGACTGATTACAAGATTCAATCCGATGGAGTTTATAGTGCTGCAGATCGTACCTGGTTTTGAATATTCCAGCAGTTCTGGATATAATAACTTATTTGAATAATGGCGTGCATCTCGATCTTAGTCTTCCTTACGGCAAAAGGCTTTGTTGACCCCAAATTTTACGGACATGGCCAATTGGCCCGTTCTCAAGACTTGGGCCGTAATGAGCCCATTCCATCAGTGGAAACGCACAATACTGTAGCGTTATAAATGTGACTGGGTCAGGAAGGCTGCGTGTGGAGAAACCGCAGTCCAATTATGGGCCCCAGTGATTCTCTGTTCAGACCAGAATAGGCGACCAGGAATAATTACAAGCAGTACTACATCTAAAACTTCAGTCCCACTGACGTGTTTAGTCAAGAAAGGAACACATGTATAGCTGATATCCCAGGTGGCAGTACTGTGAAGAGATAGCTGGACTCTGATCATTTCTATGTATGTAAATAGGGAGGAGCAGTTGTCTATAGATCTGAAAAAGACTGTTTTATATTTGTCAGTTTGGGCTTAGCAAACTATGGCTCACTGCGGTTCCATCAAATTCCCCTTCCCTTTCATCGTTCCTCAGATTACGGGCATTAGTAGATGTGCAACTTGTTCTCTAAAGTATTGGTTCTGCGTTCATATTGAGATCCATTTTAAGTTCGCGCAGTCCCTGTTCAAAACTCTTCAAGTGGGAGATCACCAGTGACGCACAGGGCACTCGGGAATTTGATTCAAATTGCGGGTTCTTTTTCCAGGCGAAATAAATCTCTCCACCAAAGAATTGCTGATTGTGATTTCAGATACCAATCTACATGTCTCTGTTAACCAAAGCGTCCATGAAACCCTTCACCCGACATTTGTGTTTCCCAGAATGTAACAAGAATCACAAGAAGCCTTGCTGGCGCTGCTCGTCCTAATTGAAGGCTGGGAGTACTAGGAGTTCAATTTACAACAAATAACTACGCATCGTAGATCTCGTGCACCAATTGCCGGTCGTTGTCGGCTCGTTGACTCGTCTAGATTTATTTAGCTAGATATGACCGGATATATGAAGCATTGATTGCGAGATTCTCTGGATAAATCTCTCCGCTGACAGTGTGCGCAATGACCTAGAGGAGGCTGCATTTGTAGTCATGACGAGGTCGTATTTGCACATATAAACAGCTCGAATAGAGCACCTTTCAAACTCTTCCTTGTTCCTGCTTGGGTTCTTATACCGTCTATATTGCACAAAGTGGTGCAACTTCAACCTCAGTGTTTGCCTGCCAGATAGAGCTCAGCACCTCACTCTTGTGGTGAACTCGAGAAATCTGTGCTTATGGTCGGGCATGGACTTAAGGGCATATGGTATCACGATTGACCGATGGAGTCTCGCAAACAGCTAACTTCTCACACTTGTTTATTGGCTGCTCGCGAGACTCTCGAGTCTCGAGTCAGACGCTGTATTGAGTCTTCTGTGTCCCTAGTTAAGCAGCCGTTAGTCCTGCTCACGCTCAGGAAAGTTTAACCCATAAATCAGGATGGACAGTGAATCCGTTCACAATTCACCGGTACTCAGTCGACATTCAGTTCTGACTGGCGGCGTGGCTTGTCTCATCACAGAAGGTGGAAGTTTGCCAGCGTATACAGTATACCTTGACGAATTAACTGGAACGTGTATTCTGCTCTCTATCTTTAGGGTTAGCACTGGATGGAATCTAGTGGTCCACTGGAACCAGCTAAACTTGACAACCCCGTAGTTTAACGCCAGTTAGTTCTTCCTTCCCATTTGGCCTCTGTACATGTTGACATGTCGAGTTACCGAACAAGCATCAAATTAGAAAGACCGTGGAGATGGGTGGACTCTGGAACGATCCACTATGGACAGATAATAGAGCACGTTTCTGTCTCAGCAAGGAGGATTAAGGAAGGATTGTCATCGAGTCAAAGTGTAGCGTGTCACTCTGAGGAGTTTCTGTCGAACGGCGGGCGTTGAAGGTCTTCACTGACACTCACAGCCACTACAAAGAGCTGCGCAAGGAGTTTTAATAGCACTGCATCCTGGTATAGAGCATCTCAGAGCTTCTCCAGTCGCACAATTCGTAGGGTCGGAGCTGATTTACAAGTTCTGAAGGTCGAAAGGAAGGAGATAGAATTCGCAACATATGCTCAGACCGTGGACACACCTTCGGAGGACGTCAGCGAGCGCTTCGCGTTAGTTCTTGGGGTAATTGGTCGATACGAGAACAGTGGGGAAACCAGGTCAAAGAACGAGCAATTCGGCCTGGGAGAAGTTGTTCGAGACAAATACTTCCACAAGCCATGGACAATCAGGACGTGAAAGTTCAAGTATGTAGATATTTTATCATAGGTTTAGCTTTTCATGATTTCTACGCTGGTCATTGAAACTTGTGGGTCGGGTCAGGCTTTAGCTGGACACTGTGAAACAATTTTGAAGCTGGTTGTGTATATCATTTTCTTTCGTCTTGTAGGTTGCTGAAAGGTAACATGATTGCTGTTAGGTGGCACTGATGTCCGTTCATTCTGCACATCATATGACCCTTCCAAGGCGATTAAAGAGGCTGCTTACAATCCGGTGCTTCAGATGTTGAATACTAGAGATGATTGCACGGTAGGGCTGGAACTGGATCTAAGATAGTTCTGAGAACCATAATGCTAACAGGATCCACTTTACATTTTGATTAGATCAAGTAGATGAGATGCGTGCACTGAAATTCGAAGCAAGAGTGGCTTACTAGATTGCTTCTCAATTCAGTTGTGGAAGCTGCAACTTTTGAGTCGTGAATTTAAACCGCGCACAAATTGCACAAAAACTCGAAGACTATATGAATTAGACAACTAACCGATAAGCTGGATAGCGAGGACTGATAGGGAGGACTCATCGTTCGCCCCATCCTAGGCGACACCGTTCTGGACTGCTTGATTTTGAGCCGCCCTTGACTCGGCTTTTGTTGGCAAGAGTCATGACGTTTGATTTCTTCTAGTTTGCTCCACACAGAAAGCAAAGCGATGTCATCCCCATCATTATGTCTAGTTAAGTAGAAAACAAACTAATGCATGGGTTCTCCACTTGAGACTGATTAAGCATTATTGTACTGAAGGTGGTAAATGACGATAATGTCGAACAGGTTCACACACATGGCACAAAATTTGCTGAAATCAAGGATTCGGTTTCTCATCTCCGCGAGCACTTGCGCTCCAAACACATGCCAGCAATTGGTCCGCTTCGGGACTTGATTTCGAGAGAGGTGCACAAGGATAGAGCGCCATGGAGGTTGAAGCTGGGGAAGGTACTAGAGTCCACAGTCTTCCATATTCTGATCGTGGCCCTGCTTCTGATAGACTTGCTTGCCACTGCTATTGACATCCTCAAGACAGTCCATGCAGAGAGTTCAGATTTAGATCATTGCACAGTATTGCTGGAGGAATGTGCATGCACTGAACACTTTGAACACGCAGAACATTGGGAGTTCTTGTACTATATTTCCATCTCCATCCTGTCATTTTTGGCTCTAAATGTCGTGGGACTACTGGTCGCTTTTGGAACATCATTCTTCCTACACCCTGGATATGTGTTGGACGCCGTGGTGGTAGGTATTGCCTTGGGACTTGAGATCGGTTTAGATTCGGACACTGCAGGGCTCCTCATCATTTTGACCTTGTGGAGAATTGTAAGAGTCGCTCATGGTATATTCGAAGTAACGGATGGGCATTGGGAGAAGGAGATCAAGAAGCTGGAGGACCACCTGCACGAGGCAGAGGCTGTCCACTTCAAAGATCAACAACGGATTGCTCAATTAGAAGGGCGAAAAGAGGATTAGAGTTGAGTTTTGTTCAACAGTCCTTAATCTTAGTTCATAGATCGTCGATCCCTGCTGTTAAATTTCTAGACCTCGCAGTTGAATCTGCAAGAGATGAACCAAGTCATGGTTTGCAAGAATTTTTGGTCTTGTTTTGGAGCGGGGCACTTCTCAGATTCCCGAATGCATTCAATGTCAACTTTTCCGGACTTACGATGGAGCTGCTTCTTGGCAGAAGATGTGTGACCTTCTGATTAATGGGCTGTCCGAGAAGGTAAACTCTTGTTGGTGATTTCCATCATAACCATTTTTGTAGATTAGACAATTCTTCTGAACCTGAACATACAGCAAAATACTAGCAATATCCCGAGTTGTTTCAATATATATATATATCATAGAGAGAGAGAGAGAGAGAGAGAGAGAGAGAGAGAGAGAGAGAGAGAGAGAGAGAGAGAGAGAGAATCTATTGTTTTGACCTCGAAGTCACTTTGATTTGACTGATCGTCAGTAGTTCCTGCCTTCATTTCTTAGAGTATATTCGAGAAGACAGGCAAGGATGGTAAAAGATGTAAATATACACTTCAATGGCATTCATCAGTTGTTGGAGTCCAGCATATTGAATAAAATAGGACGATCCGTACAATAAATAAACTCGTAGTTCTTCTTAAAGATAGAAATATTACTATCAACAAGGAGCTCAAGTTGTTCTTCTGTTTAACTGTTGGAAATCTTGTTTTCGCTCGAGCGAGAAGAGTATTATGTAAGTTTGTGGATTGGTTAATTCAGCAAGCGGAGATCAACTCTTCAGTCGTGATCAGTGATTGACATCACTCTGTCAGCTCTGACTCGAGGTAAGCGAAGAATGGGGGGATAAAAGATCAGATTCCGTGTCGTATCCATAGAGGTTGTTTGTTCAGTGACCGTCGCATGTCAACTGAATAGTTTCCAGGTAGTGGCTAAGTTAAAGGTGTGGTCAATCTTGTCAAGCTTAGAACATTTCTCTTGATTAGATACAATGACAGTAGCTTTGTAGTTTCCATGGTGTATGCACTATGATGAGTCGGATATGATCTAATTCATGTGCATTTAGTTGACCGCTCTTTACAACGTTAAACCCGAGGTTAATCAGTATAATTCTGCGTTCAATGCTTGCCAACCAAAGTTCTCAATTTGCACTATTAAGTGAGAAAACCATACGTCCATTTGATTGCCATTGAAGTTACTGTAGTTCTCGTGAGTAGTTTGAGATAAGTTTGACAAAAGAGCAAACAGAGAAAGGATATGATGATGATTAGTGTGTTAACCTTTTAAGTGTCCACAGAAATCTGAGCCAGAGAATGATCATGTAGATTTCACCAAAGATGAGATATTTAACATCTGAATTTAGAGCTTAGTATGGAGATGTTGTTCAGCATGAGAAGAAACGGTACCGCTCCGTTGACCATCTCTTTGTGTGCTCAAAGTCTTGTATGCGTCTTATTTCATCTTTCAGAAAAATTAAACTATTTTGCACTTCACTCGGTGCAAATACTGCATAAACTCTCTAATCCACGCACGTTTGAAATTCTATCAGTTTGGTGTTATATTTGCATGTATGAGTTTACTTAATACAAATATAACTACAAATCCTTTGCATATTTATCATGTGAAGTAAGCTACGCATGGTGATTGACAACATCATCCCCAAAGGACGCATAGTAAATTAGGAATATTTACCTCATTCAAGTTTGTCAAAACGACGATTTAATACAGATTTTGAAGCAGTTCTGGTTCGGTTACTAGTTGTTTAAGTTGAACTGAAGAGAAATGAGACAAATTTAAGTACATGTTTTCGAGGGGCAAACGATCATCACCTCAGTGAGCAAAAAGCCCACACTAGTTGAGACGGCGATTCAATTCTTTTTTAATCTTCTCAGTGAGTAGGGTAACGGGCTATAGTAGGGGAACGGGGGCAATCTAGGGTCACTGAGAAACTACTCTGCTTCACGGGAGCAGCTTTATACCTGCACAACATAAAGGTATAGTTCAAAACGACATTCATTTCATTTTGACGTTTTCAACCACTAGGCAGGAGGAAAGAGGACAACAGAGTCAAGGAACCCACAATGAGATGCATCAATGATACTAATTATTTCCTACAGATACACTACATTGCACTGTTTCGAGTTGAGTATGTGCAGGGAAGATTATATATGAAGTAGCCCTATATTTGAAGCTACAGACACATGCAAGCGCTGGCTATAACGCTGACTATGTCATAAGCCACGGTTTTGATGAGGACTTCAGGGCTTGCACCTTAGTAGTTTAGATGTTGTTCAGACTGCCTGGATGAACTGTAGAGCGGGTCCCACTAGTGAAGTCCAAAACTGCGAAGGGTGCAAATAGAGATTGCTTCTGTCATTCCCGTGCGCGTGTGTAGACTGTTCAGAATGTTGTAACAGTTGTGGAAAGTAGATACCGAGGGCTGTACCTCGCAGTTGTCTTGTTTCCAGTGCAAGAATCCTAGCTACAAGCTTCTACCTTCTTCTTTGGTCCTGAAAAATTGCTACGGTATTTCCACAGTTGTACCTAATATTAGCCGGAGTTGGTCTTGTCTACAAGGAAGAATCACGTTAAATATTATATTTCTCATAAGCAGAATGAAGAGATCTTGGACTTTTAGAAGCAGCATTGAGGAGTGCAGGAGATCTTTGAGGGAAATGTGAACGTTGAGATTTTCAATTGTGGACTATATATATATATACGTATATATAGTGTCAATGCAATCATTTTGGAAAAGAATCTGGACTAAAGAAAATCTTTGGAAAGCCTATGACCATGCACCTGGCAAGTAAGTGCACATGTGCATTTGCTTGCCAGGTGGATATTTTCGCTGTTGTTGCACTAAGAATACACCAAACGTAACGGAGGTTCTGCTCAACTAGCATGGGATCAGTAGGTCAGTCAATTTCTGAGATTTGGGTGTAACTCCAGATTTGCCTCAGCCTCAAATAAGTAAGAACACAATTTAGTCGACTTTGGAGAACCGTTCATTACTATTTCCCTTTAACTCGTTAACAATTCTGTACTGCGATCTCCCCTGTAAATTAAACGCATCTAGATCTCTTCCTGGTACTTTAAGTTTGATTGTATATTTCTTTTTGCTTCGTATTTGACCAGAAGCGTCTGATTACTGTGCACATGTCTGTCATAAGGAGAATAATTGTTGTCCTACACATGTGGCCATGTGCAATTCCCAGTTTTCTGGGCTTTACAAAGATTTTGCTCGTTGAAAGGGAGCACAATCTTTCCAAATATAGTGACGCTCTCGTGGTCATATTGGAGGAATTCGCCAAGGATTTAAATATCCGACTCCCACATCGATATCATCATGACCAATTGTACGGTGTACCTCTTTGGATCTTTAGACACATCAAATCTCAGAAAGCGCTTCTTATGCTGCATCATGATCATAGACAATTTCATGTTCTCCAAACTCTTGGGAAGTAGGACTTTTCAGACCAGATTGTGCTGACTTGCGTGTGCGTTTGCGTTTGCGTTTGTGATTATGTTGTGTTTCAATTAAATAGTGATTCTTGCGTAGTCCATTATATGTCAAATTAGAAGAATTAAAAATGCATCAAGTTATGCATGTCAGTATCCAAGTGGGACAACAAAGGATCTTAGACTAGACTTGTATGGTTTAGAATGACCACGTCCAGCATATGGTACGACGAAGCCGATGAATGCCAACGAAGTCCGAAGAATGAGAATTAATTATCAAGTTAATCGCGGCAGAGAATAGCGTTAATTCTTCAATTCACTATGCGATGGACCTTGCAACCACCTTAACGGAATGCAGGAAGGCGTGCTGAGTCAGAACACATTTTCCATTCACAAGGTGTATACGATCTGCACAGAATCTGACTTATATACACGCTGATGAGACTCAGCTGGGTATATGATGTAATGATGTCAACTATTTGACGTTACGACAACAGAATTCTCGGCAATACTTGAAATCGTACCGTGCCCATCCAGCGGGAATACTTGGAGTCTGATGATCACTGATGATCACCTCGTTGGCCCACCGAACAGAGTCCAACATATTATTTGTGGCATATTGTAAACTCATCCTGTAGTTAGACTTTTACCTGGTCTGGTTGTCATTGGATGCGTGGAAGGATCCTGAATTCTCCCTGACCTCTCACATTTGTCTTTTTCTTCATCACGTCATGTTGTCCAATCAAATCAGTACACAAGCTGAGATGGATCCCATAAGATCAAAGCAGTAGTATCAAAAAGCTTCCTTGTCGTCCTTTGCAATTTTATGCCATGATTGCGCACTGGAGCAAGCCAGACTCATCCCGTTTTTTGAAATTGCGGAGTGGCTCTCTCCTCCAGGTATGTGTATGCTCACCGGCCGGTTCACAAAAGGTCCAATCTGTAAGGTCTTACAATACAAGAACTATATTGTTCATGTACAGTTTAATTTCCAGCTTGAGAACTTTGCAGAGTAGTTTAGGGCTTCATTGCTTTATGTATGTGATGGATGTGATTCCACTGTATCAGAATGCTTTTAGTTTGAACCATGCGATTGATCCCTAGCCACATCAGAGTTTCCGGTATAGGACGTTAAACGCTGATAGGATTGCTTGGGCAGTACAGATTGACGAAAATTTTGCTTACTATTTCGATTCCAGCTGACTTTTTCGAACTCTGCAGATCTTTAGGTGAAATTGAAAGTTTTAAGGAAACTGAAATTGATGTGAACCCTGGCAGGAATTGTTTCTCTCACAAGAATAAACCGTTACGTTCAAGCTCTTCTACTTACTTTCCAAATGTTAAAGGTGAAGTGACATGTAATCAGTTTCAGATCGTTGAGGAAGGTGCCTCACTGACGGGTTAGCGATAGTTCTTACCTTACTGTTTATTCTTAAGTGCTCCTGGTTTAAAAAGTCAAGAAGTAGAAAGTTCGACTTCAAGTTGATTTCGAGAGAACTGTCCATAAGTCTCAAATTTACACCAGATTGTCGACTGTCGTGATTCCGCTACAAATTCCCTTCATTATTCAACTTGCTTCTTCACAAGTTGGTTTGGTCACAAACTTTTTGGATTCTAAACTCGAGTTCTAGTCTGCTAGCTTCATGTGAACAAGCTCTTCTCGGGATGATATGATGACCTAAAAGCTGAAGAGCCTACCGTAAGTGTGAGGGAATTTTACTTCCTCTCCGGCTGAAGTTGAAGGCTTAGCTGATATGTTTGAACTCAACTGGACCATCTACTAGAACATCTCGCGGGCTTGAGGTCAAAGAGCTCTTTCTCTGTCTGATTTTAGCAACAAAGCTGAAGAGTTCTGGTCAGATAGATGAGATTCTACTCTCATCCAGTTAGTTTCAAGCGTCTGGTGGAAAAAGTCTCGCTAGCTTGATGTGAACGGGCTCTTCCTCTGTCTCATTTTAGCTAGAAAAACCGAAGAGTCTACTGTCAGATCGATGAGATTTTACTCTCATCCGGTTGAATTTCAAGCTTCTACGTTAAAAATTGCTCGTTAGCTCGAACTGCTCGGACTCTTGAGAATCATTCAAGAGCCTAAAGGTGGTGATGGAATGCTACTTCTCATCCAGTTAAAGTTCAAGCGGTACGGAATGCATGTACACTGGAAGCATAATCCAGCAAATTTGAATTGGTTCAGCGACGTCCTAATGTTGATGACGAGAGTTCTAGTCACGGCTATGAATGGATGCCGAGTTCGAATAAAGAATGTGAACCGCCCCGCGAGTTCCTCGAACACATAATGCACTCTTCTGCATGTACAAGTAGCTTCACCAGCTTGTCCCTGGTGGTCCTTTCGTCCGATTCGTGCTCTAAACCCGCATTGTTGATGGGCTCTGAATCCCACTTCAGAATTCCTCACCGTCGCAACCCTGACTTATCTGGGCCACGAAGTAGACTTGCAGAGTACACGGGAATGTACAAACACCTGCCTTGTACGTACAGCGGGTTTCATGATCCTAAGTCGAATGGGCGACATTAACGTAATCACAACTAGAGGTATGCTGTCAGCGGATTCGGAGGCAGAGTGTGACGGTAACACACTAGAGATAATAACTGCACGCCTGAACAGATCTAGAGTTTTGATGAAGTCTCTCAAGCACACAGTCAACGAGAGGACCTTCATTGTAGACTCGTCTCCTAGGCTCAATCAAACTATTCTGCTTTGCAACAACCCGGGCCTCCTGAGCGTTGGATCGTACAAGTACCTAGTATCTGGATCCTTTCTCCCTATATCGAGTGTGTAGAGCTACATCTGCTCTTCTTGTAGTAACCAAAATCCTTACGTTTTCCAGTATGATTAGACCATGCTTTCGAGGATCTCCAGCGCTCAGCGACCTAGTGTAGCCCACAACCACATGTGCCATACGTACAATTACAGCATGGGAGAGCGATATCCGCCAGTATTTTATGGAAAAGCCCAACTCCAGCTACCGTCGTCGTTCTCAATCTTCAGATTCCAGTTGTCGACTTCTTGAGATATCCGAACACTATGTTTCACCTGATTCCAACCGTGTCTATGTCTGAACTGGTGCTGGCGTTGGGCTGTCATCGCTGCTTCCATTAACTCCTCTTCTGCTACACACGTGGGTTTCAGTCGGGACAGATAGCTCTTTACCTCCTCTTCTGTAAAGTTTCCCATAGCGGGGTTCAGCTGAAGAGGAGGTTCTAGCCTTTCATACGCCTCTTGTTTCTCGTGTTTGAGATTCATGTAGCAGAATAAACAAAGGGCTTCGTCGTCCTTCCTGCAGATTTAACAAGCGACTAATGAGTATCGTAAATCGGTCCAGTTTCCCCGGAGCTTGCAACATGCAAGTTAATTGACAAGAACAGCACTCAGTTGAATGCCCAGTAATATATCAATTTCCTCGGAATGCTTTGTTTTCCTTTTTCTTAAAAGTCTGTTATTTAGCCAGAGGTTTTGCCAACTCTGTACCTCCTCGAGCTCAGAGTTGGTGTAAACATGAACTTCAGCAATACGAAATCTGATTTCCAGCCTAGAGGTGATGGAAAGCTGGCACTTGGGATGCATCCAGACCTACAAATTCCACGCGTTGAGCACCAAAAACTTATTCTCTGTTTTAATCCTCACTCTCTTTCTCTGTTTCCCTTAGGAGCACAATGTGAAAGAATAAGAACCGGGAAGTTATTGTCTATCCTGGTTGAAAGCGCGAATGCAAATCAAACCTCCTCTGTCCCAAAATTTGTATGGTTAAGATCTTCCAACTGCTCCCTCGTGTGTGTGAAGAGGGGCTTGAATGCTGTTCATCTTTAAACCTTTGACCGAGGCCTATTTTGATTTCAACAGACAAGGATCATTGCTCCATTTTATGATGAAAATGAAAGCTTGAAATGTTAGGCACTCTTAGACTTAGAAACTTACGAAAGGTGAATGTAGGCTGGGCCACAAATAGGGGTGGCGTTGCAGTGGCGACAGGAAACCATCTTGACATGAACGGCAGAGCGTCCTTCTGGCCTCAATATCCTGCGAAATCTTTTCCCTGTTGCTCTGTGATCGTCATATTCCTTGTAATAGCCGCTGTGGTATTGACTGTCGAAACAAATTAGACATAAATTGACCTCCGTCGGGGCCATTCCTTCGGCCAGGCCCTCCTGGCTGCAATTTCAGTAGAAGAGATCATCAGAACAGAGATAAAAATGATTGAAGTTCTAACTCAAAGAGGATTTGCATGCACTCACTAGCAACTCCAATGACAATGTGTAATGTGGGCTTACTCAAGTTTGAGACAGTAGCGAGGACCACAAATTGGAGAACTTTTGCAGCCATCGCACTTGACTCCGTAGTGGAACACGGTACTATGCATCTTCCGGGCCGACTTTATGGTCGTCTCTTCCAGAAGCTCATATTGTGAATGCGTAGTCTCCTCATAAGGGTATTTGGATCGAGAGGCCTGAAGCCTCGCGAAGCATGCTAGGCATAGACTGCTGCTAAGGCTGTAAACAGCACAAAAAGTATACTTCAAAATAAGCCGGTGGTTTATCACATAACAATTCGTTGATGTCAGACAGGAAAATGGTTTGCCGCAATAGCTAAGTTAGAGAGGCTTACGATTTGTGGCGATACCGGGGGCCCTGGATAGGCGCAACTCCACATTCTTCGCATTGGACTAGGTAGATCTGGAAGGGAGGCGAAGAAGCAGCCCTTTCATATCGAAGATAACCTTGGATTTCATCAGATGGTTGTTTCCTGTAGCAAGTCACGCACAGATAGTAATCCTTGCGCCTGCAGCAAAGAAGGAAACATTTGTCAGTGACGGAGTGCTAGTTTTGTTGACGATGTGGTACGGACCGCAGATGACAGTAAATTCAATATTGAAGTCACATTAACTCACAAATTCGAACCTCAGAAACCATGTCCATATTGTCATAAATCTTCATAGACAGGAGACTGCATTTCGAAATGCCTGAGAACGAAATAGACATCGGGAGCTATACATATTGGTCACTTACTTCTGGCATTTGTACAAGAATCCTGCAATGGGGCTGGCCGAGCAACCGCTGCAGCTGAAGCCGGTGTGGATCCATGGATGACCGAGGTTTACTCCGTTTGGAGACTGGTACTCCGTCAGCTGCGCGGCCGTGGCTTCTGAAAGAGGCGCTTGCTTCCTATAGTCAGAGAATTTCATTGCCTCGAATTTCCGGTAGGCCATGGTGCGCTTCGAGAAGTACTCGACAAGTGGATTACGCCTTGTGAGCAAACCTGTAAGTGGGAGGAACTTTCGTGAAGTTTGGACGCAGAGAATTCCAAGATATATGAAACTTGTCTTCGATTTGATAGCAGCTAAACCCAGTCCGATAGCACGCAGGAGGGAAAGATCAACATGATTGAAATATTTTCGGTCACGAAAAAATCGGAATCACGAGGAAATACAAAATCTGAAACGAGTCAGATTACAGACTCAGTCGATCTCCGCAAGGAGAAGAATCAGAACTGACACAACGGCAACAAGTCAAGTTCTTCGACCCGCACCCAGATGCGAGCGATGGAAGGGTATTATGGGTCTTGAGATTTGCCTTAGTTTTCCCGAATGCTAAAAGCCTGAGGCACGAAGTTTTCTAGTAGACTCCGAAACTCGAAGGGGCTTGCTCGTCATCGGAACTCGGCAGCCATGCTCTTTGTCCAGGGAAACTGCAGCTCAGTCAGTGCGCATGGGCTCCACCTTGGTAACTCTCATCGGCTCCCCGCAGTCGGATGCTACGCCCCCTGCTACTCTTTAATGCGTACGAAATCGTCCTAGCAGGGCCGTCTGCCTAGAGCCCTCCTCGTCTCCCATTCCTCCAAGTTTTGCCGTCGGTCCACTCCAAGGTGATCAACATCTTGCGCTTGGTATCTTATGCCGCAAGGCAGCTTAGCTTCCCTTGATTGGAGCTACTTCCATAGCGACTGATTCTCCGCATAGACTTCCTGCTGCTCCTTCCTTCAGCTTGCTTGCTAAAACTTCCCGGATCGTTCAGTTTGGCAGAATGACCAAAAGCAGTTGTACTTATATTTTCCTCGTCACACACATCGCTTTAACTTGTTAGTATTTCAGGTTGAACAGTGAAGATCTCTAACAGTGTGATTTAACCCCCGGTGGCACAGGTTTCAAGTGAGTTCGGCATGCAGCAACTCAGACAAGACTTAGTAGTGGTAGCTCTACTGGAACTAGCGAAGAAGGGTGGAGAGGATGACTGGCATCATCCCGAATGGAGATTCATGTTACTCCTGGAATCAAGAAGGTCGATCGAGGATTCCGAGGTGGATTATGCGGCTCGTGTTTGACCGTCGACGTTGAAAGGTCACGTTACCAGAACTTCAGCTGCTAGAGTAACCTTAGACTCTCAGTGAACTGTTTGCACTCTGTTAGCCATTCCTTCCGAAGCTAGTTTAATTAAGTGACTAAGAGCTCGAGTTAGTCCCTGACTAGAGGAGCGCTGTTCCACTGAAAAGGTGCCCAATCTGCGGGAGTCATATAGTTCGTGGACCTAATATTAGGCTGGCTTAAAATGCTTAGTGTGAAATGGTTATTTTGTCCCCCAAGTAGCTTTCTTGGCGGATTGAGATTGTTCTTGTCTTATAGAAGATTTTGGAACTTTGTTTATTGATAAGCTGCATGCTCTTTACCAGACCATGACGTGATAAGATCACGGTTTCGCAAGTAAACGGGCTTAACCAAAGCAAACCCTGTAGGGTCCATCTAGTAGTGTGAGTGATGGATCGTACTGTGAGTCTCAAATGACTATGTTTAGCAACACGTACGTGCTCCGTTAGCACGAGGAGAAAGATATCCTTGTATTGAAGACTTTAGGCGTCTAGATCTCACTTTGCAATCTCCACCAGTAATTACTAAATTGGATAACAGATTACTTACTGCAGTTAGGCTGCAGTCCTTAGCTGCTGTGGACCATTACTGTAGCCCTCACCAAAAGGTGCCACTCATATGCAATAAGTGGAACACTCCATGGTCTGAAACTTTCTGATATCCAGTAAAGCGAAAGCGCACACAAAGCTGTAGAACCCGAAAGTTTCCTCCGCAATCTGTGCGGATGAGTTGAAAAGCAAATGGTTGGTGTGGTAGAGTTGCTTTAAGCACTTCACACGGAAAGGCCTGGAACGACAATCGAATGCTTTCGCCTTTAGGTCAGAGAATTAAGGAACTTGTATTCTCAACCCCCGGTGTCCCATGAAACAACATCCAGATCTACTGCTTGTTATTCCATACTTCATTTTAAAAATTTACGTGGTAGCTAGGGCTAGATGTGTCTTCAACAGCTGAAGTGTTCGTCAAGGTGAACACGTCAGCTTCTCTAAGAAGTAACGAAAAGCTCATCGGCTACCCCACCCTGAATTTTGCTTGATTAGAGGGAACTTCAGATTTTCTGTTGTTCCCTTTTCTGTCAGGTCCAGGTATTGTTTGTTGATTCCGAGACACTCAGGAGGGAAATTCTACTCAACGCGTCCCACTTAAGAGTATAAATCGGACTCAAAGTGTGTGTTAGTACTGTATAGTATGACCACCCATATTAAGTATGCTAGTTTAAGAAGTCCGATGAACGTCATATGGCTACTCGTTGGCCTTTGTTTTGGTTTTCCCACCAATACTCCTTCCCATTCATACAACTGAGTTACCTGGAGACGAGGATAAGTTTCGTATTTCATGGAAAGAGTCATATACAGTCTTCCTAAGCTAGGTGCATTCTGCAGAGTCAATGGAAAGATGATCCACAGTGTCTTCTTTTGTGAAATCTCACGGATTGGTGTTGCACCCCATGCCCTGTCCTTGATGTTAACTCTTCACACTACTCTCAGATTTCACTACGAAGTATGAGTTTCCTAGTTCAGTTCCAAAAGGATGTATCTTAGAGCTGAAATGATGCAGATAGTGTGAGCCACAGTCGATGATGATTTCTTTCTGGAGAAGAGAGCTTTTAGTACTGTACGTCTTTGCGAATTTGTTAGAAACTGAGAGTGAAACTTTGTAAGGGTTGATCGACTCCTGTTTTGGGAACTTGGTACTGGAATCATATGTGGATTCTGACGAGTAAAGAAGTAACGTACAACCTTCATTTGAAAATTGGAAGTTCATCAGTGGTTAATCTATACAAGTGAGAAATCCATATTTTTGCAGTCTTGCAGCCGATATGTATACTTATACTATTTCTTGGCCCAGTAGAATTTCATCCCCGTCCGAGGGCATGATTACTTGCGTTGTACGTCTTCAAATTCTGGCCGCCCTAATTTAAAGTGTTGAATGTAAACCTGTAGAATACAGTGTATCCATGCCATAGATATGTAGCTCTGCTGGCATCGAGTTTTCCTTATGTCTTGCGCTCCTGCTTTGTATTATCAAGCCTCTGTGCATAAATTATTCCCTCAGGTAGATGCGCCATGATGAAGGCAAACCAGTATACAAGCCCCAGTAAAGTAAAGACAAAAGTCGACAGAACCGCTGATCAAGAGGATCGGTTACAGGACAATTACACACTAGTGGATTTTATTTTTTATGTTTATTTATGTATTTTATTTTATTTGATTTATATTGCGAGTGGTACTCTGTTTTAAATTATCAGTGTCAGATCTTTTGATCTACACGGCCACTGCTGTGAAAATGTTCAATTCAAAAGCATGTAAACATAGCCGATCTTGTTCCTGAATAGGAAATATAACTTATCAAGACAAAAAAGAGCATACCAAACTTCCATCGAAGGAGAATTCGTTGCCTCATTGGCAGCTGCAGTGGGATCAAGCCGAATGCATGCTATAGTTTAACACATCAGTTGCTTAAATTGTTCCTTCTCTTGACCATGTCACTTCATTGAACTCTCCCCCTAGAAACTTGTGTTTGGTTGTCACTCTCAACAATTCCTATAGTACTAGAACAAATTTTACCAAGTCTTATGGATTGACGGACTTGTGCACTATTCATGAGTCCCTTAAGATTGTTGATCATTCTGCTCCTCAGATGGGAGGATACATATATGGACTTGCATTCCAGCTAGGGAGAGATTGTTTCGGTTACGAGGGAAATTTCATCCTCCACAGGCATGCCACTTGCTGGTACACTGTGACCTGAAATGTATGGTCATCTCATGAAAATGACTATCTGGAGGATCAAGTTGCAATTATGCGAGTAATTTTACCGTCGCAGTCATCGACTCGAACAACTTATCAAGGGTTACCGAAAGCGAGGTGCCGAACAGGAAAGTCCGCACAGCTAAGTTGTTCTGGAACAGTTCACGATCAAGCTCCGAATTATGAAAGGCTACAAGAAGCGACAACCTTGACTTACAGGCACTGTTGTCTTTCGCTTTTCTATGCAGGACTACGTGCGATCGCTGAACTTTCACTGCTTCTTGCGGTCAAGTTCGATGATCCGCGTCTGACTCACGTACTTGAAACTAGATCATCATGTACAATATGATATTATAACAAAAAACTGCTCATGTCCTGAAATTCATCCGCGCGTCACATCATGCGAACGGAAATCAGCGTGCTTAGAAACATGTCCTCATCTCTGTCCCCCTGTCGTGTCATACATGTCTAGAGTGGAGCTCCAATCTTGGATCGATAAGCTTCCTTCCTCCTCCGTTCTTACACGCGGAGTGGTATGAGTGCCCGCATTCCTTATTGTACATGAAGCGACCAGTATTACTTAGTCGGAACTGCATGTCGGGTGGGAATCGGGTAGGCTAGTGGTACCTTCTATGCTGACCGGATTTGAACTGGACGCTTTCCGACCGTTCTTCGTGATGCATGTCGACGCAAATGGTGGAACCTCTTATATCATATTGATTATATTTTCTCTGCTAGCTGGTTCGGTCTTACTGGTAAAGCAGCTATCTCAGAAGGACTTCGGCTCCTGAAGGTCTGAATTATTTCTTAATTTTGAGTGCCTGACCTCATCAGTCCTGCCCTTGACTCATGACCTTCAGCATTTTTAAACACGTTCGATGTCCGCGGCCAGACAACCTTGGGCCCAACAAAATCCAAACTTGAGACAGACTAGTTTAATATAACCTTCACTTGAAAGATGTGAAGGATTTGTTGAATCAATTTGAGGACCCGGCGCAGATTTCCAGATCTTTCGTGATCGACTATCCGCCCTGAGTTCGTACCTGTTTGAGTAGACGGATGTTCCCAGGTTCCATCCGGTTTCACGTTATGCTTCCGAATCTTACCGCTCCCTCGAAATCCCCCACTGTTGTAAGCACGCTAAACGTGCGATATCTTGACAGGGATTCAGGATTGGAGAACGTAGACTCAAAGTCGAAATCTTGTTAAACTTTTTGAAGAGTTCTCGCCTGGAAGGATCAAACCGCAAGCAATACGAATCTGAATAAATCTGAAAGGGGTTAAAACCGCGTTAGGCGTGCCAAACGAATTTCTTAGTTGAGAAGCTTACCTCAGGGCTTTTCTGTTCTGCTACCACACGAAACAAGCGTAGATTGTGCTATAATCTTTAAAGACTACGTACATAGCACCGTGGAAATATCTGCAGGCTCGCCGGCAACCACATACCTGAGTGTTATTGACTCAAACATGTTAGACTTCATCGATGTTTGGTAATTATACAATATTGCAAGAAGAATATGTTTACTGTTTCTTGCAGCAGAACTACTTGACCTTCCAATTTCCAAAAACAAAATCTGGAAAGGTGCTGCAGTATCGTGGATGAAGAATATTGATTCAAGGTAGTGCTATTGGGGATGGAAACTTACAATCTCCCGTCTGAGTGCAGAATCCCTAGCCCTTGAAAGATTCTCCTACTGTTTACGACCATCACGAAAGAAAACTTTAAGATGAGGCGCAAATTGATTGGAGGACTCATCTTAAGCAACTGACTGAAAGACTATCTTTTCTCTAAACCTCTGGAGTGATTGTAAAGTTTCCTTCCCCTTCTTGAAGAGTTCGACGAATTAAAAAGATCATATTCTTGAGATTTACATGCTTGAAGTTCGCCCGTAATATGGAGGGGCGGCACCTGTGCCACAGAGAAGGACATCAAAAAGTTATGGGGGTTGTTTCTTACATTCAGGTGTCAAACCCGCCTACGGAGACCGAATGACTCGAGTAAAGGGAATCAGTGGTCCAAGCACTCAGAGACATTACTGAGGAATCTGAAAGACGGGTACCACGAATAAAGAATCCATGTGTAAAGTGTATGAATGTGATTATGAGGGAGATTATAAAAGTACTTCGAATTTGAGCTCTGGTCCGTTGGTTTTCAAGCCTGTTACTGAATATGCACTGGACCGCCACATTTCACCAAGTTTAATGTAAAGGCTTAAGTGAGAAAGGTGACGCATATAAGAGACCACAAGACAACAAAAAGACATGGAGAACCCATCAAACCATACAAAGATAAAACCTACGGGAGTAAACTGGAGGAAAACCCCAATACAACATCAAGTCGAAATGGGCCGTTGTCCCGTCATACGTAACTTAGCGATAGCTTGGAGCTAACTAACGATAACGGGCCCTAATTCCAAGGTCCCATAGATTGATCATAACGGGGTTGTTACAACTCACTCAATTGGCAGTTTCTCTCCAAATAACTTGCCTTGGTCAGCTGCCACTTGAGTGTTATGTAAACAGTAGACTTGATTACTATGAGATTGTTCTCTAGAACTTAGCGGCATGTTTACACCTCAACTTTTTCCTTAAACCCATAGGCTCGATACGGTAGTTATAATTGGGAACCACTCCAATGCAGATATATAGGCTAATCACTCTCTGTAATATCCTTGTCGACAGTACCTAAATAAATCAGCGTGAAGGTTACAAACATCGAAACCTTCATGGACGGAAAGGCCAAACACCGATCTACAACTTGCTCACTTCGAGTTCCAGTTCACAATGGTACAGTGTACAGATTTGGTTGTTGGTAACGAGGAGAAACAAACTGCAAGCTCGTGTTCTTTTCAAACGGGGCTAAGGTCAGTCAAAGGAGCTTTGGATCTGTACTCTACACCCGGTGTGTAAACTTGTGCCATGCATGTGGCAAGTTCAAGCAATGCGTTTGCAATATGATTGTATAGCATGGGCTGCACCATCCATACATGGCCCACAGAAATCATAGTAGAGCACACTTGGAGATCCTAGCACGTGTGTTTTACGATTCTATACTCCCATACTATATCATCTAACTTTTCCAGGTAGAGAATCGCTATCATTCAGTCACATGAAGAACTGGCTCCTCCATCCATTATTGTATATTATATCGAACGAATTTTGCTGGTGCACGGCGTAGAACTTTTTAACTAGAGAATGAGAAAAGATCCTGACGATATGGATCTACTAGTCACTAGTTGTGACAGATTATTTGGTATGCGTTTAGCATATTACTTACGATGTCAAACGATACCTATGTGATTTAACCAGAATCATTACGCCATCAACCAGACTGAAATGGATGAAAATTATATTTACATAATTCATAAAAATATTTCATATACTACTAACATTAATATATGTTCACAATATATTTAACGCATATCTTCATAGCAACAACTAAATAGACCTAGATTAAAAAGAATTATTATTCTGAGCTGATTGGAAAACGAATCTCGTGAATCTTATAGTTCATATTCTCCACACAACAGATGATCATGACCCGAGTATAAATGAGCGACATGCATGGCATCAAAACGCAGTTGCACCGCAGAAACCGACGGTTCCCTTTCCCATGTGTAAACGAGCGCTTTGAATCCGCGCTACTGCGAGGAAACGGGGACGGGCTTACATACGACGCCCTCCCGTACGAGCTCCGTCGCCATCGGTAAGTGATCTGAGCGGTTTAGCGCGCCTGCGCAAAACCGCTCGTGCCCGTGCGGAACAAGGTATACGGCCTTACATACGACAAAACAGTACTTGAGTGTACAGTCTAACTTCAGTTTCATAAACTCTAAACCCACGTAATCTCATTTCCCGCGAATTATGTTGTTTTGGATAGTTCAGCAACATTAAATGCCAACTTAGTTATAACGATCGATATAAATTACAGGAATTTATTACTTGGATTCATATGTATATTCAGCCACCTATTGTTGTGAAAATGAGTCCCAACCTTAGAAATTTCTCTTTTCTCTAAACGATTGAACATTCTTGACTAACAAATGTTACAATATATAATGTTCCTTTAGCTTTGGAATTATACGGAACTATGGACATGGCATTCGATAGACATGGCATTTGATAAATATGTCGCGAGGTGCATGAGAGCTTATCATGTTAGATGTCACAAATATCATTTTCATTTTCATATTTTATAATATCATTCTCACTCTTATACTTTATAGCATATTTTAGATAAGCATGTGTCCATTGTTTTAGAAAAAGCAATGGTTTGTATCATCTATAGGAGAATAATCACATGGGATGATATTGCTTCATATGCTCCATTTGTTTATAGACCATAAAATTTACATAGCTTAGATATCTTAGACTCTATTGGTGCTTAGTCCCATTTTATCTTTTTAATCTTTCCCTTGGCCGGTTTGATGGGGTCTTTCCATCCTTCTTTTTTTCTACACGGTTGCTCTTTCGATATAAGTTAAACCAGTATCTAAATCTTCTCAAGATAATTATACCACTCAAAAAATCAAGAAGCCGGATCAAATTTCTCCAAACATCGTTTTTAGCATGACATGTTCGATAAAGGGAAAAAAAACCTCGTATTAACTTCCCTTCATAATCACCATAGCCTTTGCAAGAATCTTAGCGATGCGTTATTTCAATATATAATTATCAAATAATCTATCTAATATCAAAAGCCTAAGAATCCTACTCATCCTCCAAAAGAGAAGAGAACCCAATAATACAAACAAGAAGGATGGGAAGACCCATCAAAGCGCACAAGGATAAAAGAAGTAAAATGGAGCTACGCTTCCTTAGCTCTTGTAGCATAGGTGCTAGAGATTTGTCTTACAACATCTAAAATATCAAAGCTATCAAAATCATATGGTTTACGTACTAGTACTACTGAAACATCTGAAATAGCATCACCTAATATGACTCTTCTAAGGAACCCCTAAAGCCAAAGAAGTGATGGTATTGCGGTTCAACATGATCTTGTTAGACAAGCTTAGCCAACCTAATCCAATACATCGCATGGAACCCGAACAACTGGGAATAAGCAGTTAAATAATAAATCTGTTATTATCCGTTTTCTTTTAACGGAATTTTCAACATAGCTTTATATCTTTATTAACTCTCACTAGAAACGAACGACCAAGGCATTTATTTGTTTTCAATTTCCATGAGTAGTGAGGCAAGGCGACAACAAATGACCGCATAGGCTTGAAAAAATGTTCATCCTTTCCAGAATATCAGAAATGTCATCAATTATTATATTTTATGCTTTTTAAAATTTTGGTATAATTTATAATTTATTAATTTATATTTATAAAAAATTTCACTTATATGTTTTATATAAAATATATATAAGGAATTATCAAAAAAATTCTTCTTCTTTTCTAAAATTAGAAATTGAAAATTTTCATATATATAATGTAACAATGCACTTAAAATATATATGGAGGAATTATAATAACCTATAAAGAATCATGAGATAAATTTTTTATTAGGAAACAATGGTTATCAAATATATATGTATTGAATATATTTCATTTTCATGTTTTATAGTTCTTATAAATAATAATAATTAATATCATGTTTTAGTATGTTAAATCAGTATTCATAAGATATATTCTTGCAATTTTTCATTCAATCTTTTTCTATTCAAGATATCACATATGGAATGATCAATATTTGGCATTCATGTCAGTGAAAGTTAACTATTACACTTATTTGATGTCAAATATCAAAAGTTTCTAAATGTATATCATATGTTTATTATGAATCAAAGCTCTTAAAAAATATGTATCTTTCTGACTGTATCATTTTAAATAAAGGACTATGGACCTAGTCCAATCTCTCAATTAAGAGAGTGTTAGTATTGATTATGAAGTGCTGTATGAATTATCTATACACCCTAGATAATATATATACAGATATGGCATTCTTAATAGTTATAAGGTAAGAAAATATCTCATTGATAATTAAGACAGAGTTTTATTCCATATAAAAATGCTTAATTTTAAATAGAGAAACCTTTGTAAAATTTTATATGAGACATGATAGATATTATGTTGATCTTAACTAGAATGTAAAGCTTGATACTATTCTCTTTCATCTTTGCCAGCAACACCGTCTGCTCTTTCAACTCTTCGGCTTGACTGTGCATCTCTCTTCCACGCTTCTCAAAACTCCCTTGCAAGTTCTCAAAAGTCTTCTTCTTTAAGACTGCATCCACTCAAAGTTCCTTGGCTTCTCCTTCTCTTTGAGTTACTATCTCCTTCAATGTCTTGACTTAGTCCAGCAGATACTTCACCACCTGCAACTCATTCTTCACCTCCATATGATCTTGCTGGATCACCTTCTTCTGCATCTTAGCAGCTCCAACAATGTATTCACAATTTGTGTTAAGTACTTTACCCCCATCAAAGCCTTCTTCATCTTTGGCTTCGTCTTTGTACTTTGCTTCTTCCGCCAGAGCCTTCCCCCGGAGTCTCGATCTTTTTATTTTCAGCAACATTGCCTATGAGCTTACTTCTTCTTTATAGACTGAGCTTGGACCTACAAGTTCAGCTGTCACCGACCTCTTGGCTCTTCCTCCCTTCCAGTCTTCCTTCTTTGGTGCTTCATCCATCTCCTCCATGTGCAACTCCAAGCAAGGGTTATCTCCTCCTTCCGTACAATCAATCGCCACATGGAACGCTTCATCTTCTTCCGCCTTAGTCAATTTTTGGGCTTCCTCTTCACCGTCACTCTCACTTCCGGATTCCTCACTCTATAATGTAAGCTCAACTTCTTTGGAGTCCCCTCCTCTTGACTCTATCTCCCCTTCAAACTCTGTCTCCGAAGTCTTGTCCTTCATCGCCTTCTTACCTCACGGATTGAGTCTTTGGGTCTTGTGGCTGGGGTAATGCTACCTCTTTGGGTTTAGTATGCTTCTTTGTCTTTGGACTTCTTCCTTCCATTATCTCCCTCTGTCCCGTTTTGATGAAGTGGTTGTCATTGGCTCGCAATTGTAACATGTATTGCTGCTCCTCTTCATCCGCTTCTTGTCAAAGATCGGGATGGAAATGTGACACCATGTGCTATCTCTCCTTCATTGTCAGCAAATTTTATCCAAAGTAGAAGTGTGCTGCAAACGACACAAAGTAATGTGGAGGCAAATTGGTTGTCCAATTGACGATCATTGGTGGAAGCACTTTGCCCAGTTTACCTTCATTCCTGCAAACATTAGGTGGAAGAAGACTGCCTTCTGCATGTTCATGTACATCGTTCTCTTGGGCTTGAACATGACCATGATTGCTCCCACAATGCTATGCTTGATTGGGTCCCAATAAGACTCCACTTTGTAGCCATTGTTGGTCCGTAGAGCATAAAACAAGTTTTTGATTTCCGTGGTCTACTCTACAACATCACACTTCCTATAGAAGGTGACCCTAGTTGCCTCTCCTACTTCCTTCACCAATACTAACCTCCAATTTGACTTAGTCAATCGAGCCGGATTTTCTCTCTTCCACACGACTTTGGGTCCTTCCTCACAATTACTGGCAGCTATCTTTGCCATGATACTTGGAAAACTGAAATTCCAGTTCCATACTAAGAATGTAATATGAAGTTTATTCAAGACTTTGATCCTTGCTATGATCTAATCGCCAAATTGCAAAACTCCTCACTGCAACTGCATTCTTAGTCTTCTTTGCCATGATTTTCTCTCTAAATCTTTGGCATTGGAAGACTATCCCCCTCTCCTAGACGCGACACTCTAACCCCTTCTGGACTTCATAAAATTTCACTCTCAATCTGCTTCTTGACACACACTATTGCAATACGACTACTCATAGGAACAGGATATCTACTTGATACATTTGATTTCCCCCTATGTAATCACAATTTTATAGTACTCCAAAGTGCAGTAGTTCTTCAATCAATTTCAAAATCTACTCCCACTTCTTCTACATGTTGGTTTCTTGTCATTGTCAAGATATTCTTCTCCTGTCTCCGCCGTTTCTTGAAGTGTACTTTCTTGCCTGGCCTGACACGTAGAGAGATTGTTACACCATCTTCATATCGACCTTTGCTTCTTGGTCCAAAGATCCCTTCTTTGGATTTGTCTCTTTGTAACCCTATTTGAGTACTTCCGGTTCCCGACCGAATGTCGACTTCTTCGAGTTTACTCCGAAGACACATAAGTCCATTCTTTCCTTTGTAATTTGGCTTCCTTAGAACACTTCTTCTTCAAAACTTTACAAAATAAAACAAAACAAAAAATGTGGGTACCACATTTGGGTACCTCCCTCAAATGTAAGCATCCCCGCGAACACCGACAGTAGATTCTTTATACAAAGTCGGGTCCGTGGTCCAATACTTTCTAACTCTCCACCCATTAATTTGATTATTTTTCTAAATTTATTTTTATTTTTTTACAAGAGTCTTTAGAGAATAAATTTAAATTTTTTATCAATTAATAAATATCATTTAAACCTGCTGAAATCTACTTTGTAAGAAATCCCAAATCTTCTAAAAGTTTGTGAAAAGTTATAATCTCTATATCCAAAATTGCCTACAAAAGATTATATTACTAAATCACATAACCTTTAATATTTTATGTAAATAAATTTATAATTAAAAATATGAAATTGATAATATCCAAATTTATTTAATAATGATAAAAATATAATTAAAATGTGTTAAAATAAGAAGATATGGATAACTTATGCACTCTAAATAAAAAGAGATTTGGTTGTTTAATTTGGTTTTATGTAATTTTCACCTTTTCTTAATAATTAGCCTTGCAATTTCACTATCAAAATTACATTTTGGTTTATGGATTCATTATATCATAGTATATTTTAATATCGATATCTATAAATATGAGGTATCAATTTATATCAAAGGTTAACATACCTTGCATTATCTTTTACTACAAATTAGATGTCTCTACATGCCTCAAACAATATAATCTATTCAGAATGAAATAATAAAATACTTTAAGTAGAAAAAATATGAGAAAAAAGTATTCTATTAGCTTTATCACAATGCTTGACTAAGTTTATTGAAAAATATAAATTTGAGTAAAGAAACTAACTTGCATATTCAAACTTAAGTAAAGTCACTTTGTATGATAAACTTTGATATAATCAATTTGGACTTTCCTTCACAGGTTCTCAATCAAATAAATTTTAAATTATGCGGATATTTGAAAACAGAAAACAAAACGGTGACTTGAATAGGCACAAGAACATCAATATTTAGCTTAAAGTCTAATATTTGATGGATACATTTCATCATGAGCTTTAAGTTTATCATTTATATATATTAACTTTCCTCTTTTTACATTTGAAACTTAAATGCAGGAATTTCTTGATAGATTTAAAGACAACTAAAATTTAAATATCTATATAAATAATATTTTTGTAATTGATCATAACTAGTTTTAAGGCAACTAAAATCTGAAAAGAGAAAATAAATAGGACAAAAGAGACTAAAAATTAAAGAGATTGTATTCCAAATACTAAAAATCCTCTATTCCAAATACTAGGAATCCTCTAGGGATATTTGATTTATTTTGAGATAGGTATAGGCTTGCTTGTTAGAAAAGTTTGAGAGTGATATCCTAAGCAAGTTAACTTCCTAATAAGGTTATTATATCCTTGTGAAAGTTACTCATCATACAAGTAAATAAGAAGATTCTTGAGTACCTTGCTCTACTATTTTGTTTAAGGAACTGCAAGATACCTTTTAAATATTCCTTTATGAAGTTTTCGAATTACTTTTTAAATCTGCAGTGATCTCTACTTGACAACATTTTATTCAATCATTCCATCTATTGTAATATATTTGAGATCTATAAGAAATTTACTTCGTCTAATTCTCTTTATAATATAATTTATTAATTTTATATAAAAATTAATATATACTCAATTATAATTTCATAATTTTAATCCTTTATATTTTTGTCTAAACTCTTTGATAGTATTTAAATAATATGAAGATTATGTAGAAGTCTCATATAGTAATGTGAAGCATGTAACCCTTCCAAAAAAATTGTTCGATATGTATCAAGGATAATTAGATTCATTGTAATGACATGGTGTCATTCAAATTTGTAATAACTTGGTAAATCCCATGAGTATTCAAGTTGGATATAACTAAAAATGAGATAAACATGTCACTACAATGATGGTCTACTATTTGGTATTTAACCTCTTGAGCAGAATCATTTCTTGAAGAGTGTCATCGCACAAAGCCCACTACTAAAAGATGCTTAAAGAAATCATGCTCTCTACAAGTCTAATCCAATTTATTCCTAAATGTGATGGTTTATTCATAACAAAGGTCACTTCGTCTCAAAATCTTCATCTTCTTTGATTGGATTCTGGATTGATGTCATTGAGACACTCATTCTATACCAAAAATTTTGTTCCTCTTGCAAAGGTCGTGCAAAGTACTATGGGATTCTACAAGTAGTATCCTTGAATGTACATACAAAGAGAGAGCATGATCTTTCAAGAGTCCAATCACCTTAAATGTGATTGGACTCTTGAAAAGGTGATGATGACTATAATTGTGAAGTAGTATTCTATCCTTCCCAAAAGGCACAACTCTGTAGGAGCATGAGATGGATCATGCTGCTTAACCTCTTGATCTTGTGATATTGTACAATGCCAAAGACTTGGTATCCTATCATTAGATCATCCTTGACTTCTTTAGAGCAACTACAGATAAATACTCTAGTCCCACACAAATGACTTCACTCCTCAAGTGCTTTTGATACTATGCCAAGATTCCTCATATCTACTCAATTAAGCATGAAATTGCCCATTCATACATAGCATAGATGAATATACGTAGACTAACTTAAAAGGTCTTGATGGTATAAACATCATTTACTACAAAAGAAGGATGCATCAAATGAACCCCATGAATATTCAGTCAAAGCCTTTTATACTTGTCCTACATAGCCACCAAAGAGATCCAATGGCTACAATGTGCAATTACATCTATGCTTCTTTAATCTTATCTTTATAGTTATCCAATCTTAAGTACATGTGACTCATGTGGAATGAATTATCCGTAGAATGATGCTTGAGTTGGTGATAGTTAGCCAAATTTGGAGAACATTCAAATTGGCAAGAAGAAAAGCCTCATTAGGGCATTTAGAGGCTTTGAAGTATAGGAATATGGGCTAGAGAGGCTATGAGGCCTAGAGGGCCAACAAGCTAGCTTGTTGGCATGAGGCTAACTGGTTTAGTTGAATTTTTTGTAGTTGTTTGGCAATATCTACCCTCTCTTCAAGTATGTGTATAACAAGGTTTGAATCCCAAATCTATAGTTCTTAGATTAGTGTCCTAGTCAACTAGTCCACCCTCACTTGTTATCTTTGTGACTAGTAGATTCATACATATACTCATGTAGCTTTGGCTAGGAGAGGATGTTTGATCCCATCCTTGGTGATCCTAGTTACATAGGAGTATACAAACATTCTTATTATATCAAATGCCAAATGGTGGTAGAGTTAGTTTGGTTTTGATTTGTGAGATGAAAGGTCATTGTTTAAGTTCTTATGATTGGACCTCCCATTGTCCATTTCTTGTTTGTACACCATGTTTGTTTGAGGTGCCATAATATTTAGAGCATTGGTGTTCTAGTGAGGCTGGAGTAATGACCAATCATAATGCTTAATTTTCTCTTTGGTGAGGTAGAAAGTGATGGCCTACAGATCATTAGAGTGCATGTTGTGATGGGACATTACAAGTTGCTCTTCCTTTTAGTGTAGTTGTCATAGTTAGAATTACATCAGTTGGTGGTGGCACTTGGTGGTTATAGTTGTAGTTTAGAGTATGATAGAGTTCTTTGGGGATTCTAGAGGAGATTTTGCTATGATGTGTAATGGGTTTACATGGAATGGCATTTAGTAATAATCCAAACCTCATGTCCTAGTGAGTGAGTAGATTTATTCTAGTTTGGAGTTTGACATGGAAGCTAATTCAATTGAGAGTGCACCTAGTGTGTATGCACTATTGTTGTGGGACATGGACAAGATTCATGGAGTCTCCAAGAGCTCTAGGTAGTACTCTATTATAGTGTGTAACATTGAGTTGGATGACTTCATCCAAGAGTTTGATAATTAATGAGATCTGTAGTAGATGTGGAACCCAAATTTTTTTCACACCCTCCATGGCATGGAAAGGGTTGTTCCAACACTTGGAAGGTTCACCAATGGATGACTACCATGAGTTCAAAAGATCTCATTTGTAAAAGATTGAGCTATATAGATAATATTAGCTTCCAAACTACATCTCCATCACTTCAAGCTTGATTTCTTAGGGTAGATCAACAATACCCATGAGTTTTAGGTCTAGTATCATTGGTGTATCTAGTGGATGTGCACTAGTTGGAGATGGTGCTACCACAAGTGGAGGTAATGCTTTAAGAAGTAGTGCAATATTGGGGTTAAACCCCATGGTAGAGTTCTTCGAATGCTTGAGGCCAAACTACCAAGGAGTGCAGATTGACAAGTTGAAGAGCTTGTATGAATTCTGATAGAAGGCTATAGATATTTTATGCAAGGCATACACTTGCATGAGATGGTTGATTAGTTTCACTCAAGGAGTTACTAAGGCCCAAGCAGTCCAATTTTGGTATGGGATATTAAACAAGGAGGTGTGATATGGAGTACATGATACAACATTATTGTAGGCTACCTCACAAAATTTGGTGATTGTCTTTGATTTAGCTGAGCATATCAAGCTCAACATAGTGGAGGAGAGAGTGGTGACATTTGGATTTTGTAAAGAGACCTCATCCACAATTGTTACTTCTTCTAGAGTGTAGTAGAGTGCACCATACCATGTTGGCTTTTGAAGCAAAGTGGACAACCTTGATCCTATGGAGCAAGTGGAAGGTCTAATGTACCTAGACCTTTACTATCATTTTCTTATCAATAGCAACTAGTGGGTGGTGGGTTTTCTTGTTGGACTTGTGGTGGACCTCACCACAGGAGAGAGAGAGTGCCCCAAGGTAGTGGGCATGATACTTGTGGAGTGCTATAGCCAACTCAGAGATAGTGTGACCATTGCCACAAATTTAATCATATTAGTGATCAATGCTTTGACCTCTACCCTAATTTATAGAGTGGTAGGGTTGCTATGGTAGGTGGTAGAGGAGCTCCAAATTATGGAGGACAAGGTAGTAGAGAACCTACACTTGGTAAGGACCCAATATCTACCCTTGCTTTTGATATAGCCATAACTACTTGGATTGAGCAATTGGAGTAGAGATTAGCTAACATGGCTATAACTCAAAGGAGATCACATTCAAGTGTTGAGGCTTCCACCTCTTATGTTGGTAATAAAGATGTGCTTGATATTTTATGCAGATAAGTACAGTTAGATGAATTTGCCATAGTGACTAGGAATGCAATGTGTGCTCTTGAGCCTAGAGTAGCATTAGTAGAGTTGGACTCACAAAGAAGAGAGGTTGGTAGATAGGTCAGATTTCCCTAGTCTTTCACACTCTCAGAGGTACTATAGATGACATCCATGGCTCCTAGATATCCTAGTGTAGGTGTGGTAGGTGGTGATAGAGTGCATGATAGACTAGATACTAATCCATCATCTGCTATTACATAGACTGAGTCTATCATGATGTTGGGGGTTCAATTGATTATGTGCTCCTCTTTGTTTTTAGCCAATAACATGTTTACATTTGTAATTTACCTAGATCCAATGTTTAGGTTCGCTACCATAATTTGTGAGAGTAGAGATGATGTGGTTCTTATTTCTAGATCAAAGATGGTTGATGGTATATTTGACTTGGTTGATGAGCATAGACACGTTCAACTACCAATGGTTTATAGCAAGCAACAATTGCTAGGTTGGAGGAGTTACAAACTAGACTTGCATTTGAGGGAGCTTGGTTCAAAATTGGAGTTCTGCTATTGGACAACCAAAGTAGGATTTTCCACTTGGTAGGACCTTCAAGGAAGGTCTATACACCTTACAGGATCTTATTTGACTTTGGTACACAACTCCTTATGTTGAGGAAGGTTGTAGTTATCAATCTTGGGCTATGGAAGACCAATGTAAAGATGTGTCCTTTTCATATCCAAACATCTCTAGGGGTAGTTCTACATAGTACATCACATGTATGGAGCTCATTTTTAGATTTAGCCCAATCATCCACATAATAGCTCTATGGTGAGAGCTCAAGCCATTGTGAGAATAGCACAACAGTGCCCATATAATGTGCTAGTGGGCACTCCAATACCAAGGGAAATTCACAATCCTTGCAAGTTGAGAGCACTCAAGAGAAATCAGTACTCAAGAGAAGTGCAGATCTAAGGATCTTATAGCTCAAGAGAGAAAAACACAAAGTGATATCCTTCACCTCAAAGGAAAAATAGAACTAGACTATTGACTGACCTCTCAAGACAAAGAGGATCTATCGTTTGCAATAAGATGAGAGTAGTCACCAGATCAAAAAACTCTTCCTCAAAGAAGGCAAGATTGCTTTGTAAGTCAAACTCACATTTGAGGCATTAGTTGATTTCAAAGAATCTTATCCAAGAGCATTGTCATCATTGATCAACCAAATGGAAGGTTCTCTTGACCTTGAGTGAGACTTCCTTGATCCTTCTTCTCCTAGAGTGAGTCTTATTCCAAGTGTGCAATTTATTTACAAACCAATAGTGAGTCATGCACCTTTCACAAGGTAGAATTACCAGAAGTTCAAAGGGAAAGATGAGGACAAAGACCTAGATACCTAGATAGATTCTTGAAGAAGTTTGAAGCTATCTTCGTGGCCAATAAAAAAAACACAAAAGTGGAAAAGCTTTAAAGATTTCCCAATTTGCTATGTAAGGAGACAAGGAATTGATATACACATATCGGTAAGCATCTTAAGAATATGGAAGATTGGCCAACAATAAGAAGATTGTTCTTGGAATGCTTCAGGGAACTAGACAATGATGCCAATGTCTTTGCTACTCTCAACAGTTTGGAATGGAGCAAAACCAAGAAATTAAGGGACCACATGGAAAGGTTCCAAGGTCTACTTAAGTGAGTGCCTAGGAGAGGTGCAACCTTGGGTTACTCAGATGCTCAAACAATGGCATGGTTCTTGGGAGGACTACCTCCCAAACTATGAGTCTTTGAAAAGGAGCAAGACCATGACACTCTGGGAGGAGTCATCAAGTCCTCAGCACTACATGAATCAGACTGGATGACTCCTAAAAGGAAAGCTTCTCAAGGGCAAATCACCACAAAGAAGCCAACAAAGAGATCAAGCCAAAGATCACCTTTGTTGCCATTTGACTTGACCAACATAGACAATTTTTCACTATCCTCTTCACAAGATGTGAAGGAAAAAAGGAAGGAGTGGAAAGGTGCTTGTGGGCCAAAGGTAGACACAACTCCAAATCACCTTCTTGGTTGGGATTGAAGTTAGAAAAACTCATCAAGGAGTTGGTAGACTTCAAAGTGCAAATGAATGGTGCAAAGGAAAGAAGGAAGCTCCCCTTTGTATACACAACCCAACAAATTGTGCACTCAAATTATGGAAAGCTAGGACATGTCAATACTAAATTTTTTTCTAACCTTTTGTTGTTGTTCTTCCTTTGTACATCAAATAGAATGGGTTTTTGGAATGGGAAAAGCTAGAATATTATGTGAGGAAGATGAGCAAGTCTTTGTGATCTAGGATGTACTCTTGCCTTACCTCGACTACCTCCTATAGATATGACTTGTTACACACCTCCATAACAAGGTGCTAATGAACCACCAAGGAGGGCTGTACCTCCCATGTAGTCCAACCATGGATGTGTGTTACAATTATGGAACAACTGGTCACTATGTGTCAAGCTATTTCAAACCTAAAAGACCACTCCCATGTAACTTGTTGTGTGGTAATTTTCAAGCTCCAAGCCATATTAGGTGCAATTGTCCGTGTCCTCCTTTTTCAAGATCACTTGTGAGATTGGACCTTATCCTCTTCCTACCAAAGGAGATATAGATGTTCCTTACATGAGCCTAGAAGAGGAAAAGACAAATGACCCAATACTATTAGACAAGGATGGATGGCCTAATTTGGAGGTAAACCAAGTAAAAACACATTCAACCAAGAGGTTGGCCCATAGCACTTCCTCCTATGATACCTCAAAGCACCAAAAGACAAGGAAAAGAGCCATGCTCAACTTAAGAATATTCTCTCTAACAAAGAAGCAAGACTACTAACCAAGATCAAGGCCAATGCAAGACATAAGGAATCCACTAAGAGGATAAAGCTAGATTCCAAAGAGACTCTCATTCCCATTGAGGATACCAATACAAGTGCTAACTCTCAATATGCTGCAGATATCTAAAAGTAAGTCCAAAATTTCATAGACTAAGAATTGCGGAAGATCGAAAGAGAAAGTTAGGACAGAAAGGTGGAACCCTTGTTGGCAAGTACTATGGTAGCTCAATTTCAAGTCACTATAGTATAATTGGTAAGAACAGGTTTTTCCCTCAAGGATACAGGTTGGAAATGGCTAAAACAAGACAAATAGGGTCACAATGAAAACAATCTATTATTTTATGTTTAGTCTCTTTGGTAACATCATTCATAGAAGAGAGTAATGTCATCCAAATCAGTGACACTACAAATGTTACAAAATCTATTCTCTTATGTGCTTAAGGGTTGAATTTAGAGCATTCCTAAGAAAGAGTGGGCTCATTCAAAACAAAGGTCACTTTGTTCTAGAGCTACTTCATTGATCATCCATTTGAGCCTCAAAGTGCCAAGGTGAGATTTATAGGAGCTATAATTTGTACAATACCCCTGCCACAAGTCATAAAAAAATCATCCCGCTACAATACCGCACAAAGGAAGTTTGATAACTTTGCAAACTAAACAAAGTGGAAGAAGTTTATAATTTACATCACTTTGAAGACTATGACTATAATGCCATGTTCTATCCTTCCCAAAAGGCATGAGGTTATGGGTGTCAGCAATGATTCATGCTACTCAATCCTATCTCAAAGTTTTACTTGATGAGATGTTGAGGCTATGTAGGCCTATTTCCATATTATTCCTAACTCTAGCTAAAATCCTAAAGAGCCACTCTCTAGTTCTTCATGAATGTGTCATTGCACGCCAATGCCTAGGTTCATCCTTCAAGATTTGTCATTCCTAAACCAATTGAGCACACAATCATTCATTCAAAGGGAAAACTAATATGCAAATGCTGACTCATGAGTCTTGATGGTATAATATTTGTATTTACTTGCGAAAGAAGAATGCACCAAATGGACCCAATGAACATCAGGCCTAAACCTTTTATATGTTTCTTACTTGGCTGTGGAAAGATTCAATGGCTACAATGGATAGAAATTTCTTAAGTACATCTAAACTGCTCAATCTTGATCATATCTTAGTCTAACCTTAAACCTAATGGCAATGGTAGGTAGCCATAGTTGTAATCACACATTCAAGGATCATTTTCTGCTAACAAACCATTACAACATATTGAGCTAGCCTAGATACACATCTACAAGTTATATACATATACAAACTTCCTAAAGCTACATAAACAAAGGTGTTGACAATCTGTACAAAATAAAGTCTTCTTGTTAGGTGATGAAAATCACCATGACTATCTTGTAAGAAGAGGTTCCAATGTTATTTCCCAAGAGGAGGGGCAAGTGGCACTTGGGTCAAACTCTTAGCTCCTTGGTAGATGAAACAAGGTCTACAAGCTCCTTTTGATAGCCCTCCATGATTTGTTTGAAGCTTGACCGGATCTCCTTGAACTTGGCATTAATGTGGGTCTGGAGCTTTGTAGACAGATTTAAGTTGCTCATTTGAGTACAACTTCCTCTCCATTATGTTGATTTGAGTGAGCAAATCCTTTGCCTTTGTCTGTTGGGAGGTTTTGTTGGACATGTGCTCCCATTGACTAAGTAGTTGAGTGGTCATATGACTGATAGTGGTGAGTAGCCCTGATTGTTTGTTCTCCAGTTTGGTTTCTTTAGCACTCAAGTCATTGGTCATCTCTTGATGAATCCACTTGTCTTGCTCCAACACCTTCTCTTATTGTCATTTTAGATTGGTAGATAAGTTGGAGATGTGGGTCTCAGTCAATTTCTTAAGATTGTTATATTAGGTCTCCACTACCTTTGCCTTTGCTTCTGCCATCTCCAGCTTGCTTTGTAGCTTTATGAGTTTGTCTTCCTGATTTTCTATCTCCTCCTTGTGTTGACTTCTTTGTTGTAAGACTTGTAAGCTTTAATCATCAACTTCCTTCTTCAAGCCGTGGATTAACTTATCATACTCCTTTGGCTGTTTTAGTTCTTCCCTTTGAAACTTGTCTAGGCACCTCTCACTTTCCTGTCCTTTTTGTTTGTCTGGGTTTGGACAAGGTGATGCAAGTGGCAGATGAGGGTCATTGGTTCCTTTATTTTTGGATCCAACTTTTGGTATATTGGCAGAAGCTCTTCCAAAGCTTCCATTGCCAACATCACAATGTGAATGGTGTAGGCCGCCATAAGCCAAGGTAGAGAATCACCATCCTTGCCCAATTGTCTTTAAGGCCTTCTTTGTTCTAGGTGTAGGATTCTTGTCATGGCTTGGGAAGGTTGCCTCCTTTGCTTTGTGAGCCAAGGCTGCTTCCTTGTTCTTGCATGTCTTCTTATCATTGGTTGGAGGTATACAATTGGTAATGATATCACCCTTGTTCATTTGTCCTTTATGTATTGGGCTTAATGGGATTTTTCCATCAAATTTTGTTGGGCTTTGGCAAGATGTCCTCACCTTGTTGTTGTTAGTGCCCTTGACAATATTTGCCCTTAGACAATTTTTTTTGTTCTCCATTTTTCTCATAGATTGAGCTCCTCTCAAAGTGAAGAGTGGAGTCATCGTTGCAAGGACATATTCTGTAGTTGTCTTCTTCCCCTTGCCTATTGTATGCATTTTTTTTGTTAGGCAAAGGCAATGAGTATGCCTCATCATTTGAATCCTACTCCATTTTGTTCTACTACAAGAGATGAGATTCATGTGAAAGACTCCTTGCTCCCTAACTTTGCACTCTAAGTAACCTTGGCATTTCATTTTTTTGCTGCCTTGCAATGGAGATCTCTCTCAAGACGATTTGTATGACGTGGTTTTGCTCCCACTATTCTCTGACAAATATTCCAACTCCTGAGGTTATTTTGGTTCTTCACAACCTGAATTTTTGCACAAGCCACTAGTCTTTTGTTGAATCATAATAGTCTTACATGTCTCCACCACTTGCATGAACTTCCCAATGTGGGCATATTCTTCATCTGCCTCTTGGTATTTGGTAATCTCCTTTGGCAAGTCAGGATCTCCATTTGAATTAAGTTGGATGATGTAGGTGGAATGGGAACTTCTCCTTCTCCTCATTCATCAAAAGGTTCATTCCAATGTAGAAGTGAACAATGAGGGGAGCTGGTTTTGCTTTACATAGTTCACTTTTTTAAATGAAATAACCACATTAATGTTTTGGTAACTATGCAACAAGTTTGGTCCTTCATGCCTTCAATTTTATGCTCATTTGTAGATTTTTCCCCAACAAACAAGTCACTGATCCTTTGCTTCAATTTTTTGTTGGGTGAATTGTGCAGGGTATTAATATGAATTTCCCCAAATGGGGAGCAACCAGTACCAAACACATGCTATCAATGATCGTCTATCCACATCATGGGATATCCTCGTAAGGACTTCCCACTCAAGTTCTTGGTATTATAACAATTTTTTGCAACATGGCTCCATCTACAAGACCCAATCCCACATCAAGAAGTCCGTTCTCCTCTTCTTGATATAGTTTGTGTGGCAATATAATCCATGTTTGGAAATCTCATGTGGGTTGCTCAAGATTTCTACCACCTTGCTTCTCTTTATTTTGATTCCTCTCTTGGGGATTTATCTTATCATGGTTAAATATTCCAATTCAAACAACGATGCAATTCCTACTCCATTTTATGATTTTGTATCTTGTGCTCCCAACATTCCAACCAAATTAGTAACTTTGTGTTGGAAAATGTTTGCACAATGTCACAAGTGATGGCAGTCATGAAGAGAGAAATGCAAGAAGAGGAAAAGTGAAAAGTAAAAACCAAAAAATAGAAATGCAAAAAGGTTCACCTTATAGGGTGGAGTTTACTTCTTTATAGTGAAGGGTTGCAATCATCCATCGCACACGTGAAACTTGGCATAAAATGGTCACCGATGGTTCTTTGGCATTGCACATTTCTTTTTGCATTACATGATCTTGAAATGGTAGTGGAAATTGGCAAAGTTTTGTATGTGTTAGAAATTTTTCATAACCCCATTGTCCCTCAAAACCTCGTAGTGGTGTGGTTTGTTTAGTTTGGGAAGCTTCTGCGTAAGCCTTATAGAATGTAAACAAAATGGATTTGATTACAACATGAATCTAGTCTCCTTCTCATTGGGTGTTTGTGGGGAGTCCATTGTGTTTAGGCATCCTGCATCCTTGTATTGTAGGGGTACAACCTCCTGTGAATCTGCTCTTCTTACCAAAAAACACTTCTAGACGTATGGTTTGGACTATTTATATGAAGAAAAGCAACAAAAAATTGGGGCTCATAACAAAGAAAAAAGGCGACCACATAGGAAAAACGAAGGATGGGAAGACCCCATCAAGCCGTACAAGGGAGAGACAAAAAAGGTAACATGGAGCTAAGCCCCAGTAGAGTCTATATGAGAAATCTCCCCTACCGCACCTAAGATATTTGAGCTATGCAAGTTGTATGGTCTACACACAACTGGAGCATCCGAAGAAACATCACCTAATGTTATTGCTCTCCTATGGATTGCACCAGCCACTGCTCTCTATAGAGCAATGGACACACGCTGTCTAAAATATGCTACAAAGTATGAGAGTGAGAGTGGTACCTCCTGATGCCTAACATGATAAGCTCTCCCGCACTCCCTGACAAATGTGTCAAATGCCGTGTCCATCGCTCCATATAACTCCAAGGCTAGAGGAACAAAGAGGTGACCTCGTTGCATGCCCCTATACTTGGAGACCTTGCGACTTGCTCCTGCACTCGCCGCCCATCCAGGGGGATGGGTAATCACTCCCTCCAAAACTGTATCCCGCGTAGGGTCCGTAACCACGACATCCGCTACTGTCACCTGATCATCTTGGACCAAGTATAAGTCTGCCCTGACATGTGTCGTCTGCAAGGCATACGAACGCTCCCTCCAAGCCAAGTATCCACTCTCTCGTGCCATAGCAAACACTTTGTCTCTAATGGCATCATGGGTAGCTATCCTCTGTCCTCCAAAAGGACACCGTGTCATGTGGACCAGTGCTGCATCTAGTGTAGAGCCACACTCACAAGTGAGTAATGAAGATGCAGATGGGTGGACCAAACCTAGGCAAAATCTCATCGCTTTAGAGAAAGTAGCTGGTGTGAGTTGGAAAGCCCTAATGCACGATCGAGCTAGGATCCAAGAGCCTGCACCCTTGCCAAAGCAAGAGCGTAGACGCGCTCTAGTAGCCTGAGGAATGGACGAGTCTACTAAGAGAGAATGTAGCGTATGCTCATACTGTCGCTCCATCAAGGAAGAATGTAAACCTTTTGTAAACCTTTTTGCTCATAACAAACTGGGTTGTGATAAGTACACTCAATCATAAGGAATATTTGCAGCCAAACAAACTTGAGGCCAAAGGCTCATCCACAAAAGATTTGAAGACATAGATTTGAGGCCAAGCACTCCAATCCCAAGACCACTGGTTGCATACTATGGAAACATAATACTAATTATGATAAGAAATCTGAAATGTAGCAAAATTTACCATTTGTAACTTCTCAAAAATTAGATTTATCATAATATTAAAATTTTAAACTATTTGATTAAGTATATTATTCATCTTTTTCGAATACAATGATATACTTTTACTAGAAATTATGATTTATAAGACACCATAAGTTTGATATTAATTTTAATTAATGTTGGACCAATAAAGTTTGAAAGTAAAAAAGTGTTGATTGCTCAATTCTAAAGTAATATTTTTACCAAATTACTTTGAAACTAAGATATAAAAAATGAAATATTTATTTATTTATGATTAAAAAATAAAAATATGCTATATTATGATTTAACTAAATTAATTTCATCTCTTATATAGGAATAAAAACTTAGTATATAATCTTAATTTTATTAAAAACAATATTTACATTTTTCCTCAAACTTAAATAATTAAATTTGAGATATTATTATGTAAATTAGATCAAGTCTTGAAATTTTGAACAAAAGAAGACTTCTGAAACTAGTTTTAAGTATTTTGAAGTGCTTTGAGAAGTTCAAATATTTATATTGTTATATAATAGTTCAAAATTTATTATATAAATATGAAACCTTCTTAAGCTGATCAAATTTAAAGAAAGTCACATTAGTATAAGACTATCAATATTAAGAAATGAATGAAATGTTTGAGTTTTTAAAGTAGTCAACTATTTGAGCATTTGAAATTGTGTGCTACTTATAAGCACAAATTTCTTGTACTTAATTTTGTACTAAATTGACACTCAACTTATGTTTTGCATAAACCTAATTCTTTCAAGTATTAAATTTTTCTAATTTTTTATAATCCAATGCTCCATTTTCAGAGCTTGATATTTTCTTAAGTTTATTTTATTTTAAACTTAAGTTTTGTATAAGAATTGATCTCAAATTAAGTAAGTTTTATCAAATAAATCCAAAACAAATCAGTTTTTTATATACTTGTCTAGATTATTGATGTTCATAAATATTTTTTTACATGATTTAGAATTTTACTTATTATATAGGTCAAGTTCCTTCTAATATGCTTTAACTTTTAAATAAATGGATTTATTTTTAATGATATAAAAATTAAATTGATATTTAAATTGAGTCTATAATTTTAAATATTTTTTCATTTTAATTTTAATATATAATTTTAATTTTAATAAAATTTCCATATACATGAGAAAATAATAATAATAATAATATATATAATAAATTTTATTTTAATTATTGTATCAAAAATGTTAATGTTAATTAATTTTAATTATAATATTCCAATAATATGAATAATAAATTCTTGCAAAGATAATTTTTCCAAAGATATTATTATCATACATTTCACTAATCTATATTATATTTCATTTATTTCTCCATAATTTGAATTACTACTAAAACTTCTAATTTAATTTATTAAATAAAGATTCCAAATATAAATAATTATTATAAATAATATAAATATTTATTTTTTAATAAAATTAACAACATTTAACTTTACACCAAAATATACATGTATTAGACTATTTATTCATCTTCTTTTTAGTGATTTTAAACTAGGTTACTCTAGTTTGGTTAGTATGTCTTACCATACATAAATGACATGCAAAGTGTAGTTGATCAAGAAAGTACATTAAAAAGCAGTATCTTATCATAATATCTATTCAAGAATGTGAAGTGCAGATTGAGATCTGTTCTCAGTAGACCAAGTGTAAGAATTGGAACTTACCTAGTGGCAACATAGAGTTTGGGATACATAGATCTCTTGTTTTTGTGGCATATTAAAGGTTCTTTGAGCAAAATTGGCTTACTGAGAAGTTCTTTCATCGTTTCTTGTTGTTGAAGTCCAAATTTGGATAAAATTCTTGCTATAGTTCTTTTCACGTATTGGGCTTAATGGGATTTGTATGATGTGGTTTTGTTCCCACTATCTTTTGACAAAGATTCCAACTCTTGGGCTTACTTTTGTTTCTTCGAGCCTAAATTTTTGCACAAGCCATTGGTCTTTTCTTCAATTGTAATGGAGTTATATGTCTCCACCATTTGCACAAACTTCCCAGTCCATGTATATTCTTCATCTGCCTCATGGTATTTGGTGATCTCCTTCAACAAGTTGGGGTCTCTATTGAAGTAAGCTAGATGATGTAGATGGTGATATCATTCGGCGAGTTGGGGTCTCCATTGAATTAAGCTAGATGATGTAGGTGGGATGGGAACTTCTCCTTCTCCTTGTCCATCAAAAGGTTCATTCCAATGTAGAAGTGGATGATGAAGGGGGCCCTGATTGTGGCAGAACCTTCTATCATGTCTTCCAAGAGTTTGATGACATGGTCAAAACATCATGGCCCAACTAATTGGCTTTTGCTCATGTACTATATGGAAGAAGATTGCCTGGTTTTGGTTGACATAGTTCATTCATTTTGAATGAAATAGCCATATTATTATTTCAGTGACTCTGCAGCGAGTGTGGTCCTTCATATCTTTGATTTTGTACTCATTTGTAGATTTCCCCCCAACAAACAAGTCATTGATACTTTGCTTCAATTTTTTGTTGGGTCAACTGTGTTGGGTATCAATATGAACTTTTGCAAATGGGGAGCAACTAGTTCCCAATATGTGCTATCAGTGATCCTCCACCCACATCGTAGGATATAAGTATAAGGACTTCCCACTCAAGTTCTTGGTATTATCACAAATTTCCTATTAGTGGATAATTAATTGAAAAAATAAAACACATAAAATACATATAATATATATAGAACACATAAAACACATATAATATATAGAAATATTCATGTATTCTCTGATAGATATTTGATTTATAATATTGGGTGTTTCTTTGATAAATTAATACTGGACTATATAAATGTATATATAGTTTTATCCATATAAATATTTAAGCTTTTGAAACTAAATATTTGAAGAAAAAATCTCTTAAGGAAATACATTTTCAATAAATAGGTAAACATAATATTAAGACTTTATAACTTAACTAAAGTTTTCTATAAAAATTTAATATCATTTTTTGACAAATATATCATCTTTTTGCATTGTTAAATTCACCTTCTCAAGAAAAAAGTGGCACATAAAAGGTGTCAATTTAGCAATGTGAGGGTGAATTTAGCAATTCCCTTATTTCATAGAATTAATATACATACTATTAGTTGGTATATATACTATAAGTTATCTAAATCTCTCATTTTTATATCAATAAAATATCTAATAATAAATAAATGTGTCAATAAGTAAATATTATAATTGAGGTAGTAATTATATATATATATATATATATATATATATATATATATATATATATATATATATATATATAAAATTCATTCACTTCACACTTCTGAAATATATATTAAGTATCAGATAATTGTAATATACTCCAAATAATAATAATACACATTTTAACATCAAATTTCTATGTACTTATGTTATACATCAAAATAGTTCTTAATTTCACAAAGTAAAAATATTATAATTATAATATTCTACATCTTATGGTTTTATTTAATATTATTGGAATTAAAATATAAATATAAAATAATTTTGAGTTAAATCTTCTTTGTTTTGTTGTGTGAAAAGATCTTCTAATCATTTTACTTTTGGACTCTATTTTTATTTTATTTTATTTTTTTCTAGTTAATTTTTATAATAAAATATCCAGATTAAATACCACTAATTTCCTTTTAGTCCATTATGGAACATACACAATTTCTTTCAAGGCCTAAAGGCCATATTTCCGTGCATTGCCTAGGAAAGGCCTCCGGCTAGATTAAAATGATTCATAATAAAAAGAAGATATTACAAAAATAATTTTTCAAATAATTTTTCTATAAGTATCAAATAATACAAGAAAAAATTGCATAATAACCTAATTATAATTATGACTTAATGTGGAATATTTCATTTTAGCTCATAACTTTACTCTTACTAATTTTACTTGGATATCTAAGAATGACAAAGTATGAGTCTTCCTTTTTCCTTCTTCTCTTTTATATGTATGGACATCTTGTATTCTTTCTTTGTTTCAGTCTAAATTCACCCATGAGCAGATCTATATTATTAAATAAAACATATATTCGATCAATAATCTATAACGAAATCTGAATTGATAGAATCTATGTGTATTTAACAAAAATAATAAATTTTATTCTAATAGTCACTTATTTATCAAAATATTATAATATATTAATAACAAAGATAACTGTAATAAAAAAAATTTCTTAATTTATTTTTAGCATTGGATATCCATAAAATCACCTTTTGTAATTAATTAATACTTCTAAACTATGTGGAATTTATCAATAATTATATAATTGACCTGTTTTATCTTACAAGTAGATGAAAAGAAAGATTTTTCAAAAATTTATTCATAAATTGAACTATATATAGTATGGATATAATATAAATATATAATATATAGTTAAGGTTCTTTGAAGTATAATGGAGCTACCACAAACTTAATGCTTATTTAAGACATGTATATCGAACCAATGAAACAAACTAAAATTCAAATATCTGTTGTACATACTTATTTATCCCCTATTTTAGATGATTTAAATTTTTATTTCTCTTTCCACCAAGATAAAGTAACTTTTACTAGAATTGAATTCTTTAAACTATATACTGGTCGCATAATATGAAAACATAACACTGATGATGATAAGAAATCTGAAATCTAGCAAATTTATCATTTATAACTTCTCAAAAATATATTATTAGATTTATCATAATATTAAAATTTTTATTTACTTGACTGAGTATATTATTCATCTTGTTTGAATACAATGATATACTCCTACTGAAAATTACAATTTATAAGACACCATAAGTTTGATATTAATTTTAATTAATTACCAGTAATGTTTTAAAGTAGACAAGCATTGATTGCTAGATTCTAAATTAATATTTTTACCAAATTAATTTGAAAATAAGATAAAAAATGAAAGATTTATTTATGATCAAAAAATAAAAATATGCTATATTTATGATTTAACTGAAATAATTTCATCTGTTATATAGGAATAAAAAGTTAGTATATAATCTGAATGTTATAAAAAATTTATTTATATTTTTCCTCAAACTTAAATAATTAAATTTGGGAATATTATTTAGTAACGTATATCAATTCTTGAAAGTTTGAACACAAGAAGACTTTTGAAACTAGTTTTAAGTATTTTGAAGTGCTTTGAGAAGTTTAATATTGTATATAATTCTATAATAGTCTAAAAATTATAATATAAAGATGAAACCTTATTAGCTGAATCAAATTTAAAGAATATCACATGAGTATAAGATCGTCAATATTAAGAATGAATATTTGGGTTTTTAGAGCAGTCTGCTATTTGAGGATTTGAAATTGTTTGCTACTTATAAGCACACAAATTCTTACTTGACACTCAACTTGGGTCTCCAAAACCCTAATATTTCAAGTGTTAATTTTTTTTTAAATCCAACGCTCCACCTCGTGAGCCTGATGTTTTCTTAATTTAATTTATTTAAAATTTAAGTTTTTATGAAAATTAATCTAAAATTAATTAAGTTTTATCAAATCAGTCTGAAACAAATCAATAGCTCTTATATACTTCTCATGCAGACTCTATTGGGGCTTAGCCCCATGTTACCTTTTTTGTCTCTCCCTTGTATGGCTTGATGGGTTCTTCCCATCCTTCACTTTTCATACGCGGTCAGCCTTTTACTCCTATACTTCTCTAGACTATTGATTTTCTTAATTAATTATTTGTATGATTTAGTGTTTTACACACACACACACACACACACACATATATATATATATATATATATATATATATATATATATATATATATATATATATATATATATATATATATATATATATAGGTCAATTTCCTTCTAAAATGCTTTAATTTTTAGATATATTGATCATATATTTTGATGATATTAAAGTTAAAATAATATTTTAAATTTGTTATTTAATATTTAACTATATTTAATATTATATCAGTTTAATTTGATGGATAAAATTTCAAATTATGCATAAAATTAATTAAAATAATAATTTATGGAAACATATAACCAATTTCATTTCAACTATTGTATCAAAAGTCATGACTGTAAATGTATTCTAAATATAGTCTTCCAAGAATATTAATACAAAATTCTAAAAATATAGTTATCATACATTTCACTACTTTATATTATAATTTAGATATTCTTCATAATTTTTGGTTATTAAAAATCGGTATTTAATTTATTATAATAAAAGATACCATAGATATTTATTTATTTATTGTATATAAACTTAAAAATATTTAACTTTACACCAAAATATACGTTTATTAGACTATTTATTCATCTTCTTTTTAGTGATTTTAACTAGATCGCTCTAGTTTGGTTAGTACGTTCTTACCGTACTTAAATGACAATATGCAGAGCGTAGCTGGTCAAGAAAGTATATTAAAAAGCAGTATCGTATTATAATTTCTATTCGATAGTGTGAAGCTCAGATTCAGATCTGTTATTAGTAGAGCAAAGTGTAAGGATTGGAACTTATCCAGTTGCAAGAGAGAGCTTGGGATACAGAGATCTCTTGTTTTTGTGGCATATTAAGCTCGAGGGAGCTTAGGATGAAGAGATCTTATTCTTAGTAGAGCAAGTGTAAGAATTGGAACTTATTCAGGGGCAAGAGAGAGCTTGGGATCCAGAGATCTCTTGTTTTGTGCACACTAAAGGTTCTTCTAGCAAAATTGGGTTATTGAGAGTTTCTTTCATCGTTTCTTGTTGTTGAAGTCGGAATTGGGATAAAATTCTTGTTATAGTTCTTTTCAGGTTTAAAGTGTTGTTCCTTTCTGTATGTTCTCTTACTTGATCCATCCGGATCTCAAGTGCAGAAAGTTCAGAGCGCTGAGAAACAGCTGAGAACATTAGCAATTACGAAGCAAAGAAGATCATCATCGCGATGTACATCATGAACGTTAGAATTATGAATAATAAACAAAATAGTTCCTTCAGTAAGCACGAGAAATTGGATCAGGATACATCTAAGTTCGTTGTGCTGCACAGACATTACAGCTCATGCGATACAATGCGCGACGTGCGGGAAGTATAGATTCATTCCGGAGAAAATCAAACTACGAGAACATCAGAGAAAATGTAGTCAGCAGCAGGGGTGTGTGAAGATGCGCTGCAGTAGAATGCTAATGCAAACTGAGAAGTTCCAGATGAATTTGAGCACTCCTCAAAATATATATTAGTTACAGATAAGTTAAGGATCCCAACAACGCCTGCAGGTTGGGAACGCACTGTTCATATACGAGAAGCTCCAAGATGTCGCCAATTGTCAAATGTCTACTATTTCGCTCCGCCTTGGACATGTTCCCTATCTAATCGACGACTCAGGTCAATCAAAGCGGTCAAAAGATGCCTCCTATCCCTCTGCGCCTGTTAAGATTATTAATTAAGACAGAAATTGGTTCAGTTGGCTCGTTTGAATTTGAACATCCATAGTAGAACTCAGTTTATGTCCGCATGTACTATCATGAATTACACGTTAACTTTGAATTAATCCGGATACTCTTCCTTCTAATGTGGTTGATGTGGGCAGTCTTTTGCCACACCAATTCCACTTTCTGAGTAGTATTCTCCGGACTCGGCATGGCTTGCTCAAGGAAGAATCAAGTCCAAAAGGCAATATCTACACGTGCTTGGGCTAGTGCTGTCTGGAAGTCGAATTTTGGTAACCAATTGAAACCTACTATGACTACAGCTATCAATCAAGCAAAACAAATGTTGATGATAAAGAAGAAGGCAATGTTATTTACACCTGGCTCATCTAGTGGAACAATATCAACTGATAACACGGGAGGTAGAGAGCAATCACAGTAGCTAGGTCTTGTTTCTTGGTAGTTTGTAGACCTTACGCGGTTTGCCCAGCGCAGATATATGAGGTGCAATAGGGCTGATTTCTAGTATCGATACTAGTGAAGTTTAGTTTCATTTTACTTTTTTTTTCTCACCCTTGTACGGCTTGATGGGGTCTTCCCATCCTTCGTGTTTTCTACGCGGTCGCCTTTTTCTCACGTTAGAGAGATGTATGCGAGTGAGGTACAGTTATCTGCATCTTGTCCACATCCATTTTCTAGTTTCAGCGATCCAATATATTTCACTAAGAAACCATCTCGAGCTCTGGATGGAGAAGTAGAGATCCGGGTTTCCCCATTTGGCCAATATCCTAAAGAAGTCGAATTCGAGTTCGACGAATTTAAATGTATGGTAGAACCGTAAAATCGACCAGATAACATAATACATAAGAGAAATTTTTATGGATGTCGGATTTTCACGTCAATCAGTTTCTTTGAAGAATACATAATATAATTGTCTTGCGGGGTTTCTGTTTCTCTTTTCATAAGCTTAAAATGGCATTCACTTAGCAGATTTTGAAAACTGTGATCCCGATATTCAATTTCTCAGTTACCTGATCACCTCTAATTATGAAATAAATGCCTGTAATGATAGCTATGTGATAGTGATCAAGAGACTCCATTTCCACATATCTAGAGTGGATCTGATACCTCTAAAATGAAATGAATATTTGGAGTGATAATGACTTTAATTATGAAATGAATGTCTTTAATGATAATGATCCGGAAGACTCCATTCAACATTTCTTCTTGTCTTGAGATTAGTTCTTATACCTTTGTCTGGATCTAGACTATGTACAAGAAGTTTACAGATTTTACTTTAGATCTTTTATCTTTAATCGTCTTAGCATTAAAAGTCATAAAATCGAGCAACTTCTGACCGATTGGATTTGTAAGATAGTGAGAAGTCTATTCTCGATCAGTTTGAATTCAAGGAACATAAGATACTGCATTTATGGGCGACATTTCTCATGATGAAACTGATAATAAAGTGGGACGGGAAGCATCTTACTCGTGTTTCCAATTTTTGAGAGATTATATAAATGTAATTAAAAACATTTTCATACAAATGCTGTTAACAGATTTGACACAGTCAGCAGCAGATCAATATTTTATTCCACGGAAGCCATGCCTCACCTTGGACAATACCTTGATCTGTTAGACAGCGTAAGCAAGTTTGCTCTAGGCAATAGAAGAGCAATATAATACAGATTCTGGATTGAAAATTGAAATTTCCAGATTTATTGGGGACCCAGCAACTTTATATTTCCTCTACTTTAAATCAATCGTACGCTATTACGAAAGAGATCTTCGATTATAAGGTCAAGTCTACTTGTAAGTTGCCTTCATTAGAGCAAAATGAAACATATGTATTTGTGGACATGAAAAATTCGATAGGAAATTCGAAACGAATATTTATCATAATTAAATGTAATAATAATGTAGATGAGACTCGGAAGGCAAGAATGGCCTTCCATCGTCCGGAAGATGCAGAGGTTGTAGAGAGTACTTGCCTGTGCATGATATCTGTCCCGTTTCCATGAGTTTGGCATGTGCAGATGCCGAAACAGTTCAGCATAAAAGTTTGGCATGCAACTTTCTCGGGATTTCTTTCTTCCTTCCCGCCATTGAATTTGAAACTTCTTGAAAAATATATTCCACCCTTGTAAGATGATTAGATGAGATGGCGATCTCACCACCATATCAATCCTTTTCCTCCTCGGTTTGATCAGATGTCGGTCTCATCAGTATCATTCACGGGGATTACATGGTGGTCAAACTACATCTTGAATTCTACGTGTCATCAAATGTTAGGAATTAGTCTACAGGTGGAGAACGGAATTGGGTCATTCACATTCCTTTAGACAACGTTAAGGTCTACTATTAGGATAATTAGGCCCTACATTCGTTTCTTGAACAGTAGGAAATTTATACTCGCTGAAAACTGGAGAACTCCTTTGTGTTGCAGAGCAAGAGCAAGAGAAAATGAAGCGGAGAACAAATTTTCAATTTGAGGCATTCTCAAATATGAAAGGAATGAGAAAGACGAGCAGTAATTCCGGTACGTCCATCTCTGCCATGAAGGATCTCTCGACGTGTATGGACAAGAAAGTTAATCCTGTTAATAGAAAACGGATTCCACGGAAGAAAGTGCTAAAAGGGTTTGAGGTTGAACTTGGTTCATCTGCAGATGTTTTTATAAATAAACAAATGATGTTGGAAGCAAAATCTTCCACAGACTATGGCTGGTATGATGTAAGTTCAGTTGTTTCTTATGGAGTAGGAGGGCAAGGAAACCCTCAAGTTCGGGTGAGATTTTCTGGATTTGCATCAGTTGATGACGAGTGGCTCGATGCTTGGACAGCCTTACGAGAACGCTCTATACCTTGCGTGGGCTCAGATTGCATCCTTGTTCTTCCCGGAGATCTCGTTCTTTGCTTTTACGAGGGACCTGCGCAAGCACTGTACTATGATGCTGACGTACTAGAAGTGAAAAGACTTCGCCACGATGTTCGGGGTTGCCGATGTAGGTTCTTGGTTTGCTATCGACATGATGATACAACGGAGGTTTTACCATTGAGAAAGATTTGCCGCAGACCTGAATCTGATCTTCGACTCCTCAAGGGAAGGAAGAATGAGGACCCGGTGAAGACTGAAGCCGGAGCACAACGAGCAGGGCAGCAACTTCAATTCTGAAGCAACTAAACTAATTCCTTTACAGACCACTTCACAAAATCTGCACCCTCTGGTCATGTAAGGTAAAGTTCCACAGGCCATTATTTCAGAAGATTGTTACAAGAAGTCTGATCGCTGTAGGTTGGATTGCATTGCAAACAGCAATAGGAGGATGCGATAGGAGGACCTGGTGTAAAAGCATCGCTAAGATGTAAAAAGGTCAAAATTTTACATCATCCCCTGTGATGACAGTTTCTTGATCTTCAACTAATTGATCTTCAGTTGAGACCCGCTCACATTGTGATCTCTGTGGGACCACAGACAATGCGTGGCAACCAGTAAAGAGGGTATTATTGTAAATGATCCATCTAGTTCTTCTGTCTGTGTGGTCCTCTTTTATGTTTGCCGAATCTCTTACATCTGTACAGTCTTCTTTCCTCAATTATATCGTGGTTCCAAGTGCCCATCCGAACTCCTGTATATGGTTATGGTGGTTATACATGTCGTCTGCAGTTCACAAATGATTGCTATCGCGGATACTCTGCACTGTCCTTTGGAAGTCTTCGATATGTCCTTTGGGCTCTAAGTCAAAATATGTTCTCCTTCACCCCAAAGGAAAACTGTTTTTCGAAGTCAAAAGACATAGAAGTGAGTACTCGTATATCTGTGTTAGTCTATGGCAAACGATCTCACATCCAGTTCAGTTCTTTGCGTTTCTTTCTTTTTAAGCAACTAGATTCCGTATAGTCATCCAAGAAAAACCTGAATCTGAACTGCAATTGTACAGATACTAGCTACTAGACAAAGTTCACAATGATATTCATATTCGCAAGCAGAGGAATTAGGCGCCAGATGATTACCGGATCCAAGAATCCCAATCTCCCGATCATGAAAAGGCTTAAGTTTATGCTTATCAAATTTAGCCTTAGCAACAGTGTGCTAGCATAAGCTTACTGGTTATTACTGTATAAACGCACCATGGCCAAACAAAAGTTCACCAGATCTGAAATGGAAGAGCACTCAAGGGCATATGTGGGCAGTATGTGGGAAAATGTATCCTTTAACTGGAGTGTTTAACATGTATTTCAGGACTTCACCTCCAAAACTGAGGATGAAATAACACGTCATTTCATTGAAGATCTGAAGCCAGTTGCTATAGCCTGACGATCTCAAGTAAATAGATGACCGTCAGAATCCTCCAACTTTGCTTAACAGGCATGTCCGATATTAGACGCAAAATGATTAAATGTCGAATAGTAGTAGAACAAAGGGTTCCAATTTGACTGCTTGGTGATCAACCCTTGGTGAACAATAGATCCGGATGTTTGGACGGACTTGCCCTACCACATTTTGGAAATAATTTTGAATGTACCTGCCACGGTAGAGTGATCTTCGGCTTCCAGGAGTATCTACAGATTGGCAATCGAATCTGCCCGATCTCGACATTTTGTCGCCATATTTCGTCCTCCCGTCCACCTAGCTTTGCTGCTTGGGTTCACGCTGGTAACTATTCAGTCATGAACGCTGCTGTAAGAAGATGCAAGAGCTTCGCGAATTTTCAGAGAGCTGGCACAAATTTGGCTTGTCAGTTGTCGAAACGACATTATCTTAATGCGGGATGACAATCATTTTCCTCATGTATCTGTACGAATTGTCAATCCGCTAGTACCGCAACTTGAAACAGGAAAGCTTGTCTATCTGAACGCTAGATATGGATGTTCTATGCACGTAGACGACTACCCTTTCAGCATAAGAATTTTGGTGCTGGAATTTCATTGTCGGCAGCTTTCAAGTAAGCCCTAAACTCCATCCTAAGGTAGGTTTCCAAAGCTATTCCATACTCAAGGTTTCGCAGCCCTTCTTATTCCGAGCAGGGACACGTTCAGATATGGATTGCATGCAGGATACCATTAAAAGAAAAACTCCTTTGAAAATCGTGTGAGCTTGAACTTCGTCATGCACAGTCGGCTGCAACTCGAATGTTGAATAGAATAAACTACAGTGAAAGAATGGTAGCACAATCCCACAAATTATGACGTGCATTTCCCCTTTGGAAAAGAACTTGTAAGATCCTTCTTTTACGCACTACAAATCCTCTTTGCAATCAGAGAGCAAGTTTTTCATCGACCATTACCTCAGTTTCTACCGCCTCAATTCATTCAAGGGGTGCTATAGATCGACCGGACTTTGGCAAAAGAGCGCACTCTCTGTCCCGGCCTAGACCTTCATTCGCCAGTGACTCTCTCTCTCTCTCTCTCTCTCTCGTTCGTTTTGACAACGATAAGTCCAGTTATGACAAAAGAGCAAGCTTATTGATGGAGTAAGAGATGGTGAATCGCTCTCAGAGATGATATCCCATGAGGGACCGTTTACAGTTCCCATACTATGCTTCAAGTTTAATCTGATCATGAACATATTCGCAAAATCCAACTGCGGGTGGTGGCAGGGAACGAGTTCGAGTTAGGCAGCAGTATAAGTGCTAGACGGATTTAGAAGTTGTAGCTCTTGTGCACCTTACAAATTCAACAATGAATCTATGTTTACGGAGCATGCAATCTTAAGAACAAAATGGTGGAGGAGTGAAAGGAATCCCTCTCAGGTGATCTCCTCCTCAAGGTGTTATAGCATGACTCATGATCACGATCAAAGTGTTCAAGTTCAATCACGTCAGGTCATCTTCTGCTTTGCGGAGTTTGATTTTTAGCTCAGCTTCTACATGTGTAAGCGAGGGTTCTTTGTCTTGAACGAGAATCACCTGGACCAAATTCTGTACTACCGGTAAAGTAATTACCTTGCACAGTCTCCTCTTCTGCATCTGGCAGTGCTTCCATCATCTCAAATCTAGCTGCAAGGTACCTGAATTGGTAACGTTCTTATTCTACAGCTAGACAATTACGTCCAGATCTTAACACAGAAGCAAGTGCACTTCCTGACCTGAACATAAATCCATGATCCAATCCCCCGGTCTTGAGAAGTATTGAAGGATTTCAAAGATCAATGTTTTTAGTTTTTGATAGAAATACATGAATTCCCATCGGTTCTCATCACCTTATATGGGCATGCTGGAGCTGCGATCACGGGGAGTATGTCGTCTTGTTCACTCTGCAGAGACCAAAGTGGCCCGTTGCCAAAGTACTGTCTTTGATAGAAACCAGTGACCAAAATCCCACTGTCCAACGCTCATGTGTGTTAAGCATTCGTCGGCCGCATACACTGCTTCAGTTTGTCTCAATCCAAATTCCCTCGATAATGCTACATCCGCAAGCCTTGAACGCGAAGCGAAGTCAAGAACTTTGTCAACACTATGGAATATCTAGCAAGTAGATGATGTAGCGTTCGCGAAGCTATTTACCATAGAGGTTATAACTTGCTGGGATAACTTGACGCTGTCATCATGCAAGCAGCTCTTCAAGTTATAGCCATGAGGTACGTCTGCTATGGCCAAAGTAAATTTTTCCTTCTTGACCAAATCGGCACATGCTCTTGCATCACCGAAGAGAACGTGCCAAGTTCTTCCCGGAGTTGATAAGTTCTGTACTGATTGTCACCAGCACGTGGAGCATGACTTCTTGCTCAATAAAATTAGGTAAAATTCCAGTAAAATTCCACAAACTCTTTTGCGATTGTCAAGCGGACGAGTATCATATGGGTGCTTTGCCTGGCACATGTTGCTTTAGCAGTAGATGCTTTTTCCGGAAGTAAGAATACACGCTTCCGAGCAGGATCCTTCTACAAACAAAGCGAACCACGTAAAATCAGTCATCGAAAAACATTAATTAGATACTCTGTTCATGGTATGTCCTCGATGCAGGAAAAGGAAATTGATGTTACTTAACTCACCAATATGCTCTGAAACGAGGGGAGTAAACTTATTCAGATGAGTATTTGTACGCGCAAAAGGGTAAACTTTCTCTACTTCGGGCAAGTTTGGCATCCCCCTCTGTGCAACAAAGGCTAGCTGGACAGCATTGATACCTTTTAACTTCTCACATTCCAGCGGTACACCATCCCAAGATAAATCTTCAGCCTCCATTCTGCATTCTGCGTAAGAATATCCATCTTCCGTAATTCCTTAATCCCTGTAATGCTCGCCACCAGGTGAGTTTCATTTTCCCTTTCTTGTAACCTTCGGGGTACTTGATCTTATCATCAGCTCCCTGCTTCTCCCACATGCGGAAGAGAAGCTCTTGTAGATCGCATACTCCCCTGTCCTGAATACTATCCGGGAATAATTATCATTGGAGATTATTTTGGCCTCCAGGCTTGGATGATACTCGTCAATTATTCAAAGTCCCGACCAATAACCTCCTTTTAAGGTCCCTCGCAACGTCCCCTCCATTCTTGTCTAACTGTTGATGCGTGTAATCAATTTCTCAATAAACTCTTACTTCCGTTTCATTGGACGGTAAGCCGTTTCTTCCATCTCCAACCTTAGACTTTAAAGCCCTCTGTTGAGAGAAAATCCTCTCAGTGACATTGGTGTAAATCTCTTCCCCTTGTCCAAGCAGGCAGGTTTTCCTTCACGATTCCGGGTCTGATCATGATGGGAGTACTTGCAAGTTTATCCTAGTCAACATATGGCTTGGCAACCTGCAGACAAAAAGTCCAAGGAAGACTGTAAATCGACTGCAGCATTTGACTTGAGCTAAGTGGACCCGGCGAGAAAGTTCACAGTGTGCATTTTGTAGTCGAAACAGACCGTCTGCCAAGCTCAAAATTATCTATGCTAACAGATGGTGAATCAGGAGAGTTGAATCAGGAGAGTTGAACCGGGTTTGACCCGAGGACCAGGTAGCTTTAGGAGCACACAGAAATATCATTAAAAGAAAAATTATCAGCATATTTACAGTCTGTCTCTTTTAACCACTCTTGATGAACAATTAGAGGTCGGAACAGGAGGTTATTTAATATAATCAATATAATCCACCGGAAGGGAGAGGCCCGACGTTAATAAGAAGTCTGAAGAAAAAATTGTGTGAATTCATTATTACTTTCAAAATGCAGGAGTGACTGGATTGATTTGCCAGTCCCATATAGATATGCCTTAGAACAGCCCATTGTACCGAGTGATACCTATCATAGCCCTAAAGTGCAAATCTAACCTTGTCTCCTTTCATGAGGTCTACACTCAGTGTGGTAAATGATTTGATAAAATGATGGGACGGTGACCATGACAAGTACGAGTACACGTACAAGTTGTCGACAGCAACAGGGCCTTCTAACGAGTAACCGTCTTACACAAATCCAGAAAATAAAATAGAAGCCCTTCATGTCCAAATGAGAAAGGCTTTGGGACTTAGACAGTCCGATTGCTGCATGCATGATAAAAGTTGGGATTGTGAGCTCTCTCTCATTCTCGTTGAAATCCCAACGAGTTAAATTTCGCGCCATTGCCGGGTCCTGGGACGTCTTAAATTCACCTATTCCAGATGTAGGGCAAGAAATGTTGGTTGGAACAGTCAAACCTAACGAACTTGAACTTTGCGCCATTCCTGGTGTCCTGCGACCGTCTTGAATTCACATACAAAGGATGTACGCGCAAGAAATGGTAATGGAAACAACTATACCGTATAAAAGAGGAAAGATAGTTTTGAGGATTGTTAAATCAAGCGTTCATTTTGTTAAAACGACCCATCCCCGTACATTCTAGTGATATGGTCCAATAATTAACAGCCCTGAGAATCTTCATCTTTGTTCATTGAACAAGATTTGCTTGTTCATTGCCAGCCAATGGTGCAAGTACGAGAACCAAAATAGGTTGGTTGTTTTAACAAAAACAGAAGGTCGATTAAAATATTTTTTCACACTTAATTGTTAAATAGCAAATATATATAGGTGTCCATTTTTCCGGCAACTGCCTTTTCAGGAGCTAATGATCGTTTGGGTCTAAGGGTGGAAAAGAGAGGGTGGCGAACCACGCTGTCTATTTACATGATAAAAATTTTGTATAATTTTCAAATCATATGTAGATGATCGATATCTATTTTTTAAGGTTTGTAATGATATATTTAAGTTATAAGGGTAAGAATATGGAGTTTTATATTATTTAATATTTTAAAAATAGAATAAATTATTATTTAAAAATACATATTATAAAATTTATTCTATTATAGAATTTGTATAATAGTCTATTGTGTATCTTCTGTACACCATGAAATAAAATCACTATTGACCACTAAAAAACATGCACACTCTAACACTTGAACCCATTGTTAAAAGTCTAATTCAGTTAACCACTAAAGACCAAAATACATTTGGATATAATGAAAGAAAAGCACTCAAAGCCTGCCCATCATAACACTTGAACAACTCGCATAAAGTCAAATTTCATCGACCACTACAGACCAAAATACATGGCCAGTAATCATTCAGCCTCTAAGGACCAAAATAGGTCCGGCCATTGGGCTGACATCTAAACCGTCAACTGCTAAAGGAATTCGGTAACAGTTCACCGAAGGGTAATAAAATAATTCGGTTAAGAACCACTGTGGGAAAATAAACCTATTACGCATATAAAGTATTATTTTTATAAATAATTATATCTATAATATATTTAAATATATATTATAATTATATATATATTAATTTATTAATTATATACTATTGAAAAAAATAAAATATTTAATTATCTATAATTATATTTTAATATTAAATTAACATCTATATTGAATATTATTCCAAATTTCCTTGGATGGTTGAAAGGCACCGCGCTTTATCTTCGCATGCCAGAGTTAATTATTAAAAAAACAAAACTCATCAAAGAGTAAAATTTAATTTTCCATTCGAGACTGCCGTAACCGTGGAGAGAAAAGAATTGACGATGATGCAAAGATAAAGTCCATCAAGGTTACTTCCTCTGATCGATGATGAGTGCTATAAAAGAAATACAATATTTAACTTCTTGACCTGTAATTTCAGATTTTGAAAAGTCAAATCCAAAATATATGGTTGATTTTAGGGGAATTTTCATATATGGATTATTTATAAAAAAAGAGTTTTTGCAAAATTGGGTGTATCACCAATTAAAAAATATCCATGACCCAATACATCACATAGTGTGGGTTTCTATAAACTATTCAAGTTGCTCCATGTGACAAGGGGTCTTGGCATAGTGATTGTGTCTCCATTTCTTGCAAACCACAATGCGCAGTCGCTTGACCTACCTTCCATTGCAATAGCCATATCTTCAACGCCTTGAATCTCACCAGCCAAAGGCGGTGCATGCGCTTGTGGCGCTGTAGGCATGTAGTGTGCATCTTGCTGCAAGCATTGAACGTGACCTGGCATCACATTTTGTCGGCTACACATTGCTTTGTTGTGACTCTTAACCCCACATTGGCCACCTGTATCCTGGTCTTCTATGCTGACTTTGCCCCTTGACCGTGGCCTTTTTGATTTCAGCCTGCCTGCCTTTTGTGTAATGTTGGGCGGTTTGGACACACCATCATAGAGAAGGTCATTACATGAAATCGGCTTCATTGATGTACCGCAAGTGGACTGCAAAGCAATTGTTGGGTAGGAGCTTGCCATAAAAGATGTTGATGCAAGCTCCACTTTGGCAATTGCACCTGTAGCATGCACACAAGGGAACCGATATTCTTCAAAAGCTTTGCAACTGCAAGTTTGGGACTCGAGATCCACAACATTTTTTGCTTCTATTGGTTGGTTGTATTACCTCAAAACCAAGAAGCTAGAATTGTACCACTTGATATTGCTGGCTCTTGCGTTTCAATTCATTGTAGCATCGAACCGTGGATTCTGGAATGGTTGTAGCGACTTGTGCATACAAGCTCTGCCTCTGAAACATTAGCTCTGCAACTTAGGATACCCATCCGCTATAAAAGTGCAGATATGAGTCATTGTGTAGCTTTTCAAGCCAAGAGTTGGTGCTTTCAGCCGAATTGGACGTCACCATGCCATATCGTGCAGCTGGAAAGTGTGTTGTTGCCCACTTTATGATGTTGCAACCAATCAAGTACTCGGCTACAAGTGGATTTTCCAAGCGGAAGACTTGCATTGCTACTTCATGCTCCTTTGTCATCAATGCCTTCGCTGCTATCCATATTTTGTGCTTAAACATTGACTTAAATCTCCTATTCACATTCTTTTCAGGGTAGTATGTACAAATTGATTTGTGTGGTTCTGGCAGGACAATGCAATGCGCATTACGCAAGCCCTTTTCAAGATCATGCATGAGAATGATGTCTGGCTGCACAACCTCCGGAATTGAAGCTCTCCATTTTTGAAGGAAAAACACCCAGTTTGCTTCCTTCTCGATAGGTGCAATGCAAGTGCAAAGTGGAACAATATGGCCTTTGCCATCATGAGCACATGCAGACATTGTCACACCGCCATATCTTGAGCGTCATAAGTGGCATGCATCCACAATGACCATTGGCTGGCCGTGACGAAATGCCAATTTCTGCAATTGAGGACATAGAAATGACGGTCTACATCACTCTCTACATTTCTCTGAAATGCCCATATTGCTCCAATGTTTTTTTGAGTGAATTCAAAAAAAGAACCTTCTAGCAACATGAAGGAGTGGTCATTTTCCAAAGCATTATTCGTCTTGCATTTATTTAAGGCTCTCCATGCCATAGAGTAAGTGGCAGTCTGCCCGTGCTGAGCACTAAATTCTCCGTACACATCAGCCAACATGAAGGATTTGTAGCGTACCAGCAAAGGCTCTGCCAAAGCAGACAAAGCTGAGATAGAAGTGCGAGGTGCCATGGTGCAAAATGCAGAATGTATGAGGTTTAATTTACAAAAATGTACAAGGCCATCCTTATGTCGGTATGCTGTCATGCTGAAGTCGCAAGCCGGCCTCAATCTTGCCCTTGATGTAGCCTTGGCAGAGGGGCAGCGAACATCAAGCCTATCTGGTTTGTTGCACTCCACGTAAAAGGGAAGCTGCTGTGTGCTGCATATCTGGTGAAGTCAGGAGTGCAATTCATCCATTGTGTCAAACATTTCAGAAGCATCAAATGCATTTAGAGACATTGAGATTTTGAGTTCTATAAGAGAGATAGAGACAGGAGAGCACAATGAAAAGCGGGGCGGGTGGCTATCAACAAATTCGCCCATGTTTGCAAATAAAATCTGAAATGAGCACATTGAGATTCTGAGTTCTACAAGAAAGCTAGAGAAAGTAGCACACAAGGAAAAGCGGAGCATGTGGCTATCAGTGAACTCGTCCATGTTTACAAATAAAACTTTAAAATGAGTCCATTTTTGCAAATAAAATCAGGAATCTACCCATTTTTGCAAATAAAATCTTAACATGGCTTCTTCTCCGATTCTTGTCCCAAATTTGAAATTGTCCTATGCTCCGGGTTCTGGCATAACTACTCCCTCAAGAATGTAATTTCAAAGGGTTTTGTACGGACTTGAACCATGTTTCCCATCAAGTGAAGTTGCAAAAGAGAGTGCATCTTTTCCGTTAGGTTAAACGAAGTCAAGGTCAGTGATAGACTCTTGATGTTTCATGGGTTGAGATTTAACAGGTTCTCTATTATAGGTTTAGATTGCACTAATTCAATAGTTGTAGCGATTTTCAATTTTTTAAATGTATGATTACACAGGATTTATTTATGAGATCATCGGGCATATATATATAATTATTTAATATTATATATTAAAATATAATTTTCTTATATATAATAAAATTATAATTTAAATAGAAATTATTATAAATCTCATCAATTCATAATCATCAGAGGTATAATTTGAATTTTAAAATTTAGAATTATTTTTAATAAATATTCATAATATTTAAAATCACCTATGTTATAATTACAAAATCTAAATTTTATTTCTTATTATTAAAAAATTTCAAAATTTTCATTATTAAGAAATAATTTCATGATAAAAAATTCAAAAAATTTAATTTCCTTAATATTACCTTCCAAGTTATATTTCTCTCCACAAAGAATACAATTTTAAAAATATACTTGACCGTCCTCTGAACGGTGCAGACAATAACTTGCCCCCGCGAACGGTATCTCAATGTTGTAATCAATCGATTTATTATTATATCTAATTACCATTAATATTTATTTTTAATAAGAAAATCTTTGAATAACGATTTATAACACGATAATCACCCAAATTATCACTGCAGCCTCCTAAGATCAATAATCCAAATACGTGACGATGTCTCTAATACATCTTTTTTTCCAAATCTTTCCTCATAAATTCAAATCCTTCCCAATAAAATCGACCACAAAAAGAGTCACCCCGACTACCCTTAAAACTTTCTGCAAAACTCTTATATCTTTCAAAGTTACTACTACCACAAAACAATTTTCTTATACTCAATCCTTCACATTTTAAAAAGGATTCGAAACCGCTACTTTAAGCATTTGATCGATGTCTTGGCCCCTGTTCCTCTAAATCTACGTAGACTACTGAAGGTGATGTCTTGATCAAGCTCAAAGCATACGTTCTTTACCTGCATTGACTCTTCTGGTTTGCTCAACCTCATGTCCAATGCCGATTGTATCCATGATATTCAGGGAACTTCAAACTATCAGCCAATTTCTATCAGTATATCTCTATTTGTACAGTATAAACTAACTCTACATTTCTGCAGTGACGCAAGAGTAGTACAAGACCTCGACGGCCTATCTTAGAATCTGACCGCTGGATGTAACAATAACTCCAAAACTTGGGTGAATGCCCAAGGTACACCAAACATTCCCTCTAGTGGAAGAACATCGTACCCAGTCAATCTGCATATTTGTCATTCTAATGCTTCTGAGACCATTCAAGAAACATGGGATTGCAGTCTTCTGCAACTAATAGAATCGTTTTCTACTTCAGTCACTACTGTTCATGAGCGAGCCGAAAGAGTTCAATCACCTCGTCTTTGGTGGGTGCACGAGGGTTTGTGAAACCACAAGCATCCTGCACAAATTAAAACATCATATTAGTAGTCATTCACGATCTTGTGAAATGTAGCAACCATCTCTTCTGAAGATTGAAAGCATTTGTCTCACCTTCATTGCGTTTTCCGCTAACTCCGCAAAGTCTTCAGGTTTGACACCCATCACTTGAAGATTTTGTGGAATGCCAACATCCTTGCTCAGTGACCTACACGAGTTCCAAAATGAAATCAGAACGGATTTAGCTATAATTTTGTAGCTAGCAACTGATATGCTGCAGCACATTAAGTTTGTCTTCTAAAACTACCTTACCTTATCGCACCAAGGACGTTCTTGATTGCCAACTCAGTGTCTTCACCGACATTCTTGAATCCAAAGGCTTCAGCAATATCCAAGAAGAGTTGGGGCACTTCCTTTGAGTTAAATTCCTGTATCCAAACACGGGTGACCCCCATAAGAACGACAAAAGTGAACCCCATGTATAAACTTTTCGTATCTGGGATACCTCCAGTAAGCATTAGGTGGTATAAACAAACCGATAGACTTGTTTTCTTTACAAGTCCTGCACAAACTCTTAACTGCAATTATATCAGGCATTTTGAACTTTGATATCATGCCAATGTCACAATCCTGTTAACAATGTTGTTAACAGGATAACAACATTAACTACTGTTAGAGTTGATGCGCGTCGATTGGAGTTCTAGTTTAACTATTATCATGTCTCGATATGGGGAAAGACAAGTACCTGAACCACAGGTAGAAGTACGGCATTACAGACACCGTGAGGAAGATTGTACATGCCACCCAACTGGTGGGCCATGGCGTGAACATATCCCAAGCTCGCACTGTTGAACGCCATACCAGCAAGGAACTCTGCATAGGCCATCATATCCCGGGCCTTGATGTTCTTCCCGTCATTGACAGCGTCACGCAGGTATGTAGTTATGAGACGCATAGCATGTAGAGCAGACGCATCTGTCACGGGGTTTGAGATGGTGGAGACATAAGCTTCGATTGCGTGAGTGAGTGCGTCCATTCCTGTGGCAGCTGTTAACGATCTAGGCATCCCTACCTGCAGCCAAATTAGACAACAATATGATCAAACTAGGTGTGTAGGATCTTAGAATAGAATGAAATGTGTAGAGTGAGGTTGGTGAGAAGGAAATATTGCACACAAAACAAACTATGGCATTTTAACCCTCCCCGAAACCAGTGAACGATCCACCTTGTATTGGAAAGTCATCAATGCTCAATCTACTGAGAACCAAGAACGTGAACTGTCATGACATCCATCAGAATTCGACATCCGCATAGTTCCCCGTCGTTTACAATTTCCTCCCAGGCCAAACTCAATGGAAGGGCATCTTTTGTGGTGAGATGATTGTACCATGAGGATAGGATCATCTACAGAAATGGTAGGTGTCACTTTCCAATCGATGATTGCCATTTTGATGTGGCGTTGTGAGTCTGTGATAATGGCAAATCGTGTAATCTCAGCAGCAGTACCCGCTGTGGTATTTACGCACACAAGCGGCATCATTGAATTTTTTGTCTTGTTTACACCTTCATAATCGTGTATCTTCCCTGCAGCATACCATAGTTCAGAATTCGCATGCATTATCAGCCCATTCAAAATTCAACTTCACAACTGTTTGAAGTAGAACCACCACCAATTTCGGATTCCCCGTCAGGTGAGGCACGCTATATGTCCTACCTCCATTGGTTGCTAGAACACCGATTGCTTTTGCACAGTCGTGTGGAGATCCACCTCCAAAGGAAATAATGAAGTCGCAGTTATTCCCTTTCAAAATTGCCAGTCCTTCGTCAACCTGCACATCTGTGGGGTTCGGCTCTGTTCCGTCGTACATTACATACTCCACATTGATTTTGTCCAAAACTTTTGTGACAGCATCCACAGCTCCAACTTTCAGGAGCACCTGCATCCATTTATCAGTTTCTTTAGAGAATTCAAAACAAACGCATGCTAGATACAGAGTTACTGACGTACAGCAGCTATACTCAGCAGAAAATTACCAATTAACTTCAGTTTCAATCTTTTCAGGAGCTTTTATATATTCATCTTGATACAAACCTTGTCTGTGACAATAAGCGCTTTTTTGTATCCCAGCTCGGCAATCTGAGCTCCAGCTCCATGGATTGCACCCTCCCCAATAAGATTTACTGCAAGGTGCGAACTAATGAGGTATCTCTTGTATTACTGGAACAAACTGAATTGAAGGTATAAACCTAAAGAATTTGACAAAGCAATGAATAAATTGAAGAGTAGAGAGCTCTGGAAACTCGTGCAACACCACATTGAGTGAACAAATTAGCCGCCAGAACTTGTCACTCACAAGTTGGCATGTAGAAAGCATAACCATCCTTTTGCTGGAAAGTGTGATGGTAGTTAACACCATGCTGGCCTTGTGTGGGGTGATTTGACAACGAACCACTCAAACTGTCCGCAAGCACTTCTTCCTGGAGCTGCATACACCCCCAAATGTCACCTGATACAACTTTACCGTCTTCCGCTTTCATTGCAGGTCAGAGCTTACTTCGGATACCATCTCTCGCCACGCAGATTGCAAGTCTTCTCCTTTACATATAGAAAATAAAAGCCCTTCGCATGCAATCACAATTCTCATTTGAAACATGCTCTCGGTGCAATTATCAAGATTCGAAATGATGAAATTGATACCGACCTCTGTCATCCCAGACGCCTTTATCTCTGCCATGTCCCAAACACGAGCTGAGGAAACGAATTTGTCCAGCAGTTGGGAAATCGTAAGCTAAATCTGACGTCTCTATCTTTAACTCTTTGCTAGTCGTGAAGAATCGGTTGGTGAAAGAGGATCTGAAAGCTTGAATTTACGGTTCTGGAAACCATGTATATATGCAATGGCAGTAAGTATTACCAAGTGACAATGACATTCTGATATCACCGGGACTTTACCGGCTGTTGAGATTTGTCACCTGATAATCTCCCTTGAATGAAGTAAGGAAGATTTTTCGTAAAGCATCTAGTGGGAATATGCTGGACTTGATTGAACTTTCCGGCCTGTAGTGGGTTTCCTCCTTGAAAGCAGAGCATGGAAGATTCTCAGGAGGAACTTGTTGTAGAGTTTCATGGGCATGCCCATGCCCATGTGTAGCGCAGGCTTCCGTTGTCTCGTCAGCTTCCTTTGCTCTGTCAGCCATTTTTGTCTCCGTCAGCGAGGGAAGAACTCGGGTTTAGTGGGGCTGTCAGGTCTGGAAGTATTTGAGTAACCTTCAAGGAACTCCTTCCGTCTCGTTCCAGATGTCATGCACATCAAAGGATTCCTTTTGAATCAAAGTTTTGCTTCTTCCATCTACGGCCTTTCAAGTTTTTCACTGTCTGAACTACAAACTAAACTAAGCTTTATAGTATAGACTAAGAAAGACTACTAACGTAATGCATTATCGAAGCAAGAGGAGAACAATGTTTCGTTATTTAATTTAACAGGATACGGACGAAGGGTCAAAGGGAAGAATGACTGCACCGAGAAAAGAAACTAAATTTTCAGCGAGCTGTATAAACTTTGGTGTGAATTTACTATAGAACAGCACGAATAATCAATTGCAGGTTGCTACATGCGTCATCTACATACTGGCACTCCCTCTCGTTTTATGCTATGATCATGAAGCACCGCTTTCCAGGTTTGCCAAGGTAGAGATAGAAGTAAGGAGGACGAAAAATTGTCCGGATTGGAGGGTTTGAATTAATGAATTGGTGGAAATTTGATGTTCTTTTTTATGTTAGCTATTATGTTCCTCCCTTACTCTCTCATTCGCGGTGGGACTCAAGCCTTCATTGTCGAGCTTCAATATTATTTAACTTGTCCACAATTAGAATTCCCTAGCATCTCGTCTAGGCTTCTTCAAAGCTACGGTGTTCGAAGTCCCTACTAGCTGCAATAACCATCACGATTCTATTATAAGAATACGGTAGATAAAATTCACATAACAGGTGTTGATTGCTTGAAAGAAACAGTGAAGGTTCGCCACACACCTGTAAACCTCTCCGCACAGTTTAATAAGTAGATCTGCACAAAGTGATGACTAATTATCTCGACTGTCAACTCCATTTGAGGACACTGACGGGTAATATCGGAGGTATAACCTTCCCCAAATTGATTTGTAAGGATGATGGTCCATGCCCCCGTTCTACTCTTCAGATGGTCCTCTCAGCAATGCAATTTCTTTGATGAGTCAAGAACGAAAGTCAACGCTTGAGCCAAGTTGGTCCATAAGCTATTATGTTGCAATGGTAATTCAGAATAGGATTATGAAGAAATTGTAAAGTCTCTTTACTTCATGGAAACAAGGGGGCATTTGGCCTTCCACAAGGTTATACAGTCAAGCGAACTGAAGTTCACCACTCATTCATTTTCATCGGTTCAAGATGGAGGATATCGATCAGGGCTCGAAAATAGAAGGTTGTTTACACTTGTCTATTTGATCTACAAGGGAAATAGGCGACCACGTAGGATACACGGAGGATGGGAAGGCCCATCGAGCCCGTGCATAGCCATAAAATGGGGCTAGGTCCCAATAGTATCCCAATGAAATCTACCTTACAAAGTAGGTATCCAGATGATGGACGTTAAGACGTAGGACTCCAGCACAATGATGAACTACGACCAACTAAGAACTATGACTACAGTAGCAGCATACAGACGGGAAAGCCACGGCAGCTACGGCAAGGGGCCAAGGCATTTAGACGTTTATCTGGCCCATTTGTTGTCCAGGACTCGAGCCATCTAAAAGAGATGCTACTAACGCGAAGGTGAAAGTTGTCAAGTACAGCAGATACCAAACAGGAAAGGACGAGGAACACTACAACGAATCAGTGTTCATTCTTCAATACAAACCCGCACGTCCCTCTTATTCTAGACCCTATATTCATCTAAGATGTATGGGTCTTGTGGGCATAGCGTCTCTCTCCATCTTGAAAGAGCGATTCAAACAATCTATCAGGATCCTTGATTTCAAAATCCCTTACCGTTATCTGTAGTCCGGCTCCCTATTCTAGTATATCTGAGGAGAGTGAAGCAAAATTTTCGACTGCACAAACCCTTCGTGTGCATGCGTAAAGGTTCTTCATTTGTTCTTAGGAAAGATGATGAGAAGTGAGAGCTGCAGTAGATCTAGTGTAGATAATGTTGTCGAGCCCCTAGGTTCTGTCGTTGTAATGAACTCCATAAGTACTACAGCCATTTTGTTCCAAGAGAAGAGAAAATTTTCCTCCTTCCCTATACGGACTGATCATGGCTCGCAAGCCGAGGTCCCATTCGGTCTATTGCAGGGAAGTTCCTCTTGACCAGAGCATGTGAAGGCTGAGAAAGAAACGAGGCTTTGGAAGAATTGCTGTGGGCGATAAGATCACGTCTGATAACCTGTGATAGAAAATTTTCGAAGATAGACCCAGATTACCTATTGGCATTATGAGCCCTACACTAAGAGATTCAAAACTGGAACTGCAATTGTGGAGCATTAATCTCGAGTCAGAAGTGATGAACCCAGAGAGCTTATCCTTGAAACTGGACGTGGAGAATCATCAGAAGGAGATCTTCGATTTTGCAGTATTGGATGGTGAAAAAAGGACTCGGTTCACTGTCCACGTCTATGGAAGACCATCTGCAGGATAAGAGGATAAGAGGATTCTCGAATAAGAGTTTGATGAAAGAGGCAATGAAGTTCATCCTGGTTCAATTAGATCGATGGTGGCCACAGCCACTCACTTAGATCCAAGCAAAGTTACAGGTGGCAAGTACAAGGAAAATGTGACCAATTTTAACTGGAATGATTTCAGCAACTAGTACAGCGATGAATTTGCCAAAAAGCAAACAATAAGCTTCCTGAAGCGACCGTTTGACTCCTCTGCAAGTGACGGTGAGGAACATGTGGAGACGACATTCGATTCTGATTCCTCTGGCTCTAGTCTGAATGTAAATCACCACAGAGCTCGTATTCGTTGGCTAACATTTGGATTTGAAAGGTTTCACGCAATCTTTCATATCTCATGGCCACCAATCGGCCTCCAATACGACCTATCTTGGATTTTCACAGCATTCTTGGACAGTTAAAGCAAGACGTTGGTGAGTTGTGAGAGGTTATCGGGACATCAATCTCTCACCTGAACTGTTGCAACAATTCCTGTTCGTGAGCGAGGACCGCTGTTCGACGGAACCTAGAAGAGTTCTTGGATCCGAGCAACGGCGATCAACTGAGGCTAAATAAGATACTGCAATTAAGCAACAGGGATCGGCTGATACAAAAGACGACAGCACGATTGAGCAAAGGCGATCAACTGATGCAAAACAGGACACACACGAATCGCTCAAAGGCGATCAATTGATACAAAACAAGATACAGTAATCGAGCAACGGCAATCGACTTTTGCGAAAGTAGACACTGGAATTGAGCAAAGGCGATCGGCTGACGCAAGAGTAGACACTCGATTCGAGCACCCGCGATCGATTGATGCTTAAACGAAAAATCAAATTGAGTAACGGGAAAACAGTGCAACGCAACAACAAGTGCCACAGTTTCATATGAAATCGGGAAGGTTAGTGTATATCCATGAACAATGGAAAGAGCATGTGAATGATTTGAAAGTCGTCATGGACTGCTATTCCATTTGTTCATGGAGTTTAGTTTCTTTGACTCCTATGCCGTGTAAACGCATCACGTTGGCAGTAAGCATGAAGATGGGAAGAAGGATGAAAAAGTGAGCTTGCTGTTACCTTGGCCATCGTTGTCACTCCCCACGAAGAAGCTGCTCAAAGCATTCGTTGACACTGTTTGGAGTCTAGGAAGGTGTCCGGACTTTACGTGGTGGAACTTTCACGGGATCGTCAATCAAATAACTGCTGCATTTTTCGTGGTCGTGCTCAGAATGTCACTATAACTAGGCGTAGGCTGCGCGGATCTAAGATTGACATTCAAAATCCGTAAGAATCTCGAAATAGTACTACTAGTAGTCATAGATTGCTGAGTATATGCCATTTGTGAAGTATAGTACACCAAATTTGGATGATGCAATCAACTGCATGTTACCTATGCCCTGTGACCTAGGCTCAGGAGAAGCTTCTTGATCTTCTCTGGAATGGGGGACATGAGACAAACTGGTGGCTGATTTTGAACTTCCACATCTCTTTGTGGAGTCTGATTTAAAGGAATTCGGAGCTCAATAGAATGAGTATATTAACTGTCCATTCGAAGGAGAAAGAACTTCATGAGCCTTACATACTGACGTCGCTTTCACTCCAACTGGCCAGTGTCTGTATGGCCGGGCAATCTGGCCTCGTGATCTTTTGGAATGACGAAATGATTGAAAAGCTGTGATTCATTTCCTCGTAAGCAACTCAAAACCCGGGACCGTCAAAATTCTTAGCGAAAAGGCCACTGCACGCACTCTACAACTCAAGGGGCCGGGTGTTCTTAGGTTTTCTCTCTTCGCCAGAATTGGCGAGACACCCAACCATGTGCAATTTACATATCGTTATACCCGGCTCGGGGGAAAATTGGTTTCTTCCCCGAATTAGACGTGTGAGTCTGGAACTGTATCCCGAACAAAAAATGTAGAACGTCGACAATACATAATCTCTTGTGCCATTCTACGGTACATGCATGTATGTCTGTGTGCCTGAGACCGCTCAAAGAATCACTGTTAACGGGCCATGACATTATGCAGCTCACCAAAGCATCAGAGACACGGTTGTTAAGTTGACATCAATGAACAGAGATGTTAGTACTATGTCAATGGAAGATCTCACATATTGGGCCTTGATGACGAGTGCGGCTCGAATTACCCAAATAAGGACCACCTACAACACTTGCTTGCGAATGACTCATTAGGGATAAACTGAGGAAGGCAAAACTTTGAGCGTTTGAATCATTGCACCGGCAGCCTGACCAAGAGATGTCCAGATGGAATTTTGATGTTATGCAAGCTGGCATGCTGCACAGTGTCGTGCCGGACGTGTCGGATCATCTAAACATGGCATTGGCACAATCTCGACTTGCATTTGCGACCGTTACAGCACCAGTGGCATGGCACCGTCACAGGCAATTCTATTTGCCTCTAGCAGAACCCATACAACAGCAAGTCGTCTTCACGCATTTATGACGGTCCATTTCCCGTCAACTGGTACCCACTTCTTCCCGTGCATGTCATCTAGATCGAAGTATTTGTTGGGTAATACTATCTCGGTCGAAGCACCCGATGAACTTTGACTCCCTTTTAACACGTAATCAATCACGGGACTTACGGCATGCGAGGTGCGGAGGATCGGGGTACTCACGAGGAGAATAACGCCTATCTTGCCGCTCTTCTACTCTTTAGAGAAGAAAGAATTCATAAGATGAAGTGGATGACTCTCATGATCCTTGATTCTCAATCATGAGATTTCAGGCTCCATGTGCACCGACGATGAAGTTAGACGAAATATCTTTCCAAATGAAACCACCAGAGTCCAAAGCTGTAGAACGAGAAACGGCTGCCGTAGATGATGTCGTTGGACTCTACAGTACTAATTAAGCATCCTGGATGGGGAGAAAACATGATTCCTGCGCACATGCGTTGCACATGCTGACAGACATGGACGAGACAAGTCTAGGTTCTTAATTGCCTCGGAATTCCACTAGCTTTGATTCTATGATTGCTAGCGCTGTCAACGCAGGTGGCGTGCCAGTTCTACCCTCAGTGCAATCAGGGAGAACAACCTCTAGCGAGGGTATCTGCTTTGGATACTCTATATTAAGGAATACGTTGTGTTAAATCCAACTTCCTCCCAGATATGAAACGCTTGCAGAATCACAGTCCCATTGACACAAACTAAAAGACAAAAATATCTAACAGAGTGCAGAAGCAGAAGAAGAATATAGATCACGCGGATCTCGAATTCAGTAGAAGTACAGGGGCTTAATTTGGTCTCGCACGTACGACTCCGTTGGACACGTTTGCTCGAATCGTACCTTTCCCGCCAGAAGAGAGACGATTAGGAGAAAATTCTTCTGAGTCCTATGATCGTTTTTGATGGAAGTGCAATCAAACTCTCAATTGAGGTTTTGATTAGAAGGATTTGCAGCTCATTGCAGGAAGACGGAGAAGAACTAATAAGCAGAAACGATACGCAGCTGAGCCTGGGAAGATGGCCATGAATCTCTGCGCTATGACTAGACTGCCGGATGCGGCAACGCTCTGCCGGACCAATCATGCAATTCTTGTGAGTACATCGTTCGTTATGCTATCAATGATAGATTGCATGAGGATTTCTAACGAATACCAACCAACCAACCTGTATTTTTGTGTCTCCTTTTAACAGAACGGGATGAAACTGAAATCAGTCGACTTATTTTCTTTCACAGGCGTTAGCCCAGAAGGTAAACTTTTAATCTCTTTATTGCTCCAGACATGACTGTAAGATTGAGAAAAGAATGAGAAATTCTTAAGATCAAGAAGATTATCCTCTGTCTATAAACCCGAGTAGTATTTGTTCCAGGTACTTCCTACTACCACTCATAAATATGTATCTGTCTCGATATGCCTGTCTTCTGGTTTAGTCATCAAAGGTACGTGAATGCTTGATTTAGAAGTTGAAGGTACTTCCAGATAATCAATCAGATACTGTGAGAATGGGCTATGCACGACATTCTTTTACAGGGAAAAAGAACCTTATCTGACGTTTGAAATTTATGTGCAGACAGCTGGAAGCAAACATCACACTCCTCCAAGATTTCCAAGGGGTTGAGATGTTCAGCAAAAGGACCACCCTCAGCCTGGCCCGGCAGAGCTGTTAACGAAGGCACTAAGAAAAATTACGATGGCCCAAAGCCAATCTCCCTCATCGGCTCTACGGGTTCCATCGGCACTCAGGTACTTAAACAAGTAGATTTTGCAAATGGTTGGTACATCTGACCTAGTGAATCTCCGGCGTGCTTTATGTTCTAGTTCTTGATTAGTATGGTTCAGGGTTATAACCCTGGTGCTAAAGTCGTAGTGGAGATATCGCAGACACTTGACATCGTAGCTGAAAACCCCGATAGATTCAAGATAGTAGCTCTTGCCGCTGGGTCGAACATCACTCTTCTGGCGGATCAGGTGAGTCACGTCTTGCTCATACTAGCGTTCGTCCTGCAATCTTCCTGAAATTGACTCTATCTGTAGGATTGCAAGCCATGATCTACTTTAGCCATGATCTACATGTAAGCGGAATGGAGTATTATACATGTATAAAATGGCTTTTCTTAGATGAGAACTGGTCAAGTTTTGAGTCTTCACTTTTGGCCCCGTTCCAATATACACGCCGTCAGATGTCCTTATCCTGATTCTACAATTTAAAGAGTCTTGATGACAAAATGCGTCAGTAAAAGGAGACTGTACTTTAGGTTCACAAAAAACCTGATATGCATGGGTTGAATGCAGATTGCACGTTTCAAACCTAGTCTGGTCTCTATCCGTCATCCAGAACAAGTAGCAGAGCTGAAGGAAGCTATCGCCGATGTATATCCTCAACCTGAGATTGTTGTTGGTGATCCCGGTATTGTGGAGGTGAGTTCTTGAGTCTTTTCTTCTTACTCTTGATGGAAGTATTCATGATAAAATCGAAACTCTCGTCTTGGACTCTTTGCTGAGTTTTCCAATCTGAATACTATAATTCTGTCACTTTGTTGCCATCAGGTCGCCAGACATCCGGAAGCTGTTACCGTTGTCACTGGAATTGTGGGTTGTGCTGGTCTCAAGGTACGGTAGAGCGCGTATAGTACTCATTTCTTCCACCACAAGCAGTTAAAATAGAGCCCTCCATATGCGCAAAGATGATCTACAGCTCGAACTGAGGTTCACTGTTAATGAAGTAACCCATATTGAGCTTCTCTCTTTGCAGCCAACTGTTGCAGCAATTGAAGCTGGTAAGGACATAGCCTTAGCCAATAAGGAAACCTTAATTGCTGGTGGTCCCTATGTCTTGCCACTTGCCAAGCAGCACGGCAGCAAAATCTTGCCTGCAGATTCCGAGCATTCTGCTATATTTCAGGTTCCCATTCTAGCTTTGCCTACAAATTCTCATGTTCTACTTCATACGGTCCCATGATAGAGATTAGGAACAAGTCTATTAGCCACTATCTGATCATTTGGTTGGTCCAAAACCACTGGAAAAACAATAAGTTATTACGTTTGATATCCAGCTTATCACAGTTGCTCAAGATTGACTAAGGATGGAATTTGGTGCTTTTGCAGTGCATTCAAGGTCTACCGGAAGGTGGACTCCGACGTATTATCCTTACTGCATCTGGTGGTGCGTTCAGGTGGGAAGATGTATATAACAGGATGACTGAATTTCAAAATTAATCACATTATACTTCGACTACAAAATTTAATCTGGGGAAGCTTTCTTTGTCCCTTTAATTGTGACTGCATAGGGATTGGCCTGTTGAGAAGCTGAAAGAAGTGAAGGTAGCTGACGCCTTGAAGCATCCTAATTGGAGCATGGGTAGGAAAATCACAGTAGACTCAGCAACACTTATGAACAAGGTAAAGTGCACACGAAGAAAGCCCTATCTCAACCTTTGGGCATGGACTTTAAATGCTGAGTTACTGATCTCAAAAGATGTTTACCACTCTAGTTTCTCAATCTTGTTCCCTTCTATGCAGGGTTTGGAGGTTATTGAAGCCCACTATCTCTTTGGAGCAGAGTACGATGATATTGAAATAGTCATTCATCCTCAATCAATCATTCACTCCATGGTTGAAACGCAGGTAACTTCAGAAAAATGATGTCCATATTGCGACTACGAAACTTGGAAGGCAGCCATACGAAACTTATCGTCTTTACATAGACGCTTACTCCTGGCCATTTCCATAATGCTCAAGTCTCTATGTTGCATTTTAGAGATTGACCGGTAATTTTAGTGGATGACTAATAATGCAATTTTCCAGCCGTATGAGATCTACTTATATTTGTCGGTAATTATGAGGACAATTCCTAAGGTTTTAAATCTAAGTTGGTGACTGGCCAGGATTCCTCTGTACTTGGACAACTGGGATGGCCGGATATGAGATTACCAATCCTATACACTCTTTCATGGCCTGAAAGGATCCCCTGCCCTGAAATCACCTGGCCACGTCTGGACTTCGTAAAGTATGCTCCTATTCTCGTGTTGTGTGATGTTTCCTTCCTTCCAAAGTCCTTAATAAAAAGGTTAAAAATGGTTCCTGAGTGATGGAATGTACGAAGAGTGGTCAGTAGCAATTTCTACTCAAGGTATACATATCAGGCGACTGACTAGATGGCTTGGATGGCTTACAGAATGGGCGCACTAACATTCACTGCCCCAGATCGTGCCAAATATCCATCTATGGACTTATCGTATGCTGCTGGAAGGGCCGGTGGTACTATGACTGGAGTACTCAGTGCAGCCAACGAAAAAGCTGTCGAGCTATTTCTCGATGAACAGTGAGTACTCCTTACAAAGTTCAGTAATTCATGACCTCCAAATTTTATTCCTAGCAATCTTCAGCCTATGCTCTTGATGAATTTCGGCGACGCTCGTTGTCCCAGACGCCGAAGTATTTGGCAGATAGTACACATCTAGGGTAAGAATTCGAAGCCAAACTACTGTAGGATCAGACAAAATTTCATCCCCTGCTTCCGCTTTTCTTAACTTTTTCGAGGAGAACTAGTGAGAACTGTGTTCTGGACGTCAGTATTCTAACAAAATCCTCCTTGCTCATATACATACAACTTAGAATACATGCTACTAGTAAAAGTATATTTTGAGAAGAAGCTCTACCTCGTTCTACAGACTCGTACATAGCCCTCTGTCTAAACTTTACCTTGTTGAACTGGATCCAGAATTGGATACCTGGACATCATCAAAGTGATTGAGCAGACTTGTGATAAGCACAGAGAAGAGCTTGTGCTTCAACCTTCCCTCGAGGACATAGTATATTTTGATCAATGGGCGCGCCAGCACGCAGCACAATATGCCCTGCAACTAAACAAGAGCTCGCCATCCAGATCTGTCTCGGTTTAGGAATATGAATTTCGAAGATGGATTCCCAGAAGTCCTCACTGTCGCTGCTGGAGAACTTGAAGTGAAAACAGGATAGAGTCCTCCTTCTCTACATACATAATTACGCATAAGATGATTGCGAGAAGAACTTTGGTCACCTATTGCTTGTGGCGAAGTGAATTTGTATAGCTCAACATCTGGATACTTGATCCTACTTGTCAAGCTTGGCAAGCTTGTAGCCAGTTGCACCAGTCACATTGTGATGAATTTGAGAATGTCCTTAATATCTTTGGGTATGACCACTGTTTCATTTTGTAATCTATAAAAATTTCACCCAAAAAAATGAAGTTTTTACTGTACTTCAACCCAAGTGTACAGAAGCTTTTTAACCGATTTTGAGAATACCATATGCATGATTTAAATTACCGAATTAAGACCAGAATCGAAAAATTCAGGGATCTAAGTTCACTGGTCCTTCTCTCCAATCACAACCGGAACATGCAACGAGGATAACTATGTGCATTGAAGTGATGATTGTTACAATGTCATTATCACGTCTGGTGATTTGGAATCGTCAAGTTCTGAACGTAATAGTTACCATTCCATCTACTACAGCTGTTCGGCTATGTTCCGTGGGTGACATTCTGGGATTCTGCAGTTCAACGATCGGGTCTTAGACTAGCATCTCCATGGCCTCATGCCGTGTTTTGTGAAGGACGCTTCTGTGTGGTTTCATAGGGCCTCACAGCAAAGAGAAGGCTATTGAACAACCTTTCGACAGGCGTATAAGCAGATGTAGCAATTCAAGGTACATTGTGGTTACATTCTCCTGAACCTGATGTGGACAGTAACTGCTTCTGTACTAGATATCATCAGGACAAAGGTGTGAAGCAACCGGTTTCAAGCGGCACAATTCCATTTGGAGTCACTTAGATCATGATGAGGGCCTAAAATCTCACGTTTATCCATAAAGATCTTGACCAGCAAAAGGGAGCAGCTGTAGACATAGTTAAACTACCTGTAATGTTTACGCGGCATCTTACATGCAAATGCTGGTAAACACAAAGACTATTTCTGGCGTATGCAGGAAGCTTAAAACCAGGGATCTCGGGGAGATGCCAGATAGAATGACATTGATAGGGCCAATTACTACAAGAGTCAAGATGCATACAAATTCAGGACTGTCAATATTTCAGGAACTTAAAGGACTGGGCTATAACACAAAGGAATGGCAATAAAGACACTCAAGATGAGATGTTGCCAATAGATTATTTGACAGAGAATAATGTCATGATAACATCATGGGGATCATGACAGGACAGCAATGTGATTGAGCTAACATGTAGTGCTACAAGTTACCATGTGGGGCTGGGGACCGTAGTGATTGACAATCGCTTTGGTAAAAGCGCGCCATCCCTAGTGTGCGTTCACCTGTATTAGGTCCCACTACCATGCTACGAGGCAATGTAGCAAGTACCACCTGGAGCTTTTCGTTGCGTTCACATCTCATGTTTGAAGTTCAGTATGATGCAGACTCCTTGTCTGATGAGATGAGTAGAACTTATGGTGGGGATTGCCAGTGAGTGCTTTGCTGTAGAAAAATCCAGTCCGTGAATGTAATGATCAGGAGCAGACAATTTCCCATCTCCAAACTCGAAATACTACTTCTGAAATTACTGTAAGGAGACTGCTGATTACCTGTGTGTAGTTTTCCATAGAGCCTCCCAAAATCAAGTAACAAAGAGTGTGGAAAAGCTCCACTAGCGTGTCAAACTTAACTTTCGTACTTAATCCGGATGGCTCCCCAACGAGAACCAAACGGGCGGTGTCCGACAGGGTACTTGGTTTTTCCGTCCAACAAATGACAATCACGACAAACACCCCAGCTGATGGGATTCTTCACGAATCAAGCCCTTGCATGTTTTGCAACTTTGGTCGTTTCTAACAGCGTCGTTTCTAAGTAACCATGGCCGCAGTTCACCAGGTACGAATATGCAGAGATTGAACAACGTCATCCCTTGAGTTTTGTTGACGAAGTTTGCGAATCGAAGCAAGTATAAAGTTGGAGTATCCCTGAGATCCGGCCATGCAAGGCCCAGAGCCGTTACTGGAGAGCTTGCCGATATCTGGTATTTGTAGAATTTAGTCTTTTCTCCGAGATCTCCAATCTGCCACCCTGCAAGATAGCGCATGGTTTTCTGGAGCACATCGTGACTGTGCACCAATACATCCCTTTCTTCTGTAATGTCACAAAGATAGAAGAGCGGGTTAGTTCCAATACCAGCTTGGAGGCCAGCAGTCAGGATTCTGTTCGTATGATCAAGTAATTTGTTCAATGTAAGTAAACTTTTGTAGCAAAAATAGTCTCCAACTCTTTGCCTGTTTGCCTTCTTCCTCGTAGGCCTGGTAGCGTCTAGAATGTGTCCTAAAGTTTGCGGATCATCAGACCAGTAGTTCTCCCAGAATTCTTCGTCGTCCTCCATCATACGGAAACAGTCTATTTTCTGCCACAGATTTTTGGTCGGACTGACGCATACTTGCTGTCTATATCTCTTTGAAGGAAAGAAGTACGCAAGTTGATGATGCACAAAACCCTTTTTGACATACGCCTTAAAATCACCGATCAGATCGGTCCAATCGGAAATTGGATCTGGACTTGGAGCTTTTGATGAACTCGGAATTTGTCCATACTTTGAATCCATCACATCCGATGATTGGAAATTCGCCTCGCTCATGTCTCTTCCTTTGGGCTCAACATTTTGAGGAAATCAAAGTTCTAGCTCCTTAACGGAAATACGGACTCTGAATTAAGTGGCTCAAATAGAACATCCCTGCAGCAACATGTCTAGTACTCTCTCAAGCTGAAACAAGACTTCTAAAGGTAGCATACTCCTCAAACAGAACCACGGTCCATTCTCCTAATCACAGGAAGCTTGTCATGTACCACATTATCACTGCCTTACTTAGTACTTTGTATTGTCACTTTGGCGAGTAGATCTTTTCTACACACAGCATTCCAGCTCACCACAGCTTGAGAAAGAATTACAGAGGGGCTAGAACTCATGATGACTTCAGATCAATTGAACTTGAGCATCTGTTTCCAGAAAGAACTTTCATATTAACTAAGCGAGCTCCTGAGAACAGAATTCCGTTTGTTTGTTGCCGTTTCTCAACGTCTGTTTCCAACGACTCAAAACTTTGTTCGAGTCCTGGCGCGTCTAAGACAATCCATAATTTGAGTATCGAACTCGATTCGTTATAAATCGACCGCACTAGATTGGAATGGCCTAATTTCAACATTACACCCATCAACAACATGACAGTCTGGTATTTGCAATGAATGTCCCCGGATATTCTCAAACTTGATTGGAATGCGCGACTTCTACTTACCCATTTGGTCACAATTCAATTTAAAAATGTTGTAGTAACTCGAAGTCGATAACCCGCAAGTTCCAATCGTTTTGACATGACAACTTGTTGGTTAACGTTCAAATTAAGTGAAGCCCGCAAATCTCCACTGCTTGGTTAACGTACAAATTAAGTGCTCACTGAAATAGTTAAGTGTTTTAATCTCCATTACCTTTCGATCTCACTAATTGGATTCGCTGAAATACAGTTATTTGGGAGAACAAAACTGAATTCTATTTTGAAAAGAAAGGTACTCCTCGTAAGATTTACAGTATCAACGAAATCTACTCAGTGTATTTTTTGGACTTTGCTGTATGGAACTACGCTGAAGGAATTTCTTGAGGGTCCGAATATTTTCTGCATGGACTACATCTTAACTTGAGAACAGAAGCTCTCGTAAGGCAATTCTGATCATCCCAAGTTCCTTTCCGTTCCGCATTATATTACTGCTATACAGAGAAATTATTTTAGTTCAATCTTCGGATAAAGAACGCATAAATCACTTACAACAACAGAGCGGAGAAGAAGGCGATGGCATATGATAACAAGAAGGAATGGAAGACCCCATCAAGGAAAAGATATTCGAGGTAAAATGTGGCTAAGCCCCAACAACAGAGGACGACTTAGTTACATTATCGATGCTCAATGGCATATGCTGGAATTCCATTGCGACTCAATAAAATTGATACTAAGCCGCGACACGAGGTGATAGATTCGGCAGTGTGGTTTTAAATTTCTCAAGAGTCCCAAACATTGTTAAGAAGTTTTCTTTAAAGAATACTTGTCATTACTGAGAGAAAAAAAGTAGAAGATAGCAGAACTGCAGTGCTTCTTTCGATGCACATGACATTGTAGACGTCAACAATATCATGCAAGTAACCTGTTAGTGAGAGGGATCTCGTTTCCTTGTCAATGAAAGAATGAAATTCAAGTAACATGACACGAGAAAAGGTAGACATTGTTATAAAATTTATCATCATTCGACGTCCATGTGATATCACCTTTTATACGTATGGAGTGAAGTATACTAAAAGTGCGCCACAAATACTTAACTAGCACAATAGTAGGATCTCTATAATCTTCAGAGACAATCATCCTAAGGATGATGAAGATATGAATGGAAAGCGATTCACGCCATCTTTACAGTCCTTCCTACACGTTGAGTGTTTTCAAATTGCATATTCCAAGCCCATCGTGCGATTCGCTACATTAAGAAATGCTCAAACCTTGGGGCATCTTTTATCCACCAGTTAGATATGGAATGCTCTTCGAGCTAGATGCGGTAAGCTCCACTTGATCATGGTCGAAATCTAGTTTGTTGCTCATGCCCACTGCTTCTACAGGCGAGAAGGGGCCTTCACTTTCACCTCTAGTCGCGTTGAGACTTCACAACCCACCATGCGTCCACTTTACTTTCCACTTCAAGTTGCCGCTACCTTCACGGAGGACAATACAGAATTCAAAGTTGTATGAACTGTACGCGTCTAATACTTGAATATCACAGTTTTGAGGTTATTTACAATGAGTACTAGAGATCTATTTGAATCAGACTGAGAACTTGTCTAAAATCAGTAGGAGGAAGCATATCTTGTTCTCCAAAATTAAGTAGAAAGAATTTTTCTGGGATTTAAGTGCTAGCTTAATAAACTGTTATTAACTATTCCAGAACTACACGAAGTTCCAGTAGCCAAATCTACTAACTCACTTGTTTCTTTTTCCTACCTCGTCAATTACCACACATATGAGCTAGTTACAAGCTGAATGACCTTTTCCTGTTCTTGGTTGGTTGAATACATGAATCGTATCAGACTTCTTCAAAAGCTCGATCCGTTTTCTTTCTTTCTTCGAAACACTGACCATCCACCTCTTCATCAACATATATTTCGGTGAGGAGGCATCCGTGATCGAATCGTTGACCGACTTGATTGAGCTTGCTGGAGTGGCAAGTTGACTAACCTGGATATAAGCAGCAGCGAAGCAGCATCTTTGACTGCAACCTTCGGAAACACTGGTCACTTACCGACAATTCGAAGATCGCATAGTCGACGGTCATGTACTGTTACAAAATTCTTAACAAAACCTTGAAATCTCGAATTAAAACCTCACATTGCTGCTTGATTTGGTTCTCCTTGTCTATGTTATACATCTCCTTAATAAACCATAAAAGCTTGTATGGATGATCTCTTAATTTCTCAAAGTGGAATCCCCTATGTCAACTGATTTGGTTATGGTTCTCCTTGTACATGGTACATGAAGCTGTACCATATTGGTTCATCAAAGTGACCATTGCCGTATTCACAAGTACCACACGAACGCAGTCACTGTAGTTCAACAACACACGGCTACGGCGGCTGTTTCCCGTTTCCAGTAGATGGCAAAATTGTAAAAAGGCGATCGCGTACGAAAAATGAAGGATAGAAGACCCCCATCAAACCGTACAAGGGAGAGAAAAAAAAAGTAACATGAAGCTAAACCCCAATAAAGTTTGTATGATGGCAAAATTTAAAATGGGATCACCGGTTTAACGGATTAATGTAATAGACTCACTTGTCACTTAAACCTCAAAGAAGTACGGTCTTTGCGCTACTCACGACAACCGACGGGCCAGTTCACGTGTTTGTCGTGCGCGTTTGCTCTGTATCGGACGGCTTTTCTAAGAATAGCCTACAGACGACACCGGACGTAGTGAAGGAGCTCGCTGGTTCCGCCGGCGAGCTCCTTCACTTCGGCCGGCTGGTTCCGCCGGCCGGTTGCTTTGCAGACCAATTGGAGCGCGGTGAACCCTGTATTGTCTTACAGTTATCCTACGGTTACGCAACGATCCCCTACTACAATACATTCACTATATTCATTTTCTCTAGGTCTAAAGAGAAAAGGCGACCGCGTAGAAAAACCGAAGGATGGGAAGACCCCATCAAGTAGTACAAGGGGGAGGGGAAAAAAAAAAAAAAAAAAAAAACCGTGTAGAAAAACAGAAAGATGGGAAGACCCCATCAAGTAGTACAAGGGTGAGAAACAAAAAAGAAAAAAAAAAAGAGTAAAATGGGGTTAAGTTCTAATAGAGTCTATACGAGAAATATTCCAGACCGCACCTAAGATTTCAAAGCGATTGGTCTCCACACATCTGATGAAATATCATCTAATGGGATTGTTTTCTTATAGATTGCACCAACTACCGGACTCCGTAGAGCAATGGACAAGCACTGTCTACAATATACTATAAAGTATGAGAATGAAAGTGGTACCCTAACATGATAAGCTCTCATGCACTCCTTGACAAATATATCAAATGTTATGTACATCATTCCATATAACTCCAAAGCTAGAGGAACAAAGAGATGACCTCTAGAAGAACAAAGAGGTGACCTCGCTGCATACCCCTATACTTGGAGATCTTGCGACCTGTTGCTGCATTCGTTGCACATCCAAGGGGATGGATAATCACTCCCTCCGAAATTGTATCCCGCGTAAGGTCCGTAACCACTCCATATGTCTAAAGGTTTTATAACATCTGGTCGAATTCAAAATGAAAAGCCAACCCTTGATTCAAATTAATGACCTTAATAAAACTATTCCTGCTATATCGCGGGATGAACGTAAATTCTAGTACATGGACACATAACTCTATCTTTCATTTGGATCATGATACAAGACTTCGTAAGGAACTTGATTAAATAATTGTCAAATTGGTTCGTAGGAAAACGGATCCGCCCTGCCGAACGCTACAAATTTTGCAAAAATGGAAGAAAGGTATACCTATAAACGGAAATCTCATTTGCCTTGCTCACTATCTGACTGGACATAATCAAAATTTATTTATCAAATATTAGAATTCACAAATATTATTTAATATATTATATGTTCTTTCCCTTACACACAATGTCTTGATAGAAATTATACCTCAACGTTCTTAAATTTAACGTGTTTTCCGGTAGCTGTTCCTTTATATGTAATGAAACAAGCAAAGGTTTGTATTTAAGTATCTCTAGTATTCACCATCAATTAATTGAACTATTAAAATCTTCATAAAATATATAGATATTGCAAGCTTGAAAATGACATCATGAGTGCGACCAGACTCAAAAACAACTTCGCATCTAATATATTATGCTGGATTATTTATGCTAATCACTCAATGGGTGATATTTCCATCATTAATATTTGGGCACTTTTAATCTTCAAGTCCTAAATTTGATTGCCCTTCATCTCTTCTATTATATGTGATCTTTTATCTAAGACATAGATATGATTTTGATTGCTCTTTACTGCTATCTTAAATATGCAAGCTTGATTTTGAATTTCAGACTTTCTCAAATAAAATTTAATTTCATAAACTAGAACCGTAGCTTAAATGAGTATTCCTTGTGGAAAGTACTTGAAGGTTTTTTCTTGCTACTTTCATTATTCTTTAGTTCTATAACAACTAAGATTATCACAAACGATATTTTTATTTTTATTTTTATTTTTTATTACAGCATTAAAACATGCAATATTATGGTTAGGTACTTTTCTTGAGAGTTTATGTTGTTCTATTCTTGAAATGGTTAGAGATCCTACTTGAAATATAGAGAATTCCTATCAATCTACTTCTTTTCAAAACCTTTGTGTTTTTTTTCTAATTAATTTTCTTTTTAGAACAAACTATGAGTGCAAAATGTAAGAGGTAGACGTACAAAACAGAACAGGAGATATTAATTTAGAAGAAAATAAATTTGGAAACATTTGTAACCTTAATGTAACAATACGTATACAAATGATATAATTCGTTAGAATAATTTCTGGTATTCAAGTTTCAACCCCAACTCAATAGCATTCAAATGGCCTTTGAGATACCTTGTAATCACATTGAGTTAACATGTGTACTTCTTGGATTGATTTTATTTGTAAAATTACATTATTTGACACCCGAAGGATACACCCTCTATCTATCATGACACAGCTTGTTAATAATTTCTCATATAAATGTGGAAGATATGAAACATGTAATATTCATGAATTCATTGGATGTGTACGGCTTTGAGAAGTGTAAACTTTGTATAATAAATTATACTTGTGATATTGGCATAATTCTTAGACTAGGATATTGTCATAAGTACAAGAATAAATTGTAAAATTAATTATCTTACTTATGATTCTTATTTTTAGAATTCCATCTATCATATATTTGAATATCAAAATGAAGTAACCAAATTTTATTTAAATTTTCCAAGTCTTAAAAAAAATAGTTCTTTGTGCAAAGTAGGCTTTTTTTATTGAAAAATCTATTTTTTTTTACCATTTTAATTTTAATTTTTTCTAATAAACATTTTTCCTAAATTTATAATATGTGTTTTCCCTAATTGAATCACATATTTATTAATTTTTCAAATAAAAGCCTATTTTGTAAATACTGCAAATATTTTATATATTTATCTTTGAAATTTGTACAAATCATCAAATTCTTACATATTGTTGTGGTAGAGAATTTTCCTTATCAATAGATATAAGAAAAATTAGCTAAAAATAAAATAATTATAAAATTGTAAATAAAAAAAATAAGGGAGAAAAATGATGTATAATAAAATTATGAGAGATTTGAGAATATCCTTTTTAAAGATTCTTTAATTAGCAAGACATTTGAAAACTCAAATTGAAGGATGTTTCATATGTTATTCTGTTGGTTATTGATTTTTTATTTTATTTTATTTTATAGTAGTATGAAGACATTGAAGAGATTAAAAATGTACAAGTCATTAAGGAAAGTTTATTTAGTATATAAACAAATGTAATCACCCATCTTCACGCCAAATCAAAGTTACTAGTATATTTTTGTGCTTGACTTACTAATTTTAGATTTGGTTGGAGCAATGTAGTAGTGCTAAGAGGAAAAACTTCTACTATGTATAGATCAAATCTCTAAAAGACAAGATCATGAACTATTAAATTGAGCTTCTACAATAAATAAAAACTAAGGGATAGAATATAATACTATTAGCTAGACAAATTAGCTACATGTGAAAATGAGATTTGTAATATCTTAGAGGTTTTATATATATGATGGTCTAAATAGATAAAATAGAAGAGTACTCCACTAATAAGATAGAAGTAGAAAACACACTAAAAACTTCAAAGCCAAAATATGGAATTTTATTTCCCTTTGGGAAAAAGGCATTGCCTTCTTCCTTTCTTATTTATCTTATCAAGATCTTTCCAATGACATCATTTTCATACTATTCTTAACTTCCTACAAAAAGATTCTCTTAAGATTTTTTTAGTAAGACTTGTTTTTCCAACCAAGTTGTTGTGACAAGTATAAACATGTCACAAATCCATACATCTAATCTAAAGGTGTAATTCATAAAACCAAGTGATTTAAGAAGAAGTGTACGTTTATAGTTAAGAGAGAAACACTTGTTCTTAAATCACTCGATTCTAGATTACCTTCATAACTAAACTAACTAAATCAATTATCCTTTGAGATAACCAATATAAACTTCAATAAGGAGTTTTATCCATACTCTATGATCTAATAAGATCAAATTACTTATTTTTCTTTTAAAATATTAAATTTATACAATGATGTCATAAAATATGGCAACTTATCAAGCTTCGTAACTAAAACAATTTTTTCTCAACAATGAAACATTTTGACACATATAATGTCATAAAATCTGGCAACTTATAAAGCTTCGTAACTAAAACAATTTTTTCTCAGCAATGAAACATTTTGACACATATTTGGAGTAATATCATGCAATTTCATTTTCTTGAGTTAAAAATCTTTTGGTGATGCTTAAGCTGATGTATTATATAAATTATCCTCTATCCTATTATCCCAGCCGGTGGAGGGATTCACATTGTTATCCTTGTTATTTAAATTTTATTATTCTTTGAGTAGTTCTCGAACATACAACATAGATAATCTTCTGATCGGTGTGTAATAATCTGGACATTTAATTTGAAGCGCTTAAGTGAGAATAGTCACATCTCCGATTTTCAAACATTGATACAAAGATGCATGAAGTTATCAAGTATCATGAACTCATTAGAAATATTGTCAAATGTAAAATTAGCAACTTTGGCTGTCTTCATCACATGATAATTGAACTCCACAAATTAAAGTATGTGAGAATAGTCACATCTCCGATTTTCAAACGTTGAGAAAAGATGCGTGAACTTATTAAGTATTATGAACTCATTAGAGATATTGTCAAATGTAAAATTTTCCTCCTTGGCCGTCTTCATCACATGATAATTGAACTCCAAAATTAAAGTATGCAAAGTTATTTTAATAAAATTAAGGTTCTAATATGAAATGGCCTACTTTTCAGAGATAATATAGAGTAAAACCTGCCTATAGTTGCATACATATGTCTTGGTGATGGAGGTCAATATTGAGAGGTTGTAACTAACAGAGGAAAGTGCGCACCCTCTTTCCCACTTGAGTCTTGATGGTCTTGAACAATCTGGAACTTGGGTGCCCGATCTACACACCTTTTTCCCATTCTCGCTAATTTTTCCTTTCGATTGCACGATGATTGGTGTTGGGGTTATAGACTGTATTGTTGTATTTGATTATCGATGATTGGTGTTGGGGTTATAGACTGTATTGTTGTATTTGATTATCTACACGCATGTCAATTAATATCAAGAATAGTGAAATTTTTGTTTGTTTCTCGTTTTAAAATACATTTAAAAAAACCACAATTTTGATAAAATATTCTTTTTAATTGTACGGAGAACATCACAATTCACAAGGGAAAAAGAATGATATACAACTACAGTGACTTGGGTATATAACATAGACTATTGAAGCTGGTTCATACGATTATCAAGATATCTAGTTGCACGAGACTTCTTCAAGCAATTTGCAAGTTGCATTTTCCAATTATTTGACATAGATGAAACAATTGAGCTGTAGTGCAAGTACTGAATATGAATTGATTTAATCACAACGTCTTCAAACTCCTGATCAAAATGCTCTCGGTCAGCCCCTCACTTTAGACCTTCGCCAAGGACATTTATATTTGACAAAACAAAGAAAAATCAATTTGTGGAGCAAGCACTCTGGTCAGACAAAGCCACACATACCCTAAAAACCATAAACTTCCTTGTATGCTAGGATAATTGGACTCAATCAATCTAGAGCCATTCATGAACAAGTGGTACCACATTTTGTAGTGGCACGTTCGGCCGTGACCAAAATCTGGAAAGAGAGGGAACTCATTCAGCAGGTGGTATCTGATTCAAATCAAATTGTGTTGAAAAAATTTTTGACATCAACTTGAGTGCAACTTCTTACCAACATGGTACATCAATGGCATATGTGCATTGAGATTGATGCACCCATGCTAAAATGTGATTGGCAAGGCGCTCAAGAACAAGGCTCTATTTTTTTAAGGCAAGATCTTGCAGGACTTCACCAAATGTTTGAACCATCAGACGCAATTTCTCTACAGGCATTTGTTGCCTCGAACGGATGGCTCAAGAAGTATTTTAATCTTGTCTCAACAACTAGCAAGAAGAAGTGTGGAGAACAAATAGCCTCAATCCAATGCAGGTCAAGAAGCATTTGCAAGAAATTCTCAAAATGTTGAATGATGTCCTTCTTGAATGCATTATTATCAACATTGACGGGTCAGCTTTACAACATCATACCACATCATCAAGATCAGTCTGCACAGTGAATATGGATGGTCATGGGTCAAGCGCAACAAAGAACAAATCACAGTGGCTCTCAGATTTAGCGCATTAGAGGAGAACTTTTGCATTCAGGTTATTGCGAAGTGCGCACGTCCACGCACTTTGAAGAATATTCCCAATATAAGTAAGGCGTTTGGTATTATTTATGACCACCAAGCCAAAGCCTGGCAAGACATGTCCTCATATATGCGCTTGTTCTACACATACAACAAAAATTGCCAAGCAGTACAACAACATCATCTATATCCTTTAGGATAATTGTTCATCATATGTCTATGCGGCTAATAATTTTGATCCAACAAGCTCACAAGAAATGCTCTTCAAGTATTAGAACCTATGCATCATTTCCTTCCCATCAAATGATACCAATGATTGTCAACCTCTTGATCAAGGAGTCATTTGCTCTTCCAAAGCGCACTTTTGCCGTGCACATCTTCTTTCTGAGTATGAAATCTGGCAAACTAGTGAACGAGCATCCACTTCTCAATTTTTGATCAAGAACCATATGCACTTGCGCAACGTGCTTAGTTGGGTCAAATCAGCATCAGACCGTATCAAAGAGAACACTATTCGACGGTGTTTTTTAAAGCAAATTGTCTCCCTACTGTTACAAACGTCATTGCCAATCAGCATATCGATCGCTCTGCTCTTAACTCTTATCCAGCTTAGCTCTTATCAAGCTTTTGATGATTTAGTGATAATGCTAAGAGTAATTTGACTGGAGGAATCTCTCTCAGCATCATTGGGTCTTGATGACAAAATTTCTGAACAAGTTGCTAAAGAACTCATTGAAATGGATGCGCTTGATGCTACTGGTGACGATGAGGTTGGGGATGATAACATTGTCCAGTCTGTTCTTGAACAACACAACCTAATGCGGAGTTCCAGAAATATTGATGACGATGATGTTGAAGGGATCCCACCCTTGATAAGCATTGAGCAAGCAAATCGGGCCATCATGGATTTAATCAACTTTCTCTCTCTCATATCATTGCTATTGTCGGAACTTCAAAGCAACATGCTTTCCAACTTCAAAAAGCTTGTTGGCCATTGATTCATCAACAGAAAATTGAGAAAAATAGGTTGCTGAAACAATGCACGTTATCGATGTATTTTACCTCAGTCCAACAAGAATAACTTTAGTTATTGGAGAGAACTGTTTGGATTTGAAATTTAATATAGATGCCACATTAATTTGTATGCCACATTCCACTCTCACACAATCCATAATAGCACTCTTGAAATACATATAGGATGTTATCTCCGTATTTACTCTATAGAACTGTCACTATTGGCACAATCATGTCACTATTGCACAATTGTGACGGACTGTTATTATTGTGCATATTATTGGTTCTAGACTAATTGTTCTAGGGTTCTTGGTCACTGATGATGAGAAGATGTTACTAATATGAGGTGGCACTGTTGGGAGGTTTTATTCGGTAATAATATAGATAATATACAGATTATAATAGAGATATACAACTAGTCCGTAGACACATGAAATTTTATTTTAAAAAACGCGCACTAAGAAAAAGAATCATTTTAGGTTCTTTTGTGTTATCTCCGTCCCCGTGACGTCGTAGTTGAGGCACTGCTGGTGTATGGGGAAATCCGAGAGATACCTTGTAGGAAAATCTACGTGTGGGGAAATATTAAAAGTTGATGGCCTGAAGCAGATTCACTAGCAAGAGTCAACCCTCGGGTTCAGTAGAAAGCTCAGCAAAACCCTCGAGAATCTTACAACTTATAATGGAATGTTCTGATTTCTTGTTTCACTGCCAAGGTGAGGGAGGGATCGGGAGTGACATCACTAGAAGCTTCTCTCAATAGTTTCCTCCTGCTGATGAAATCTATGAATCTTGGGGGTTGCTGAAGGAATTTAGTCTTCAGGCGACTGTGCGTGGCCAGCATTCTCCGGGGACGAACTGCACGATTGAATGAACTATTGAAGATGAAAATGACTACCATCTGTGATAGATGCAACGGACACAAACCGCAGATGGTCTATGTGTGCCAGCCACAGTCTATCCAGTTCAACGTCGTACACTCGTACACTCCAGGGTGACGAGTCTAAGTAAGCATGAGCAGTGAACATGTCACTCGTTCATGCTAATTTTCTAATTCACATGCTGTATAGTGACCCCGGGCTGTAGTCACTGGGTACAGATCAGCAATAGATTGTTCCTCAGATGTTGCTTTCCTTAAATGTATGCACTTTTCAAGCAGGTGATCACAACTTCTTTGTGATCATCCATCACCGTGATGGAATACTTTTGCGGTACCAGATAAGGCCATTTGCTAACGTGCAATTGGGTATAATTGGGTGTAAAGGATATTCGTCAGTGGATAAAATTCTTTTCTACTCCAGTTAGACCACATGCTTTGTTGTAGGAGAAATTCTGTATATTTTGCATTCCTCTCGTTTAAAAGAAATGCCATACCACCTTAAGTTCCGATCATGATTGCCATCTTGTTTATCACTTAGACACAGTAATACATCGCTAATTCTTCAGTTCACGCGGTAGGGTAGCCTAGTTGTAACTGGTATGATGTCCAGAGGAAAGTCGGGTGCACTAAGAGCAGCTGTAGCAAACTGGATTTGAAGAGGATGCACAACTGGCCATTCAGCACATTGGATCCGACAGGCGGCAGGAGGAACACCTGACGGAGGTTGTTGGATCGAGATAATCGCCCCGGACAGGTGCGGAGAAGGCAATGTTCATGAGCAGTTTCGGAAAGTAAATATTTTATTTGGCTGTTCCTCAGCCAACAGGAAATTGCTTCCATGCTGAAGCGGCATATCTTTCCCTTCAAGCGAGTGTAGAGAGTGCATTATTCTACACGTACTGCATCCACACACGGGATCATACTTGCAATCAAGTACACAAGGATCGCGCACGAGTATTGGCAAGAATCTTGCATGTTGGTCCACATGTTGCCGGTACAGATTGCTCCGACAGAAGAACAGCTATGAACTGCTGGAGTTGTGACTTCAAGACGCTGAGAACTCTTACGAGCGACTCATCGGGCGTCGCTGAAATAGCAACGACGACAGCGTCTCTCATCTCATTTCATTTTCGCGCTCCGCGCTTCTGACATGTACCGTAAACACCCTTAGAGAAGGTGAGATAGACAAGTAATTTCAATTTTCAACCATGAGATAGAGAGGGAAATGAGAGAGCTCATCTGCTGAGCACACAGAGAGCATGCGATTAGGACAGAGAGTGCTCTATCGATTATCAGGAATCACAGATTGTGCTTGAATTCGCAGTTCTTGCTCCGTAAGAAAGCAGAGAGAGGGACAGAGAGATAAAGCGTGAATATAAGGCGGGAATCATGCCAATCTCCAGGCGCAAGAGGATTTTGAGAGCCATTATCAAGGGCAAAGTTCGCGACGCTTTTCTCCAAAATACGTATGAGAGGCTGGAGGATTCTGCACAAGACGTCACCGGCGAATTGGAAGGTGCGCGATCGAAAAATAGTTCCAACAGTTCTTCCAAGGACTTCTGTCGTTCAAGGAGTGGTTCTGGTCATGGATCGAAAGAGTTTTCTCGATCTAGAAGTAGTTCTGGTTCTTCAAAGTACAGCAGTTCTAGTTCTTCGAGGCGCTCGCGGCAAGTGATTATCCTTGACCCTCGAATGCTCAAGCGCAGTGAATCTATTAATCCTCATGAGTTTAGTAGATCGACTAGTGGTTCTGGTTCGTCGAGGTACAATATTAGTTCCGGTTCTTCAAGAGATCTCACTCGATCGAGGAGTAATTCCGGTCCAAGACACGCACTCAACGTCGTTGGACTGGGAAATCGTTTGCTCAAGCGCAGTGACCCGATCAATGTCAAGAGGGATCGATTCCTCAAGAGAACTGACTCTTTGGTACCGAAGAAGTATCACGTTCAACTGGGAATAAGCTCGTCGAACTCTCCGCCTCTTACTCGCGAAGACTCGTTTGGAGGACTGAATTGGTCCAGGCCATCCCCGAACATGAAGCTCAAACATGTCGATTCTCTCATTATAATTAGCGCAAAGGTTCAGCCTGGGAATCCAGTGCGGTCACACGACGTCGATAAGGCGTATGCAGAAATTACGAAGCACCGTTCCTTTAAGCGCATCGACACTCTGCGTACATTTAAACGGGTCGACTCCACTGGTACTCGTGCCTTAAGGCGATTGGAGTCTATCAGGTCGATCAGAGCAATGCAGCCTCAGAAACGGTTAAAAAGATCAAAAAATATCCTGAGGAAGGCCCGACTGTGGAAATCGGGGCGCGGAGTGCGAGTTCGCTTCCATTTAAGTCTAGGAAGATGTGGACCAAGACGTCCTCGAGATTGTTACATTAGGGCTATGTTGAAGGCAGCCGAAGATCATGTCAGCAACAACGCGGCGGAGACGACCGGTGTATTCGACGAAACACCGAGGATCTTTAAGTTCGGTCCCATCCATGTTAACGAGATTGAGGAGGAAGTCGGCTTCTGTCGCAATGTGATGTTAGTTTATCACAGATCCATTAGCTCCTTGTGTTGATTTGTTGTTGCAAATTCATCTTTATACTTGTTGACGAAAACCATAGACGATACAATGTATAGAGTAGAAGCTTAATTCCACATTCCAGGGCACCTACCTGGAGGGAAGAGTAGATCACAACTAGGTAGACATTTCATTTGCATATATACCAGGCGATACCCCTTTGTAGTTTAGGTGTAGACGTAGGACTTATGAACTTACAGCGTAAGTCGAGTGACGACTGAATGAATTAAAAATAGAGTTCAATCAGGAATGTTTACCGGAGGCAGTAGATTTGATTACAGCTCCGGAGACTCAATCTTCAATAGTTTGGCAGCGAATGCTGAACGGGAGAAATTGTACACTAAGTAGCTCACGACCACTACACGGCATGGCCTAATTGCCAGAAAATCACAGGCCACACTTACCGACGAAAATAAAGAGTGATCATAGTGTAGATTGCGTGCAGGACCTGCAGATATCACCAGTTTAAACAAGCATTCGTGTAGAACCGCGTTAGCTGGATTCTTTGATTGAAACAGAGGCAGCGACTGTTTAGACTGAGGATGAACATCGCCAGGGCCAAGATCAACTAGCTGTTAAGGACTCTGCAACCATATGTTTAGTTTTTGCAGCAAGCTCAAGCGCTTGCATTAGATCTACCTCGAGCTACCTAAAGTTTTGATCAAAATCCGAACACCAAGTGGAGTACCTCTGGAGCATCTTTGCCTTCAATCCCATTTCTCGCTGCGTGTGGAAGCAAGCTCCTCCTCACATTTCAGTCACTTTGCAGTTCCTTTGACAGTCATGTCATACAAGACATATCTGACCTGAACATGAAGACCCGCACAGAACCTCGCCAAGGATGCTGAGACAACATCAGGGCGGATAAGGAGGGAGTTGCAGTGGCACTAACAGCCGGGTTCTCGGAACCGTCCTTGTGCGTAGTTACCAGTCATAGCCAGAATTTTGAGGCATGAACTGGAAGTTATCTCTCAGAGACAGTCTTGATGAAAGAATAAAATTATGCACGGATTCTAGACAGGTGAAATGCACATGTTAAATTTATCCACATTGTATAACGACCGAAAGCTGCACCTGTCAGAACATTTCGGTTTCGAAAGAAAAAAATCCAGTGTCAATGTGAACATGGCTAGATCACTGAATAGTGATTTAGACACTAGAAGATCACGCCTGTCCACTCCACTGAAACGCGACAACAGCAACTTGAAGATTCTAGGTTGAACACAAGTTGCTGCTCGTATTGCTTAACATACTTTAGAATATGGTTAGGATAGCCCTGATCCCATTATCTGTGTGTTTGTCGTGTCTTGTGAAGTGGACAAACAGGACAACGTTAGTGCACAAGTCTGGAGATGATTCTGATGCTTGTTCTCGTGGGCTCCTGGCAGTGTATTTGGACTGTTGTGAAAAATACATCATGTTCCCCGCAGAGCAAATTGTTGCAAATGGCTTTCCTTCTAAAGTCGCTTTCAGCTAACTCTTTGTCGGTCTACAGTGCAAACCTAGCAGGACAACATTATATTGTAAGCTTCGAAATGATTTTGAATCCCGTGCTCGTGACCTCCTGGAAGCATTCTCGATGATCTGGCAAACGAAATCGTGGATATCGCTTAACGTCCAGAACATGAATGGCCGTGCAGATGAGTCAAACTCATTCGGCTGTTGGTCAGGCATATGTGAAACTCCATCTCTTCTGAGTCCACTCATCTTGTCTCCGTCTCCTTTCTACTTTCTCCTGAGCATCAGCAGTCACCCGCTCAACCACTGTCTGAAGTAAGTTACAGACCCGTTTTATGAAAGAGCCATTACTTTACAGCATGTAACTTGCAGCTCCTTTCTGTTTGACAGTAATCACCTACACGGATACTTCCTGGTCATGGCGATGTAAAACGTGAAGCTTATGTCAGAAGTTTACAACTCAATGCTTCATGCTGGAGATCCAATTACTGTAAAAGCTTCTCCTAGCATGGATCGCAATTAGGAGAATCTATTAACGGCGTGACCTAACAATAATCCCACGTCTCCTGTGCTAACTCAGATCCGTGATGCTCCATATCATCTCCTGCGGCTCCGAATTTTACTTCCAGCGACTGCACACTACTGTAGAAATTGAGGAGTTTGGCGATTCGTGCCGCCATCGCGAAAAGCTGCGATAAGTTGGGAATTAGGGAGTTTGATTTCTTCTGTAACGAAAGAAGATGATAGAGCTTGTTTACCCTTTTCTTCACCATTAAAGGAGCTTCTGTGCCTTTTAAAATCATATGTTTGCTTCGACGAACTGACTTTGATTTGTCTCTGCTATCTAAAGGACAACTCAAGGAGATAACTGGTAGTTAAAATCACTGATTCCAAACTTAGCATCGAGACCTGGAAATATTTTAAGCATCAGTTCTGTCCACATCGGTAGTCAACGCCATCAACTTCCAACAAGGATGGAGGGACACGTTATTGGTTCCTGTGACAGAGGATACGGGGATCCGATGTTTGCTCCTTTCTGTCCAGAGCTGCAAAAGGTAGTATCAGGTGAACACTTATTGTTTGCTTAAAGCTCAAAATCATAAGTAGAGATATTCTCGAGCATTTGGGTCAATCGGACATTCTACTACCGGTTTGCTTGAGATTCTAAACCCTGTTTAAGGTTGATAATCCCCACTTCTCGAGAGATCTGATTAGATTCAGCGTGTCTTTGCAGAGACACTCGACTGGATAACAGCGTTTGCCTGACTGAAGCCTCGTACGAATTGGTCTCCGTACTCATCGAATTAATAAATATACTGCTGCAAGTGAATCAATGTTTAATTGGTCTTCTCGGAGGACAGTTAACAGAGTCTGGCGATTTCTTATTGGACTCGATAATCCTCCATTGAAAGTGTAGGCACTTTTGAGCATGTAGATCTCATGAAATAAGTCTTGCCTTTAAGAGTTATGCTGATAATGCTGTCAGTTTGTAAGTAATAAAGACGTCGACCAACGTCTTGCCAAAAGAGCTGAAATCTCTCTCGAGGTCATGCTTCTTCTGCTGCTGCCTCGAAATTCACAGGTTGTCTACAACGTTTGTAGCGCATCTGTGACAAGTAGCAACAAATAGGCGATCCTTCCCCCATCCTGGATCACCTAGGACTCGGTTCTCTGAACTCCACTAGGTAGTCAGGTGAACTGTGATTAAGGCGAAAAGCGCGGAAGAGTTTCTGAAGGATTACTGTAGAGATTTCAGGTGAAAAGCATCACTGTATATCATAGAACAGGATGGACGGGACTACAGTGGGTCTCAGGGCTTCTGTGGTGGGGTAAAGTCATCCTGATGTCCACATATAACTGTAAAGAGAACGTTTCACCCGGTCGAACCGGATCTCAATGTCACCGATCTAATGGTTGTTGAGTCAATCTTGGTGCTGAGCCTGGGATTCGAAATTGAGTTTTCAACTTTTAGAGAGAGAGAGAGAGAGAGAGAGACAAGGACTCTCTGAACATGTACCTCCTTACAAAATGGATCCAGAACGATAAAATAGTTCCTTGTATGATTGATGCAGTAGGATTTCAAACAACTCTGAGGGTCAGGTTGCAACGGTATATTGCTGCAGGGACCATGTATGACGACTAGTTTCAAGTACAATGTCTAATAACTGCAAGTTTCTCGGTCTAGTAGTGTGGTTCATGTTTCGCCACAAGATGTATTAATGACGACTTTTGTTTAGGTACAACTCTCTCCAGGTATCTCCTTAGTTTCACAAGTTATCAATGTCTCATTTACTTGTCATGCATCTGAAGACTGCGTGTTTACTGTTGAGATTGTTTTGGGGGAAGGTTAGTCTCGTGTGCACACCCTCGAGAATGTCAGGTTTCTCGATCTCTGCGTCTGGTTCAAACATATAGACTCCTCTAGTTATGATAATCATGATTTTGCAAGTCAAAGGCCCTCTGAGCATCATGGCCTTCTTCATTACTCTCTTGTAGGTCTGGGACTTAGGGGCTAGACCACTCATACAGTCCAGCAAATTAAGGGACTTCATTTAACTGTATCGTGCAATGTATAACTGTATAATTTCATTCATGTATCGTGCAATACTGACGTGTGGTATTTTCTCTATGTTTTGCCTAATGCCGGCTACCATGGCTGGTTAAATGCTCTGTTGTTCCGTATGTAAAACTAGTTTTGCACTAGCTAAGCCACATACTCTCAACTGTTGTGATGCTGAGAAGATGGCTGCCGTTTGTGAAACTCAGCTTCTTTTACAGAGTCAGACGTCTCGATCTTCGCGTTTGTTTGAGTAGCCAAGTCAAAGATCTCTTCAACATGGTATCCCTTTCACTCAGTAGGTCGGATGGTTCAAAATCTTGGTGACATGAAATTAGAGCCACTCAGTAGCATGATGATCTGCATCTTGTTCGAAATCATTCGATCCACCATTCGAAATCATTCGTTTGTAGATTTTAGCCACCAGGTAGGTCACGCATTTTGGTACCCATTATGACCTACGTCTTCCTGGTTTTTCTCGCTGAAGGCTGTAGAACAACTGTAGAATTCTGAATAATTGAGCAACTGAGCCCACCTCGTTAACATAGACTCAGCTTGTCTGTATCTGATATTGAAGATGTATAGGTTCATGAGGATGATCGCACAATGATGAAAATGGCAGTTCCTTTTCCTCGTCAGTGTTCTGAATGATAGCCTATTTATTTGTAGTGCAGTGCAGCTATTCGGATAGAAAGTAGATCTCGATAGGCTTTGGTGGATTGGACCTCCATGTTGAACTTTAGAACTTTGAACCTCGTCGAAGCATCTGTTTGACCGTATGCTTTGACTACTTGTATACACAAGTTTGTGCCCATGAAAATTAGGGTACGAAAGGGAAGGAGGTAAGCGAACTCTTAGGCGCACGACTGATAGTATCACAAATTATTCCTAGAGCATGTGCTTGTCGACTGACAAACCACTGGGCAGCAGATTCCGCGTAGTGGTCCGTTTTTAGCTGGAGTGTTTACAGCAAACTAAAGTTAGATTCTGGAGAAGTATTGCCACTTCATCAGTGCTACGATAGTGGGAGGCAGCCTTGACAATTCCTAAAAAAGAACACTGCGGCACCTACTCTCTTCCCTTTACCGTTAAGCAGGGGACTATGATCTAGTCTCATCTAGAGCTGGAGTACAGATTCCTTCTGAATTAACTACCGGTCGCGTCGCGCTCTGCATGATTGTATTCCAGTCAACTATTTGACTACGAATCAGTAGGAACACGTTGCTTCCCCCTGTCCTCTGTGTGTCGATGTGCTTCTCCAGCAGCTTTTCCTTGTAGTCATAGCTTTTGTCAAAAGCTCCATAAACTAAGATCGTCCATTTAACTATCTCTGCAAACTCGAACAACCACTGCCGATTTATTTTCACTAAAGAGTTTCGGCATTGTTTTTCTTAGGGATACAGAATTGAGTTCCAAATTCAAGACTACTTTCAACTTGGATGTTGAATTCATTGCTTCGTGCTTTAGTTTCCATTTCGAACTTTAGGCAGACATTTGCTGCCTGAAGGATTACATGTAAAATTGAGAAACCAGCATGTGTCTCTTAGAACGGGATTACTCCCCTAGCATGGGTGACTTAGAGGGCCCTTATTGGAAGGACATGTTCACTCCCAACTTGTATTCAACTGTGAACAGTTGAATACAAGTTGAGAGTCAAAGAAGGCGACCGCGTAGAAGAAAACGAAGGATGGGAATACAAGTTGGGTATGTTAGAGGATGTTTGCGTTGAAAGGAGATACAGGTGCTACTAAGCGTTCTTAATAACGGTTTCCCAAAACACAATCCTCAACGAATGAATCAGTCTTAACTATTTCTCGCGGGACAAGTACAAGTTCTATTGGTGAATCGTTCAATCGCACTTGACGTGAAGAAGGAACGACGATGAGGAAATCTTACTTACCTGATTTGTCGCCTATTACTAGGATGGGTACCTAGGGGAGGTGGGACGATGGATGGAAGTGTTCCTGGGACGGGTACAAGGGATGGGATCTTAGACGGAATTATATCTAGAGACGAAGACAACGGTTGATACTGTCAAGGGGATGGAGACAACGGACGTGGCGAGAGACGACGGATGGAATTGTTTCTGGGGACGAGGACAAAGGTTTGGGAGGGGATGATATTGATATTTACGTTAAGAGGGTCCTTTTTGCATGTGCATCATGCACGGGCCTAATACTAGTTTGAGTTATCAGATGGTTACACGGTCTTTGGTTTAAACCATAACTATCATATCATCACCGCAAAATAAAAGCATAAAAGGAGGTTTTCCGAATTTTCCAGTCATAGTTTCTGTAATCTAACGTAGTGAGAGACATGAGGGAGTGTGGTGGTCACGACACTTAGCCCAAATTAGACCCGCCAGCTTCTCGCTGAATGGTTGAAGGGTCTTCTCATCCATTTCCCTGCATTTGCGTTTCTTTTCTTTCCTTGGGTGGATGGTCTAAGAACTTTAGAAGACGTTGTGAAGTTTTAACCACCAACTGATGTTAGTTCCATTTCTTTCCATCTTTGTATTTGAGATAGCAATACTTAGGCCCCCAATGTTACGCTCGCAATGGGTGACGAAAGGAGAATAGTCGTGCTTTATAATTAGACAGGACGATTAAATTATCCACGTTAAACGAATGTGGAAATTCGCTGCCAGCATGCCGGTACTGCATTGTTCTTTTGCCAACTAAGCCGCTAATTGGACACTTAATTTTCCACCTTGGAAAAATTATCTTTCAACAATCTATCTTCAAATGGTTCAAGGTGGGAACTGATTTGAAAGAAAATATTAACCTTCTCAGATACACGAAGCTTTCTGTACTGCCATGTTCGGAGTCAATACTGTCCACATACTTTAGAAGAATCTCGCATGAAATTCCCCCAAAGTGATGATAAGCAGTTGCTTTACGCTTTTCCGACGATTGATTGTATGTAATTGACCAAGAAGGAAAACGAAAGGCGACCGCGTACAAAACACGAAGGATGGGAAGACCACATCAAGCCGTACAAGGACCAAAGAGGTAAAGTGGAGTTATACCCCAGTAGTATCGACCAAGAAAGGAATGGTGGTGTGCTGAAGATCGACGTGATTGAAAATCAAGTTGCCAATGAATAAAGCTCAATATCGTGAAAACAGGTAAAAAGAACCTTTGTACATCAATTTGGGAAAGTCAATTCCAAGGGCTTGAATACTAAGACTGTCTTTCGCAACCGCGTGATTTCAGCTAATTGCGACGATTCATTCACAATAGGAAGTTCCATCAATTCCTTGGCTACGTACATCATTCCATCGCTCTGATATAACAACAGCGATTTGAAGCTACCGAAACAGATAATCAAGACACCCCGGCTTCGACCGAACGACACCACAACTAGCCGTAAGAGTAATTATAGAGTCTGTAACGTTCCCTGGACCTGAAGATACTGCTTCCTATACATTTCCGTGTTCAATCCAAGCATGGAAGCAAATCATCTGGGAACTTCACATTGTAATATATGAAACAATGATTTCAGATATTTGAATACTATAATCAAATACTCTGATGTTGCAACGGTACATGAACTATACACCCCAGTACAAGACCTTAATTATTACCATCACAATATAATCAATACCACTGTAGATCTTCTGTCATGAACCCAGAAACAGTTAAAAGTTGTACAATTGAGCTATCGCTGTATGAAATTGTATTGTGTACCACATCCTTCAGATATTCGCCCACCAATAACACCACCTGATGCACCAATACAAGACCAGTCTTGTGTTCAGGAATACCAACTTGAAGAAATGTAAGGGAATGTACTTATCTAAGAACCTACTTCTAGTCTCTACGTTATAATTACGATCATCCTGGAAAGTACGAGTACAGAGATAAGTTCTTATTGCAAATGTAAGAAGAAAATGAATACCTTTATGCTGAAACTTACTATTCGGAACTGAAATAATGTGGCAACTTCTGCATATTGTGACTAAAAAACTGGGATATATTAAGTCTGGCAGATGAGATACTCACTGTAGATACGAGAAGTACAGACTGTAGTTCGAGATTTGTAGGCATTTGACACCAAGAACCATCATGGATACCTTATTCGTCCGGCCTCGAGGTGAATAAATCGCTGATATAAAAGTTTTACTGTCAACTGTAGCTCTGGCTAAACCCTCATATCCGCGTATCATACGCGAATAATGTAGAGCTTACATAAGTCTGAGTACTGTAGATCCACACATGTGACCTGATACTGTCAGTATTATACCGGGGAGCCAGTAAACATGATAAAATGCGCATCCCTTTTGTTTACGTTTAAGTAATATATTTTTAAGTTTCATGGACATAAATGGCAGATACCACGAGACCTCCTGGACCAGATGTAGTTGGGTAATAACGGTAGTCTTTTGCAGCTATGTTCTGTTACACGTTGTTACTTTGTAGCTATATCCACGGTACGTTTCTTACAGGTCAAGATCATGATAAACTAAGGATTAAGTCGTAATCTTTGTCACTCAGTCTGATAAAAAGTTTGAGATGCTGCAGAGAATGAGGATAATCCTTTGTTGAAAGCGCAGATATGAAGTAAATGGTTGGTGTATAAATTTCATCAGTACCTGTTTCTTATAAGAAACATAATCATACTCTTTATAAAATACGTCTAGTATGGATGCTGAAGCTATTCCACCACTACTTAATCTAGTCTGAATTTTTAACTTTTAAAGCATTTGTTTTTCTTTCGCGACGAAGGTTCAGAAGCAGTGATTCTCCATGCTTGCGTAGAAACTTTGGAAGGTGTAATTTACGGGGCACTACTTGAGGCGCACAGTAAAATCTTTCTTCATGTTCAGGAACGAATGATAGTAACTTGACGTTCTGAGAGATGGTAAGGTAGCAGCGAATAGATTGTTGAAAGTACATTTCAGAGCGGACTACATGTGGCAGTGATATAATACATATCTATAGTATAGTTAGACACTATAGGTATTAGGTTTGTACATAACATATAGCATTAGTTAGGGCTAGAGTAATTAGATTTTACCTTTGAGATTAGGAGGGTGTTCACTCCATCGATGTATTGGCGGTATAGTTAAGAAGCTTGAGCAAGGGGACGTGTGAGCAATAGTCCGGAGAAGCCAAGCCATATAACAAAACACAATTTTTCATTAACTTAGAACTTGTATACTAGCCTGGAGGTATTCCATTCATCAATTCATGTTATTGAATGTGCAATAAGAGTAAGTCAGCTGAAATGTTTTGTTTATTTTTTTGATTTCCATATTTATAATTGCTACACGAATTTTCATTAATATTTACAACAGAGATTATGCCAATTGAGTTTGGACAGTTCACTCGAACTTACTCAGAGATAATTTCATCCAAAATTTATGACTCATGACACTGTGCAGGTCGAGGAACATACCAATGATAGCTAGTTTATCGGCATGGCTGAAGATACATCTTTTGTAATGATACTCCGGAATTATTCTCTCTTCTCTATGGTCAAATATCATGAAACCGTGAGTTATCATGCTGAACTGAACTGTGGACCGATGAGGAGAAAGCTATGCAATTGAGTATCACATATGAAAGCTATGAGGAGAAAGCTATGCTTCCCTTTCTCTAGGAAGAAAACTTGTGAACGTGACAGGTGTTTCTTAACTTCATTTGCATTGAATGGTTTTCTCATGAGACCATGATATATGCAAAGAGAATTAGCAATAAAATGCTTATTCTTACCATGCATCTGCGTAGCTAAAGGAATCGGTTTAAAACAAAGATGCCGTTCGGTTGTATTCTGTATAAAGCACTTTGGGTGTACTTTTATTAATTCATGACGTCTATTTCTCCTCGCGGTAGTTTCAAAGGACTTGGGACATTGAATTGCAAGAAAGAGCTAATGATTATAGCTCTAGTAAACAGAGTGGGGCCGAACGCGTGGGACAACAAGAAGGATGAGAATGATTATAGCTCTATTAAACTACAAGATCAGTTTTAGGATTCGAAAGTATGTTCTTGATATCTTAAACAAAGATTGTTAGAGTTAATCAAAACCTAAGAAAGAGATCGACAATCTCAGTGTGCAGGGCACAATTTATGAGCTGCGTTTTTGGGGAATTGTTTGTATTCATCAACTCTTGACTACATGATCATCATAATCTGGACTGTATATTCAAATTAAAAAACAGGAATAATCAACACGGACAATGAGTACTACCGTGAAGCGAGGGAACTCACGGCAATCAAAGTAGTCAGCTTCTGTCTACAGGAAAGTGAGGTGCATGGTCACGAGCTTAAGACGTAACGACAATCTAACTTCTCACGAGCTCGACGATCGAGAAGAATGAGTACATCAGAGTTAGAATCGTAATGTTGATTGTTGCACGTCGTGACATTGGCCACAATTACTGTAGATCTTGTACTTGTATTTCATGGGATAAACACTAAATAATCTGCTGCAGTTACAGAAAGTCGATTGCAATGGAACATCGGGAAGGAGAAGAACCAGGTACTAACAGATGATGCAGATTATAGTCTTTGTTGTTTGTTTCTGTCGGACCTTCTTGACACACTATCTGACCTACTTAATAAGCGTACTGTGCCCATAACTTGGGACCGGAGTTGCTACCCTCCTTACAACCACAAGAGTTTACGAGAAATGCAATACCGTAAGCAGATGCAGCGATTAAACCGCTTCGTAGTACTGACGTCGGCGGTCTAATTGAGTTGTCGCTACCTCCTTGATCAAGGAGATACTTATTTGTGTCGAGGGTTGTTGTTATCTTGCGTGATTCTCTCAGAACTATGTCGTTTTTCCCACCTCATCTCATAATGTTAGCCTACAGGATAACATGGATAATGGCGACTTAGAAAATAAAAGGAGAGCTACATACATACATGAGTTATATTTCCGATCAGTTGTTAGATAGTGATTCTTATTACATATATTAGTTGAGCTTGATATATAACGAGAGCCTCTTCTTATCTCTCTAGATTGCTTCTAAGCTTTTTGGAAAGTTATTCATAGAGACGCACTCTCCAGAATGGCGTCACGAAGTTATCAAAGAGCTATCTTAAAGGTGGGTGTTTTCCTGATCGTCATGGCTGTATTTAGCATGATTGTGATGATTGAATTTTAACATGGATGCCATGTACAACTGTTTTACTAAGTTTGCTATGCACGCACATTCAAGACACCTCGAATCTCCTGTAAAAAGCTTAAGAATCTGCGTAAATTTCGGTTACTATCGTCAGTAAACTTAGGCATGAAAACTTCTTCCTCAGGTTCTATGGAGTTAAATTACAAAGGACAAACGATGCATACTTAGGTTTTTTGCTCAAGGTTTTGAGAAAAAATCCTACTACTATATTCATGACTATACAACAGCTGGAATGTACCCTTGTTCTTCTTCGTCTACATGCAGATCTCTAAACGTCCAGAGGAATTCCAGTCAATTGCTATCATGGATAGCTCCCAAAACTCTAACAAGACAGTATTGATGCTTTTGTTGCTTCCATGCTTATCTCTTCGATGTTCATGATGTTGCTTATAAAGATGAATCCATGAAAGAAATTTCCCTCCTTACAAATTGGCTAGCTGCGAGGACTACAACGCATATTGTGTCGGTCTGCGTTGCAGTGTATGTAGTGCTCCCGATATTACCTGGTTGCCCGTCATGTACACTCACTTGACTATTATACCTGTCCAGTAGGACCATAAGGCGTCATCGTCCTTCTCTTTTCTGGCCAGAAACTTGGTTGTTTTGTACTATGCTATCAGCCTGCTAATGTCGTGCAAGAGATTCCTTACGGATTTATAAATAAGAATATGGAGCTACCGTCTAATATAGTACGTTTAGACTAGATAAGTACCGTACTGTGACTGCATTGTACATTAGGATTTGCTTCTGGTGCCTTATGTCTGCGTTGCCCTTGTTCGATTCACTTATAGTAGAGCGAATTGTACACTACGGAGGTATCATCCTGGTTTCCGTCGTGCATAACGACCTCGAGAGTCCGAGGAGAGAAGTGTCCTTGATGCCACAAGACTTTATTCAGTCAAAGCTCATCCACTGAACTCATAGCTCTCGAGTTATCAGGTTTATTTCTCCTAGAGCAGGAGCTCCTTCTCTCACAAGACAATTGTTTCTGTATTCCTGAGGGTTGTTGCCATGAGCTTCAGATGCCATACAAATTTCTTTCCATCCGTCACTCCAGAAGAACGAGTCTCATAATACTACCGTAGGTTGAACTTGACTATTACCTCAACCCTCTTTCTCGCTTCCTTTTACTTATTTGTACTTGTTTGTAGGGAAGAATCGATCTACAGTGCGCTGAGGAGAAGAAATTTTCTGTTTAGCATAGAAATAGGTTGTGGTTTCCGTTGTGGTCCAAGCAATCATGGCGACATGGCCATGTTCTTATAGTCTCGTCTTGACAAAAGCTGGCCTACCGCTGTATGGAGGAGTACGTTCATCGGCCACTCGCGACAAAAGCTGGCCTACCGCTGTATGCGTACGTTTATCTGCTGTCTCGAGTACAGTGCCGCCAGAAACTGCAAAGCGGACTTGCAGCTATAAAGATTCGAATATGTCTCCCTCATCACACACATTCTACAGTTAGCTTCACCCGTACATAAAGCTTTTAAGCTCGGCGCAGAATGAGCACGGTATCTACAACACGCATTGACAAACTCTATGGACATCGTGAAGGAAATTTCCGGCTTTTGCGAAGTTTGGTGCAACTACATCAACCGAAAATTTGCTGAAAAGGAGTTCCAAAAAGAATTAATGTACTGTATGCACTTGCGTCAGGTGTAGTGTCTCCTTGTCCGCCATGCAGCTCAAGGCTAGAGGGCAGCAAATAGCTTCCTGCAGACTCCAATTTCCCAATTCGAGAACACCCCATATCCCCGCTCAGACGTAAACTTGGAAATCTTGGGAATCAAAATAAATTTTGTTTGAGTCTGTCTTAACGTTATTACATTTGAATCTACTACAGAAATCACAGATCGGGTAAAAGTGTACCCTCGAGCCGCATCCGAAACAGCAAGCTTAATCGTGCAGATAATTGGGCACAAGTTGTTCCATCTGGAAGCGAGTAAACACTGTAGCAAGGTAAGAGTTAGAGGCTTAGAATCAGTCTCGAATTACTCCATCGAGTAGCAGATCATGGATGCAGGACCATAATAGCGGGGGGCTGCACCCTCTGCTAGTAGTCGAGAGCTGTCAGTCAAGGCCATGAACTAAGTTTGAAATAAATATGCTGAACGTTCACATGCGACGTCAGCCAGTGCGTGGGTAGCTGACAGGAGTCCAAAGAGGACACCCGGAAAGTAGAGGAGGCGACACCAGTTGAAGAAAGCGGACGGATATGGGAGAATTCTACTACGGGTAGTGTAGTGCCGATAGCCAAGAATTTGAATTTGGGAGACACTCTCGAATTTGGGTCTCGATTAGCGAACTAAAACAAATGAGTCGTAAGACGCCCGACAAAATCCACTGCAGTCTCTAGTTTGCCTGTGTGCTCGTCATCCGAATCCTCTGACATCTATATTTATCTTTTGGCAGTCACGTTCTGTATCATTTTCTATGAACTGCTATGAATGGTCATAGCAGCCTCCGTCTTCTTGAATACATAGCATACTCCCGGCGCCAAGTGACTCATAGTATAACTCTTCCGCCCCTAGAGCCTTGCAGTTGGCAGTTTCGCATTTTCCAAGTTGGAGCTGTTGGTGCTCGTAACGACGAGTGAAAGACAGACACCCATCATCTGCTATCGCTCAGACAGAGCCTCTTTGTTGCAACCTCGCAGATACTGGAGAGGTTTCGTTGGTTTGTTCGTAAATTTTCGGGTTTGAGAGAGAGTGGAGGACAGCCATCCGTTTCGTTCTCTCGCAGAGACTTACTCTTGATACTTCTAAGAGTTTGAGACGATTTCTGTGGATTTGTGGTTGTGTGAAAGAGAGAGGGAGGCAGCAACAAACGTAGCGATGGATCCGAGATCTAACTCCAAGAGGCCGGCAACAGGGATGGCCGCTCTGGTGCGCCGGGTCCTGGGCGCTGGTCCAAGGTTTAAGAAGAGAAGCAAGACGGATATCGACGACTTCATCTCAACGAGGAATAAGAGCAGTTCGAGCTCCAGTTCCAATGATAGCAGTGAAATGGAGAGCGATGGGGAAAGTGAGGAAGTGGCGATTAAAGAGAAGAAACGAACACGGAGAATGAGGAGCTGTACTTCTTCGTCAAGAAGCTATCGGAAACAGAGGTCTTACCAGATTTGGATCGGTAACAGGCCGAGACTGGCCTTCTCCTGCCTTAGAATACGAATTGTGCACATGGTTCGGCTAATGAAGGCGATGGCGTTCCTGAGAAGAGTGAGAAATGCCTACAGACGCTTGATGCATGCTGCAGGGGCCTCGAAGGCCGTTCTAACCTTGACAGATTTATACTATGCTATAACTGACTTGATTCCCGGAGGAAGCACCGAATCATCCGCACCCCCGACCAACATCATAGTTCTTCGCCCAATTATGTTGCAATCTGCTGAGAAACGAAGCCTGAAAACCCGCGCAGATTTGCAAGCTCTGAGACAGAGGATAGATTTGCAGGCTTTTGGATCGGGTGCCTTGATTAGAACCAATGTTCTGGTTACCTGAACTCAAGACATATCGTAGAAAGTAACAAATTTATAAACGGCAATGTTTGGTGTGTACATACAGCAGAAGTACCTCCGCCACTTCAAAAGTTTAGACTCTGAGGCAATCAATTCTTCATCAGGATAACGAGTGAATGGATGATGACGGATGATCATCCATTCACTCGATATCCTCATGTCGATAGGACTCCAATCTTTGACACTGGGTTGTCGCATTCTTGGCGTCTGAGGGCGGTAAGGGCTATATATTCAGATTGGGTCCCGACTGCATTTCATTACACTAGTTTACATGCCCTTTGAGCCGAGAGCTTGGAGCGGCTACCGCGTTCGTTGTCTTGTATAGTTACTGCCTACGACAATCCGCGTTGGAGCCATCCAATCGCTTGTACTGCTTTTAAACGGATACAGTTAGCAAGTTCTCGAGCTCTAAGAGAAGGGCCTGGTTTAGGATAGTAGTTTGAGTCCATTTTGTACAACAGTTAGGCCAATGGTAATTTACACTATCAGGGATTATCGAGGATGGATTCAATCCACGATAGTTGATCTTTCGATGTTGTGATTATTTCGAGAAGGATTGAAGAAAATTTTGTTCGAACGTCATTTGTGGGTAACTGGAGGAGGTTTTCCCACACGGGTTTTTCCTTGGACGCAGTGATAAGGCAGGCTTTCTAAAGGCTGCCCTAACGGTTGCGTTTCAGAAGTTCTGTCGATCTGTGTTGGAACAACTGGGCCTGACGGATTCCGGCAAGGACAACGATGCTGAGCTTGCGAGAGCGATCATTGCGATGAGGCTCATGTAATCAGTGGACTAGTTTACTCATTTAAGTCGTCTGCTCGCGCCAGTTAGGAGCTACGGTAGGTAGGGCATCAATATCTGTCTTGTTGATGATTACTGGATTATTGATTGGAAACGAGTAGTTAGTGGCTGCAACTCTCAACATGGCTTACTAGAGAACTTTCTTGCCCGACTAAGCATTTTCGCTTGTTAGGCTGTGTCTATGTAGTGACAGATATAATCGAATCCCCAAGTTGACTGAGCTGAGCGTCAATGTCAACCTGACGGACCGGCGTTTTCTCACGATCACGCATACCCCCCCATACACATGTTGTGTGGGTGTTTCTCGGACTATCTCTGCATCGAGCTCTTAGAGCTCACTGTTTAGCGTATCGGTAAAATGGATTAGTAGTAGATTCCAAGGCGTATGTCGCCAAGTTCGGAATACTCAGCGCTGCATGTACAACTCCCGTCAAATGCAATGTAGATATCGGGGAATACTCCACTCTGTAGTATGAATGCATTTCCACGTGGCTATTTACAATACATGCTGCTTTGAGTTCGTATTTGTGAATTTGTACATGTCGCGCTGATTCTCAATCAACATAGTACTTTGAGCTGGATTTCGTCCGCTGTTCCAATCAGCGAAGACTGAGAACCAAGTCCTATTGAATAAAACTGAGAAGTAGATATCAATCACTCCAGAACCCGAAAACCATTGTCACTCCCATTGACTCTTCGTTGTGCGATCGAAGATCAAGAAACGTATGTATCCAAGACTCTTAATTCGGTCAAGAAAATGAGAAATACTCCGGAAAATTGTGTACAGTGTGGGAGATTCATTTCCTTTGGACAGCAGATTCTATCACGTCGTATTCCAATCAAGGATTGTACATGGTATTGATGGCTACCTCAGTTTCGACAGATTCAATTTTGGACGTCTCACTTTCACAGCCTTTTTCACCTATACTGCAACTGGGAGATTGGAAAGCAGACTGGACCGTCACTCGCGACGGAACATCGTCAATGCGGGTAGTTCCTCTCACAGTCGCAACAAGCAGTCACTACTGAGATGACATATCGAAGACCGCCCACTTGAAAAGGGAGCAGAGAGGCAGAGAAGGTCTATCGAACAAACTCGCCACTCGAGTCTTTAAAATCCGATGAACCATCACACTTGCTTTTCCGGATGCTTCACTGGAATGAAATAGTTCAAATAGAATGTAATAGCTCACATAGTCTCGGGATGAACCACTGGAATGGAACAGTTGCCATAGAATGTAATAGCTCAGATAGTTTTGACATTCTAGTTGCAATAGCATAGATTTCTCATTGCAATAAAATTTCCTTTACGATACTGTTAGAGCTTAATCCCATTTCACGTTTTAGGGTTTATCTTTGTTCGCCTTGGTGATCTTCCTTCTCTTCTTGTTATCTACTTGTTTCACGTCCTTAGTCTTCACAATGGCCTACTCCTTGGAATCGCAAGGAATGGAATCGCAAACTCGGCATGAGGAACCCGAATGTATCAAGTTTAAGTCTCACTACCATGTGGTTCTTGTCATGTACATGGCCGCCGATGTTTCTTCAGTTCATAGCAATTAGTCCTCCTTTGCATCCCTCTCCCCATGAAGGGTATGCTGCTCTGGTTCGTTTCCATGTTGGTAGTCTTCCAAGAGTTCGTACTTGGGACTGTAGTGACGCTCAGAAGACGCTACCGAGATATGGTGCCAGTTCTACACGCTCCCTCTCTCTGTGATCTCGAAGCAGTAAAGAGAATAGGATGATCACCATGATTTATTATGATGCACCAAGCTTTCAACAGGATAAAATGAAGGATTGTTGTCAATCCTTCAGGTTCAATATAAGGGAAGACGAATATTTCGTAACTTCAAGTTTAAAATTCAGCAAAGACGGTGTTTAACTTACTTCAGGTTTGAAATTTGGCGAAGACGGTCTTCAACCTCAAAAGACTCGAGTATATTCAAGAGAGATTCATGCAGGAGTCTTTGGACACGCCTGACACTTGAGAGAACAGCCTTTCACGGCCAAATTGGAGTTCGCGGAACGTTCGAAGTTGATATCTTTTACTTCATGGTATTTGGTATATGATGTGTATTACTTTAGGACTCAAGTTGGAGTTCCTACCAGATTGGTTGCAAAGAGTATTCCCTATACCGCAACTTGCCTCCGCACCCTTTCCTAAACAGGGTAGATAATATGAAAGTATTAAATCCTTCCGCACACGATTCGTGCAGTCCTCCTGGGTTAAGGATTTCACCAGGCTTTTAACGTAATCGATCCCAACAAAATTAGAAGATGAGTCAACTAGGATGAAATTTTCTGCTCAAGGGGACAAGACCACCTGAAGCATAACTTTCATGCACTTTCTAGTTGGCTTTGTGTATCTCGATCATTAAGTATTGGACTCTTAATTTCTCTACAAGTATCAAGAATCGAATTCACGAAATGGAATTCGTACATGTAACGAAGCAATCGTAACTCCACGGCCACCTGAGGTAATTATCCAGCCTAATGCCCATGGCAAATAGCGAAGCAACGCTCCCGTAGGTCTCTCTCATAGTCCAATCGCACACCTTTCTTCTTGGAAGTGTACGCGAGGCGATTGATGTGAGCTGGCTCCAGAAACATATCCTCGCTGCAAGTGGTACCCATTGAAGAGAGCAAAGTGTTATCACAAGAGTCAAATAACCAGCTGCAGAAAAGTTCGTTCTGGGTTTTATCCTTCCCAGCTGTTCAAACATCGCTTATCAAGGAGACTGTTACATATACAAAGTAAAAGGGTGAGCTCCGAGTAGAGTAGTATGAACCAAGCAACTGGACGTGATTGTGACTTGTGGCAGACATCGTCAAGCCCAAACCACACATCCTTGGGGATCAGTTGCTTAAAGAAGAACAAGAGTATCCATCAACTTCTCATAGTGCAGTTTCTCGAAGTTGAGCTGTAACACGATGGAGCTAGCACAAATTCACCGTATATCAACCAGGAAATCAACAATATAAGTCACTCCAACGCATCAATCTGGAAACCGAAGCAGAAAGCTAGGTGGCCTCACCAGATACGAAACGAATCGTCTTTAGGATGTTCGCTGCACACTGAAAGGATACTGGACAATCGCGAAGGTGTCATGTCCTGTTAGCAAAACATATACTAATGATCATAAGTATACTGCACTTACTTTTTGAAAGCCTTCATTGTGCAAACCTAAGGTACGTCAGGAAACATGAGAGTTTTGAGACCGTCAAGAGTTTAGTTTGCTTCGTACATCTACCATTTAATACCTCTGTGCGGTACGAGCACTGTGAGATAGTCAGACACTGTCTAGCATAAGAGTGTGGTGTGGACTCGCACCATGCGCACCAGAGTCCGCTTACAGGCAGCAGTCACTGAGATCACCCTCTCACCTTATTAAGGCCGCAATCAAATTGCGATACTATTGATTCGGATTCACTAATCCAAATCACTAATATCGTAATTCGAGCACAGAGCGCAAGACCTAGGGAGCGCTTCACAACTTTGCTTCACCGTTGGTGTCAGATTTTCCTTTCTGCTCGGCTGTAGCGTGAGTTTCCGCGGTTATGCCGTCTTTGCATTCCTTTTGTTGGTTGAGGAAGAGGGCCAGTTGGTAAGCCTTGCAAAACTTTCGGTTTGATTACGAACGTTGCTGGCTTCAGTCTGATTGCAAATGCTGCTTTTGCCCCGACCGGCTTGACCTTAAGAGTCAGCACACAAGCAAATGGAACGTACCAGTGACAAACGAATATGTGAAATTATGAGTGAAATCCAATGCCTGTAGTTGCTGCTCGTTAACGGTTAGGCTAAACAGGTGGCCTAACTGCTGGAACACGCTCAATTCTTTGCTCTCCGGATTGCACTGTGACAAATGATCTGTAGACGCCGTGCTGTAATACTTGCTCCCGACCGTGCACATCCTTCCCCCGCTACAATCGTCTGGCATGAGATTCCACCCAGGAGCTATACATCCATGATTTAAACATGAATACCTAAGATAGACCTTGCATTGTCTCTCTTAGACAAACCACTATGCAGGAAATAGCCCTCGAGCTACATAACCTGCAAGATCTGGATCAGTAAAACCTCGTTTCATATTTGGAAATTTGTGAGGAGTTGATTCTTAAGAAAAACATTCAACTCGTTCTTCACAGGTAGTCGACAGATACAACATACCACAAGACACGCATCGCATGGATATACAACTAAGGAAAGCTATCAATTTGCCAGACTGTTCGTTCCCTTTGCCTCTACATTCTCTCTGGTCGAAGAAAACAGACGCGCGAACACTCAGAACATGACTCGTTGCATTACAGTGCAATTCATAATCGATCGTGCCTCGACAGAATATAAAGGTGCAACAGTGACTAGAAGTCTGTTACCTTATCTTCTCCTGTACGCCGCAAAGCTTCAAGCATCTCTGTAGATACCACTCACATGGCGTTCCTGTAGGTAGTCCTGATACAACCGGAATGTATACAAGGGTGAGAACTTTGACATGACACATGTAATCGCCACCATCAGCTATAAAATATGCAAGATAGTGAAAATGTGTCTTTAAGTCACATGCAAATGGGACCAACTCAAAACGATTCTAATCATCGACTGGTTCAGCTCATTACCATCATGTGCCTCACCTGGTTACCGGGACACAAGTCTCGGCCATGCATGGATCAAATTGCGTAACTCAACTACTCCATGCGCAAAAGTTACATAAAGAGTGTCATCTCCTTTCCAGAAAAATAATCAACCTCAAAATCTTCAATGCCAACTACACCACCTTAGTTTCATCAGACAAACAATTCTAGCAATTTTCAGACATAACAGCCTCCTACTTACTATACATATGTCGCTAAGATAGTTAGCTTGAGCGGTAATCAACGTCCCACTCCTGACCGTGTTCTCACCCGTGAAGGGACTCTGTTACTGTCATTCTCATTATCTTCATGGGCCGCCGGCTCGTTTTTCCTCCGCTGAGATAACTAGACATCCGGGGATCAGTGTCAAGAATGCATACATCAAACAGACAAGTACTCTTCCTTACATTACTAGGTCTCCAGAAGTTGTAAATCCCGATTTCTCATCTTCATTCACTATTGCTTCACTGCATTTGGATCGAGTTTCACTAATGCATCACTGCATTTGGATCAAGTTGAACTGTAACGAATGACGAACCTGGTCAACATACTTATAAGCCATTATTCTCTACATAAAATCAACATAGCTAGATTTGGGAGAACCTTGCAGTTGACGGTTATGGCCATTTACTCAAGGTTTAATGATAGCTATTCATGTGAAACCCATAAAGCACAATTATCTACACGATGTGGATGCCAATGACAATTTTTGTCACATATGCACATAGGGGCCACCCTTTACATCGATTTTACATTACCAAGGCCAATGCTCGAAGCCTTACTCCCTTCAATCGGTCAATAACCCAGATGTTAACTATTGTCTAGATTAGTAAGGAACATGCACGTCACTTGATCTATTCTTTAGTTGCTTCATTTAAAATCTGCACACGGTGTAGACGGATATTTTCAGCGCTCACTTTTCAGGGCTGACGCATCAACTACATTTTCAGGGGTTTATACAGAGGTTACTCGCTGGTCATCAAGGCCAATTCTAATCATCCCGACGTTGTGCACGATGGTAGATTGATTGACCACTAGAGCATAGCCCAGCTTCCTGATTCAAATTCGTATCTTAACCTTAAGTTCATCCTTTTTGGACGACAAAAGGCGATATGGCATGAAAAATTCATATATCAATGTTAGATATGTCTGACTACCATCGACTTTCAAGTGCGCCATAATTTCAATTGTTATGATCCCGGCACACAAATACTGTTTGACACTCTAGGTAGAGTTAAGGCGGTATCCAGAGTTACAAAGCTGTCGACATTTCCGCGAATTAAGTTCATTTTATCATACAGTGTGCACGCGAAGCTTTAACCTCAGATCCTTGAATCCATATGGATTAACTCACTTGCAGCTCGACAGGGTTCTAAACTAGGAGTTGCTCCCGACCCCGAGACGGTTCTTATCGAAAATCTGTCCTATCTAGAATAAACGAGTGCATTCCAAGCAAAACCTCGATAAATGCCCAAACGACTGAGTGTCACAAGTGTACACAGGTGCCAGTATTGATTTTATGGGCCCTCCTTGTAAATACTGCTCATTGACAATGCATCATACGTACGTTCTGATAACTATCATACCACACAGCTAACGGCTTGAGAAGATGTGTTTCGCTATGCATTTCGCTCAACCCTTTCGGGTGGGCGAAATCCCGGATGCTAAGGCCTCCATTGCCGAACCCTGAGGCTCAAGAACTGTGCTCTTCTCGAGGAACTAAGTAAACAAAAAACAAGTATTCGAGGAAGAGATATGCAAGTACGATTGAATCAAGAGGACATCGACATCCTTATAATTTTGATATTTCTGCAAGCGTCGCACCCAAGGCTCATTCGCACCCTCATTCTACACTAAGTGCTTGATCTTGCTCATTGGCGGCATCGAACTTTCACGTGCTTGTTCTTCGGCGGCCTTCGCCTGGGGATGTAGTTGGATCGATCGAAATCAGGGCCCTACGTTGACTTCAAGAGCAGGGTGCGCGAGTATTTGATAAGAAAACCCGTGCACCCTGCTATCGAGGCTAACGGTGGGCCTACACAGGAGGAGAGTGCATTCGAGGCCAACGTGGAGTGTACACACCTGGTACATAGGCAGCTGGAGAATGGATCTGGTTGAAAGTGCGGTGAGGAAACTCAGATGAGCATTGCGCAGAGGGCCAATGTCACCTGGGGATCTCAGCAGGATGGGGAATCAGTGTCCAACGTTGGTATCAAGCACCGGGTCCACGAGTATTTGAAGAAAGGCTCGTGCACTTAGCTCTAGCAAACGACGTTCGATCTGCAGAAAGGGGGAGGAAACAGAGGTGAATGACATGAGTTAAGAACTCAGGCGGGCAAAGCGTGAAGAACAAGTGTCGATGAACTCATTAGGGTCTGTTAAGATCTTATATTGGCCGCCTCACTCCTCCCTCTTGGCCAAGCTCCGCGCTCTCTTTAGGGCGGCCCTGAGCCCTGAGTACGCCGCCGCACTCCTCCCCCATGGCCAGCCCAGAGCTAGGGCTGAGCACGCCCTAGCTCTGCGTTGAGCCCTGAGCACGGCGCCGTGCTCGCGCTCTAGGTCATAACGTATGGGGACAACAAAGGGAGGCAACGGAAGGAGGGCCCACGTTAGACGCGGACGAGAGGCTGGAAATTCACAATCGTTTTAACTTATCCAAAAACTGAAGCAACCCGAAAGCAGTTTGAAATAGCGAACATAGAAACAACGGTGCAGCAAGGGGTTTCAGATTTTCACTAGTGTGAAATAAAATTTGTAAAATATTTTATAGATATCCAAAGGTAAGGTATGTTTAAAAACTAAAAAGTTTAATAATAATTTAAAGTTTGAAAATTTTCATGTAAAATATTTAACTTATATTTTGTATCAATAGATATTAAGAGTCACTCACAATCTTAAAAAAGTTAAAAAGCTATGGATCATTATTTTCTATTTCCCATCAATATTTATGATTATTCACTTTTCTTCGTAAAAGTTCTGCTACAGTGACGTACAATAGGGCAGGTTTCAGATTCCAATAGTCCGTTTCGGAGTGCCCGTAGACCTTTTTATGGGTAATGCATGAGCGGAAATAGAAGATTTCATGGTAGTTGACGGTCTTATGAAAAAAGAATTTGGAAAAAAGTGATTTTACAAAAAAAAATTATGGACAAAAAATTGATTGTAATATTTTATGGGTTATGGGGAGATTTCATAAATATTAAATAGTATTAAATGAGAAGTCAAAGAAAATTAATTGGGATATCTCGTTTAAAATTCAAATTTTGGAGGAGACTGTCATGATTCATCTTGCATTTGAGCACAAGAATATATGCAATGTCATGTGGTTGTTTATCTATGCCATTATGATGCTCGCGGATTGTTGTAACTTTGAAATGTTATGGAATGATGTTGGTGGGATATAGACATATCTATGCCATTGTGATGCTCACTGATTGTTGTTACTTTGAAATGTTATGGAGTGATGTCGGTGGGATATAGACATTATCATGTGGTTGTCTATCTATGCCACTTTGATGTTTGATGCTCGGGGATTGTTGTTAGTTTGAAATGTTATGGAATGATGCTCATGGGGTATTGGCAAAAACCATTTAGCAAAGTGGGGTGTTTGAGAGGGTAGAATGCCATAGATTAATGATAGTAGGAAATTGAGTAGGAATATTGTGAAATCAATTGAATGGAGTATCAAACTTGAGATAGAGAATGATGTCATGTCATTTGTAGTGTCGCATCTAGATTGCTTGGACATTGGAGTTCCAATGATAGTAGTTAGAGTTATTTTAGTACTTTCTAAGAGACTACTTTCCAACGGTCAGATTTCTTGTTGAGGGTACTGACTTCATGGTGGAGCCCACCGTCACTTTGCACCGTTTGCATTGTCGAGTGTGCCATCAGTGGGACCGTTAGGGTTCAAACCTAGCTCGAGTCCAAGGGGTATACTTTTGAAGTGCAGCTCCAGAGAGCTCACTTCTTTGATGTTGAGCCTTCGAGTTCTTGGCTATGGTGGACAGAGGTTGGCAAGCATCACTTAGATTCTCTATGTTGGAGTGTGTGTGGCTTGATTGTAATCAGTACCCAGTTGTTGGTAATTTATAGAGTGACAGATCAAGTACTGATCTAAGCTGAGTTGAGTTGAGAGCGATAAACAATCTGATTACATCAGAGACGTGAGGTCAGGGGGGAATCGAGTGCAAGAACTTTGAGTGTTGGTGGTATCTCCAAGCTTGGTGGATCGTTGGTAGCTCAATTCAAGTTCAATGTTTTCCTAGTGTGCAGAAGCTCATTCAATTGATGCAGATTTGGCAAACAATGTGCAAAAGCATTGGCCAAATTTTGAGCAAAGAAGGAGCAAACTTTGAGTAGTGGTTGTGATCTTGAGCTCAAGAGGTGAAGGCAAGACCAATTTGCTACGAGTTGGGCTTAGAAAGTCAAATTGAAGGTGGAGTTGGGAAGCTATTCTCATGAATTTGTGATTTGGAAAAACCCGTGTTGTCAAAATGGCTCGAGTGGAAAGTTAGCGGGGGATTTGGCAGACAGCCAACTTTAGGGTTTACGTCAGATTTTGGTTAGAATTTACATTAGATTTTGGCCAGATTTGGAGGAGTTTTGTTGTTTGGCCGGATTTGGAGGACTTTTGCTAGTTTGGAGGATTTTTGCAAGTTTGGAGAAGTTTTGCCAATTTTGGAGGAGATTCGAAGTGGCAAGAAGAAAGGCCTCATTTGGCTGAATTTTGGCGTTTAGAGGCTTTGAGGCATAGGGCTGTGGGCTATGAGAGGCTACAAAGGCCTAGAAGGGCTAGCTAGTTTAGAGTAGATCTTGGTCATTGGTTGGCAAGGTTTGACTTTCCTGTTAGATTGTGTGCAACAAGGTTTGACTCCTAGATCTCTTGTTCCTAGATTGGTGCCCTAGCCAACTGGTCCACTCTCACTTGTTGTCCTAGTGATTGTGCCACTATTATCTATACACATGTAGCTTTGGCTAGGAGAGGCAGTTTGATCCCATTCTTGGTGATCCTAGTAGCTTAGGACTTAGATACAAACTTCTCTTATGTCAAATGCCAAATGGTGGCAGAGTCAATCATGTGTTGTGTTATGAGATGGAGGGTTTTTGTTTAGATTTCTTGTGATTGGACCCCCTCCATTCTATATTTCCTGTTTGTGCACCACATTTGTGTGAGGTACCTTGACTTTTCAGCATTGGTGCTCTGGTGTGCTCTCGGTAGTGAGGTTGGAGTGATGACCAATCAGACTACCTTTGTTTCTCTCCGGTGAGGCAAGAAATGATGACCTATAGACCATGAGAGTGCATGTTATGATGGCAGGTTACAGGTTGCACTTTCCCATAGTGTAGTTATCTCGGTTAGAGTTACATTAGTGGGTGGTGCTTAGTTGGTATTGGCACTTAGTGGTGTTGGCACGTGGTGGTGTTGGTACTTGGTGTGGCACTTGCGGTTGCAGTTGGTGGTTCGGGTTTGCAGTTGAGGTTACTTGGTCACGACGGAGTTCTTTGGGGACTCCAAAGGAGATAGCCCTACAATACACAGTAGGTTTACTTGGAGTGGCACTCGGTATTAGCCTGTATCTCAGGTCCCAATGAGGGAGGAGATTGACTCTGAGTTGGAGTTTGATACATGAGTTGATTAAGTTGAGAGTGCACTTGGTGTGTCCGCACCGTTGTTGTGGGACATGGACAAGATTTATGGGGCCTCCAAAGGCCATAGGCATTACTCTAGTACAGTGGGTACCATTGAGTTGGATGACTTCATCCAAGAGTTTGATAGTTGGTGTGATTTGCAGCAGATGCGGAACCCAACTTTGTTCACACTCTTCATGGCATGGAAGGGGTTGTTTCAGCACTTGGAGGGTCCACCTATGGATGACTACCATGAGTTTAGGAGAGCTCATTTGGAGGAGATTGAGTTATGGAGATAGTACTGGTCTCTACACTATGTCTCCATCACTTCAAGCTCGGTGGCCAAGAGTAGATTGGCTGTACCTATGAGTTCAAGCTCAAGTAGTGTTGGTGGAGCTAGTGGAGGTGCACTAGCTGGAGATAGTGCTACTACAAGTGGAGGTACCGCTACAGGAGATGGTGTGGTACCCGGTTTAACCCCATATTGGAGTTCTTCTTGTGTTTGTGGCAGAACTACTAGGGAGTACGGACTGACAAGCTAAGGAGCTTGCAAGAGTTCCAGTGAAAGGTTGGAGAGAGCCTATATGAGGCATACACTTGCATGAGGCAGCTGATTAGGTTCACTTAGGGAGGTACTGAGGCCTAAGCAATCCAATTTTGGTATGGGATACTGGATAGGGAGTTGCGACATAGAGTTCATGATGTTATGTTGTTATAGGCTACTTTGCCTACTTTGGCAGTGGTCTTTGATTTGGCTGAGCATATTGAGCTCAACATGGTAGAGGAGAGGGTGGTGACATTTGGAGTTGGTAGGGAGACCTCATCCACGGTTGTGACTTCTTCTAGAGTGCAGTAGAGTGCACTATGCCCACTTGGTTTTTGAGGACAGGGTGGACAGCCTAGATCCATTGGAGCGAGTGGAGGGCCTAGTGGAGTTAGACCCTTACCTTCATTTTTGGCTCAGTAGCAGCCAGTGAGTGGTGGTGTTGCTTGTTGGACTTGTGGTGGACCTCACCATCAGAGAGAGTGTACTGAGGGTAGTGGACCTGATACCTCGGGTGCATCACAGTCAGCACAGAGGCAGTGTGAGCATTGCCACAGATTTGGTCACACTAGTGACCGGTGTTTTGACCTAAAACCAAGGTTACAAAGTGGTAGGGCTGCTATGGTAGGTAGTAGAGGAGCTCCAGTTCATGGAGGACGAGGTGGTAGAGGTGGTGGTAGAGGATCTACACCTAGTAGGGGTGCAGAACTTGCCCTTACTTCTGACACAGCTATGGCTACTTGGATTGAGCAGTTGGAGCAGAGATTGGCTAGTATGGCTATTGCTCCGAGGAGATCAGATTTGGATGCTAAGGCTTCCACCTCATATATTGGTGATAGAGATGCTTTGGATTTCATGTGCAGAGCAGCACAAGTGGATGCATCTACAACAGTGACTAGGAGTGCAGTACGTGCTTTAGAGCCTAGAGGAGCACCAATGGAGTTGGACCCATAAAGAGGAGAGGTTGGGAGACATGTCAAACTCCCCAATCTTTCACACTATATGAGGCATTGAAGACAACATCCATGGTTCCTAGACGTCCTAGTGCAAGTGTGGTAGGTGGTGATGGAGTACATGATGGACGACTTGCTAGTCAACTACCTACTACTACACAAATTGAGTCTAGCATGATGTTGGGGGTGGCTCAGCTGTTATGCGGCTTCCTTTGTTTTTGGCCAATGATATATTTACATTGGGAGTTGACCCAGCCCCAGTATTCTGATTGGTTGCCACACTATGTGAGAGTAGGGATGGTGCGGTTCCTACTACTAGAGCAGAGGTAGTTGGTAGTGGAGCTAACTTGGTTGAGGAGCATGGGATCCATTCAGCGACCAATGGTTTATGGTAGGGAACAACGGCTAGACTGGAGGAGTTGCCAGCTAGACATGCCTTTGAGAGAGCACGGTTCATCCCTAGTGTTGTCCTATTGGATAACCAAAGGGGGATTTTTTGTTTGGTGGGACCTTGAGGGAAGTCTATACACCACAGAGAGTCTTGTTAGACTCTAGTGCGTAGCCTCTTATGTTAGGGAAGGCGGCAGTTGTTGGTCTGGAGTTACGGAAGACCAATGTGGAGAGGTGTCCATTTCAGATCCAGACATCTCTAGGTGGTAGTTTGACACAATACATCACACGTGGGGAGCTTGTTGTCCAGGTTCAGCCTGGTCATCCAACTAATAGCTCGGTGGTGAGAGCTCAGGCTATTACAACAATAGCTGAGTCATATGATGTGCTAGTTGGGGGAGCAGTGTTATACTCCATGGGTTTCAACATTGACTATTGGGAAGAGACAGCCTCTTATAGACCTGGTTGGCAGTCCGGTGAGGGACGGGTATGTCGCCTACCAGTACGCTTCAGTAGTGGCAGTCTTGGCTCACTACAGTCCGAGACCATGGCAACATCAGTTTTAGCTTTTAGTGGTGTAGTTACTTGGCCTAGTGACTTGTTGGAGAGGAATGTCCATGTAGAGGATACTCCAGTACCAGAGGAGATCACTTGGCTTTGGAGTACAAGTGGGATTGTTCCATCCACCTTGGATATTCCATTGTGGAGTTCAGAGGAAGTGTTGCAGCAACATGCAGATCAGTTGGTGCAGCAGGCTTGGAGTGGAGCCTTTGTACCATCAAGAGATGAGTGTGAGGATGAGCCTCTAGAGGCAATTGCTTTGACACCTTTGGATACCACACTCATTGCTTGGCAGTATCCAATAAAGGGGATATGTCTATTGGAGTTGTTTGGTGGGATTAGTACCGGACTAACTGCGGTGTTACAGGTAAGTATACAAGTACAGAGGTACTTGTATGTAGAGAGAGATGAGACTACTAAGTGAATCTCTACATCATGTGGCACACTTGGCCTATTGATATCCAGAGTTATTATCGATGTCAATAGTCAGAGGTTACCAGAAGGCCCTACCAGCATACACTTCCTTACTGGGGGTGCATGACCTAGAGAGACATGGGCCTATTCACTCAGTGATTTCTAGATGGCCATATTAGGGGCATACACGTGATGGTAGAGGATTGGGTCTTTAGGATCCTTGTTCTAGTGTGTTTTGGGAGATATTATGGATACTACGATATCTCCAGGTTCATCAGTCTATTTCTCCAACTTACCTTTTGGAGAACGTTCCTTTGATGGGTGATTCTCGCACCAGAATGGTGGCGAGTACACATCAGGTCCATTCTTGGATGGGACCTACTATATTGTTAGATGCAACCAGAGTGGGATTACGGGCTCATTGTCTTCATCTTTGGTGGACGAACCTCTTACCCAGAGAGGTTCTTCAACGCGCTTATGATGGGATTCAACAACTTGACCACATCCTTGTTGATGATATCTTGGATGTTGGGCGTCAGTCTCAGATAGTGGTTAGTGGTTGATAGGTCACCTATGGCAATGGTGAACCTAGTTGGACAGCATAGAGTTGCATTTCCCACACTCATGAGTTTCCCATGCTCTCATGCTTTTTGAGAGGGAGGACTTGGACTTGTTTGGGACTCATAGTTACAACAATTGGTGGAGCCCAGCGTTGATGAGAAGAGTGAGCAATGGGTTTTCACACCGATATTACCGTTGTTCCAGTAGTGTCAAAGGCATCCAAGCGTCAAGTGTTAGGTCAGGCTATGGACCTAAATTGTTTGACCTGGATTGTGAGCCTTGGCTTGGCAAAGCAGCGTAGGATGCACTTGATTGGCATCACCACTCGGACACTTGTGAGCCATGTGCCTATCAAGATGATTCAAGCACATACTGGGGGTGATGGACCGAGTAGACATGGTATTCTTGGGATACATCTAGTAGCTACTAGGGAGAGTGGTCTACTTGGAGTCCATCTAGGTGAGTGTGGGCTACTTGGATTACACCCTTGGTCCACTTGGGATGCAGCTAGAGGACGTGTGGAGCTTGCAGCTAGAGTGGAGGGAGTTTTTCACACTAAGGTTGGGACCTCTAGTGGTCAAGAGCATGACACTATTGCTCCCAAGGGCCCAATGTAGCAGCCAGTCAATACGTCTTCCACTCCTACTATAGTTACAGAGGATACTTGGGAGCTAGATCTTGGACCCAAGCTTATTGGAGAGGAAAGACAGAGGGTTTGGAGGCTCTTGAGGAGCCACACGAGTTGTTTTGCCTTTAGTATGAAGGATTTGGGTGCTCTAAAGGGACCTGGTATATGGATTGAGCTAACTAGCAATACACCAATTTTCCGACGTACTTATTGCTATAATAACATGGAGAGGACATTGATTCAAAGTCGGAGTAGTGACATTTTTGAGGTTGGTTTGGTGGAGATTTCACATGGAGAGTATGCATCAGCAACAATGATGCCAGCCAAGAAGGATATGCATGGCAACGACACAAATAGGCAGATGTGTGGAGATTACCGTCCTATCAACCAACAAACCAAGGTTGATCGGTATGCCATGCCTACATTGGAGGAGATTTTTTATACAATTGGGCATGCAAAGGTCTTCAGTACTTTGGATCTTTGAGCGGGATATCATCAGTTGCCGATTAGGGAGGAAGATAAGTCCAAGACAATATTTTGGGCTATTGATCCTCACGGCAAGGATGTGTTATATTAGTGGAGGTTCTTACCATTTGGGTTGAAGAACGCTCCTGCTGAGTTCCAGAGGGTCATGGATAGAATCTTAGCTGGATTGGATTTTGCTTGGTGCTATATTGATGACATTTTGGTCTATAGCACTACTGTGGAGGAGCATGAGAGACAATTGTTGGAGGTGTTTGAGAGGTTGAGATCTCATAGACTCAAATTACATCTTGGGAATGTAGGTTCTTCTAAGAGCAGGTTGAGTATTTGGGTCACACTATCTACCACGGAGCACTTGGTGTTCAATAGACCAAGGTGGAGGCTATTGCACGTATTCCTTGGCCTATGGATGTGAGAAGAGTGCAAGCATTCTTTGGGTTGGTGAACTTTTATCATCGTTATGTTAGAGGATTTAGTGCCATTGCCAAGGCCTTGACGAAGCTGACCAAGCTTACACAAGAGTGGTGTTAGGGAGATGAGCAAGAGAGAGCTTTTGTAGAGCTCAAGGAGAGGTTGACATCTGCTCCTATTTTGAGGAGACCGATTAGAGGACAACCATTTCAGGTTCATACTGATTGGAGTATGTTGGGGCTTGGACCGGTGCTTACTCAACATGATGATGAGGGGAAGGAGTTTGTGGTGGCCTATGCTAGTTGCTCCAACAATTCAGCAGAGGCAAAGTATAGTTCATATGAAGGAGAGTGCTTGGCAGCAGTATGGGCAATAGCACATTTCCAATGTTACCTATTTGGTAGCCCCTTCACTCTCATCACTGATCGTCAGCCACTGAAGTGGTCGATGGAGTTCAACAAGCTTTCAAAGAAGCTTGCATGATGGGCTCTGATTTTACAGGAGTATGACTTCATGGTTGTTCATAGACCTAGAGTGGTGAATCGTGATGCAAATGGGTTGAGTAGAAACCCATGTCCCAGCCAGCAAGATCAGACCGGAGCACGTTGGCATGGTGAGACAGATGAGGAGATGGTGCCTGGTTGGCATGCATCGGCCTTTTTGTGTATATTTTTAGAGGCTTTGGTGGTATCTCTCTTAGCGCATACAGGAGGAGTTATTGAGATCACAAATCTAGAGAGTGAAGATATTGGTACAGTTCAGCAAGACATGATGTCTTAGTGATAGACTATCTTTGCACTAGTGTTGTGGGTGGCACAATTGGGGCCAAGGAGAGAGATTGTGTTCTTCAGCGAGCCAGACGGTTTATATTGGAGGGAAAACACCTTTTGTGTGTATGGGAGGATGGTAGAGTGCGAGTAGTACCACTTCCAGTATAGAGACCACAATTGGTCCGTCATGCTCATGAGGAGCTAGGACATTTTGGAGTAAAGCATACATATAGCTTACTCCAAAGTCATTATCGGTGGTGCGGTATGCAGACCAAGGTATAGCAGTTTGTTGTTAGATGTGTGGTTTGTGACCGAGTTAGAGCATCATTCAATGCTCCTATGCTATAGCTACACCCATTACCTATAACGGGATTGGGTTACCGCTAAAGTTTGGACTTTGCTGGACCTTTACCGCTAATTGTGAGACATCATCAGTATGTTTTGGTGATGGTGGAGCACTTCTCCAAGTGGATTGATTTGGTGGCACTTCCTGACAAGTCTAGTGAAGGGACAACTTACTCATTCTCGAATCAAGTTCTTACTCATTTTGGTGCACCAGCTGAGGTTTTGACTAATCAAGGTACAAAGTTCTTGGGAGAGTTTTGGGTCTTGTGTGACAAGGCTTTGATTGATCATTGTACTACATCCTGAGATCACCCTAAGGCAGATGGCTTAGCAGAGAGAGTGGTTCAGACGGTGAAGAGAGGATTGCAAAAGTATGGTTTGCACAGAGGCCACTTGGGAGATTGGGATCTCTAGTTACCTTGGTTGGCCATGGGCTATCGGTTCAGCCGGCAAGCCTCCTTAGCATCCTTCTCTCCATACTTTCTACTCTATGGACAAGATCCAGATTTACTTGTAGCCATTTGTCAAGATGCTACTGTAGTTTTGGACTTGGATGACCTCAATGTATGGATGAGCACATGTTCTCAGTGGGCAGAGATCTTTTGAAGAGTGATGCCAATGGCCTTTGAGAACTTCACAATTGCTCAACATAGAGATACTTTATGCTATGCTACCATTTGAGGAGGAGGTTATAGACCCTTGATCCGTTGATTTCATTCACGCAACTATGTATATCTACAACAGACAACACCGACAATACTTGATGTTTCGACAGGCCGCACTATCTTGAGAGTGCATGAGGTTTTGCCATCTAGAGTCCTTGAGTTGGAAGGACATGATGGTGTTGTTTGGAAGGATCATGTGCGCAATTGTGCGCCATATCACCTTCCAAACATTGATGGTATTATGGACCCAAGCTTGGTACTTGTATGTGCAGGCTTGAGGTGTATGTTATGTGGCTCTTCTGGTGGAGCTGCTACTATGTTAGTGTGTGAAAGCTATTCGAGAGGATGACATATGGCATGTATGACTCTTCCTCTTATGGTGGTTCCTCAAGGACGGTGTTTATGACCTAGATGTATTTGACTTATAGCTAGTTCATTCTTTATATGGTATAGATTGTAGACATGTGACTAACGATGGGGCTTTATAGCACACGGCCTCTTGATCTTTGCCCATTATAAGGTATACCATATACTTAGAGTAGATGGCTATCTGGAGTTAGAGGGACCTAACCGCCAGCTAGGGGGGCAATTGTGACACTTTAGAGTCTATGTATGACTTATGTGTGAGTTGTGCTTCTATAGTGTATGATGTTGACAACAAAATATGTTGTGTAGCAATGTATATACACATGATAGCTCTCACGTCATTTGTAGTGTCGCATCTAGATTGCTTGGACATTGGAGTTCCAATGATAGTAGTTAGAGTTATTTTAGTAGTTTCTAAGAGACTACTTTCTGACAGTCAGATTTCTTGTTTGGGGTACTGACTTCACGGTGGAGCCCACCGTCACTTTGCACCATTTGCACCATCGAGTGTGCCGTCAACGGGACCATTAGGGTTCAAACCTAGCTTGAGTCTAGGGGGTATACTTTTGAAGTGCAGCTCCAGAGAGCTCACTTCCTGATGTTGAGCCTTTGAGTTCCTGGCTATGGTGGACAGAGGCCAGTGAGCGTCACCTGGATTCTCTATGTTGGAGTGGGTGTGGCAATGCCCACTCCAACATTGTAATCAATGCCCAGCTGTTGGCAATTTATAGAGTGATAGATCAAGTACTGATCTGAGTTGAGTTGAGTTGAGAGTGGTAAACAATCTGATTATTGTGGCACTTTAGAGTCTATGTATGACTTATGTGTGAGTTGTGCTCTATAGTGTATGATGTTGACAACAATATAAGTTGTGTAGCAATGTATATATGCATGACAATGATTATGATGAGTGGAATTTGGATGAGAAATGAAACCTCAAGGAATGAAGTACCCATGAAGACACTCTAGACCTATTATTAAGGTGGTGGGAAATGGTAAATCGACAATAGTATTTACAACCTAGATTACTAGGAATGTAATGTAGAGTTTGTTTTGAAGTATTTTAAAGATTTAGATGCTCAAGCCTTTAGATAACTAGCCCAAATGGATTTAGAATCATTTTGCATCGGTAGATGTTATAAAAGTGTAAATTTTAGGAAAATAAACTATTGAAGTGTATCAAAGAGAACAAACTCCCATTTGGATTCAAGTGACTATGGCATTGGACAGATTTGATCATAATGGGAATGTGCACATATACCAAGGGGCTTAATATATGGAGCACTAGTGTAGGATGCACCATTTTATTCATTGATAGAGTAATATTTGCTATTATATGTATTCTTGAGAAAGAAGTGGGTGTCTCAACAAAGAGTGACAAAGAATATCCTCCTTATTTGCTTACAAAGGGTTCTCTTGGTACACAAGTCTTGTTGATTGAACTCTTTTCTCTTTATGTAACAATATGGAGTTACTAACGAGTTAGTCAAAGCTGACAAAGTAGCAAATAAGCCAAATAAGCAAAATAAGCCTAGAATATTCTAAGAGTATGTAGGAAGCTACTTCGTACCTTCCCAAGTATTGGGTAATGTGCATGACAAGTGGTGATTTCTAGGAGATCTTCCCAGGTAGCTTAGCTTGCACCCCAAGTAGATAGCTTCTAGAAAGCTTTCAACTATCTTTGCTTCCATGCCAAGTAGGCGGCTTCTAGAAGGAAGCTTTTTGAGAAGTTTCTTAAGAACCTTGTATGTTCCCTATAAATACCAAAGCCAAAGCTCATGCTAGGCATTTGGATTTTTCCCTCATTCAAGTGTCCCAATGTGATCTTCCATTCTCTTATTTCTCTCCTCAATCTTGGTCTTTTACATTGGTATCAAAGCAAGAATGAGATGGATGGAATTTATGGACCACCAAATCCATTTTTGCCAAACTATTAGGAATTTTTTGTTTGTGTATTACCCAAGTATCATTTCATGTAGTTCATCACCTCATGCTTTGGGTAGAAGTTTTTAGATACAATCACCTTGAGGAACCCTTGGTACTTTCAATTGTAACTTATAGATAATGGACGTGTTGACTCTGTGTTAATTAAGATAAATGATCCTTCTAGTGGTTTTATCAAGTTGTTTTAGGTGGCTATAATAGTAGCAAGAGGAGACATTCCTATGTTTGTTAGTTGGATATTAGGTGTTAGTCAAATTCTCACAATGGGGAAGACCATGGGAGGCATTAGATTGATTGCTTTTGGAGAGATCATTTTGCATTTGGCCAATAGCACTATTGTCCTTCAACATTGTTCTTACCTTTAATAGCACCTCAATCCACAACAATTTGGAGTAGCTACACTTAGAGGATGTGAGGCTATATCTCTAGGCATTAAGGCACTCTTAGATATTCATTCAGAGTGGGTTGTCTTATATGTAGATGTTGAGAACGCTTTTAATAGTGTTTCATGAACATCCATCTTTAGAGAGCTTAGGGAGGTTGGTGGATCCTTGGCAAGTCTTATTCCTTTCTTGTGATCTATTTTTGGCTCCATTTCTTCCCTTTACTACTAGCATTGTTGTTCACAAGAGAGAGTCATCACTCTTGGAGTCAGCTATTGGTACACACCAAGGAGATCCTTTAGGGAGACCCTTATTTGCCATGGCTCACTTTAAAACTCTATTATCTACTACTTTCCCCATGCTAGGTTGTGTTTTTCTCTCCTTGGCAAATGAAACACACATTGTGGGCTTTGTAGATCATATTAGGTAGGCCTTTGACCACTTGACTACCAAGCTACATCTAGTAGGCTTGAGAGTCAAGGTGTCAAAGTGCAAGGCATGGCCCCATTTAGGTATCCCTCTCCACCTTGAGCTTCCAAAGGGGCGTATCACATCTACAAATGGACTATGTGTTCTTGGAGTGCTTGTAGGAGTTGAGGATTTTGTCACACACTTCTTAGACACTAACCTTGTAGAGGATATTCTCCATGTGGATGACCTTCTTTTACTAGGAGATCCATAGGTGGTATTTGATATACTCTCTTCTAGTATTGCTCATTGATTGACTTGCATCTTCTGCATAGTTCCTCCTTCCTTGACCTTCCTATCAAGTCTAAGAGCCTTTGATAGGAGGATTATGGTAGTCTTTGGTGATATTATTGGACCAAAGACATTTGAGTGTGTGATAGGGATTTGGCACATAGATAGACATCTCTACCAATCCCATAGAGAGAGGTTGGTTTTCTATCTATGGAAGAGATAACACCTATAGTGTTTTTGGGTAGTTGGGCTTGTTCAACACCTTAACTTTCCTCTCATTTTGTGGTTATTGATAGGCAAGGTTTGGAAGCTTATGTGATAGAGGTGGAGGAGGGATCCTTTTCTCTCCAAATGTTACTATGGTAGATGAGAGATAGTTTATTCTCACAAGCACACAAGAACCTTCCATCTATTGCTTCACTATCATCAAATTGGACTAGAGGTTCTTCCTTGATGGAGGGACGTTTCATACTTTTCTTTTCTAGTCTAGCTGTGGAGACTATAGATTAGAGACTATAGGTAAACCCATAACTTATCATTTGAACACACGTATTACCTAACTGCCAAAACCTCCTCTCTTGTAACTAGTATTTTTGCTATTGGGAAGGGTAGTGATGGGCAACCTACCCTATCATCAAAACATGCACTCTTGGTCTGGTGGTCATCACCTCCAGCATTACCAAGGAGAAATACAAAGCACTCCTAGAAGGAAATAACTTAAGCGCAATGTCCACACACCAATCCAAACCCACTAGGCATACAAACAAGCATACAAGCATAGAGAGGATCCAATCACAAGATAACAACAACACCTCTCTATGCTTTTTGTCGGAAAAGAGCTTCAAAGCCTCCTTGCTTTGTCATCAAGCTCATTTCAACCTGTACTCCAAGCCTCCTCCAATCTGAACTTCAGATCTCAACAATTTTCTACTCCAAGTGGATAATTCCTATGTATTCTTGATGGGGAAAACTCTATGCAGCTCATATAACCATAAATGTTTTTGGGTAGCTTGGATTTGAGAGTTCTAGAATGAAATGAAAAGTCTATGAGGTAAGCTTTCCAATGATATAAAATAGGCTTCTGCCAAATCACTATAGTTCCCTTGACAAGCTCTCAAAAGTTAGCTAGATGTTTCACAACTTTCACCCTAATTTCAAAATCCCTATTTTATGGTTTTGCCCTTGGTTCTTGCCAGCTTTCCCCTGATTTCTAAATCAGATGTACACTTGATCCTCACAAAACACTTTGGAAATTTGAACTCTCAATCATAGTCACAAAAGTGAGAGAATTGATATTCAATTATGATTGAAGAAAGAAGTGCTCCTCTGATGTAAAAGACCAAGACCGAGGAGAAAAATAGGAGAATTGAAGATCACATTGGGATGCTGGAATGAGGGAAAACTCCAAATGCCTAGCATGAGCTTTTGCTTTGGTATTTATAGGTAGCATACAAGGCCCTTGGGAAGCTTCTCAAGAAGCTTCCTTGAGCCGCTTTCTTAGAGTGTAAGCCAAGTTAACCAGGAAGTTTATGAAGAAACTTCCTTCTAGAAGCCACATACTTGGCATGCAAGCCAAGCTAGTTGGAAGCTTCTAGAAGCTTTCTTCTAGAAGCTACTTACTTGAGGTGCAAGCTAAGCTAGCCAAGAAGCTTCCCAAGAAGCTTCTTAGATACTTCCACAATATTCTAGACTAATTTGTCTTATTTGCTACTTCATTAGCCCTACTAACTTCATTGCTAAACACCATATTGTTACATCTGAGCTTCAGACAGTCTTTTCAGTAAAACTTATTGCATCAAATCTCTTTCTCTATTAGTCCAAAGCCAACTTAACTTTCCATAGTAGTGGTTTGTGCTCTTGTGTGACCCTCTACAAAATTTTATAGCCTAATCCAACCCAAATCCCTAGATGTGGATTAATTCCTGAACTAGGCTAACTTGTGAGCTCTATAGACCCAGGTATACTTGATCCAATACCTTGATTTCTCTATTTGAAGAATTCACATGAAACCTTTGCACAAAGGTGCAAACCCTATCCACCAACAACATTAGAAATTTTCATAAGGCAACTCAAACCACAACTTTGGGAGTGACCAAAACTCCAAACCTGATCACTAACTCCACTCCATCACCTTACATATCAAGAGCTTCAACTTCAATTAACCAGATCTGATTTGAGATTGACCCAAAACTAGACTTCTTGTGCTCAATAATATAAGCACTTTGTCTTCTCTCCAATCCTACTAATAGATAGTGAAAATGTCCCAAGAAGCTCTCTCAATTGCCTACTTTGTGCTCTTGCGTATAAAATTTACCCCCTTGATTCAATTGATCATATCCCTCCTAGAATCAGCTCAAATCGTGTGATTTCTATCTCCAAATTGTAGCCTATCAGCTCTTCTTCCCAACCATGGTCTCCTTTCCCCAAAATGGCCTCCCCAAACTCCCTCAATGGTCAAAAAATCAAGACTCCTTCCCTTGGGACCCAATCTCCTAAAACTTTGTCTTGTAGTTTCTTCACTTTTTGACAAATGGACCCCACAACTCCACCTTGAAGCTTATGAGCAAAAATTCAGGCATTCCCCAACTATAGAAGCACATAGATTGTCAAGATCTAGACATGTGCATAAGTAAGCACCAAAAGGACAATAAGATCCAGGTTTCCCATCACCGACTCCATGAATACCACCCCAAAATGTGCCACCAACCAGTCTCATAAGCCATCACAATGCAAAATCTGAAGCTTGATGAGAAAAGGAATCGGGAGTGGTAAATCAGGAGCATGGGACATCTCATGCTCAAATGCTTCCTCTCATGTTCTACCACTCGTGCACTGCTAGAACTCTCACTCTCAACATCCTCTTCCCTCTTGAGACTCCTCGACTTAAACACCCATCCCCCCTCTCTCCACTTGCCCTCATCTATATTTATCAAATCCCTCAAACATGATAAGATTATAACCCACATGGCCAATCACATACATGTACATAGATTTCTTACATGGCAGTATCTCATCCGTTGGATCTAGCATACAACCTACCCCACTAATGTGGAGATAAACTATGATAAGTCACTTTTTTACGGGCTACGCAAACCACGACAACATTGTCAACATACACTACATTCTCTCTTAGTTGACTTGTCCATTCCAAAGGCTACTAGAGCAAGTATTTACTCTTGCTCAAGCAAGGATGCATGCTCTTAGATCCTAGTTTGACCTATGCATTAGGGCATTCTGACTTGCACTAGCTACTTTCTCCACAATGATAAGGTTTTGCCTAGGTTTGGTCCACCCATCTACATCTTCATTACTCACTTGTGAGGGTGGTTCTACACTAGATGCAGTAGTAGTCCATATGATTCAGTGTCCTTTGGAGGATAGAGATAGCTATAATCTTCCAAGGATAAGAAACCTTAAGAGAAACACAAGCGTCATACTCAATACTTTGATGCCCCAAAGAGCACCTTGATTTTATTATCTAAAAAAGAGTATTCCCTCATATGAAGCTCCATCCTTGGATCAGATACATGGATAAGTGACCTAGAAAGGAGCTCTACCATTAGATTAGTTGCATGCATGGATGACATGTTGGTTCTAGTCCTATTTGGTTGGTCAAATAAGCTTGGACTAGATGGAATCTTTAGAGAATTTTCTTGTAGGAATCTTGTAGAAAATTGCATAGATGAGGTACCATTGGAAAGCTCTCAATGAGACAAAAATTGAGAGGAAGGTGGGAGAGGGTGGAGTAATGGCCAACCTTTTTCATCTTTGGTAATGCAGTTGCTCATATTTGAGGCCTAATTCATTTGTTTAGGCCTTCAAGATTGGCTTTGAAGTTTTTAGACTATTTTTGGCTACTATCCTATTAGTTAAAGTACTCACTTGGTGATACCTCTATCTGATCTGCTTAGTCCATTATCTATAATATCCTTCCAAATGTTATCAAGCTTATTTTCACTTCTAAATAATATGTCTAGCTATTGGTATTACATTTTCATGATGCTTTCAACTCTTGCTTTATTTAGTAAAAGTGCTCTTTTAGTGACACCTCTATATAATCTACCTAGCCCATCATACCTAACATCCTTCCAGATGTTACCAAGTCAATTTTCACCTCTAGATAGTATATCTAGATATTAGTATTACAAACCTCCACCCTTTTAAGACGCAACGTCCTCTTTGCAACGTTGTTGCTCAAAAGATTTCACATACATTGGTGCATTGGTCAAGTTGGTTGTTGGCTCCCATTGTGCCTCATATAGTAGGTATCCTTTCCATTGTACAAGATATTTAACACACAAATGGTGAGTACCATGGATGCATTTTTGGAGAATACATTCAATTTCATATTCTTGAGTGTCATCAATGAGTGTTGAATGTCAAATTTCTTGTATGGAAGAAAAGTGGGGTGGCAGTGGTGCATATTTATGTAGTAAGGAAACATGGAATACTTGATTGATCTTCATGTGTGGTGGTAGGTCAAGGTGATATGCCATTGCTTCAAGTCAATGAAGGATGGGAAAAGGCCCAATAAAACAAGCTCTAAGCTGTTGAGGGTTGACTAATGTGAGATTGGTTATTGAAAATTAGACTTGATCCCCAACATTGGATTCCAGGTGCTAGTGATGTGCATTTGCATACTATTTTTGTCAAATTTGGATGATTTGTAACTTGCATTTGGCATTCTCCACTCCTTGTTGGATTTTGGAAACAAAAGTGTTGATAACATCTACCTTGGTATCCATTGGTGGATCTTCATCAAACTCAAAGGTGTGAAAGGATGCTCTCCATACATGAGTAAGAATGGTGTGGCATGTGTGGATGCATTCATTGACTTATATGCAAATTCCATCAATGGAAGTGAGGTGTCCCATCTTTCTTGGTTCTCTAAGGTGAAGCACCAACACATATCTTCAATAATGAAATTAGCTCACTCTGTTTTTCCATTGGTATGTGGATGGTAAGCCATGGACATGGCCAATTTGGTTTTGAAAAAACCAAAGAGTGTTATCCAAAATAAAATGGTGAATTGAGTGCTTCTATAAGTGATGAGCACCCAAGACAATCCATAATGAGAAAAGATTACATCTAAGTACACTTGATCTGATTGTGGAGCAATCATGTCCTTGGTAGTAGGATGCAAATGAGTCATTTTTGTTGATTCAGGTAACAAAGACTACACTAGAGCAAACCTTGAGGTAATCTTGGGCAATTTGCAAACTAGATCCATACTTAATTGTTCCCAATGTTGTGTAAGAGTAGGAAGGGGTTGAAGGAGTCCCATGAGAACTTGATTAGAAGCTTTATTTTGCTAACAAAGTAGGCAGCTTTGAACATACTTCATCACATTATTGCTCATCTCGGGCCAATAGTAATAGCATTTGGCTGCATCTAAAGTCTTGTCCATGCCAACATGACCTATAATGGTAGAATCATGACATTCTACTAGGATGGTGGTTCTAATATCTGTGTCATATGGGATCCATAACCTACCATCATGAAAAGTGAGTCCTTGGATATTGGTGATGCTATTGGATGATCAAGCTCCTACAATCTATGGGTCAATTTTTGTAGCAACAAGAATCCTTGGCTAAAATTTAAGGCTCCTCTTGACCTCTACCACTATATTTTTTTCCATAAGCACTTTGGTAAATGCATATACTAGTTGCTTCTTACCTTCCACATATGTGATTGTCATATTGAAACTTTGTCTCCACTACACCAATCAAATCTACCAATGAGATAGATCTTTTTGTGTCTCAAGGTAGACTAAAGGTTTATGGTCTATTTCCATTACAAATGCTTTCTTGCCAAGATAGTGCTTCCAATGCTTTGTTGTAAAGACAATTGCCAACTCTTCTTGTTTGATGGTGTGATAGTTGCATTTTTCCAATAATAGCGTTTGAGAGAAATATGCAATTATGTGCCATCCATCATGCCACTCTTGTTGTAGGACTACTCCTATTGCTACTCCTAATGCATTTATAGCCAACTTGATTGGCCATTTTGGATCATACATTTCAAAATTGGTGTATGTAGTAATGCATCTTTTAATTCTTGAAAGAACAATTCTTGTGCAGTTCTCCACATCCATTTCTTCTCCTTGCCAAGTAATGACGTTAGAGGTTGTGTAACCTTGGAAAATTCCTTGAAAAATTGATGATAGAACTCCATCAATCCTAAGAAACTCTTGAGTTGAGTTTGGTCCTTTGGAGCACTCCATTTTTGAATGACCTCTATTTTAACTTTTAACACTTGGATACCTTCTACACTTACTCTATGCCCCGAGTAGTCTACTTTAGACTTGTTAAAACTACACTTTGAGATTTTGGCATATAATTGATTTTGTCATAAAATCTAGAGGACTTCTTGCAGATGGAACACAAGTAGTTGCTTGTGTTCCATCATTGGCCTACTATAGACAAGGATGTCATCTCGGAAAATGATAACAAATTTATCCAAGTATGGACAAAACATGTCATTCATCAAACTCATGAAAGTGGTTGGTGCATTGGTGAGGCAAAATGGCATTACAAAGTACTCAAAGTGGCCATACCTTGTTCAAAAGGTAATTTTGTGGATATCTCCCTCCACAATCTAGATTTGATTGTAACTACTCCATAGATCAAGTTTGGTGAAGTGTCTTGCCCCGTTGAGTTGATAAAGTAGGTCATCCATGCAAGATAAGGGGTATTTGTTCTTCACCATTTGTTGATTTAGACTCAAATAGTCAATGCACATGTGCATTGTACCATCCTTTTTCTTCATAAACAAGACCGTAGCCCCATATGGTGATATGCTAGGTTGGATAAACACTTTCTATAGGATATCTTTGATTTGAGCCTTGAACTCCTCCAACTTATGAGATGATAGATGATATGGGGCCTTACAAGGAGATGTCTTTCCAAGAATTATCTCAATTTTATGATTTACTCTCCTTTTTGGTGGTAATCTTGAGGGTAGGTCATCCAAGAAGACATCTTGAAACTCATTGACCATATCTTAGAATTTCTCAAGAACTTGTCCATCAAGTTGTGCACTCTGAACTTCTCTTATTAGGCCCATGAAACATCTATCTATCTTACAAATAGTCTCTATGACATAGAGAGGTAATTCTTGCTTGTATGCTCTCTCTTTAACCCCAATGATCTTCCATTGGCAAGTTCTCACTACTTTCTTCCTCCAATTGACTATAAAGTTGTAATGGTCCATCTATGGCATACCCAAGATTACATCATAATGAGCTAATTTTATCACTCACCACTCGATTGCTTCTTGATACTCTCCTATAAAGAGTGCTACCTTCCTAGGTAATGACTCAATCCTCTTTGTTTTCCATCCAATTGAGTCATTACCTTCCTAGTCATGATTGAGTCATTACCTTCCTAGTCATGATTGAGTCATTACCTTCCTAGGTAATGACTCAATCCTCTTTGTCAATCTAGTAGAATTAGATAATTCTACTTCTTCATTCTCATCCTTCTTAGATCCATCTCCAACCTTATTGCAATAGAGCAAGTTAAGAAGTTCTTTATTGTTCCAAGATCTATCAAACTCTCACCGATTGCCCTTTACAACTCCATTTATGACAATCAATGATGAGTTTGTCTTCCTCACTCTCTATATACTTGTCCTCTTCCTTTCCTCACTTTTTTGCTTCTCTATTGAGCCAATAAAGCCATGAGGTACATTTATTAGTGATCTTCATTTTTTGATGTGATTTCTATATTCTCACCTTCAATTCATCTTTCCATGTTGTTCAAAGATTGTTTGTATGGAAGCCAAGGGCCTTTAGGAAAATGAGTACAAAAATTGACAACTAGGTCCCTAGATCAACCGCAATTGTAACAACAATGTTGTTCTCCTCAAGTCTCTTCTCCTTGTGAGACCCCATCTCTTCTTTGAGCCATCTTCATTCTCCTTGGAGTGGTTGTGTTCCTCATTCTTGAAATTGAATGTTGCTCAATTCCATAGGAATTGGTCCACCAAAGTGTTAAATTTTGGCTCAATAATGTTGAGTCAGGATCATGTTCCTCATTCTTAAAATTGAATGTTGCCCAATTCCATAGGAATTGGTCCACCAAAGTGTTATGTTTGGGCTCAATAATTTTGAGTTGGGACTACCCCTTCACCTTCTTTAAGCGCCCTTGCTATTCTCTAAGCACAAGCAATGGGTTCAAAATTGTGCAAGGATTTTGTACCATTACTTCTTGGCAAATTTGCTCTTTTAATCCTTGTTTGAAATTGTACAAAGCTTCTGTTGGACTCATGTTGATTATTACAACCTATAGATTAAGGAATATCTCCTTGTACTCTTGTACTCTGTTCTTCTACTTCAACCCCCGTAGTTGGATGTGTGCAATCTGCACAAAATCCATGGATTGGAACTTCCTTAGTAGTCTTTCATGCATGGCTGTCCAATTGACCTCTCTTCCTTTTGCCAACATAGATTGTTCCCAAGCATCGTACCATGTGAGTGTTTTATCAATCAAGTGTCCACATGCAAACACACGTACAGAATGATTGGTGATTTCAATGGTGAACAATCAAAAGCATTGATTCATTCTTGAAATCCAATTCTCCGTTACTCTCATGGACCGTTATCCCTTGTAAGGCTCAATATTGCATGTCTTCTTCATCCATAATAACAATGTGGCCTCATTGTTGAGCGGGATCAATATCATTGGCATGAGTGACTCTCTATATACTTCAACCGCTCATATTGGGTTTTGGGACAATTTCCTTTATGCATTGCTTGATCATTCTTGAAGGTACATACATGACTTTGCAATGCCTCCATGGTCATCTTGATCTCCCAAAACTCATTCAACATCCCCTGCATCAACTCCTACAATTGCGGATCCATGATTCCTACACACAACAATTGCTCGTATTACTACTTCTTACTTTAATAAAGGGTTAAAATTATCACTTGGGAGGAGGCACGGGCTATTGGGACTACCATTAGAACTTTAGAGGCTATCACTTGTTGATAATATTCCTGATTGAAATTGCGGACTACAAAATCCCTAAACATTACTTTTGGTCTAATCACATAACGGATTTCTACTTAAATGTTAAAAATGAGAAGATTGTCAAATATATCACAACAAAATGTAGATTTTCAAGTCCTACTCTATATTGTAGATCACCATAGGCCAAATCACTGGGTTTGGTGAATTCATCACTATATCCGTGAATTATGTTCAAAAATTGAAAATGAGATATACTCTCACTTGCTCATGCTAGATATACATAATCTTGATATGGAATGGATTAAAAAAATGAAAGGTGGGGTGTTGGATATTGTCTTCTTGGAGCTTTCATCCCATCCTGTCTCTAACACACTCTTAATCTATTGATTGCACTGTGATTTCTCTCCTCAAAATTATTCAATTTGAGCAGCCCATGTTCTTCCAAGAGGGATGATCCACTCTCTTGGGTTGAAACACTTAATTTGATACCATTTTAATCTTTTGAGGATAAGAGACCTTAAGAGAAACACAAAGAAACACAAATTTCACACTCAATACTCCAATGCTCCAAACGAGCACCTTGATTTTATTATAGAGCAAAAGGATTCCCTCAAAGGAAGCTCCACTCTTGGATCAGATACATAGATAGGTGACCTCGTAGAGAGCTCTACCCTTAGATTAGTTGTATACATGGATGATATGTTGGTTGTGGTCCTATTTGGTTGGTCAAACAAGCTTGGACTAGAGAGAATCTTTTGGGAATCTTTTTTAGGAGTCTCATAATTGTATGGGTGAGGTACCATTAGAAAGCTCTCAATGCAATAAAAAGGAGGGGTGGGAGAAGGCAAAGGGAAGTCAAGAATTATTTTATCCTTGGGGGATAGTTGCACATTTTTGAGGCCTAATACATCCATTTAGGCCTCTAAAATTGGTTTTGAAGTTTTTAGACTATTTTTGGCTCCTGCCATATCAATGGAAATATTATCTTGGTGATACCTCTATCTGATCTACTAAGTCTATTATCTATAATATCCTTCTAGATATTACCAAGCACATTTCCACCTCTAGATAATATGTCTAGTTACTGGTATTACATTCTCAAGTTGTTTTTTGCTCCTACTCTATATGTAGAAATTCTCTTTGGGTGACACCTCTACATGATCTACCTAGCCTAACATACCTAACATCCTTCTAGATGTTACCAATGCAGTTTTCACCTCTAGATAATAAATCTTGCTATTGGTATTACAATAGCTATCCATGATGTTACTAAGGACATAGTGTTTGCTATTGCTCAAGAGAGTAGATGCTTGGCTTAGTGTAATACCAATAGCTAGAAAGATGATCTAGAGATGAAATTTGGTTTGGTAACATCTATAAGGATGTTATACATGAGGAACTAAATAGATAAGCTAGAGGTATCGCCAAAATAGTACTTCTACTAATAGGCCAGAAACCAAGATATGCTTGGAAACTTTAGAATCAATAGCTAGGCATATGATCTAGAGGTGAAACTTGGGGTGGTGACATCTGGAAGGATGTTACACATGATGGAGAATGTTGACCAGATAGAGGTATCACCAAAAGAGCACTTCTACTTATAGGGCAAAAGCCAAAAATAGCATGAAAACTTGTCATTTTGGAGGCCTAAATAGATGAATTAGGCCTCAAAAATGGAAAGATTCCTCCACCTTAGTAAGAAAAGGCGTGCCTTCTACCCCATGATTCATCTCATTGAGAGCTTTCCAATAGTACCTTACCCATGCAATTTTGAGCTTCTTACAAGAAGATTCCCTATAGATTCCTTTTAGTCAAACCTATTTTACCAACTACATAGGACAAGGATTGACATGTCACCCATCCAAACAACCAATCCAAGGATGGAGCTTGCTGATAGGTCACCAATCCATGTATCTAATCCAAGGGTGGAGCTTCCTTTGAAGGGATCCTCTTTGCTATATAATAAAGAGAAGGTGCTCCTTTGGTGTAACAAAATGGAGTTTAGCGACGAAGTTAGTCGGGCTTACAAAGTAGAGAATAAGACAAAATAGCCTAGAATATTCTAGCAGCATCTAAGAAGCTTCTTGGGAAGCTTCCCAACTAGTTAACTTGCACCCTAAGTAGGTAGCTTCTCGAAGGAAGCTTCTAGAAGCTTCTAACTAGCTTAGCTTGCATGCCAAGTAGGCGGCTTCTAGAAGGAAGCTTCTTGAGAAACTTCCAGGTTAACTTGGTTTGCACTCCAAGAAAGCGGCTCAAGGAAGCTTCTTGAGAAGCTTCAAGGGTCTTGTATGCTACCTATAAATACCAAAGCCAAAGCTCATGCTAGGCATTCGGAGTTTTCCCTCATTCAAGTGTTCCAATGTGAGTTTCCATTCTCCTATTTCTCTCCTCAGTTTTGGTCTTTTACATTGCTATCAGAGCAGGAATGGGATGGATGGAATTTATGGACCACCAAATCCACTTCCGCTAGACCATTGGGACTTCCATGTCCAGATATTACCAAAGCATCATTTTACACAATTCATCATCTCGCGCTTTGGGCAGGATTTTCTACATATGATCACCGTGTCAGAGGAACCCTTGATACTTCCAATTGTAACTTATGGAGAACAGTGGACGTGTTTTATCTATGTGTTAATCAACTAGATAAATTGAGGGTAGTGGAATAGAGTAGTAGCGATGGCGGAAATACCGGATGTTATCCTTGCAATGCAACAACAAATAAGATGCTTGATGCAATCAAGCATCTTACTTGATTGTTGGATGAATGAGACCAGCAACGATGAGAACATATAGATAGAGCGCTAGTTCAAGATGGAGACCAATCTATCGGCTCTCACCAAAGGAGTTGGAGGAGTTGCAAACAACACTTACATAGTTGTTGGAGAAGGATTTTATACAACATAGTACCTCTCCTTGGGGAGCACCGGTACTATTTGTTCCAAAAAAGGATGGAGGACTTTATTTCTGTATTGATTATCGTGGACTCAATAAGCAAACGTGAAGAATGCGTATCCCTTGCCTCGGATCGATGACTTGCTTGATCAACTAAGTGGAGCATGCTACTTTTCCAAGCTGGATCTTCATAGCGGCTATTGGCAAATTCCTATTGAAGGAGAGGACATGCAAAAGACTGCCTTTTGCACAAGGTATGGACATTTTGAGTGGAGAGTTCTACCTTTCGGACTCACTAATGCTCCAGTAGTCTTCATGGATCAGATGCATCAGGTGTTGGAGGGACTATTGGATCGGTCCGTGGTGGTGTTCTTAGATGATATCCTAATCTATAGCATGATAGAGGCAGAACATGTGAATCATGTGCAAGAAGTCCTAAGATGACTACAACAATGGAAATTTTACTACAAGAAGTCAAAGTGTGCCTTTTGGCAAAAGGAGGTTACCTTCTTGGGTCATAAGATCTCATCAGAGGGGATCAAGATGGAAAAAGAGAAGATCAAGGCCATTACTGATTGGCCTATCCTGAAGGATGCTACAGAAGTACAAGCATTCAATGGATTGGCCAATTTTTACCGATGGTTCATCTACTATTATGCTCACGTGGCTGCACCATTGACTAACCTCTTGGAAAAAAACTTGAGCTTCCAGTGGACCACCAAGCATGAAGAAACATTCCAGAAGTTAAATCATATGGTGTCTTCAAGACCTATTCTTCAACCATACGATCCTCAACTACCTTGTGTGGTTGATTTTGATGCTTCTAACTTTGCAATTGGAGCTGTGTTGCAACAAGACTTTCCAAATGGACTACATCCTATTGCCTTTGTGTCTTGCCAACTAAATACAGCTGAAAGGAATTACTCTGCTTGAGATTGGGAACAACTTGCAATGGTATATGCCACCAAGGTATGGAGGCATTATCTCTTGGGGAAACAATTGATCATGCAAAGTGATCACAAGCCATTATTGCAGACCTTACACTTGGAGCACATGAAGAGTCGGCATCATCGATGGGAAGAGCAACTCCAATTGTTTGACATCAAACTTGAGTACAAGCCATGTTGGTTCCATGTCATCCTTGATGCTCTATCACAAAGACCTGATTTGAAGGCTCTTCCTCTCATCATGGCGGCCATTACAACGGTGTCCATTGACCCTAAGGTCCATAATGAGTTTCAATTAGCTCTACAACAAGATCCCTTTTGCCAAATGGTACACGGTCGTCTGACAACATGCGACAAGGAGTACAACACCTTCTCCTTCAAGGAAGGCCTTTTATTCCATGCAGACCGGATCTATGTTCTAGCCAAAGGTGATCTTTGACTTGTGCGCCTTCAAGAAGCCCATGATTTACCAATAGCTGGTCACATGGGAGTAGACAAGACCTTGGGCACCCTCCAATGCCAATGGTGGTGGCCCAACATGACACAAGATATTTGAGACTTTGTCCGATCATGTGAGAGTTGCCAACGTAACAAGGCCAACAACCAGAAGCCGAGTGGACTCCTTCAACCACTTGCCATTCCATCCGCTCATTTGGAGCATGTGAGCTTGGATCTCATCACATCCTTGCCAAAGACAAAACAAGGACACACCGCAATCATGGTGTTTGTGGATAAGCTTAGTAAGCAAATCCACTTGGCACCAACCTATGATACCGTGGATGCTCCAACCTTAGCGCAAATCTACTTTGACAATGTCTTCAAGCATCATGGGATGCCACATGTACTCATCTCCGACCGTGATCCTTGATTTACCGGGAAGTTTTGGCAAGCACTCTTCCAGATACTCGGCACCAAGCTTGCTTTGTCCACGACCTATCATCCTCAAACTGATGGACAAACCAAACGTGCAAATCGTACATTGGAAGATATGTTGCGGGCCTTTGTCAATGTCCACCATACCAACTGGGATGAATGTCTTGCAACTGCAGAATTTGCCTATGCAGAATTTGCCTACAACAATTTCAAATATGCAAGGACCGGATTTTCTCCCTTCTTTCTCAATAATGGCCAAGATCCACTTGTTCTAGATTCTCTTCTTGTTCCCTCTTCCTCTCAGGTTCCTCATACTTCTACATTCTTGACCACTATATCCCAATCTCTCCAACAAGCCAAGTCTCACCTCCTTGTTGCTCAAAATTGCCAAAAATAATATGCGGACCACCATCGTCGTGATCTCACCTTTGAAGTTGGTGATAAAGTCATGCTATCCTCTAGTAACCTCCCTCTCCCACTTGTACCCAAGTACCTAAGTTTGTAAACTTGCCCCTAATTGGATAGGACCCTTTGATACCACCCACATTGTCTCTCCTATTGCTTATCGACTTGCCTTGCCTTGTCACATGCGTATCCATCCTATCTTTCATGTTTCCAAGTTGAAACCCTTTGTTCCTAACCCCTCTTCCTTTTCCTCTTGAGTCCAACCTCCCCCTCTTCCTGTCCCTATCAATGATCATGAGGAGTACAAAGTTGATCATATCCTTGCACGTCGCCATATTCAATGAGGCCGTCGCCAACATATGGAGTACAAGGTCCTTTGGAAAGGGTATCCCCTTCATGATGCCACATGGGAACCTCTTCCCATCTCCAAAATGCACAAGACGGCCATCAAGGAATTCAAAGCTTCACTGGCAACGAGGACGTCACCAACTAGCATCGGGGGAATATGTGACAATATGGAGTTTAGTGATGAAGTTAGTTGGGCTTACGAAGTAGAGAATAAGACAAAATAGCCTAGAATATTCTAGCAGCATCTAAGAAGCTTCTTGGGAAGCTTCCCAACTAGTTAACTTGCGCCCTAAGTAGGTAGCTTCTAGAAGGAAGCTTCTAACTAGCTTAGCTTGCATGCCAAGTAGGCGGCTTCTAGAAGGAAGCTTCTTGAGAAGCTTCCAGGTTAACTTGGCTTGCACTCCAAGAAAGCGGCTCAAGGAAGCTTCTTGAGAAGCTTCAAGGGTCTTGTATGCTACCTATAAATACCAAAGCCAAAGCTCATACTAGGCATTCGGAGTTTTCCCTCATTCAAGTGTCCCAATGTGAGTTTCCATTCTCCTTTTTCTCTCCTTGGTTTTGGTCTTTTACATTTGGGGCATCAGAGGATTGAGTGTGAGATCTGTGTTTTCTCTCTTGAAGAGTTCCCTTGCCCTCAAAGTATTACAATGGTATTGGAGCGAGTGTTTTAATCCAAGAGAGTGGATCACTCCTCTTGGAAGAGCACAAGCTACTAAAATTGAGTAATTTGAGGGGGAGAACATAATGCAATTGTTAGACTTGGGAAGGGCTTTAAAGAATGGATGGGATGGATGCACCGTGAGGACAATTTCCCACACCTAAGTTCCCATTCTTGAATCTATTCCACATCAAGATTATGTACATCCAGCATGAGGAAATTAGAGTATTGCTAGTTTTTTCAATTTGGAGCAGAATTCATGGACAAAGTGATTCACCAAACCCAATGATTCTACCTATAGTGGTATATGACAAAGAGTGGGATTTGACAATCTACATTCTATTATGATGTTATGGATCTAAATGTACCAAATCCTCACCCTTTCAACATGCAAGTAGAAATCCGTTATGTAGTTAGACCAAAAGTGATGTTTAGGGATTTTGTAGTCCACAATTATAATACTCCAAGGATGGGAGACTTTAAGAGAAACACACCATGAGAAACACACAATTTCACACTCAAACCTCCGATGCCCCAAAGGAGCACCTTCTCTTTATTATACAGACAAAGAGGATCTGCTCCAAGGAAGCTCCACCATAGGATTAGGCACACAATTAGGTGACATGTCAGCAAGCTCCACCCTTGGATTACTATAATTCTCCAAGGACAAGGGAAAAGAGAAAATATAGATTACACACTCAACATTCTGTACCCCAAAGGAGCACCTTCTCTTTATTATATAGACAAAGAGGATCTCTTCCAAGGAAGCTCCACCATAGGATTAGGCACACAGATAGGTGACATGTCAGCAAGCTCCACCCTTGGATTACTTACTTGGATGGGTGACATGCCGGTCTAGGTCCTATCTGGTTGGTCAAACAAGTTTTGACCAGAGAGAATCTTTTAGGGAATCTTCCTATAGGAGTCTCAGAATCATGTAAGGTACCATTGGAAAGCTCTCGATGAGACAAACCAGAGGGGAGGGAAGGCTAGCCATTCATCTACTAGGGGGGGGGGGGAAATGTGCATATTTTTTAGGTCTAATTCTTCCATTTAGGCCTCCAAAATTGCCTTCAAAGATTTCAAGCATATTTCAATTTCTACTCTATTAGTAGAATTCCCCTTTTGGTGATACTTCTTTTTGACTGTTTAGTCTATCATGTGTAACATTCTTCTAGATGTTACCAAACCAATTCTCACCTTTAAATCATATGTCTAGCTATTGGTTCTAAGGTTCTCAAGTCTATTTCGGTTTTTGCTCTATTAGTAGAAGTATTCTTTTGGTGATTCTTCTATCTGATCTATTTTGACCATCATGTATAACATCATTCTAGATGTTACCAAACCAAATTTCACATCTAGATCATATGGCTAGCTCTTGGTATTATAGACTTCCCTCCTTTTAAGATGCAACGTCCTTGTTGTGCAATTGTTGCTCAAATGCTTGCACCAACACCGGTGCATGTGTCAAATTGGCAGCGGGCTCCCATGTTGCTTCATAGAGGAGGTAACCTTTCCATTGTACTAGATAGTCCACATGCGGATGGCAAGTACCACGCATGCATTTTTGGAGAATACGCTCCACTTCATATTCCTCTATATCATCAATGAGTGTTGGACAAGGTCAAATGTCTTGTGTGGAATGACCCTGGCCTGATCGGGGAGCATATCTGCATAGTAGGGAAACATGGAACACTGGATGGATCTTCATGTGTGGTGGTGGCTCAAGGTGATAGGCCACAACGCCGACACGATGAAGAATAGAGAAAGGCCCAATACTATGAGGTCTGAGCTTATGAGGTCCAACTAATGTGAGGTTGGTTGTTGATAGCGACACTTGATCCCCAACATTGAACTCCATGTGCCTACGGTGTGCATCAGCATACTACTTCTGTTGATTTTGTGCAATCTATAATCTGTGCTTGGTGCTCTCCACACCGTGTTGGATTCTAGAAACAAATGTGTTGACTGCATCGACCTTGGTAGCCATTGGATGGATTTTCATCAAGCTAGAAGGTGTGAAGGGATGCTCCCTATACATGAGGAAGAACGAGTGACCTAGGTGGATGCATTCACTGAAATGTTGTAAGCAAATTCCACCAACGGGAGTAGGGTGTCCCACCTTTCTTGCTCTTCTAAGGTGAAGCTACATAACATGTCTTCAATTGTGCAATTAGCTCACTCTGTTTGGCCATTTGTTTGTGGGTGGTAAGCTGTGGACATGGCCAACTTGGTTTTGAAGAAACCAAAGAGTGTTTACCAAAACAAACTGGTGAATTGAGATCTGGACTTGAAATTTCTACACATGATAGCTTGGGTTATCTTTCAGTTAGCACCCTTGAAATTATTGTGAGAGCTACTATGCGCACTGGGCTAGAATTTTTGAAAGTTGATAGGGTAAAGTGCTCCCGCAACTGCATGCTCTTTAGAAAATTGTATAGAGTCTTCCATTTCTTCAATTTTTAGTGAATTGTCATGAAAATTTCCAAGCAAATTCAATGCATTGTATTTTACCTGCTGTCACAAAAATGAGAGAGAGATCGTTCTTGTGCAAGGAGTTATAAGTTTCTGAAGTGAGTGAGGTGGTTTTCAGACCAAATCTGAAATATAGATGATGAATAGAAAGGTGTCTAGGCCAAATGGCTCAATGAAAAGATCTGAAATTTTGCAAGGAGGGATGCCCTAGAGTTGTGATTAAGTGTGCAAAATTTCAGAGGACTAAGACATATTGGTTGGGAGATTTGAGTGACATTGTGAGGAAGGGCCAATTCTACAGAGCATGAGAAGTTTGAGATCAACAAAAAGCATGTTTGAGTGTTTAGATTCATCTTGGGAATATGGAGGGTCATCAAGAGTGGAAATTGAGATTATGCAAGGTTCCCCAAGGGTTTGAGGTGATTGTAGGGGTTGATTTGAGGAAAAGAGAGTTTATAATAGAATTTGAAGAGAGTATTGAGAGGATCCAAAATCCTACACCACTTGAAGGAAAGAATGAGTCTAAGTGCTTTCTATGTGGAGAGAAGGGACATAAGGCAAGTTCATGTCCATTGACCTTTGAGAGCAAGAGATTGAGGGAAAGGAGAGGCTTACTTGACTTGGGTTTGCATGTTGGACCTTCTTCACCAAGATTGGGAGGGAGAAGATCTAAGACCAAGGAGTTATGTGAGGTTTGTGGAGTTGAAGGACTTCCAAAAAGACATGAGTGTAGTGGAGTAAAAGCACTTTTGGAAACTTTGGTGAAGGATCTTGGAGAGAGTCTTAGTATAGCTACAGAAATACTACCACTTTCATCAGCTAGTTCTCAAGATTAGTGATGGAGATAATATTTCAACTTATGGATAAACTATCCATGAGAGTTAGATTAATATGCACTCTAGGATTTGATGTTGCTATAGAAATCTTGGAGCAGCCTGAACCTTTTGTGTTCTCTAGAGTGGATTATTCTCAGATGATGTTAGTCATATATATATTTTATTAGTTATAGAGTGAGAGAAAAGAAAAGAGAAAAAAAAATTTGAGAGAAAAGAAAAATAGTGAGGGGTTAAAATGGGGAAAATTCCGGTTTTCTTTGGCAAGGATGGAGAAGATATGGAGGCCTTTGTGAGAGACTTCAAGAGAGCTTGCATAGGAAACAATGAGAGGAGGAAGAATGAGTGGGCCTCATTATTACCAGATTTCTTTGAGGATGTAGCACTTACATGGTATGAGTCAGAATACCAAAAGAGAGAGAGGAAAGATGGGGAAGAGGAGTCTTGGGAGACTTTGACTTCAACACTCATTGAGAACTTTCTTCCTGATGAGAGTTATGAGAGATTGATGAGTGAGGTTACATTTCTCAAGCAAGGAGATGGAGAGAAAGTGAAAGTCTATGTGGAAAGAGTGGAAAAGTTGGAGTCCAGATTTCGCATAGTATTGAGGAAGGGTAGGGATGATGTGGAGACTACAATGATTGGCATAGGGGCCATGCTCACCAAAAATTTTGTGGGAGGGTTGAGACCACAAATTAGAAGCAAGGTGAGATATGAGAAACCTTCTTCCAAGGTTGAAGTTGTCAAGATCACAATTCGTATGGAGGAGAGTTTGGAAGGAGATGAGAGTGATTTGGTGGTGAAGGAGGTTGTGCATCCTCCTCAAGGCTACAAGTATGGTGGAACTTCTGATAATTTGGTGATAAGGGTTGCACCACAAGTAGTAGTTGCTCCAGTTCTTGCACCTCCACCAAAAGATCCACTCCAAACCATCACAGAACAACTTGCGGATCTCAAGATCAATGTGATGCAACTATGGGAGAAAAGAGAGGTGGATCAGAATGTAGGGAGAGGGCCTAGGAGATATGGAAACAATCTATATAGAGGAGGTCAACCAGCCAACAATTTCAATGAGAGAAATTGTTTTGGTTGTGGAGGAAGAGGCCATATCCAAAGGAATTGCCCAAATTCCACTTACCATGGAAGAAGGGGTTATGAGGGAGCCAATAGAGGGAAAGAGGGAGGTAGTGAAACCCAAGTGGCCCCTAATCCCAAAAAAGGTAAGAGGATAACATCCATAGATGTGGTTGAGAGCAAGTATGAGAAGTGAGAGTGCTCAAACTCCAAGGGTCTTAATTTGGAGCTTTTGGCACAAGAGAAGAAGAGAGCTCGTTTTGCAGAGGATATTCACTCTTCTCAAGGATTTACTTCAAGCAAGGATACTCCTATGTCTACTAGGAGCACTTGCACCTCAACACCATCAACAACAAAGACTCCAAGGAAGAAGTTGAGGATGGAAGATTTCTTAATTTCAAAGCAACAATGGAACTACAATGTGTTGGAGGATGTTGGTAGTCATAAGGCTAACATCACAGTGGGCCAATTGATTGCTTTGAACCCTAACTTGAGAAAGGAGCTTAGAGGTGGTTTGAGTTCTACAAGGAGCAAGAGGAAGAAGAAGGCAAAAGTTCCAATATCAATGGGGGTGGTAGATGCCAAGCCAGCACCATGGGAGGCTTGTGAATATGCCTCCAAGATTGATGTGAGAGTGAATGGTCACAACATCAAGGATGCATTGGTTGATGGAAGATCAGCAGTAAATGCCATGTCATAAAGGTTGATGAAGAAGTTGGGTATGATACCCTCAAGAGCTTCAACATTTGTGGTGAGCATGGCAAACAAGCAACAAGTTCGACCAGTAGGGGTGATGGATAAAGTGGTAGTTTCAGTTATGGGAGTTCAAAATCTCATGACTTTCCAAGTCTTGAAGGATTCAAGTTATGACTTACTTCTTGGGAGGCCATGGTTGAGAGCAGCACACACAACTGATCAATGGCACAAAGGGTACTTGAGGATTGGGCCATCAAACCATAGAGTCACAGTTCCTGTGACTAACACCACCAACACTTCATATTCAGATACACCATCTTCTGATTATTGGGAATCAGATTCTGAAGAAGGAGCTTCAGGTGTGGACACAAGCATGGAGGAAGAGACTTCCATGGAGGAGGATGAATCTAAATCTAATTCAGATGTGTATCCCTTGTGTGCTATGGATTTTGCACCTAAGCCAGAGGTTTTGAAGGACCCAGACAAATCACCATTGACACTTAAGGAGGTAGAGAGAAGGTTAGCTACCCTCAAGTATGGCCCATATGTTACTAAGGAGGAGAAGGTGAAATTTGAGGAGATTTTCCGCAAGTTCATCCATGTGTTTGCTTTAAGTTACAAGGATTTGAAGGAAGTCACCTTGGAGGAGCACAAGATAGAGGTGGAGTCACATGCAAGACCAATCCGCCAAAAGCAACGTCGCATTAGCCAACCAATATCTTTGGTTGTGAAGGAGGAGATTGATAAGCTCAAGGAAGCTGGATTTATCTTTGAGGTGGAGAATTCAGAATGGGTGTCTCCAATTGTCATTGTGAAGAAAAAGAATGGCAAGCTTTGGGTATGTGTGGATTACAAGAAGCTTAATGTTGTTACCAAGAAGGACTACTACCCATTGCCATTCATTGATGAGATCTTGGAGGAGGTTGTAGGTCATGAGAGGTACAGTTTTGGAGATGGTTATAGTGGAAACAACCAAATCAGGATTGCACTAGAGCATCAACAACTCACCATGTTAAACCACACCTTGGGGAACTTATGCTTTCAATGTCATGCCTTTTGGGCTTTGCAATGCTCCAGCCACATTCCAACGGTTCATGAACAAGGTATTTGAACCTTTCATTGGGAAATTTGTGAGAGACTTCATTGATGAATTTTGTGTCTATGGGAGCAAGGAGGAGCACTTTGAGCACCTAATCAAAGTCTTGCAACGCTTGGATGAGGCAAATGCATCACTCAACCCATATAACTGCATTTTTGGATGTGAAGAAGGTATACTTTTGGGGCACATCATCTCCAAGGATGAAATAACTGTTGATCTTGAGAAGGTGAGGAAAAATCTCAGACCTTCCATTCCCTTCAAGCTTGACAAAGTTGCGCCAATTCTTGGGGATGGTTGGATACTATAGGAGGTTCATCTTCTCATTTTCCAACAAGGCTTATGCATTGACCATCTACATGAAGAAGGCAGTAGATTACATGGTGATTTTGGAGGGCAAAGAGGCTCTCAAAGCTTTTGAGGAGCTCAAGCAATCCCTTGTTGTAGCTCCAATTCTTGCTAAACCTGATTGGAGTAAGCCTTTCATCCTCTACATTGATGCTTCTAATGTAGCTATAGGATGCACTCTTAGTCAATTAGACCTAGGTGGGCATGATCATCCAATAGCTTATGCTAGTAGGCAGATGGTTTCAGTAGAGAAGAACTACTCTGTCACGGAGAGAGAAGGGTTGGCAGTGATCTTTGGTCTCAAGAAGTTTAGACACTACTTGATTGGAGGGAAAGCCACCATTGTCACGGATCACAAGGCTTTGAAGTACATCTTCAACAAGCCTAATGTTGAAGGGAGACTAACAAGGTGGATGATACTCTTGTCTGAGTATGACTACACCATTGAGGATAGGCCAGGAAAGAAACATGCAAATGTTGATTTGTTATCTAGAGCCTATGATCATGATGGAGATGAGCCAGTGGATGATTCCTTCCCGGATGAGGAGCTCATGACAATCTCAGTCACTCAAGAGGTTCCAGTGGAGTACAAGGAGATTGTGGATTTTGTGACAAGAGGTAACTATCCAAAAGGGATGCATGCTAGGGAGAGGAAGGCCCTTGCAGCAAGATCTAGACCTTACACAATGGTGGAGGATATTCTTTTTCACCAAGGAGTAGATGGTCTACTTCAAAGAGCAATGGGTAAGGAAGAGTCTATCCTACTTATAAAGGAGTTTCATGAAGGTTTAATATGTGGAGGACACTTTGCAGGAAAGGTGACTACTTTCAAGATTCTAGATGCAGGTTACCATTGGAGAGGGATTTTCAAGGATTGTCTTGATTATTGCAATGTCATGTTTGTCAAGCTTTTGCTAGAAAGTCTACATCCACTCCACCACTTAGATCAATTCCATTACTATGACCTTTTGAGAAGTAGGTAATTGATTTTGTAGGTCCTCTCAATAGAACCCCAAGGAACAATTGGTACATTGTGGTAGTTACTGATTACCTTACCAAGTGGGTTGAGGCTAGACCATTGAGGGACAAGAATGAAGATGAAGTGGGTAGATTTCTTTACGAACGCATTATCACAAGGTTTGGGTGCCCCTTGGAGTTGGTTTCTGATAGAGGAGGAGAGTTTACAAGAAGCATTACTACAGCCATGCTACGACATTTCTCTATCACACATAGAGTAACTACATCCTATAAGCCAAATTCCAATGGCTTGGCAGAGAGAACCAATCAGACCTTGTGCATGATGTTGGCCAAAGATGCAGAAATGGAGGGGGCTAAACATCATTGGGACAAGAGGATTCATGCAGTTTTGTGGGAGTATAGGACAACTATGAAGACCTCTACCGGATATTCTCCATTTCAATTGGTGTATGGTATTGAGTCTACCTTATCTATTCACTTTGATCTTCCTACCTTCCAAAGCATTCATAGGAGATTGAAGAAAGCACAAGGAGGTGATGTAGAGAGGTCAAGGAAGGATCAACTCATGGAGTTGGAAGAGGCAAGAGCAGTTGCTATGGTTCGAGTGGAGCAAGCCCAAAGGAGACAAAAGGAGAGCTATGACAAGAGGCAAGGCAAGAAGAAAGTGGAGACTTTTAAAGAAGGTGATTGGGTAATGTTGTTTGATTCCATTCGATTCAAGAGATTGCAAAAGAAGTTTTTGCCTAAGTACTTTGGACCTTTCATAGTGGAGAAGGTGTGGGGCAATTACACCTATGATCTCAACGAGTTGGGAGGAAGACAATTTGATAGGATTAACCATGATAAGTTGAAGAGGTACCATAGAAGGAAGAGAGACCTTCACTTTGAGGACAAAGTGAAAACTTAGTTCGGGAGTAAATGTAACACCTATTTGTGCATGTGTGTGGTATTGTGATATTTAGCTTGGTATTTCAAGTACTTAAGAGATACTATTGATATAGAGATAAAGGATGGTTCTATATTAGTCATGGTTAGCTAAATTTAGTCATAGCTAAGATAGAGGGGACCTTACTTTAGAGGAAGTAGAAAAGATGAGCACCACTATTTTGGATTTTAGTGTGTTGACTTGGTATTATTCCTAGGTGTTTGGCTTTGAGGAAAGAGTTGAGAACTCTTGGGCCCGCAAGCCCTTTTGTTTTGGATTCTTCTTTAGTCCAAGGATAGCCCATGTGAAGGAATCCTTGACTTAGTGGTTGGGTCAAGATAAGACCACATGCTTAGGGGAATATGCCCATGTGAATGGATATTCCTTTCTACTTTTTGACTTTACTTGACTTTTAGTCTAGTAACTTGAGTTACTACGGTAATTAGTAACTTTGGTACATAACTATTTCACAAGTATATAAACAAGGGGTGAGGAGGTACTTATCATCTTTTCATTTGCAACTATCTCTCTCTCATTGAGTTCTCTAGTGAGCAATGTCTTGAGTCTTGGAGTGTTAGCCTTGGAGGAGTATGATGGAGTTGGGGTTCTTTGCCTTCTTAGTCCATGGTGCGCTACCATAATAGCCATCAGAGGTTCATCTTGAGTGAGAGACAAGCCGGCTCACAGGTGAAGTATCTTGCTCCATAGGGTTGATCAAACAGGTCATCCATGCGAGGTAAGGGGTATTTTTTCTTCACTATTTGCTGATTGAGACCTCAATAGTCAATGCACATGTGAATTGTACCATCCTTCTTCTTCACAAACAAGACAGGTGCCCCATATGGTGATATGCTAGGTTGGATGAACCCCTTCTGCAACATCTTCTCAATTTGAGTCTTACACTCCTCCAACTCATGAGGTGAGAGGCAATACAGGGCCTTACAAGGAGGTGTCTTCCTCAGGAGTGTCTCAATTTTATGATCTACTCTTCTTTTTGGTGGTACTGAGGGTAGATCATTGGGAAAGACATCTTGAAATTCATCTATCACAGCCTTCAATTTCTCAAGAACTTGTCCATCCAATTGTGCACTCTAGATTTCTCTTATTAGACCCATGAAACATCTATCTGTCTTACAGACAATTTTTGTCCCTATGACATATAGAGGTGGATCCTACCTGGGTGATTTTTCTTTAGCCCCAATGATTGACCATTGGTGGGTTCTCACTACTTTCTTCCTCTAATCTACCATAGGGTTGTAATGCTCCATCCATGGCATGCCTAAGATTGCATCATAATAAGCTAATTGTATCACTCGCCACTCAATTGCTTCTTGATATTCTCCTATAGAGAGTGTTACACATCTAGGTAATGATTCAATCCTCTTTGTTTGCCTGTTAGGCAACTCTACTTCTTCATTCTTATCTCTCTCTAGATCCATTCCTAATCTTATTGCAATAGAGCAAGATAAGAAATTTCATTGTTGCTCCTAAATTGATTAATACTCTCACTTGATTGCCTTCTAGGACTCCATTCATGACAATCAATTGTGAGGTTGCCTTTTGGGATCATTGCGCATCAGTCTTCTTCCTTCCCTCGCTTCTCTTCTTCCTTTTTGAGCCAGTAAGGCCGTGAGGTACATTTATTGGCAATCTTTGGTTTCCAAAGTGATTTCTACCTCCTCCTCTTCAATGCACCTCCCCATGTTGTTCAAAGATTGCCTATACAAAGGCCAAGGGCCTCTAGGGAAATGAGTGCAACAGTTGGTAGATATATGCCTAATACAACCACAATTGTAACAATAGCATTGTTCTCCTTGAGTTACTTCACCTTGTGGGACTCCATCTCTTTGGGACGTCCACGCTCCCCTTGAAGCGGTTGTGCTCCTTAATCTTGAAATTGAAGGTTGCCCAATCCCATCGGTATTAGTCCACCCATGTGTGGCATTTCTGCCCAATAATGTTGAGGTAGAACTACTCCTTCACCTCCACCCAATGCTCCTACTATTTTTTGCGCACAAGCAATGGCTTCAAATATTGTGCAAGGATTTTGCACCATGACTTCTTGGCAAATCTGCTCCTTTAACCCTCATTTGAAATTGTCAAGAGCCTCTACTAGACTCATGTTGATTATTGCGACTTGTTGATCTAGAAATGCCTCTACATACTCTTGTACTCTATTCTTTTGTCTCAATCCCCGTAGTCAGGTTGAGCCATTTGCACAGAATCCACCAATTGGAATTTTCAGCAATCTTTCTTGCATTTTTGTCCACATGACCTCCCTTCTCTCTGCCAACATGGATTGTTCCCAAGCATCATACCATGTGAGGGCTTTATCGGTCAAGTACCCACATGCAAACATGCCTGCAGCATGCTATATGATCTCTGTTGAGAACAATCAGAAATATTGATTCATTCTTGAGATCCAATTTTCCACTACTCCCATCATACGCTACCTCTTGTAAGGCTCAATGTTGCAGGTCTTCTTCATCTAGAGTAGCAATGTGGCTTCATCATTGATAGGGTTTGTAGGCACATGTGTCTCTCCAAGTACTTCAGTCACATGTACTGGGGTTTGAGACGACTCTTCTTCTTGCATAGCTTGATCGTTCTTGAGGATTTGCACTTGACTTTGTAATGTCTCCATAGTCATCTTAATCTCTTGAAATTCATTCAACATCCCTTGCATTCCTTGCACCAGCTCTTGCAATTGCGGATCCATGGTTCCTACAATACTCAATTGCTAATGTCTACTTCAATATAGAGTCAATATGATCACTCTCAAAGGCGCACAAACTATTGGAACTACCATTGGGACTCAAAAGCTATCACTCGTTGATAATACTCCTCGCCAAAATTCCTAACCACAAAATCTCTAAACATCACTTTTGGTCTCACTACATAAAAGATTTCTACTTGAGTGTTGAAAGGGAAAGGATTTGGGACATTCACATCCATATTATCATAATAGAATGTAGATTTTCAAATCTTACTCTTTGTCATATATCATCACAAGTAGAATCATTGAGTTTGGTGAGTTCATCACCCTGTCCATGAATTCTATGCCAAAGTGATAAACTAGCAATTTGCTCATTTGCTCACGTTGGATGTACATAGCCTTGATGTGGAATAGATTCAAGAATGGAAAGCTAGGTGTAGGAAATTGTCCTCCTAGTGCATTCATCTTGTCCGCTCTCTAAAGTCCTTCTTAAGTCTAGCAATTACTCTATGTTCTCCACCTCAAATTAATCAATTTCAGTACTTTGTGCTCTTCCAAGAAGGGTGATCCACTCTCTTGGACTAGGATACTTGCTCTGATACCATTGTAATACTCCGAGGACAAGAGAAGAGAGAAAATATAGATTACACATTCAACATTCGGTGCCCCAAAGGAGCACTTTCTCTTTATTATATAGACAAAGAGGATCTCCTCCAAGGAAGCTCCACCATAAGATTAGGCACACAAATAGGTGACATGTCAGCAAGCTCCACACTTGGATTACTTACTTTGATGAGTGACATGTCAGTCTAGGTCCTATCTGGTTGGTCAAACAAGCTTTGACCAGAGGGAATCTTTTAGCGAATCTTCTTGTAGGAGTCTCAGAATCATATAAGGTACCGTAGGAAAGTTTTGATGAGACAAACTAGGGGGGAGGGAAGGCCAACCTTTCCTCCATTGGGAGATTGATCTGTACATTTTTGAGGTCTAACTCATTTGTTTAGGTCTCCAAAATTGCCTTCAAAGATTTCAAGCATATTTCCGTTTCTACTCTATTAGTAGAAGTCCCCTTTTGGTGATACCTCTTTCTGATCTGTTTAGTCTATCATGTGTAACATCCTTCCAGATATTACCAAACCAATTCTTACCTTTAAATCATATTTCTAGCTATTTGTTCTAAGGTTTTCAAGTCTATTTTGATTTTTACTCTATTAGTAAAAGTACTATTTTGGTGATACTTCTATCTGATCTATTTTGACCATCATGTATAACATCATTCTAGATGTTACCAAACCAAATTTCACATCTAGATCATATGGCTAGCTCTTGGTATTACAATTACTTACTTGGATGGGTGACATGTCAGTCTTGGTCCTATGTGGTTGGTGAAACAAGCTTTGACTAGAGGGAATCTTTTAGGGAATCTTCTTGTAGAAATTTCATAATCATATGGTGAGGTACCATTGGAAAGATCTTGATGAGACAAACCCAAGAGGAGGGAAGGCCAACCTTTCCTTTGCTAGGGGAAGGCTTTGCATATTTTTGAGGCCTAATTCATCCGTTTAGGCCTCCAAAATTACCTTCAAAGATTTAGGCATATTTTTGTTCCTATTCTATTAGTAGAAGTCCCCTTTTGGTGATACCTCTATTTGAACTTTTAGTCCAGCATGTATAACATCCTTCCATATGCTACCAAACCAAGTCTCACCTTTAAATCATATGTTGAGATATGGATTTTAAGGTTTTCAAGTCTATTTTGGTTTTTGCCCTATTAGTAGAAGTACTCTTTTGGTGAAACTTCTATTTGATCAATTTTGAACATCATGTATAACATCATTCCAGATGTTACCAAACCAAATTTCACATCTAGATCATATGGCTAGCTCTTGGTATTATAAGCCTCCCTCCTTTTAAGATGCAACATCCTTGTTGTGCAGTTGTTGCTCAAACGCTTGCACCAACACTGGTGCATGTGTCAAATTGGTAGCGGGCTCCCATGTTGTTTTATAGAGGAGGTAACCTTTCTACTATACTAGATAGTCTACCTATGGATGGCGAGTACCACACGTGCACTTTTGGGGAATACGCTCCACTTCATATTCCTCTATGCCATCAATGAGTGTTAGACAAGGTCAAATGTCTTGTGTAGAATGACATTGGCCCAATTGTGGAGCATATCCACATAGAAGGGAAACATGGAACACTAGATGGATATTCATGTGTGGTGGTAGCTTGAGGTGATAGGCCACAGCGTCGACTCGACAAAGAATAGAAAAAGTCCTAATAAAATGAGGTCTGAGCTTACGAGGTCCAACTAATATGAGGTTGGTTGTTGATATCCATACTTGATCCCTAACATTGAACTCCATGTGCCTACGGTGTGCATCAGCATATTGCTTTTGTCAATTTTTGCACAATTTGTAATATGTGCTTGGTGCTCTCCATACCTTATTGGATCTATAAACAAATATGTTGATTGCGTTGACCTTGGTACCCACTAGATGGATCTTCATCAAGCTAGAAGGTGTGAAGGGATACTCACCATACATGAGGAAGAATGGAGTGATATGGGTGGATGCATTCACCAGATTGTTGTAAGTGAATTCCACCAACAGGAGTTGGGTGTCTTACCTCTCTTGCTCCTCTAAGGTGAAGCAGCGTAACATGTATTCAATAGTGCAATTAGCCCACTTTGTTTGTCCATTTGTTTGTGGGTGGTAAGCTATGGACATGGCCAACTTGGTTTTGAAGAAACCAAAGAGTGTTCGCCAAAACAAACTAGTGAGTTGAGTGCCTTGATTGATGATGAGTGCTTGAGACAAGCCATGGTGAGAGAAGACTACATCTAAGTATAATTGAGTTAGTTGTGGAGCAATCACATCCTTGGTGGTAGGGCGTACATGAATTATTTTGCTAAGCCGGTCCACAAAGACCTGTGAGCTGGCCTGTCTCTCACTCAAGATGAACCTCTGATGGCTATTATGGTAGCGCACCATGGACTAAGAAGGCAAGGAACCCCAACTCCATCATACTCCTCCAAGGCTAACACTCCAAGACTCAAGACATTGCTCACTAGAGAACTCAATGAGAGAGAGATAGTTGCAAATGAAAGGATGATGAGTACCTCCTCACCCCTTGTTTATATACTTGTGAAATAGTTATGTACAAAAGTTACTAATTACCGTAGTAACTCAAGTTACTAGACTAAAAGTCAAGTAAAGTCAAAAAGTAGAAAGGAATATCCATTCACATGGGCATATTCCCCTAAGCATGTGGTCTTATCTTGACCCAACCACTAAGTCAAGGATTCCTTCACATGGGCTATCCTTGGACTAAAGAAGAATCCAAAACAAAAGGGCTTGCGGGCCCAAGAGTTCTCAACTCTTTCCTCAAAGCCAAACACCTAGGAATAATACCAAGTCAACACACTAAAGTCCAAAATAGTGGTGCTCATCTTTTCTACTTCCTCTAAAGTAAGGTCTCCTCTATCTTAGCTATGACTAACTTTAGCCAACCATGACTAATATAGAACCATCCTTTATCTCTATATAAATAATATCTCTTAAGTACTTGTAATACCAAGCTAAATATCACAATACCACACACATGCACAAATGGGTGTTACAGACCATGATAGAGTCAAACCTTGAGGTGGTCTTGGATAATTCACAAACAAGATCCATACTCACTTGTTCCCAACGTTGGGTAGGAGTTGGGAGAGGTTGAAGGAGCCTTGTAAGAGCTTGATTAGAAGCTTTGTTTTGTTGACAAAGTAGGCAGCTATGCACGTTGTCCATCACGTTGCTCATCTTGGGCCAATAGTAATGGTGTTGGATTGCATCCAAGATCTTGTCTACTCCGACATGACCCGCAATGGCCAAATCATGACATTTTGCTAGAATGGTGGTGCATAATTCTAAGAAATTTGGGATCCATAATCTGCCATCACAAAAAGTAAGTCCTTGGATACAGGTGACACCTTTGGATGATTATGCTCCTATAATCTATGGATCAATTTTTGTAAGAACCAGAATCTCTGGCCAAAATTCAGGGTTAATCTTAACCTCTGCCACCAAGTTGTATGCCATTGGCATGCGGGTGAATGCATCTGCAAGTTGCTTCTTACCTTCAACGTAGGTGATTGCATGTTGAAGCATTATTGCCACTCTGCCGGCCAAATCTGGCAACAAGATAGATCCTTCTGCATCTTGAGGTAGACTAAAGGTTTGTTGTAAAAGACCAAGATAGAGGAGAGGAATAAGAGAATGGAAACTCACATATGGACACTTCAATGAGGGAAAACTCCAAATGCCTAGCATGAGCTTTAGCTTTGGTATTTATAGGTAGCATACAAATCCCTTGAGAAGCTTCTCAAGAAGCTTCCTGGAGCCACTTTCTTAGAGTGCAAGCCAAGTTAACTAGGAAGCTTCTCAAGAAGCTTCATTCTAGAAGCTGCCTACTTGGCATGCAAGCTAAGCTAGTTAGAAGCTTCTAGAAGCTACCTACTTGGAGCACAAGTTAACTAGTTAGGAAGCTTCCCAAGAAGCTTCCTAGATGCTTCTAGAATATTCTAGGCTAATTTTGGCTTATTCTCTACTTTGTTAGCCTTACTAACTACATCGCTAAACTCCATATTGTTACATATTCTCCCACTGCTAGTTGGTGACCTCCTCGTTGCTATTGAAGCTTCAAACTCTTGGATGGCCGTCTGTGCATTCTGGAGGTGAGAAAAAGGTTCCCATGTGGCATCATGAAGGGGATACCCTTTCCAAAGAACCTTGTACTTCATATGTTGTTGGCATCCACATTGGATGTGGCAATGTGCAAGGATACAATCAACTTTGTACTCCTCATGATCATTGATAGGGATAGGGGGAGGAGGAGGTTGGAAGCGAGAGGAAAAAGAAGAGGGGTTAAGAACAAAAGGTTTCAACTTGGAAACATGGAAGACAGGATGGATGCACATATGACAAGGCAAGGCAAGTTGGTAAGCAACAAGAAAGACAATTTAGGTGACATCAAAAGGTCCTATCCAATTTGGGGCAAGTTTACAAACTTGGGTATCAAGTGGGAGGGGTAGATTACTAGAAGATAGCATAAAGTTATCACCAACTTCAAAGGTGAGATCACGACGATGGTGGTCCACATATTGTTTTTGATGATTCTGAGCAACAAGGAGGTTAGATTTGGATATGGTGGTCAAGAAGATTGAAGTATGAGGGACCTGAGACAAGGAAGGAGCAAGAAGAGAATCTAAGACAAGTGGATCTTGGCCAAAACTGAGAAAGAAAGGAGAGAATCTGGTGCTTGCTTGTTTAGAATTGTTGTATGCAAACTCCGCAGCTACAAGACATTCATCACAATTGGTATGGTGAATGTTGACAAAGGCTCAAAGTATATCTTCCAAGGTGTGATTTGTACGTTCAATTTGTCCAATTTGTTCAATTTGAGGATGATAGGCTGTGGACAAAGCAAGTTGGGTGCCAAGTATCTGGAAGAGGGCTTGCCAAAACTTTTTGGTGAAGCAAGGATCACGGTCGGAGATGAGTACACGTGGTATCCCATGATGTTTGAATACATTATGAAGTAGATTTGCACCAAGGTTGGAGCATCCACAATATCAACCATTGGTGCCAAATAGATTTGCTTACTAAGCTTATCTACAAATACCACAATTGTTGTGTGACCTTGTTATGTCTTGGGCAAGGAGATGATGAGATATTCACTAACATGTTCCCAATGAGTAGTTGGAATGGGAAGTGGCTGAAGGAGTCCACTTGGCTTTTGGTTACTGGCCTTATTGCATTGACAACTCTCACATGATTGGACAAACTCCCAAACATCTTGTGTCATGTTGGGCCACCACTATTTGCGTTAGAGGGTACCCAAGGTCTTGTCCACCCCCATGTGATCAGCTATTTGTAGATCATGGGGTTCTTGAAGGCGCACAAGTCGGAAATCACCTTTGGTTGGAATATAGATCCGGTCCGCATGGAATAGAAGGCCTTCCTTGAAGGAGAAGGTGTTGTACTCCTTATCACCTATTGTCAGACAACCATATACCATTTGAAAGAAGGGATCTTGTTGTAGAGCTGACCAAAACTTGTTATGGACCTTGGGGTCAATTGATACCGTCATAATTGCTACCGTCGTAATTGCCACTGTGATGAGAAGAAGAGACTTCAAATCAGGTAATTGTGATAGAGCATCAAGGATGACATTGAACTGATTTGGGTTTGTACTCAAGTTTGATGTCAAACAATTGGAGTTGCTCTTCCCATCAATGATGTCAACTCTTCATGTGTTCCAAGTGTAAGGTCTGCAACAATGGCTTGTGATCAATTTGCAAGATCACTTGTTTCCCCAAGAGATAATGACTCCATACCTTGGTGGCATATACCATTGCAAGTTGTTCCCAATCTCAAGTAAAGCAATTTCTTTTAGCTATATTTAGTCGGCAAGACACAAAGGCAATGGGATGTAGTCCATATGGGAATTCTTAATGCAACACAGCTCCAATTGCAAAGTTAGAAGCATCAAAATCAACCACACAAGGTAGTTGAGGATCATATGGTTGAAGAATAGGTCTTGAAGACACCATATGCTTTAATTTTTGGAATGCTTCTTCATGCTTGGTGGTCCATAGGAAGCTCAAGTTCTTTCCCAAGAGGTCAATCAATGGTGCAACCACATGAGCATAATAATGGATGAACCATCAATAAAAATTGCCCTATCCATTGAACACCTGTATTTCTGTAGCATCCTTTGGGGTAGGCCAATCAGTAATGGCCTTGATTTCTCTTCTTCCATCTTGATCCACTCTAATGAGATCTTATGACCCGAGAAGGTAACCTCCTTCTGCCAAAAGGCACACTTCAACTTCTTGTAGTAAAATTTCCATTATCTTAGTCATCTTAGGACTTCTTGCACATGATTCATGTGTTCTGCCTTTGTCTTACTATAGATTAAGATATCATCCAAGAACACCACCACGGACCAATCCAATAGTCCATCCAACACCCAATGCATCTAATCCATGAAGACAGTTGGAGCATTAGTGAGTCTGAAAGGTAGAACTCTCCACTTGAAATGCTCATACCTTGTGCAAAAGGTATAGGCATTTGCACATCCTCTCTATCAATATAAATTTGCCAATAGCCGCTGCAAAGTTCCAACTTGGAAAAGTAATGTGCTCCACTTAGTTGATCAAGCAAGTCATTGATCTGAGGCAAGGGATACGCATTCTTCATGGTTTGCTTATTGAGCAATCAATACAAAAATGAAGTCCTCTATCCTTCTTTGGAACAAATAGTACCGGTGCTCCCCAAGGAGAGGTACTATGTTATATGAAGTCCTTCTCCAACAACTCTATACGTGTTGTTTGCAACTCCTCCAACTCCTTTGGTGAGAGCCAATAGATTGGTCTACTCACAGGAGTACTCCTTGGCAATAACTTGATCTTGAAGGGCATACCTCGATTGGAGGGTAATCCCTTCGGTAGATCATCCAAAAACACATCCGCAAACTCTTGAACTATTTGATCAACCATTGCTTGATGAAGCTCTTGGCTCTCCTTAGATTATTCTTGTGCAATTGGGTTGATCCACACCATGAATACATACTTATCTTCTTCCAAAGCTTGCTCTATGGTTAGCTTTCTAGCAAACTTCTCATCTTGGGACTCATCTCCCTTCAAGGTTTTCTCTATGGCTACCTTCTCAACAAACTTCCCATCTTGGGACTGCCTATTCTTAGGTGTCTTGCTCAAAGGTGCCAGACAACCTAATCGGAATTTCCTACCTTGATGTTGTACTTGAATTTGTCGTTGGATCCAATTGAATTGAACCTGATGATGTTCAAGCCAAGGTAGACCTAGAATGATATCATAGTGTAGAGGTACCATTACAAACCTCATACACTCCAAATACTCCTTCCCAATCTTGAAGGTAATAGGATGCGAGGTGCAGAATGTAGAACCCTTTCTACCATCCGCTATCATCAAACTACTTCCAATCACTAGCTTGATAGGAATACCCAATTCTTTTGCTACTTGCATAAACATGCAATTCTCTAAACTTCTAGAATCAACCAAAATCCTACAACCCTAATTAGATATTGTACCTTGGAAGTGAAGCAAACTTGCATAGGTCGAGCCTTCAATCCCATTGGAACTAATCAAGCTCCTAATAAGCGGCTCAAAATCTTCTACTGGGATTCCTTGTTTCCCTAATCATTATGTTCCACAAACTCCATCTAGGCAACTTGTTGAGGTCGCCCATTCCTAGGAGTGCATTCAACAATGCAATATCCAACTTGGTGACAATAAAAACAACCTCCATTTTGTCACAATCTTTCTTTATCCACTATACCAAGTGGTCTCCGTTGGATAGCATCAATCTCCATTGGTGCCGGTTCTTCCACCTATGTATAGTGTAGTGGTAGGCCTTGTGTAGGTCAAGGTCGAGACCAAGTTGTCACAACCAAGGAATCAAAGTGCTTAGCCAATTGCATGGCTTCTTCTATGTTTTGTGGTTCCCGCATGGTCACCTCCAATTTGGTTCATGACTTCAATCCCCGCACAAATTGATCTACAACTTCATCTTCTTGTATGTCTAGAATCTGTATGATTATGTTCTGAAATTGTGTGATATAGCTCCTTACTGAGCCAACTTGCTTCAACTCTGCCAATTTATCTTGTGTGGCTTGGGTGGCATTAATATTTTATTACCAATATTGCATCCTTAAATTCTGCCTATGTCAAAATTGGTGCAATAATTTATTGTTTAGCTCGCCCAACTCAAAATTGCCACCAAAGTTTTGCCACACTATCTAATTGGCTAGAAGCCAAGAGAATCTATTTCCGTTCATCTTGAGGATTGGTGGCTTCAAAGTAACGTTTGTAGTCAAACAAAACATTCTCCACTGTGCATGGAAGGTTCTTGCCTTCACACACCTTGGGTTTTGGAAATCAAATGCAACTTTTCCATCTCGACTTGGCGATGTCACGCCATTTGTAGTGCCGCATCTAGATGCTTGGACACAAGAGTTCTAGTGATAGTAGTTAGAGTGATCTCAGCAATTTCTCAGAGACTACTTTCTGACGGTTAGATTTTGTATTTGGGGTACTGACTTCACAGTGGGGCCCACCGTCACTTTGCACCGTTTGCACCGTTGTCGCGGGGATCGTATGGTCTCGAGATTGTGCTGGGCACCTGGCTGCCTGCGCTTAGGCTTTTGGATTGTTTTGTCCTTCTTGTACCATCTATTATTAGTCCCGGCTAATTATTCTTGACCTCTTATTTGGTCTATTATCCTCGGCTTTAGTATGTTTTGGGTTTGGTGGGTTTTGCAGTTCTGGTCCAGACTGATATTCCAGAGAGAATGATCTGGTGGGGTTTTGTGGAGTTATCCACAAGTTATGCAACCGGACTCAATCCCGAGCAATTAGTTAAATGTGCTGATCCATCTACATATGCTGGACTGAGTGTAAAAGAAAAGTAAAATAAAAAAAACATTATTATTATTTTTCTCTACCGCTGTTTGCACATCAAGTACACACTCTCAATCACTAAAATCTCATTTCCATTTCAATTCCAAGTTTTGCAGTTTATAATCCTTTGAGCCATGACACACGGCTCCTAACCAAATAGTGACCAAACCAAGGCACACTGACCAGCCAAGCACATGAAGAAAGAAAACGAATTGAGCAGGTCCTATATCCTATTCCTTACAACTCGTCATCTCCTTGTTCCGCAACATCTCCAAATTGTTGTTCTTTCCAAATCTCCACTGTCCAGTAGGTCCTTCCTCGGGATTCTCCTTCTCTTCGATATTCCGGTATGTTAGATCTTCCCGAACACTCTGCACTGCTCTTGCCATAGGATTCTATGCCTGGTAAAAGCTCTTGACAAATCCCGTATAGAGTTTCTATGTCCAGTCCTCGTATTATCCTGAGCCGAACATGACTTCTCTCTTCTTTTGTTCCTGCCCACCTTTCCTTTGGTTGAACCTTTGACTAGTAACAGATTCTCCGTCCAACCAACCTTTTGAGATTTTTCTATTCCTACCAAGCCCTTAGGGACACCTCTGTCCTGCTAACCTTTCTGCTGATTTTTGTCCTTCCGAATACCTTCCCTGTTTTTCCCTTGCAATTTCTTCTCTTCTTTTCCTTTTGAGACTAATTGTCCTCTTCAAAGATCCTTCTCTTGGTCTCTTTTTTTGATCCTGGCTAAACCCTCTCCATGCTTCACAGTCCTTTGTATTGCCAATAGGAAGTTCTTCTCTTGAGCTTCTCATTCAACGCTGCTCTGTCAGTTTGTCAGCCAGATTCCCTTCCCCTGAACCCTGATCCTTCCTTTGTCATTGACCCTTACTGCCTTTTGCCAAATTCAAACCATTCTGCGTTCTTGTTTCTCTGAGGAGAATCAACACCGTTCTCTAAAATCCCACACTGTTTTATCAATCATCAGCCAACTTATCTTCACGTGCATCCTACTTCTCCCTTTGAAATTCAAACTTACTGCTTCTTTGAGAACTCAGAATCTATTCTCTTCTGCCTTCTGCCAACCTCAAATCTTACTGCCTTCCTTGAAAGCCCTTCGATCACTCCTATCTCTCCTTCATCTCCTTCCTTTCATTTCCCTATCCTTCTTTTGATTTCTGGTCCTGTCTTTCTTTTCTGCCAATTACCTCCTTTTGATTCTCAAAACAAATCCTGTTCTCTCATCCTATGATATTTCAGAAAACCCCTGCCTTCTCTTGATTCTTTGCTTTTCTTGCCTCCACAATCTTTCACTTCTTTCTATATTTTCTGTAATTCTCCTCCCTTTTTCTAACTCCACGATACTTCACTCCTTCCTGTCTCCACGATCCTTCACTCCCTACTCTCTAAACCTTTTTGTTTATCCCCTTGTCATTCCAATTCCATTTTCCTTTCTGTCCTTCTTCTCCCGTTGATCCTTACTGCTCTCTGCCAAAATCCCAAAAACCTCCTCTCATTCTTCCTTTTCTTTGTCCACCTCCTATCCTCTGCAAACTCAAAACACTCATTCTCCAATCAGATTAAACAAAACTCTGCCATTCTTCCTTCACTCTGTCCCTAAACAGCCTTCCTGATTACTCCTTCACGATCATTTCAATTCCTTTCGTTTCACTTCCTTCCTGCCCACTTTTTGTCCTTTGCCAAGACTCAAAACCCTCTCACCTTTACCATTCAATCCCCTTCCTTATTGTCCTTCTTCCTCCCGTTGATCCTTACTGCTATCTGCCGAAATCCCAAAAATCTCCTCTCATTCTTCCTTCACTCTCCCTAACAAGCCTTCTTGACTACTCCTTCACGATCATGCCAAGTCCTTTTCCTTACTGTCCTTCTTCTCCTGTCGATCCTTACTGCTCTCTGCCAAAAAATCCGAATATCTCTTCTCATCCTTCCTTCACTTTTCCAAAACCCTTCTATCTTCCCTTCTCGAGAATTCCCCTGGCACTTTCCCAAAACTCTACTGTCTTCTCTTGAAATCTTTTGCCACTTTCTCTCTTGAAACTCCTTTGACATTTTTTGAAACCCGTCAACCCATCTCACTTTCAATAATTCTCCTATGGCAAGGTAGCAAAACCCACACCCGAGACATATTATCCTAAATCCATGTTCCTTACAACAACTAAAAGAGAGAAGAAAATTTATCACACCAAAGCCTCAAGGGTACATGTGGGCTATTTTCCCAACGACACCGTCGAGTGTGCCATCAACGGAACCGTTAGGGTTTCAGTGCTAGCTCGAGTCCAAGGGGTATAGTTTCGAAGTGAGCTCCAAAGAGCTCACTTCTCTGATGTTGAGCCTTTGAGTTCCTGGTTATGGTGGACAGAGACTAGCTAGCGTCACCTGGATTCTCTATGCTTGAGTGGGTGTGGCTTGACTGTAATCAGTGCCCAATTGTTGGCAATTTATAGAGTGACAGATCAAGTGCTGATCTGAGTTGAGTTGAGTTGAGAGTGTTAAGCAATTTGATTACATCAGAGAAGTGAAAGTGAAGTCAGGGGGAAATCGGGTGCAGGAACTTTGAGTGTTGGTGGTATCTCCAAGCTCGGTGGATCATGGTAGCTCGATTCAAGTTTTGTGTTTCCCTAGTGTGTAGAAGCTCGTTCAAGTGATGCAGATTTGGCAGTTATGCGGACGGTGTGCGGAAGCGCTGGCTAAATTTTGAATAAAGAAGGAGCAATTTTCGAGCAATGGTTGTGATTTTGAGCTCAGGAGGTGAAGGCACGACCAATTTGCTACGAGTTGGGCTCAGAAAGTCAAATTGAAGGTGGAGTTGGGAAGCTCTACTCATGAATTTGTGTTTTGGAAAAACCCGTTTTGTCAATTTGGCTCGAGTGGAAAGTTAGCGGAGGATTTGGCGGACAACTATCTTTAGGGTTTATGTCAGATTTTACGTCAGATTTTGGTTGGGATTTACATCAGATTTTGGCCAGATTTGGAGGAGTTTTTGTTGTTTGGCCAGATTTGGAGAAGTTTTGCTAGTTTGGAGGAGTTTTGCCAATTTTGGAGGAGGTTCGAAGTGGCAACAAGAAAGGCCTCATTTGGCTGAATTTCGGCGTTTAGAGGCATAGGGCTGTGGGCTATGAGAGGCTATGAAGGCCTAGAAGGGCCAGCAAGCCAGCTTGTTGGCATGAGGCTAGCTAGTTTAGAGTAGATCTTGGTCATTGGTTGGCAAAATCTGCCTTTCTTGCTAGATTGTGCGTAATAGGGTTTGACCCCTAGATCTCTTGTTCCTAGATTGGTGCCCTAGCCAACTGGTCCACCCTCACTTGTTGTCCTAGTGACTATGCCACTGTTATCTATACACATGTAGCTTTGGCTAGGAGAGGCAGTTTGATCCCATTCTTGGTGATCTTGGTAGCTTAGGACTTAGATACAAACACTCTCTTATGTCAAATGCCAAATGGTGGCAGAGTCAGTCCCGTGTTGTGTTACGGGATGGAGGGTTTTTGTTTAGATTTCTTGTGATTGGATCCCCTCCATTCTCTACTTCTTGTTTGTGCACCATGTTTGTGTGAGGTGCCCTGACTTTTGAGCGTTGGTGCTCTAGTGTGCTCTCGGTGGTGAGGCTGGAGTGATGACCAGTCAAACTACCTTTGTTTCTCTCTGGTGAGGCAAGAAGTGATGATTTGTAGACCGTGAGAGTGCATGTTATGATGGTAGGTTACAGGTTGCCCTTTCCCCTAGTGTAGTTATCTCGGTTAGAGTTACATTAGTGGGTGGTGTTTAGTTGGTGTTGGCACTTGGTGGGGTACTTGCGATTGCAACTTGCGGTTGCAGTTGGTGGTTCAGGTTTGCTATTGTGGTTACTTGGTCACAACGGAGTTCTTTGGAGATTCCAGAGGAGTTAGCCCTGCAGTACACAGTGGGTTTACTCAAAGTGGTGCTCGTTATTAGCCTATATCTCAAGTCCCAGTGAGGGAGGAGATTGACTCTAAGTTGGAGTTCGACACAGGAGCTGATTCAGTTGAGAGTGCACTTGGTGTGTCCGCACCGTTGTTGTGGGACATGGACGAGATTTATGGGGCCTCCAAAGCCCCTAGGCGTTACTTTGGTATAGTGGGTACCATTGAGTTGGATGACTTCATCCAAGAGTTTGATAGTTGGTGTGATCTATAGCACATGCGGAACCTAACTTTGTTCACACCCTTCATGGCATGGAAGGGGTTGTTTCAGCACTTGGAGGGTCCGCCAATGGATGATTACCATGAGTTCAGGAGAGCTCATTTGGATGAGATTGAGTTATGGAGACAGTATTGGTCTCCACACTATGTCTCCATCACTTTAGGCTCAGTGGCCAGAAGTAGATTGGCTGTACCTACGAGTTCTAGCTCGAGTAGTGTGGGTGGAGCTAGTGGAGGTGCACTAGTTGGAGATAGTGCTACTACGAGTAGAGGTACCGCTGCAAGAGGTGGTGTGATACCGAGGTTTAACCCCATGGTGGAGTTCTTCTTGTGTTTGAGGCAGGACTACCAGGGAGTGCGGATTGACAAGCTAAGGAGCTTGCAGGAGTTCCAACAAAAGGCTGGGGAGAGCCTACGCGAGGCATACACTCGCATGAGGTGGTTGATCAGTTTCACTCTGGGAGTTACTGAGGCCCATGCAGTCCAGTTTTGGTATGAGATACTAGATAGAGAGTTGCGACGTAGAGTTCATGATGCTACGTTGTTGCAGGCTACTTTGCCCACTTTGGCAGTAGTCTTTGGTTTGGCTGAGCGTATTGAGCTCAACATGGTGGAGGAGAGAGTGATGACATCTGGATTTGGTAAGGAGACCTTATCCATGACTGTGACTTCTTCTAGAGTGCAGTAGAGTGCACCACACCCCGTTGGTTTTCGAGGACAAGGTGGATAGCCCAGATCCTATAGAGCGAGTGGAGGGCCTAGTGGAGGTAGACCCTTACCCTCATTTTCGGGTCAACAACAGCCAATGAGTAGTGGTGTTGCTTGTTGGACTTGTGGTGGACCTCACCATCAGAGAGAGTTTACTCAGGGCAGCGGACCTGATACCTCTGGTGCATCACAACCAGCACAGAGGCAGTGTGAGCACTACCACAGATTTGGTCATAGTAGTGACCGGTGTTTTGACCTACACCCGGAGTTACGGAGTGGTAGGGCTGCTATGGCAGGTAGTAGAGGAGCTCCAGTTCATGGAGGACGAGGTAGTAGAGGTGGTGGTAGAGGATCTACACCTAGTAGAGGTGCAGTACCTGCCCTTACTTCTGACACAACTATGGCTACTCGGATTGAGCAGTTGGAGCAGAGATAGGCTAGTATGGCTATTGCTCAGAGGAGATCAGATTTGGGTGCTGAGACTTCCACTTCATATGCTGGTGATAGAGATGTTTTGGAATTCATGTGTGGAGTAGCACAAGTGGATGCATCTGCAGTAGTGACTAGGAGTGCAGTACGTGCTCCAGAGCCTAGAAGAGCATCAGTGGAGTTGGACCCATAGAGAGGAGAGGTTGGGAGACAGGTCAGACTTCCCTAGTCTTTCATGCTATCTGAGGCATTGCAGACAACATCCATGGCTCCTAGACGTCCTAGTGCAGGTGTGGTAGGTGGTGATGGAGTACATGATGGACTACCTACTAGTCAACCACCTGCTACTACACAAACTGAGTCTAGAATGATGTTGGGGGCGGCTTAGCTGATTATGCGACATCCTTTGTTTTCAACCAGTGACATGTTTACATTGGGAGTTGACCCAGCCCCAGTATTCTGGTTGGCTGCCACGTTGTGCGAGAGTAGGGATGGTGTAGTTCCTATTGCTAGAGCAGAGGTGGTTGGTAGTAGAGCTAACTTAGTTGAGGAGCATGGGATCCGTTCAGCGACCAATGGTTTATGGCAGGCAATAGCAACTAGACTGGAGGAGTTGCCAACTAGACTGGCTTTTGAGAGAGCACGGTTCACACATAGTGTTGTCCTATTGGATAACCAAAGGGGGATTTTTTGTTTGGTGGGACCTTCAGGGAAGGTCTATACACCACAAAGAGTCTTGTTAGACTCTGGTGCGCAGCCCCTTATGTTGGGAAAGGCGGCAGTTGTTGGTTTGGAGTTACGGAAGACCAATGTGGAGAGGTGTCCATTTCAGATCCAGACATCTCTAAGTGATAGTTTGACACAATACATCACACGTAGAGAGCTTGTTGTCTAGGTTCAGCCTGGTCATCCGACTGATAGCTTGGTGGTGAGAGCTCAGGCTATCGGACGATAGCTAAGTCATATGATGTGCTAGTTGGGGGAGCAGTGTTATACCCTATGGGTTTCAACATTGACTATTGGGAGGAGACAGCCTCTTATAGACCTAGTTGGCAGTCTGGTGAGGGACGGGTATGTCACCTACCAATATGCTTCAGTATTCATGCTTTCAATTACAATTCTTGATGATGACACAGTAGAATTAGTAAAAGAATTGATAGTAGTTAAACCCAAAGTAAGAGAGATAGGAGTGCAGGTGTCATCGGATCTATTATTTGATACATTAGAGAAGAGTGGGTCGGGAGATAAGGAATTAGTTAGATTACTTGATAGTGGAATTTCAGATCAGGAAAGAGAATGGTTGGATTTGGTAGAAGAAGTAGAAGATACAAAACCCGAGGAAAAAGTAGTAGGAAGTAAGATTACTTTGGGTTTGGGTTTGAAAGTCGAGGAAGAAGTAGACATCGGATTGGAATAGTAACAGTTTTGAGATATGAAGAGGCAGATATGAAAAGGTGCATTGTCATTTCAGATCTACAGGTTAGAAGAGTTGTTGTAGAACGGTATAGTTGTTAGAACTGTCGATTTGCTCACTACTTAAGAGTGGCATTCATAGAGAAATGTTGTTCATTGCTCATTATTTTTGAGAATAGATAAAGCAAAGTGTTATGGAGAAGTGCTCGTCGCTTGAGCTTGATTCCAAGTATCAACTTTGTGATTGTGTTTGTGAGTGTGTGGAGAAATTCGAAGTGCAAGTCAGTGTGCTTGTTGGATGTTGGATTCCACAGCCTTGATCTTCATTCTGTGTGTTTGATCTTGAGTGAAGTGCAATCAAAGCAATGCCTTGACAGATCTGAGAGGAATTGTAGTGTTGGTAGTATTCTGCATTTGTGAGTGCAGTGCAAGGTTGATGTGAAGCAATTTCAATCAAGGAAGTTGTGCCTTCAGTGGAGGGGTGGAACACAATTCTGAGGCAAAGTTGTTTTGCAATGAAGTGTCGTTTTTGGGAGAGCCTGAATCATCACAATCAAGATTGTTTGGAAAGAATTGAAGGATTTGTGATTAAAGAGTGTGAATTTGTGACAAGACTGCGAGTTAGTGCTTGTTACTCTCTTCTGGGTGTGGTTTCTACTTGAGAGAATAAAGACAAACTCAAGAAGAACTACATTGTTACTGTTTGACTTCGTATTTGACCAATTCTGAACCATATCTTTGTGGGAACGAACTTTACTTACCCGATTACCGCAAAAGTGATATTTGTCGGGTTATCACATGATTTTTGGCACCGCTACCGGGGATACAATCTTCAAGAGTAAAAGGATATGAAGTTTGGTTTGTATGTTGTAACAGGGGAGGAGAATGAGGAGAATTTTCAAGAATGTTCAAGATTTAAATCAAGATTTGAAGGAGTCTACTTCCTTTGAAGAGTCAGACAACAAATCGTGTTTTTGGAGTGAGTTGGAGCATATAGTGGCCACGACACTTTGTGTGTCACCAGCACTTAGCATTGTTGAACTCCCATCTCTTGAGAAAGTGAATCCAAAGACACCTTTCCTTGAGTTCCAATTGTCATCTTCAGATTCTGGGCCACAAACGATGAATTTAAATCTTGGAGTGATTTGGAGTGGCAGTCACCTTGTTTGGTTTGCAATTCTCCTTATTTGGAAAAGAAAGAAAAAAAGAGTTTACGATAGAGGGAAGGAAAGCTCTGGATCTCCGAGCAAAAGCTGAATTGGAAGACAACAATCCTTGTTGGGCTTAAGTGATCCATTTGGAATACTCAATTGAGCGTGCAAAGAAGGAACTTATTGAAGCATTGACAAAGACCCCTTTAATTATTAATTTTGTGCAGGACGCTGTACAAAATCAAACAGAGAAACATTGCCTTTGTCAGTTTATTCATCTTGTTAAATCCTTGTTATGTGTTTGCGGGGACGATCACATTTGAGGGAGGAGGTATGTGGTACCCACATTTTTCATTTTGGACGAGTTTAGAAGAAGAAATGCCTTGCTAAAACCAAATTGAAACCAAATGGAGAAGAAATGAGTGGAAACACTTGTGTTTTGATCAGACTCAAGGAAGTCGACTTCATGTAAGAGGAAGAAGTATTCAGACCCGAAGAAGTTTACTTTGTGCCAGAGGAGGAAAAACTCGGATCAAACGTTGAGGAGGGCAAACCCGAAGGAGAAATAGAAGTTGCAAGTCAAGATTCTTGCGGGGGCCATATCTCAGTGATCACAAGTCCAAATAAAGCGTGCTATATCTCGTTGGAAGCATCTCGTTCAGTGCTTTCCGTTGCCACCAAAATTGCAGAGTTTGGAGGTCTGTACAAGAAGTTACAAGCATTTGAAGTTTTGGGAGTAGATATACTTCGGGTTGAGGTTCTTCGGGTCAATATGACTTCGTACTTTGGACTTTGTACTCAGACTTTGGGTTTACATGACTTTCGGTCTAAAAACTTTACCTCAAGATGAAGATGACTAAATCTAAGGTAGTTGGACCTCGGAGTGCAGTGAAGGTGACTTCGGGAGTTTTTCCAGAGGGATCAAAGGAAGTTAGAGTAGAGAAAGAAGATAATTAGGATACCCATGACTTCAATTTCAGTCTTGATTAAATATGGAACATGAATTGAAGGAGAAGTAGCAATAGTGAATAAACCCAAAGTGCATGATCAGACTATAAGTGTCTTCGGGTCAATAACATCAATGATTAGGAGAAAGTGGGTTACAAATTGAAGGTGTAAATAGTGTATTCATGCTTTCAATTACAATTCTTGATGATGACACAATAGAATTAGTAAAAGAATTGATAGTAGTTAAACTTGAAGTAAGAGAGATAGGAGTGCAAGTGTCATTGGATCTGTTATTTGATACATTAGAGAAGAGTGGGTCGGGAGATAAGGAATTAGATAGATTACCGGATAGTGGAATTTCAGATCAGGAAAGAGAATTGTTGGATTTGGTAGAAGAAGTAGAAGATACAAAACCCGAGGAAAAAGTAGTAGGAAGTAAGATTACTTCGGGTTTGGGTTTGAAAGTCGAGGAAGAAGTAGACATCGGATCGGAATAGTAACAGTTTTGAGATATGAAGAGGCAGATATGAAGAGTTGCATTGTCATTTCAGATCTGCAGGTTAGAAGAGTTGTTGTAGAACGGTATAGTTGTTAGAACTGTCGATTTGTTCACTACTTAAGAGTGGCATTTGCAGAGAAATGTTGTTCATTGCTCATTATTTTTGAGAATAGATAAAGCAAAGTGCTGTGAAGTAGTGCTCTTTGCTTGAGCTTGATTCCGAGTATCAACTTTATGATTGTGTTTGTGAGTGTATGGAGAAATTCGAAGTGCAAGTCAGTGTGCTTGTTGGATGTTGGATTCCACAGCCTTGATCTTCATTATGTATGTTTAATCTTAAGTGAAGTGCAATCGAAGCAATGCCTTGATAGATTTGAGAGGAATTGTAGTGTTGGTAGTATTCTGCATTTGTGAGTGCAGTGCGAGGTTGATGTGAAGCAATTTTGATCAAGGAAGTTGTGCCTTCAGTGGAGGGGTGGAACACAATTCTGAGGCGAAGTTGTTTTGCAGTGAAGTGCCATTTTTGGGAGAGCCTGAATCATCACAATCAAGATTGTTTGGAAAGAATTGAAGGATTTGTGATTAAGGAGAGTGAATTTGTGACAAGACTGCAAGTCAGTGCTTGTTACTCTCTTCTGGGTGTGGTTTCTACCTGAGAGAATAAAGACAAACTCAAGAAGAACTACATTGTTACTGTTTGACTTCGTATTTGACCAATTCTGAACCATATCTTTGTGGGAACAAACTTTACTTACCCAATTACCGCAAAAGTGATATTTGCCGGGTTGTCACAGCTATGGACCTGAATTGTTTGACCTGGATTGTGAGCCTTGGCTTGGTAGAGCAGTGTAGGATGCGCTTGATAGGCATCACCACTCGGACACTTGTGAGCCCTATGCCTATCGAGACGATTCAGGCACATGTTGGGGGCGATGGACCGAGTGGACGTGGTATTCTTGGGACACATCCAGTAGCTACTTGGAGTCCATCTAGGTGAGCGTGGGGTACTTGGATTACACCCTTGGTCCACATGGGATGCAGCTAGAGGACGTGTGGAGCTTGCAGCCAGAGCGGAGGGAGTTTTTCACACAGAGGTTGGGACCTCTAGTGGTCGGGAGCATGACACTATTGCTCCCAAGGGCCTAATGTAGCAGCCAATTAGTACGTCTTCCACTCCTACTACAGTTATAAAGGATACTTGGGAGCCAGATCTTGGACCCAAGCTTACTCAAGAGGAAAGATGGAGGGTTTGGAGGTTCTTGAGGAGTCACACAAGTTGTTTTGCCTTCAGTATGAAGGATTTGGGTGCTTTGAAGGGACCTAGTATACGGATTGAGCTGACTAGTGACACACCAGTTTTCCAATGTCCTTATCAATATAGTGATATGGAGAGGACATTGATTCAGAGCCGGAGTAGTGACCTTTTTGAGGCTGGTTTGGTGGAGATTTCACATGGAGAGTATGCATCAACGATAGTGATGCTAGCCAAGAAGGATATGCATGGCAACTATACAAATAGGCGGATGTGTGGAGATTACTGTCCTATCAACCGACAGACCAGGGCTGATCAGTATGCCATGCCTACACCAGAGGAGATTTTTGATGCGATTGGGCATGCAAAGATCTTTAGTACTTTGGATCTTTGAGCGGGATATCATCAGTTGCCAATCAGGGAAGAAGATAAGTCCAAGATAGCATTTTGGGCTATTGATCCTCACGGCAAGGATGTGTTATATCAGTGGAGGTTCTTACCATTTGGGTTGAAGAATGCTCTTGCTGAGTTCTAGAGGGTCTGGATAGGATCCTAGCTGGATTGGATTTTGCTCGGTGCTATATTGATGACATTTTGGTTTATAGCACTACTGTGGAGGAGCATGAGAGACAGTTGTTGGAGGTGTTTGAGAGGTTGAGATCTCATGGACTCAAATTACATCTTGGGAAGTGTAGGTTCTTCCATAAGCAGGTTGAGTATTTGGGTCACACTATCTACCCCTGAGGACTTGGTGTCCAGTAGACCAAGGTGGAGGCTATTGCACGTATTCCTCGGCCTACGGATGTGAGCAGAGTGCGAGCATTCCTTGGGTTGGCAAACTTCTATCGCCGCTATGTTAGAGGATTTAGTGCCATTGCCAAGGCCTTGACGAAGCTGACCAAGCTTACACATGAGTGGTGTTGGGGAGATGAGCAGGAGAGAGCTTTTGTAGAGCTCAAGGAGAGGTTGACATCTACTCCTATTTTGAAGAGACCAATCAGGGGACGACCATTTTAGGTTCACACTGATTGGAGTATGTTGGGGCTTGGAGCGGTGCTCACCTAGCATGATGATGAGAGGAAGGAGTTTGTGGTGGCCTATGCTAGTTGCTCCAACAATTCAGCGGAGGCAAAGTATAGTTCATATGAGGGAGAGTGCTTGGCAGCAGTTTGGGCAGTAGCACATTTCCGATGTTACCTATTTGGTAACCCCTTCACTCTCATCATTGATCATCAGCCGCTGAAGTGGTTGATAGAGTCCGACAAGCTTTCCGGGAAGCTTGCACGATGGGCTCTGATTTTACAGGAGTATGATTTCACGGTTGTTCATAGACCTGGAGTGGTGAACCGTGATGCAGATGGGTTGAGTAGAAACCCATGTCCCAGCTAGCAGGATCAAACCGGAGCATGTTGGCATGGTGAGACAGATGAGGAGATGGTGCCAGGTTGGCATGCATTGGCCTTTCTGTGTATATTTGCAGAGGCTTTGGTGGTATCTCTCTCAGCGCATACAGGAGGAGTTATTGAGGTCATAGATCCAGAGAGTGAAGATATTGGTACAGTTCAGCGAGACATTCATGATGATGTCTTAGTGATGGACTATCTTTGCACTGGTGTTGTGGGTGGCATAGTTGGGGCCAAGGAGAGAGACCATGTTCTTCAGCGAGCCAGACGGTTCAGATTGGAAGGTAGACACTTTTTGCGTGTATGGGAGGATGGTAGAGTGCGAGTAGTACCACTTCCATCACAGAGACCATAGTTGGTCCATCATGCTCATGAGGAGCTAGTACATTTTGGAGTAAAGCGTACGTATAGCTTACTCCTGAGTCATTATTGGTGGCACGGTATGCATACCCAGGTACAACAGTTTGTTGCCAGATGTGTGGTTTGTGACCGAGTTAGAGCATCATTCAATGCTCCTACGCCACAATTACACCCATTACCTATCATGGGATTGGGTTACCATTGGAGTTTGGACTTTGCCGGACCTTTACCGCTGACTATGAGACATCATCGGTATGTTTTGGTGATGGTGGAGCACTTCTCCAAGTGGATTGAGTTGGTGGCACTTCCTGACAAGTCTAGTGAAGGGACAGCTTACTCGTTCTTGGATCGAGTTCTTAGTCATTTTGGTGCACCAGCTGAGGTTTTGACTGATTAGGGTACAGAGTTCTTGGGGGAGTTTCAGGTCTTGTGTGACAAGGCTTTGATTGATCATCGTACTACATCCCGAGATCACCTTGAGGCAGATGGATTAGCAGAGAGAGTGGTTCAGACGGTGAAGAGAGGATTGCAAAAGTATGGTTTATAGAGAGGCCACTTAGGAGATTGGGATCTCCAGTTACCTTGGTTGGCCATGGGCTATCGGTTCAGCCGGCAAGCCTCCTTAGCATCCTTCTCTCCATACTTTCTACTCTATGGACGAGATCCAGATTTACCAGCAGCCATTTGTCAAGATGTTATTGTAGTTTTGGACTTGGATGACCCTGATGTATGGATGAGCACATGTTCTCTACGGGCACAGATCTTTTAGAGAGTGATGCCAATGGCCTTTGAGAACTTGGCGATTGCTCAGCATAGAGATACTTTACGCTATGCTACCATTCGAGGAGGAGGTTATAAACCCTCAATCTGTCGATTTCATCCAGGCGACTATGTATATCTACAACAGATAGCACCAACGACACTTGATGTCTCTACAGGCCGCACTATCTTGAGAGTGCACGAGGTTTTGCCATTTGGAGTCCTTGTGTTAGAAGGACGTGATGGTATTGTTTGGAAGGATCATGTGCGCAATTGTGCGCCATGCCACCTTCCAAACATTGATGGTTCTATGGACCCAAGCTTGGCACTTGTACGTGCAGGCTTGAGGTGTATGTTATATGGCTCTTCTGGTGGAGCTACTACTATGTTAGTGTGTGATAGCTGTTCGAGAGGATGGCATATGGCTTGTATGACTCCTCCCCTCACGGTGGTTCCTCAAAGATAGTGGTTATGTCCTAGATGTACTTGACCTATAGCCAGTTCATTCTTTATATGGTATAGATTGCAGACAGGCAACTAACGATGGGGCTCCATAGCACTCGGCCTCCTGATCTTTGCCCATTAGAGGGTATACCATATACTTAGAGTAGATGGCTATCTGGAGTTAGAGGGACCTAACCGCCAGCTAGGGGGGCGATTGTGGCACTTTAGAGTCTATGTATGACTTATGTGTGAGTTGTGTTTCTATAGTGTATGATGTTGATAGCGATGTATGTTGTTTAGCGATGAATATACGCATGACAACTGTCACGCCATTTGTAGTGCCACATTTAGATGCTCGGACACTAGAGTTCTAGTGATAGTAGTTAGAGTGATCTCAGCAGTTTCTCAGAGACTACTTTCCGACGGTTAGATTTCATGTTTGGGGTACCGACTTCACGGTGGAGCCCACCGTCACTTTGCACCATTTGCACCATCGAGTGTGCTATCAGTAGGACCGTTAGGGTTTCAGTGCTAACTCGAGTCCAGGGGGGTATAGTTTCAAAGTGAGCTCCAGGGAGCTCACTTCTCTGATGTTGAGCCTTTGAGTTCTTGGTTATGGTGGACAGAGGCCGGTGAGCGTCACCTATATTCTCTATGCTTGAGTGGGTGTGGCTTGACTGTAATCAGTGCCCAGTTGTTGGCAGTTTATAGAGTGACAAATCAAGTACTAATCTGAGTGGAGTTGAGTTGAGAGTGTTAAGTAATCTAATTATTGTGGCACTTTAGAGTCAATGTATGACTTATGTGTGAATTGTGTTTCTATAGTGTATGATGTTGACAGTAATGTATGTTGTGTAGCGACGTATATACGCACGACAATGCTCTCTTGATATGTTCTCGTTGTTGATCTTGTTCATCCAGCAATCAAGTAAGGTGCTTGCTACATCACAAGGATAACATCTGGTATTGCCGCTATAGCTACTACTCTATCCCACTAGTCCCAATTTATCTAATTGATTAGCACATAGATGCAGCATGTCCACCGTTCTCCATAAGTTACAACTGGAAGTATCAAGAGTTCCTCAGACACGGTGATCATATGTAGAAAATCTTGCCCAAAGCGCAAGGTGATGAATTGTGTGAAACAATGCTTGGGTAATATCTAGACATGAAAATCCCAATGATTTGGTGGAAGTAGATTTGGTGGTCCATAAATTCCATCCATCCCATTCTTGCTCTGATACCAATGTAAAAAACCAAGACCAAGGAGAGAAATAGAAGAATGGAAACTCACATTGGGACACTTTAATGAGTGAAAACTCCAAATGCCTAGCATGAGCTTTAGCTTTGGTATTTATAGATAGCATACAAAGCCCTTGAGAAGCTTCTCAAGAAGCTTCCCCGAGCCGCTTTTTAGAGTGCAAGCCAAGTTAACTAGGAAGCTTCTCAAGAAGCTGCCTTCTAGAAGTCACCTATCTGGCATGCAAGCTAAGCTAATTAGAAGCTTCTAGAAGCTACCTGCTTGGCGCACAAGTTAACTAGTTAGGAAGCTTCCCAAGAAGCTTCCTAGATGCTTTTAGAATATTCTAGGCTAATTTGGCTTATTCTCTACTTTTTTAGCCTTACTAACTACATCTCTAAACTCCATATTGTTACATTTGTGGTCTATCTCTACTACAAATGCCTTCTTGCCTAAATAGTGCTTCTAATGCTTGGTTGCAAGGATGATGGGCAACTTTTCTCATTCTATGGTATGGTAGTTGTGCTCTACCAGTTACAACTTTTGAAAGAAATATACAATTAATTGACATCCATCATGCCACACTTGTTATAAGATTGCTCTTATTGCTATGCTTGATGCATCCATAGCCAACTTGATTGGACGTTTTGGGTCATACTACTTCAAGATTGGTGCATGTAGCAAGGCGGCTTTTAATTCTTGAAAGGCCAACTCTTGTGCAGTTCCCCATTTTCACTTCTTCCCCTTGCCAAGTAGTGTTGTTAAAAGCTATGCAACCTTGGAGAAGTCCTTGACAAATCAACAATAGAATCCAATCAACTCCAAGAAGCTCTTGAAAGATCAAACTCACAAGTTGAGTTTGATCTTTTAGGGCACTTCATTTTTGAATGACCTCTATTTTATTTGTCAATACTTAAATACCCTCTGCACTTACTCTTTGCCCCAAGTAGTCTACTTTAAACTTGCCAAACTCACACTTTGATATTTTGGCATACAATCAATTTTATCTTAGAATCTGGAGGACTTCTTGTAGGTATTGTTTGTGTTTTGTCACCGTGCTACTATATACTAAGATGTCATCCAGGAAGATGATAACAGACTTATCCAAATATGGAAAAAATATGTCATTCATTAAACCCATGAAAGTGGCAAATGCATTGGTGAGACCAAAAGGCATCACGCAATACTCAAAGTAGCCATACTTGGTTTGAAAGGTAGTTTTGTACACATCTTCCTCTACAATTTGGATTTGATTGTAACTACTCCGCAAATCTAGTTTGGTGAAGTGTCTTGCTCCATTGAGTTGATCAAATAGGTCATCCATGCGAGGTAAGGGGTATTTTTTCTTCACTATTTGATGATTGAGACTCCTATAGTCAATGCACATGCGCATTATATCATCCTTCTTCTTCACAAACAAGATAGGAGCTCCATATGGTGATACGTTAGGTTAAATGAACCCTTTTTACAACATATCCTCAATTTGATTCTTACACTCCTCCAACTCATGAAGTGATAGATGATATGAGGCCTTACAAGGAGGTGTCTTCCCTAGAAGTGTCTCAATTTGATGATCTACTATCCTTTTTGGTGGTAATCCTAAGGGTAGATCTTCAAGAAAGACAACTTGAAACTCATTTACCACATCCTTCAATTTCTCAAGAATTTGTCTATCAAGTTGTGCACTCTAGACTTCTCTTATTAGACCCATGAAAAATCTATTGGTCTTACAGATAGCTATTGTCCCTATGACATAGAGAGGCAATTCTTGCTTGTGTGATTTTTCTTTAACCCCAATGATTGACCATTGATAGGTTCTCATTACTTTCTTCCTCCAATCTACCATAGGGTTGTAATGCTCTATCCATGGCATGCCTAAGATTGCATCATAACGAGTTAATTATATCACTCACCACTCAATTGCTTCTTGATATTCTCTTACTAGAGTGTTTCTCATCTAGGTAATTATTCAATCCTCTGCGTTTGCTTGTTAGGTAACTCTACTTCTTCACTCTCATCTCTCTCTAGATCCCTTCCCAATCTTATTGCAATAGAGCAAGACAAGAAATTCTATGTTGCTCCCGGATCTATTAATATTCTCACTTGATTGCCTTCTAGGACTCCATTTACTATAATCAATTGTGAGGTTACCTTTTGATATCTTTGCGTACTTGTCTTCTTCCTTCCCTCACTTTTATGCTTCCTTATTGAGCCAATAAAGCCATAAGACACATTTATTGGCAATATTTGTTTTCCAAAGTGATTTCCACCTCCTCCTCTTCATTGTGTCTCTCCATGTTGTTCAAAGATTGCCTTTATGAAGTCCAAGGGCCTCTAGGGAGACGAGCACAATAGTTGGTAGATATATGCCCAATACAACCACAATTGTAACAATGGTGTTGTTCCCCTTGAGTTCTTTCTCTTCGTGGGACCCACATCTCTCTGTTCTCTACCCGTCCCTGCTCTCCTTGAAGTGGTTGTGCTTCTTGGTCTCAAAACCAAAGGTTGCCCAATTCCATCAATACTGGTCCACTTGTGACAACCCGGCAAATATCACTTTTGCGGTAATTGGGTAAGTAAAGTTTGTTCCCACAGAGATACGATTCAGAATTGGTCAAATACAAAGTCAAATAGTAACTTGTAGTTCTTCTTGATTGCTTCTTTAATCTCTCAAGTAGAAACTACACCTAGAAGAGAGTAACAAGCTCACAATCTTGACAACTTGTCATGAATACACACACACATAAGCACATCATAGCAAATTCTGTCCAAATAACTCTTGATTGTGATGATTTAGATTCTCCCAAAGAAGGCACTTCACTGCAAAGAACGATTTTGCCTCAGAATTGTGTTCCACCCCTCCATTGAAGGCACAACTTCCTTGATCAAAATTGCTTCACATCAGCTTTGTGCTACACCCACAAATGCAAAATACTACCAACACTACAATTCTTCTCAGACCTGTCAAGGCATTGCTCCGATGCACTTCACTCAGGATCAAACACATAGAATGAAGATCAAGGCTGCACAATCCAAGGCTGCACAATCCACCATCCACAGATACACTGACTTGCACTTTGGAATTCTACACACACTCACAAACACAAACACAGAATTGACAATCGAAATTAAGCTCAAGCGACGAGCACTAAAAACAACACTTTGCTTTATCTATCTTCAGAAATATGAATATTGAACAACATGAGATTGCAAATGCTCCCCTTAAATACTAAAGCAAATGGCAATTCTTCCTACTAATGTACCACTTCCTAACATCTCTTCCTACCTGCAGATCCAAATTGACAATCCATCTCTTCATATCTACCTCTTCCTATCTCAAAATTGATACTTATCCCGATCCGATATCTACCTCATCATCGACTTCCAAACCTGATGATCTTCCTACTACCTCTCCTTCTTTGGGTATAACTAATTCTACTAATTCCTTCACTAATTCTACTACTTCTACACTAGGAACTACAATTGCACTAAGGAGTGACTTATCTAACTCTCTATCTCCTAACCCACTCTTCTCTAATATGTCTAATAATAAGTCCGATGACACTTGAATTCCTACTTCTGCAACATCGGGTTTCCTCTATGCTGTCACACTATTCCAAATTTTCTCTAACTCCGAAGTGACTAAATCTAATCTGAGACTAACATTGTCTTCTACTTCTAACATCTTCTGGTCTACACGCTCCCTCAATCGAATCAACAATGTGTTCATATCCACATCTTTGGCTTTTCTCTTCCAAGTTTCCTACACAAGCAACTTCAACTCATGTAGGCGGGCTTCTTCCAATCTCCCTTCAGCCTCCGTGCTTAACATTGCTCTCAACTTCTCCTACTGATTCCGACGCATATCCTCGAGAGCGCTCTACCTTCAATTCTTCACGATACATCTTCAGCTCATCTTTGTACTCCACAGCAAGCATCTTCTTCTCCTCCACATACTGTGTACTCTATAACTCAACACTTCTGACTAGCTCTCATAATCGTTCTTCTTCTTTCTGCCTAGCGGCTAACTCCTTCTGCCATGCTTGATCCTTCCCTGCTGCACTCTTCTGCAAACTGTCCAACTCCTGTTCCATTATGATTGTCATTGCCTTCAAATGAACATTCTTGATGCGCACATCACTCACTTCCTCCTTCATTTTGCTCAGCCACATCGCCTGCTCCTTTAATTCTCTGGCTTGCCTCTGTAGTTCTTTCTCTTTTACCTTGCAGCTCTCATGTAACATCTTGAAAGTCTTCTTCAAGACTTCCTCCCTTCAAAGTTCTTCAATTTCTTTATTTCTTTAGACTTGTTGCTCCTGCAACCCCTTCACTTCACTCAACAGATGCTTCACCACCAGCAACTCATTCATCCCCTTCCTACGATCTTGGGGAATTACCCTCTGATGCTCTTCTAATAGCTCTAGCAATGAGGTGACCACTTTCTTCAAATATGATATCCCACCGAAGCTTTCTTCATCTTTGTCGTCGTCTTTGTCTTCAGTCTTCACCTCCTTCATTGGCTCCTTCATCCGAAGTCGCGATCTTTGTATCTTCAGAGACACCGTATCTGCACTTTCTTCTTCTTTACCTATTGAACTCGGCCCCGTTGGATACTCCTCCTTCTCCTCTATTCACCACCATGGCTGCGCAATGACTCGTTGTTCCAGGTTCTCTATCAACCATGACCTAACAAGCTTCACTGACTGCCACCAATTGCTAAACCTTAGGTTCCCCCTTGCTATCACTTCCAGACTCCTCACTTTTTAAGGTGAGCTCCTCTTCTTTGGATTCCTCCTCTTGCAACTCGGTTTCTTGTTTAGACTTTGATTCCGATGATGCTTCTCTCATTATCTTCGTATTTTGCATAACCAGTCTTCAAGTCTTCCTTTGAGCGGGAGGCGACTTTGCTTCTTTGGGTTTATTGCACTTCTTTGTCTTTGGACTTGTGACTTCTTCTATCTTCCATTGTCCGGTCTTCAAGAAATGATCATCGTTGGCTCACAGGTGTATCATATACTGTCGCTCTTCTTTGTCCACTTCCCATCTTAAGTCAGGATGGAAATGGGACACCATGCAATGCCGCTCCTCTATTGTCAGCAGGTTCAACCTGAAGTAGAAGTGCGCTACAAATGGTGCAAAATAATGCGGCAGAGAACCTGTTTGCTAATTGATCACCATTTGCCTTGTTCAGTGGTGAAAATACTTCGCCCAATTCACCAAAACCCCTACAAACATTTGGTGGAAGAAGACCGCTTGTTGCATGTTCACATAGGTCATTCATTCTGGCTTGAACATGGTCATCATCGCCCCCATGATACTTCTCCTAATTGGATCTCAGTAGGACTCCACCTTGTAGCCATTCGTAGTTCTCAGAGCGATGAACGAGTTGCAAATTTCTGTCGTTTCTTCTGCAGCATCACACTTCCAATAGAAGGTGCTTCCCGTCTGCTCTCCTGCTTCCTTCCCCAATACTAACCTCCAATCCGACTCAGTCTATCAAGCCAGATTTCCTCTCTTCCCTTCAACTTCGGGACCTTCCTCACAATTACTGGCAGCTATCTCTGCCATCACTCCCGAGAAACTGAAATTCTAGTTCCATGCTAAAAATGTAATGCAAAATCTAGTCAAGACTTCAATTTTGGCTACTACATCTAACCTACAAATTGCAAAACTTTGCACCGCCAATGCATTTGCGACCTTCTTTGCCATAATCTGCTCTCGTGTTCTATGACACTTAAAGATAATGCACTCTCTTGGACGAGACACTCTAACCCCTTCGGGATTTTGGAAAATTTCTCTCTCAATTGGCTTCCGGACATGCATTACTATAGGATGACTACTCAAAGGAATTGGGAATTTACTTGGCATATTCAACTTGTCCCTGTGCAATTGCAATCTTATATTACCCCAAATTGTAGTCATTCTTTAGTCAATTTCAAATTTGACCTCCTCTCTTTTGCGTGTTGATGTCCGGTCACTATCAAGACATGCTTCTTCTACCTCCACCGTTTCTTAAAGTGTACTTTCTTGCCACTTACCAAGGTTGTTAGACAGTCTTCGTATCACCTGCGCCTTTTGACCCAAAGATGGTGCTCTTCGGACTTTTTTTGTCATACCCTTCTTTTGAGTACCTCCATCATCGGATCTGATGTCGCCTTCTTTGGATGTCCTCCGAAGTCACTTCCGTCCATTCTTCTTCCGCAATTTGGCTTCCAGTGCTTACTTCTTCCCTTAAACACTAATAAACAAAGAAAAACAAAAATGTGGGCACCACATACCTCCTCCCTCAAATGTGAGCATCCTTGTGAACACCGACAACCAGATTTTTATACAAACTCGGGTTCGGTGTCCAATATTTTCTAACCCTCCAACTGTTGATGCAAGTTGCAAAAGGGTTGCCGTCCAGGTCTGCTAGTTGAATAGAACCATTAACATATATGTGCATCATGCAATACGGCCCCATCCACCTCAAATGTAATTTTCCTGGAAAAAATATGCGGCAATTGTCATATAACAATACCAAGTCGCCCTCTTGAACAGCCACAAGTTTGATTCTTTTATCATGCCTGACCTTCCATTGTTCTTGAATTTCCTTTGTAGTTTGCATTGCATCATCCCTTTTCTCTTCCAACCACATCAATTGATGGATCCAAAGATCTTGGCTTTCTTCCTCTGACAAGCGTTCTTCACAAAGAATTCAATATGTTGGTACTTCAAATTCAACTGGTAATATGGGATGCAATCCGTATGTTAGGAAGTAAGGAGTTTGCTTGGTAGTAATCTTTTTAGTTGTTTGATATGCCCACAATGCTGCAAGTAACTTCGTATCCCAGTCATAGTCATAATTGACTGTCACCTTATTCAAAATTTTGCACAGCAATCCATTGGCCTTCTTCGTGAGTCCATTCACTTTTGGGTTGTAAGGCGTGGTCTTCCAATGTTTAATTTGGAAGTACTTGGTTAATGCTTCTACCATTGAGTTCAAAAAATGAGTTTCCCGATCATTGACCAATTCCAGAGGACACCCATATCGGGAGATGATGTTTTGGAAGAAAATTTTTGCCATTGTCTCTGCATCATCTCTTTGTGTTGCCTCTGCTTCCACCATTTTGGTGGCATAATCAGTACATACCAAGATGTACCTCTTCCTCATGACACGGGTTATTGGTTGAATAGGGCCCACAAAATCAATACCCCATTTCTCAAATGGGGCCAGGGGCAAAATTGGTTTCAAAGGCCACTGGGAAGTTGCCGTCGGTTTCCTTGTTCTTTGACATGCATCACAACTTCAAATATGGGCATGAGTATCTTTATACATCATAGGCCACCAATACCCTATAGAAAGAATTTTCTTCACCATATTTTTTAGGGCATAGTGTCCTCTCGATGCTTCCGAGTGTAAGGATTCAATGACTCCTCCGACTTCATATGCTTCCAAACATCTCTGAAGTACTTCATCTTTGCCCATTTTAAACAAAATGTTGTGCTTTAATTGGTACAGTCCCATTTTCCGGAGGAAGACTGCCCTTTGTTTTGGGTCCAGCCCCTCAGGACAATGGCATGTATGCAAATAGTGATATTCTACCGCATACCTTGTACTTTGAACAACCATTAAATGATATAGCTCTTCATCAAGAAACCGATCATCAATTTCCAAATCTTGGTCTTGAGTTTCTAACCTGGATAAGAAGTCCGCATTTGAATGCAAAGCTCCTTTCCTTACTTGTACAATGTATGTGAATTCTTGTAACAACAAGATCCATCGTGCAATTTTCCCAAACAAATCTGCCTTCTTGACCAAGTGTTGTAATGCATAATGGTCCACATAGAAGATGAATTTGTATCCCAACAGGTAGTGGCAAAACTTCTTGTAGGCATACACCATTCCGAGTGCTTCTCATTCAGTCATTGAATAGTTCTTTTTTGAGACTGATAATTGTCGGCTGGCGTAATATATTGAGTAGTCCTTCTTCTTCTTGTCCTTTTGACTTAAGACAACATCAATGGCCATGGACAAAGTGTCCACATACACATGAAAAGGGACGTTCCAATTCAGGGCCCTCATAACTGGTGCTTCAACTAGTTTCTTCTTCAGCACCTGGAAAGCTTCTTCTTGATTTGCATCCCACAAATAGTCTTTGGATTTCTTCAGAATCTTTGTAAGGGGTGCAACAAGCACCGCATAATTTGACACAAAGTGTTTGTAGTATCCGACATGTCCCAAGAAGGCTCTCAGCTCCCGGATGTTCTTTGGGGATTCCAAAGCTGTGATTACTTTAACCTTCTTGACGTCGACTTCAATACCTCGGCTTGACACCCGATGCCCCAAAAGAATTCCCTTCTTCATTGCAAAGAAGCATTTCTCTGGGTGTAATGATAAGCCGGCAAAATGACACCTTTCAAAAGTTTGGTGAAGGTAATCTAAATGTACATCTCTTCGCCTAAACACACAAAAATCATCAATGAAGACTTCCACAAATTTGCGCAGCAAATCTTTGAAGATTGAATTCATCATCTGCTGGAAAGTAGCAGGAGCATTACACAACCCAAAGGGCATTTGATTGTATGCAAAGGTGCCCCAATTGGTGGTGAATGTAGTTTTATCCTTGTCCTCTTCTCAAATGTACACTTGATTGTATCCGGAAAATCCATCAAGAAAACTATAGCAAGGATGACCAGCTACTTGGTCTAGAATTGTATCAGTAAAAGGTAAAGGACGATGGTCCTTTTGTGTGACTGCATTTAATTTGCAAAAATCTTGGCACACTCAAATTTTCCCCGTCTTCTTCTTTGGAACGATGACAATGGGGGAAACCCACTCACTACTTAGGATAGGGAAAATTATTCCGGCCCCTAAGTACTTATCAATTTTGTCTTTCACCAAGAGGGAGTACTTCGGGTTCAAGCGGTATTGTCTTTGCCGAACCGGAACTACACCTTCAACCAGATCAATCCGGTGCTCTCCAAATTCTCGTGGAATTCCCGGCATTTGATCAATAGACCAGGTGAATACATCTTAGAACTCTACAAATAAGGCAGTGTATCCTACCAACTCCTCTGCGGTGATTGTCTTCAAAATCTTTAAAATCTTTTCTTCAATCAAGACCACATCTTGATAGTCATCGGGGTTAATGAAGCCTTCCAGGTGGCTTACTCGGCTCAATCCAAGATGTACTGTTGTCAAACCCCCTTCTTCCAAGTCTTGTTCACCCAAGGCAATGTCGTCTAGGTCTTTGTTTTCGACCTCTACCTCATAGCATTCCAGGTAATTAACTTGGATGTCGTTTTCAGAGTCCTCAAAAGATGAAGACGATGAATCTTTGGATTCATCTCTGTCTTCTAACAAAGTAGTCTCTCCAAGGTGAGGAACCTTCGTCCAACTCACAGTCACCAGCTTTTGCTCTTTAGACAAGATGTCTTTAAATCTTAATTTTTGCTGGTGCCAATCCACCATGACCTGGGCACTATACAACCAAGGTCTTTTGATCAAGAGAGGATAGCTAGTTTTGGTTACTAGTCGTAGCACACTGTAATTTAATTTGAAGTGCACCCCTCCTATAATCATAGTGATATTTGACAGCATGCCCAAAGGCCATCTCTTGGTTTGATCCGCAAACTTCAGAATTTATGGTGTTGGTTCAAATGTTGTGTACCCCAATCGATGTGCAGTGTCTTCTGTCATGACATTCACACCCAAACCCGAATCAATAGGTATGGATGTGATCATACAGCCTGCTATCTCTGCATCCACCTCAAGAGATCCCAAATCATCCTGTTCAATACAATAAATTGCGGTCAAGTCTTTCTTGGTCATTGCCCTTACTTTCTTGAAGGCTGAACTTAGCTGCTTTTTATATAGCTTGTTGTCCTCCCACAATTGTTTAAATGTGACGTTAGCACTTTTAGATGCCATATCTGCCACAATATCATATTGTGGAACTCCTCCCAATTTCACTTCCTTCGCCTTTGTCTTTGGATCTAAATTTTGCGCCTATTCAAAGCGGACTTTGAGGTGCTTAAGGATGGTAATCAGAGTGCATAGGTCCTTGACCCGATGATCATTGAGTTGACCAACTTTGGCTTGGATCAAGTCTTTTACTTCAGACCTGATATCCGCCAGAAAAACTAGAGGTTGTGTCTTCGTATCTTCCTCCAAACTCATCTCCCGCGTGCGTAGTACTACTTCCTTAATTTCTTTTTGCAAGGCTTTTGCTTTAGCTTTTGCTAGGACCTATTCCTCCTTTGCAGAAAGGATAGCTTTTGGTCGCAATCTCTTTGTTTTTTGTGAGGATGAAGACGTAGTACTCGCTTCTTCAGGAGCTCAATTCTTCCTCCCCATGCGAGTTTCTACCTTCAAAATTTTGAGGTCTGGCCACTCTCCTTCTGAAGCGGGACTCGCTTCTTGAGGCCTCTCTTCCTCAAGTGTGATACAATTTACATTCATATCTCCCTTTGCCTAGAGCGTAGCACGCTCTGTGGGTGTTTGTACATACTTGACAAGGGGCTTTGGATTGGGTGGTTGCAGGCACTGTTTTCTTGTGTGCCTTGATCCTTTACAATTCCTACAAAGGGGCACATACCCAATTTTCTGTCGTGGCTCCGAACAATTTGGAGACCAATGTCCCATTGAGCCACAATTGTAACAAGCACTCGATGCAACATTTTGAGGTCTATTTTGGCCACCCATCGGTGGTCTTCGTGGGGGAGCAGTAGGATTGTACTCTCATGGTCCATACCTGGGACCTTGATATGATGGGCTCGCTAGAGGCTATATTTCTTGGGTTTGGTATACAAACTCTTCTTCATCACCTTGATCCCATCCGAGAACCCAATCAATTTGTTGCACTGGAAATACCATACGAGTCAAACACTCTATATTAGTGTGGCTGGATTTACCACATGCAGTGCACCATACATTTGGTTGACCAAATGACGGGGGCTTTCTTTGGTCCTTAGCTCCAATCATCTGGATCTTGAAATCCGCAAACTCTTTAATAAGAGTTTCCAACTTCTGATCTGCCAACTTCTGATTCTTTACTGGTAGCGTTATTGGCTTCTTTCCTTCACATCTTTGTATTCTCCGCGGCTTGGGTTCTTTGTTGGATTCTGAAGAAGAACTAGAAGATGTGGAGGATTTCTCCAAAGAAGGGAAGGTGCTGCAAGAAGCTCTTTGTCTTGGCTTCTTGCCCTTCTTCTCATGATTTCTTTGGTTGCTGGACGAGTGAGAATGAGCCGCCTCATAATGGATGACATGTTTGAGGACTTTGTCCATGGAAGTTACATTCCTCTCCTTGGCAAAGATTTTAATCTCTGGTGAAAGCCCTCCAAGAAACCAAGTAATGGCTTGGGCATCGGAATAACCCACCACACCGGATTGTTTTGGAACTCGGTTCAATAAGGTCATGAACCGCTCAGAGTAATCTCTCAATTTTTCCTTCTTCCCTTGATCCAAATCATTAAGTGTCATGAAGACACTTGTATCATAATCCACTTCCTAAAATCATTCCAAGAAGCCATTTCGTAAGTCTGCCCAATCTGCTGGTGTGAATCCCTTCTGCGTTACATGGGTGTACCAGCTCCAAGCCTTCTTTCGGAGCAGACTTGGAAAAATCTGCAATCAATCAGTGGAGTCATGTTCCTTGTTTGCAAAGGAAATGACTTTGAACTCCATGATAAATTTGTCAGGGTCTTCGTCTTGTTCCGTACCTTTATACTTTTGATAAGCATGTTGGGTCACATGTAACAAAGTCATCATTTGATGCGGCAGATTTGGCTGTGGTAAGTTTGAACTTACGGGAACCAAAGAGCTACTTGGTATGGATGCCGTGTTGTCTGCCCAAGGGTTCCAATTTGTCAAGTTCAAATTGGGGTATTCTTTGACAATTTCTTCTTCTCTGGTTGTGTAGACTTCAACCCGATTAGAAGTAAGAGGTTCCACACCTTCAACTTGGTCTTTGAAATTTCTTCAGGATAACCAGGGAATTGTTCATACCAGATGTTGACACTCTTCTTCCGTAAGTGTTTGTGCTATCTTTTTGTGAACAAACTTCTTAATGAATTTGACTTCCTTTATAGCTTTAGGGGAAGTCGGTGTATTGGGTCATAATGCATATGTATGCCCGCTTGAGTCTTTCTTCTTCTTGGAAGAAGGGGGTGAAAAGTAGCCTTGCCACCCTCCTTCACTTCTCTTTTGTTCAAGTTCTCATAAAGATTCTTGAACTTCGTGAAGAAGTTGATCGTCCAATGCTTCTCGCTCAATTTCGGCCAACATAGATTGAATCTTCATACGTTCTTCTTCTTCACGATGCAACATTTGTCTTTGGACTCTCTCTTCCCATTGTTCTCTCGATGTAGACATTCATATTGCTTTGACATCCCGTTTTGAGTTTGGCTTTCTATTCTTCCACTTCCGAGTTATGTATCCCCGGCAGCGGTGCCAAAAATCATGTGACAACCCGGTAAATATAACTTTTGCGGTAAGTAATCAGGTAAGTAAAGTTTGTTCCCACAAAGATACAATTCAGAATTGGTTAAATACAAAGTCAAACAGTAACTTGTAGTTCTTCTTGATTGCTTCTTTAATCTCTCAGGTAGAAACTACACCTAGAAGAGAGTAACAAGCTCACAATCTTGACAACTTGTCACGAATACACACACACATAATCACATCATAGCAAATTCTGTCCAAATAACTCTTGATTGTGATGATTCAGATTCTCCTGAAGATGGCACTTCATTGCAAAGAACGATTTTGCCTCAGAATTGTGTTCCACCTCTCCACTGAAGGCAAAACTTCCTTGATCAAAATTGCTTCACATCAACTTTGTGCTACACCCACAAATGCAAAATACTACCAATACTACAATTCTTCTCAGACCTATCAAGGCATTGCTCTCGTGCACTTCACTCAGGATCAAACACACAGAATGAAGATCAAGGTTGCAGAATCCAACATCCACAGACACATTGACTTGCAATTTGGAATTGTCCACACACTCACAAACACAAACACAAAATTGACAATCAGAATTAGGCTCAAGCGCCAAGCACTGAAAACAGCACTTTGCTTTATCTATCTTCAAAAATATGAATACTGAACAACATGAGATTGTGAATGCTCCCCTTAAATACTGAAGCAAACGGCAGTTCTTCCTACTAATGTAGCACTTCCTAACATCTCTTCCTACCTATAGATCCAAACTGACAATCCATCTCTTCATATCTACCTCTTCCTATCTCAAAATTAATACTTATCCTGATCTGATGTCTACCTCATCATCGGCCTCCAAACCCGATGATCTTCCTACTACTTCTCCTTCTTTAGGTATAACTAATTCTACTAGTTCCTTCACTAATTCTACTACTTCTACACTAGGAACTACAATTGCACTAAGGAGTGACTTATCTAACTCTCTATCTCCTAACCCACTCTTCTCTAATAAGTCTAATAATAAGTCCAATGACACTTGAATTCCTACTTCTGCAACATCGGGTTTCATCTCCACTATCACATTATTCCAAATTTTCTCTAACTCTAAATTGACTAAATCTAATCTGAGACTAACATTATCTTCTACTTCTAACATCTTCTGGTCTACACGCTCCCTCAATTGACTCAGCAACGTGTTCATATCCACATCTTTGGCTTTTCTCTTCCAAGTTTCCTGCACAAGCAACTTCAACTCATGTAGGCGGGCTTCTTCCAATCTCCCTTCAGCCTCCGTGCTTAAGATTGCTCTCACTTCCTTGCAACTTCTCCTACTGATTCCGACGCATATCCTCAAGAGCGCTCTACCTTCAGTTCTTCACGATATATCTTCAGCTCGTCTTCGTACTCCGCAGCGAGCATCTTCTTCTCCTCCGCATACTGTGTACTCTGTAACTCAAAACTTCTGACTAGCTCTCATAATTGTTCTTCTTCTTCCTGCATGGCTGCTAACTCCCTCTGCCATGCTTGATCCTTCCCCGCTGCACTCTTCTTCAAACTATCCAACTCTTGCTCCATTACGATTGTCATCACCTTCAAATGAACATTCTTGATGCGCACATCACTCACTTCCTCCTTCATTTTGCTCAACCACATCGCCTACTCCTTTAATTCTCTGGCTTGCCTCTGCAATTCTTTCTCTTTTACCTCGTAGCTCTCATGTAACATCTTGAAAGTCTTCTTCAAGACTTCCTCCCTTTGAAGTTCTTCAATTTCTTCATTTCTTCAGACTTGTTGCTCCTGCAACCCCTTCACTTCACTCAACAAATGCTTCACCACCTGCAACTCATTCATCCCCTTCCTACGGTCTTGGGGAATTACCCTCTGATGCTCTTCTAACAGCTCCAGCAATGGGGTGACCACTTTTGTCAAATATGATATCCCACCAAAGCTTTCTTCATCTTCATTGCCATCTTCATCTTCAGTCTTCACCTCCTTCATCGGCTCCTTCATCCAAAGTTGCAATCTTTGTATCTTCAAAGATACCATATCTGCACTTTCTTCTTCTTTACCTATTGAACTCGACCCCGCTGGATACTCCTCCTTCTCCTCTGGTCTCTGCTTATTCACCACCATGGCTGCACAATGACTTGTTGTTCCAGGTTCTCTGTCAACCATCGCCTGACAAGCTTCACTGTCTGCCACTGATTGCTAAACCTTAGGTCCCCCCTCGCTATCACTTCCAGACTCCTCACTTTTTAAGGTGAGCTCCTCTTCTTTGGATTCCTCCTCTTGCAACTTGGTTTCTTCTTCAGACTTTGATTCCGATGATACTTCTCTCACCATCTTTGTATTCTGCATAACCAGTCTTTGAGTCTTCCTTTGAGTGGGAGGTGACTTTGCTTCTTCAGGTTTACTGCACTTCTTCCTCTTCGGACTTGTGACTTCTTCTATCTTCTACTGTCCGATCTTCAAGAAATGATCATCGTTGGCCCATAGGTGTATCATATACTGTCGCTCTTCTTTGTCCACTTCCCATCTTAAGTCAGGATGGAAATGGTACACCATGCGATGCCGCTCCTCTACTATCAGCAAGTTCAACCCAAAGTAGAAGTGCGCTACAAACGGTGCAAAATAATGCGGCGGAGAACCGATTTGCCAATTGATCACCATCTGCCTCGTTTGGTGGTGAAAACACTTCACCCAATTCACCAAAACCCCTACAAACATCTGGTGGAAGAAGACCGCTTGTTGCATGTTCACATACGTTGTTTGTTCTGGCTTGAACATGGCCATCATCGCCCCAATGATACTTCTCCTAATCGGATCCCGGTAGGACTCCACCTTGTAGCCATTTGTAGTTCTTGGAGCAAAGAATGAGTTGCAAATTTCCATTGTTTCTTCTGCAGCATCACACTTCCGATAGAAGGTGATCCTTGTCGGCTCTCCTGCTTCCTTCCCCAATACTAACCTCCAATCCGACTCAGTCCATCAAGCCGGATTTCCTCTCTTCCCTTCAACTTTGGGACCCTCCTCACAATTACTGGCAGCTATCTCTACCATCACTCATGGGAAACTGAAATTCCAGTTCCATGCTAAAAATGTAATGCAAAGTCTAGTCAAGACTTCAATTTTGGCTACTACATCTAACCTACAAATTGCAAAACTTTGCACCGCCAACGCATTTGTGACCTTCTTTGCCATAATCTGCTCTTGCGTTCTACGACACTGAAAGATAATGCTCTCTCTTGGATGAGACACTCTAACCCCTTTGGGATTTTGGAAAATTCACTCTCAATTGGCTTCCAGACACGCATTATTGCAAGATGACTACTCAAAGGAATTGGGAATTTACTTGGCATATTCAACTTGTCCCTATGCAATTGCAATCTTATATTACCCCAAATTGTAGTCATTCTTTAGTCAATTTCAAATTTGACCTCCTCTCTTTTGTGTGTTGATGTCCGATCACTGTCAAGACATGCTTCTTCTACCTCCGCCATTTCTTGAAGTGTACTTTCTTGCCATGTACCAAGGTTGTTAGACAGTCTTTGTATCACCTGCGCCTTCCAAACCGAAGATGGTGCTCTTTGGACTTTTTCCGTCGTACCTTTCTTTTGAGTACCTCCATCATCAGATCCAATGTTGCCTTCTTCGGATGTCCTCCAAAGTCACTTTTGTCCATTCTTCTTCCACAATTTGGCTTCCAATGCTTACTTCTTCCCTTAAACACTAATAAACAAAGAAAAACAAAAAATGTGGGGACCACACCACCAATGTGTGGCATTTTTGCCTGATAATATTGAGGTGGAACTACTCCTTCACCTCCACCCAATGCGCTAGGTATTCTCTGTGCACAAGCAATGGCTTCAAATACCGTGTAGGGATTTTGTACCATGACTTCTTGGCAAATCTGCCCCTTCAACCCTCTTTTGAAATTGTCAAGAGCCTTTGTTGGACTCATGTAGGTTATTGCAACTTGTAGATCCAAAAATGCCTCCACATACTCTTGTACAATGTTCTTTTGTTTAATTCCCATAGTCAGATTTGGGCAATCTACAAAGAATCCACCGACTGGAAATTCTTTAGCAATCCTTCTTACATTGTTGTCCATGTGATTTCCCTTCTCTCTGCCAACATGGATTGTTCCCAAGCATCATACCATGTGAGGGCTTTATTGGTCAAGTACCCACATGCAAACACGCCTACAACATGCTTGGTGATCTTTGTTGAGAACAACCAAAAATATCGATTCATTCTTGAGATCTAGTTCTACACTACTTCCATCGTATGCTACCCCTTGTAAGGATCAATGTTGTAGGTCTTCTTCATCCGGAGTAGTAATGTGGCTTCATTGTTGATAGGGTTCATATGCACATGTGCTTCTCCAAGTACTTCAATCATAGGTATTGGGTTTTGAGATGTCTCTTCTTCTTGCATTGCTTGATCATTCCTGAGGGTCTACACTTGACTTTGTAATGCCTCCATGGTCATCTTAATCTCTTAAAAAAATTTCAACATCCCTTGCATTCCTTGCACCAAATCTTACAACTACGGATCCATGGTCCCTATAACACTCAATTTTTATTGCCTACTTCAATAGAGAGTTAATATGATCACTCTAGAGGGTGCACAAACTATTAGAACTACCATTGGGACCTCAAAAATTACCACTCGTTGATAATGTTCCTCACTAAAATTCTTGACCACAAAATCTCTAAACAATACTTTTGATCTCACTACATAATAAAGTTCTATTTGAGTGTTAAAAGGGAAAGGATTTGGGACATTCAAATCCATTACAACAAAATGTAGATTATCAAATCTCACTCTATCTTAAATCACTATAGGTAGAATCATGGGGTTTGGCAAATTCATCACTATATCCATGAATTCTGCTCCAAAATGAAAAACCAAATACACTCTCACTTGCTCACGCTGAATGTACATAATCTTGATGTGGAATGGATTCAAGAACAGAAAGCAAGGTGTTGGATATTGTCCTCCCAGAGCCTCCATTCCATCCTCCCTCTAGCACCCCTAATCTACCAATTATACCAAGATGTCTCTCCTCAAAATTACTCAATCTCAATAGCCCATGTTCTTCCAAGAGAGGTGATCCACTCTCTTGGATGACAACACTTGCTCTGATACCATTGTAATACTCCAAGGATAGGAGACTTGAAGAGAAACACACCATAAGAAACACACAATTTCACACTCAAACCTCCGATGCCCCAAAGGAGCACCTTCTCTTTATTATATAGACAAAGAGGATCTCCTCCAAGGAAGCTTCACCATAGGATTAGGCACATAGATAGGTGACATGTCAGCAAGCTCCACCCTTGGATTACTTACTTGGATGGATAACATGTTGGTCCTGGTCCTATTTGGTTGGTCAAACAAGCTTTGACTAAAGGGAATCTTTTAGGATATCTTCCTATAGGAATCTCAAAATCACGTGAGTGAGGTATTGTTGAAAAACTCTTGACAAGAGAAACCAAGTGGGAGGGCTAGCCTTTCATTTGTTAGTGTAAGTACTTGGCACATTTTTGAGGCCTAATTCATCCATTTAGGCCTCCAAAATTGCCTTCAAAGATTTCAAGCATATTTTAGTTCCTACTCTATTAGTAGAAGTCCTCTTTTGGTGATACCTCTGTCTGATCTATTTAGTCCATCATGTGTAGCATCCTTCTAGATGTTACCAAACCAATTATCACCTTTAAATCATATGTCTAGCTATTGGTCTTAAGGTTTTCAAGTCTATTTTGGTTTCTGCCCTATTTGTAGAAGTACTCTTTTGGTGATACTTCTATTTGATCTATTTTGACCATCATGTATAACATCATTCTAGATGTTACCAAACCAAATTTCACATCTAGATCATATGGCTAGCTCTTGGTATTACAACAATTTTGGTGAGGAATATTATCAATGAGTGATGGTCTCTGAGGTCCTAATGGTAGTCCCTATAGTTTGTGCACCCTCCTAAGTGATCATTCTAACCCTCTATTGAAATAGGAAGTAGCAAGTGAACATCAATTGTGTGAAAGAATCATGGATCAGCAATTGCAAGAGTTGATGCAAGGAATGTAGGGGATGTTAAACAAGTTTTGAGAAATCAAGATGACCATGGAGGAATTGAAAAATAAAGTATGTTTTGTCAAGAAGGATCAAGTAATGCAAGAAGGAGATCCGTCTCAAAAACTAGCACTAGCAATTAAAGTACTTGGAGAGTTATGCATATTGATGACACCAATTCCAATCAACAACCAAGCCACATTGTTACTTTGAATGAAGAAGACATGCAACATTGAGTCTTACAAGGGATAACATTCCATGAGAGTAATAGAAAATTGGATTTCAAGAATGAATTGATACTTTTGATTGTTCACAATGGAGATCATTGATCATTTTGCATGGTGTGGGTACTTGACCAATAAGGCCCTCACATGATATGATGATTGGGAACAATCATTGTTGGTAGAAGGATGAGAGGTCACTTGGACAACCATGCAAGAAGGGCTGCTCAAGAATTTCCAATCTGTGGATTCCATGCAAATGGCCCAAACTAGACTCTAGGAGTTGAAGCAAAAGAATAACATTCAAGAGTACATGGGGTATTTTTGGATCTATAGATTGTGATAATCAATATGAGTCTAGCCAAAGCTCTTGAAAATTTCAAGAGAGGATTTAAGGAGCTGATTTGCCAAGAGGTAATGATGCAAAATCCTTGTACTATTTTTGAAGCCATTGCTTGTACCCAAAGAATAGTAGGGGTGATTGGAGGAGGTGAAGCAATAACACCGATGCAAAACTATCGGGCCAAGACACCATTTTGGTGGACCAAAGCTTATGGAATTGGGCAACATTTGTTTCCGAGATAAAGGAGCAAGACCTCTCCAAGGAGAATGGGGATGGGTAGAAGAAAGGAGTATCATGCGTATATACATTGCTATACAACATACATTGTTGTCAACATCATACACTATAGAAGCACAACTCACACATAAGTCATATATAGACTCTAAAGTGCCACAATAATCAGATTGTTTACAACTCTCAACTCAACTCAACTTAGATCAATACTTGATTTGTCATTCTATAAACTATCGACATCTTGACACTAATTACAATCAAGCTACACCCACTCTAGCTAAGAGAATCTAGGTGACACTCACCGGCCTCTGTCCACCATAGCCAAGAACTTGAAGGCTCAACATCAGAGAAGTGAGCTCTCTGGAGCTGCACTTCAAAAGTATACCCTTGGACTTGAGCTAGGTCTAGAACCCTAATGGTCACGCTGATGGCACACTCAATGGTGCAAACGGTGCAAAGTGACGGTGGGCCCTACCGTGAAGTCAGTACTTCAAACATGAAATCTGACCATCGGAAAGTAGTCTATGGGAAACTATTAAAATACCTCTAACTACTATCACTACAACTCTAGTGTCCGAGCAATCTAGATACGACACTACAAATGGCGTGATAGGAGAGAAGGAGTCCCACGGGGAGAAGGAGCTTGATTAGAACAACAACTATGTTACAATTGTGGTAGAATTGAGCACATAGCCACCGTTTGGCCTCACTAATGCTCCAACCACTTTCATGAGTTTGATGAATGACATGTTTTGGCCATACTTGGATAAATTTGTTGTCATTTTTCTTGATGATATCTTAGTCTACAATAGGATGTTGATAGAGCACAAGCAACATCTACAAGAAGTCCTCTAGATTCTATGATAGAATCAATTGTATGCCAAAATCTCAAAGTGTGAGTTTTGCAAATTTGAAGTAGACTACTTAGGGCATAGAGTAAGTGCAAAGTGTATCCAAGTGTTAATAGATAAAATAGAGGTCATTCAAAAATGGAGTGCTCTAGAAAATAAGACTCAACTCAAGAGTTTCTTGGGATTGATAGGGTTTTATTGTCAATTTGTCAAGGATTTCTCCAAGATTGCACAACCTCTAACCACACTATTGGGCAAGGAAAAGAGTAGATATGAGGAACTACTCAAGAATTGGCCTTTCAAGAGTTGAAAGACACATTACTACAAGCATTAATCTTGAAATGGTATGACCCAAAACATCCAATCAAGATGGCTATATATGCATCAGGTGTAGCAATAGGAGTAGTCCTACAACAAGAATGGCAAGATGGATGGCACCCAATTGCATATTTCTCTTGTAAGTTGCTATTGGTAGAATGCAACTATCACACCACCAAATGAGAAGAGCTGGCCATTGTCCTTGCAACCAAGTATTGGAAGCACTATTTGGGTGAGAAGGCATTTGTGGTAGAGATGGACCACAAACCTCTAATCTACCTCAAGACACAAAAGAATCTTTCTTGTCAATAGATTTGGTGGGTAGAATGGAGACAACAATTCAACATGACAATTAGATATGTGGGAGGCAAAAAGCAACTTGCAAATGTATTCACCCAAATGCCGATGGCAAACAATTTGGTGGTGGAAATCAAACTGAATCTTGAATTTTGGCCCAAGATTCTTGCTTCTACAAAAATTGATCCATAGATTGTAGGTGCTCAATCATCCAAAGGCATCACCAACACCCAAGGACTCATCTTTTGTGATGGTAGGTTGTGGATCCCATATGATATGGATCTAAGAACCACCATCTTAGCAGAATATCATGATCTGCTATTGTAGGTCAAGTTGGAATGGACAAGACCTTGGATGTAGTCAAATGCCATTATTATTGGCCCAAGATGAGAAAATGTGATGCAAATATGTACATAGCTGCCTACTTTGTCAACAAAATAAGGCTTCTAGTCAAGCTCCCACAAGACTCTTCCAACCTCTCTCCACTCCTACACAATGTTGGGAACACGTAAGCATGGATCTGGTTTATGAATTGCCTAAGACCACCTCCAAGTTTGATTTCATCATAGTCTTTGTCGATTGCCTTAGCAAAATGATTCATGTATGTACTACCACCAAGGAAGTGATTGCTTTGCAACTAGCTCAATTGTACTTAGATGCAATCTTTTCCCATCATGGCTTGTCTCGAGTGCTCATCACCGATAGAGGTACTCAATTTACTAGTTTGTTTTGGAGAACATTCTTTGGGTTCTTCAAAACCAAATTGGCTATGTCCATAGCTTACCATCCACAAATCAATGGAGAAACAAAGAGGACAAATTGCACTATTGAGGACATGCTTCGGGGTTTTACTTTGGATGAGCAAGAGAGTTATGACACCTTACTCCTATTGGTGGAATTTGCATAACAATTCAATGAATGCCTCTACACAAGTCACACTATTCTTCCTCATGTATGGAGAGCATCCTTTCACACGTTCAAACTTGATGAAGGTCTATTTGATAGCTACCAAGGTGGAGGTTGTCAACACTTTTGTTTCTAGAATCCAACAAGGGGTGGAGCACGCCAAGCACAAGTTACAGATTGCCCAAAATTGGCAGAAGTAGTATGCAGATGCACACCGCCAACACATGGAGTTCAATGTAGGAGATCAAGTTTGGTTGTCAACTTGAGGTTGGTGGTTGTCAACCACCACCAACCTCAAGTTAGTTAGTCCTCATAAGCTGAGACCTTGTTTCATGGGACCTTTCTCCATCTTGCATTGCATTGGAGCTATGGCCTATTACCTTGAGCTCCCGCCACATATGAAGATCCACCCGGTGTTTCATGTTTCCTTATTATGTCAACATGCTCCTTGGCTGCCCCACTTCTCTTCCATCCAAGAAAGTCAACCTTGTCATGTAACACCCATTTGTGCATGTGTGTGGTATTGTGATATTTAGCTTGGTATTACAAGTACTTAAGAGATATTATTTATAGAGATAAAGGATGGTGCTATATTAGTCATGGTTAGCTAAAGTTAGTCATAGCTAAGATAGAGTGGACCTTACTTTAGAGGAAGTAGAAAAGATGAGCACCATTATTTTGGATTTTAGTGTGTTGACTTGGCATTATTCCTAGGTGTTTGGCTTTGAGGAAAGAGTTGAGAACTCTTGGGCCCGCAAACCTTTTTGTTTTGGATTCTTCTTTATTCCAAGGATAGCCCATGTGAAGGAATCCTTGACTTAGTGGTTGGGTCAAGATAAGACCACATGCTTAGGGGAATATGCCCATGTGAATGGATATTCCTTTCTACTTTTTGACTTTACTTGACTTTTAGTCTAGTAACTTGAGTTACTACGGTAATTAGTAACTTTGGTACGTAATTATTTCACAAGTATATAAACAAGGGGTGAGGAGGTACTCATCATCCTTTCATTTGCAACTATCTCTCTCTCATTGAGTTCTCTAGTGAGCAATGTCTTGAGTCTTGGAGTGTTAGCCTTGGAGGAGTATGATAGAGTTTGGGTTCCTTGCCTTCTTAGTCCATGGTGCGCTACCATAATAGCCATCAGAGGTTCATCCTGAGTGAGAGACAGGCCGGCTCACAGTCCAACCTTGGTTGATGACATAGAGGAGTATGAAGTCAAACACATTCTCCAAAAGCACATCTGGGGTACTTGCCATCCACGTGTAGAATACTTGGTACATTGGAAAGGGTACCCCTTGTATGAGGCAACATGGGAGCTAACAACCAACTTGACCCTCACATTAGTGTTAGTGAAATCCTTTGAGCAACAACTTCACAACAAGGACATTGCATCTTAAAAGGAGGGAGGTTTGTAATACCAATAGCTAGAAAGATGATCTAGAGATGAAATTTGGTTTGGTAACATCTATAAGGATGTTATATATGAGGAACTTAGTAGATAAGCTAGAGGTATCAGCAAAAGAGTACTTCTATGAATAGGCCAGAAACCAAAACATGCTTGGAAACTTTAGAATCAATAGCTAGGCATATGATCTAGAGGTGAAACTTGGGGTGATGACATCTAGAAGGATGTTACACATGATGGAGAATGTAAACCAAATAGAGGTATCACCAAAAGAGCACTTCTACTAATAGGGTAGAATCCAAAAATAACATGAAAACTTTAAAGCAATTTTTGGAGGCCTAAACAAATGAATTAGGCCTAAAAAATGGAAAGACCAACTCCTCCTTAAGAAGAAAAGGCTTGCCTTCTCCCTCCATGATTTGTCTTGTTGAGAGCTTTCCAATGGTACCTTATCCATGCAATTTTGAGCTTCCTACAACAAGGTTCCCTAAAGATTTCCTTTGGCCAAACCCATTTGACCAACTAGATAGGACAAGGACTAACATGTCACCTATCCAAATAACTAATCCAAGGATGGAGCTTGCTGGTAGGTCACCAATACATGTATCTTATCCAAGGGTGGAGCTTTCTTTGAGTGGATCCTCTTTGCTATATAATAAAGAGAAGGTGCTTCTTTGGGGCATTGGAGGATTGAGGACAAAAATTGTGTTTCTCTCTTGAAGAGTTCTCTTATCCTTAGAGAGAACATTTGTATGCTTTGCAGATAACATGTGTCAAGGTAGCCTTATACTTGGTCCAAGATGATCAAGTGATAGTAACGGATGTAGCGGTTACGGACCCTACATGTGATACCATTTTGGAGGGAGTGATTACCCATCCTCCTAGATAAGCGGTGAGTGCAACAACAACTTGGTCTCCAAGTATATGGGTAAACAACAAGGTCCCCTCTTTGTTCCTCTAGCCTTGGAGTTATATGGAGCAATGGACACAACATTCAATGCATTTGTCAAGGAGTGTGCAAGAGCTTATTATGTTAGGCGCCAAGAGTTACCACTCTCACTCTCATACTTTGTAGCATATTTTAGACAGCATATGTCCATTGCTCTTTAGAGGGCAATGGCTGGTGCAATCCATAGGAGAGCAATCACACTAGGTGATGCTTCTTTGAATGCTCCCATTGTTTGTAGATAGTACGACTTGCATAACTTGGATATCTTAGTAGTTGTATGGCAGATTCCTCATATCAACTCTATTGGGGCTTAGCCCCATTTTACCTATTTTGTCTCACCCTTGTATGGCTTGATGAGGTCTTCCCATCCTTTGTCTTTTCTATGCGGTCTCCCTTTTTTTCTCTCGTACTTCTCTAACTTGTAACCCTGGCACATTACTGAATGCAAGAAGATGAGTTTGCATATGAAAAATCAGATGAAGCTCATACATGGCAAGAAGGAGATCATGATGGTAAGGTTATCTACCATAGATCTTCTTGACCGGATAATTGCTCTCTTTTCTTTCTCAATTTTACCTTTATATGATGGAATTTCTACATCACCTAGCTCTAACTTCCATGCATGGATCCTATTATGAAACAAACTTAATGCTTCACTTTATGTTGTCCTCCTTTTGATTGACCATCTTTTCTTCAATAGTTGATTTTATTGAAGGTATTCAAATACAAATTGAAGAATCCGGAGGACCGGAAACAGACCCTGACAAAGTATGCCATTGACCTTATGATCCGTCTCTATTGTTGGACGTGGAAATTAGCTCTAGAAGTAATGCTCTTAGTTTTGTGTTTTTTCTCCGTGTGACACCACTCCGGCTACTTCCTTGTCATGCATTCTTGTGGTTGTCTATAAACAACATCATCAAAAGAATTTTTTTAGTGGATGGATGGATGAATGAATGAAGATAGAGATCTTCATGATCTGCAACCATCAAATAACTAACAAAGAAGATCAATCATTTGGTGCAATTGATATAAGCCTATCTAGTGTGCTAATTCGCTCTCTCCTTGTAGACATGTTGTTACAAATAGTGTTTGAAAAAATGGATCAAGTTGTTTCTTCTAGACAGGGGTAGGTTGTTTCTTGGTGTTCACTCTAATGGTTTAGTAACCTTGTAAGGTATTGGATCACATTCTCTTGTGGTGGTTACTTTTCTCGGATCGGTCTTAATTGATGTCTCTTTCATATAGGTTTTGGTTGGTAAAACCTCAAAGTGGCTTCACACGTCTACTCTTTACTAAACTGGAATGTGAGGCTGCGAGAGAGTGTAGAGACAGATGTGGAAATTGAATACTAATCTTTGTATTCAATTTTGGTTCCATTGGCACCTAGATTGAAGACTATGGAGAATGGAGTAGAAAGTTATAAAGATTTTTAGCTTTTTTAGGGTTTAGAGTGATCATTATACATTGAGAGTGATGGGTTGGGAATTTTCATTTCCAATCTCTTGGTTTTCATGATTAAGTTCCATGGGAATTTAGTTTGAAAATTTTGGAGATGGAAATTGAAAGTTATGAGAGTTTATAGATTTTAGAGTTTGGAGAGATTGTTTTCTTATGTGAGTTGGGATGTGAGGGGTTGTGGTTTTGCAGATATGAGGAGATATGGAGAGGAGCAGCATATATTACTATCACTATTCTTGTGCTAGCCATGGCTACACCTTCCCATGTCGGGTCACTTAGAGCGGGTCAGGATACACCATGCTTGGTGTGTCACCGATGCTTTACCTTGCAAGGGGTAAAGACCCATGTGGGAAGGATGCACAAGGACTATGATTGGACCACTTGGGATGCCCAGGTGAGACAAGTGACCACATCGACAGTAATGACACTCAGGATTACACACGGTTCTTTTATACCTTCATTGATCGTTCCAAGGATACCGATCGAGTCGTGGGAGTGGTTAGCTTCTCATGCGGGTTGCATTTTGGGGTTATTTGAGACTAGTTTTCCATGTCCACGTTTATTCCATAGGCTACCCCGCACACTCCATGATGAGGCTAGATAGGCTTTTTACCTACCATTGGATCATTTGGCACGTGATCCCTTGGACGAGTTAGCATGGTTCCTATTCCTCCTACTCCCTCAATGGTGTCTTTGTTATGCTAGAGGGGGACATGCGGGGCATAGAGAGGTGGCAGCTAGATTTTGTTGATTCCAAGCGGGGGATTGGGCAGCCTTTCAAGAGGAGTCTATAAGGGCTACATGATTAAGGAGACAGGCATCACCATAGGATACCACAAATTCCACTCGATTACAACAATGTAGGACATTGGGTCAGGCGGAAAAGTTTAGTAGAGCAACATGAGTGCTACACCCTTTGTCTATAGCAAGTCCTACTGATGAGACCATCTCTTCCTTATGCTCATTGCATCCTATAGCAATAGAAGGACTGCCACTAGAGGTCTTAGATTCTCAGCCTGAGTAGCCTTTATGTCTTGATAAGTCGCTATTTGCACAAGCATTGTGCACTGCCCCTTGCCTTTCCTCAAGAGGCTTGTTAGGGATGGTTTATGAGCACCTTAAAGATTGCTTCCAGGCAGATGATCCTTCTAGTGGTTTTTCTGAGTTGTTTCAGGTGGCTATAGCAATAGCGAGAGGAGACATTCCTATGTTTGTTAGTCGAGTGTTAGGTGCTAGTCAACTTCTCGCGATGGAGAAGGATACGTGAGGCATTAGACTGATTGCTATTGGAGAGATCTTTTTGCGTTTGGTTAGTCGTACCATTGTCCTTCAACATCATTCTCACTTTTGACATCACCTTAGTCCACATCAGTTTGGAGTAGCTACACTTGGAGGATGTGAGGCTATATCTCTAGGCATAAGAGCACTCCTAGATATCCATCCAAAGTGGGTCGTCCTACAAGTGGATGTTGAGAACGCTTTTAATAGTGTCTCACGTGCATCCATCTTTAGAGAGCTTAGGGAGGCTGGTGGATCCTTGGCGAGTCTCATTCCTTTTGTGCGGTATTTTTATGGCTCTCCTGCTTCCCTTTACTACCAACATGGTGGTTCACAAGAGAGAGTCACCGTCTTGGAGTCAACTGTTGGTACACATCAAGGAGATCCTTTATGAGGGCCCTTATTTGCCATGGCTCACTTTAGAGCTCTCCTATCTACTACTTTGGCCATGCAAGGTTGTGTATTTCTCTCCTTGACAGATGATATACACGTAGGCCTTGTCTATCAGATTAGGTAGGCCTTTGACTACTTGACTACCAAGCTACATCTAGTAGGCTTGAGAGTCAAGGTGTCAAAGTGTAGGGCATGGTCGTCTTTAGGTATCCCTCCCCGCCTTGAGCTTCCAAAGGGGTGTATCACATCCACAGATGGACTTTGTGTTCTTGGAGTGCTAGTAGGATCAAAGGATTTTGTCACACGCTTCTTGGACGATGCCCTTGCAGAGGATGTTCTCCATGTGGATGACCTTCCATTACTAGGAGATCCACAAGTGGCATTTGGCATACTCTCATCCAATATTGCTCGTCGACTATCCTACCTCATCCATACAGTTCCTCCCTCACCGTCCTTCCTATCATGTCTAAGAGCATTTGATAGGAGGATTATGGGAGTCTTTGGTGATATTATTGGACCAGGGACTTTTGAGTGTGTGATAGGGGATTTGGCACGTAGACAAACAACTCTACCAATCTTATGTGGTGGGGTTGGCTTCCTTTCTATAGAGGAGATGGCACCTATAGTATTTGTGGGTAGTTGGGCTCTCTCGGCACCCCTACTTTCCTCTCATTTTGTGGTTATTGATAGGCCGGTTTTGGAGACTTATGTGATAGAGGTGGAAGGAGGATCCTTTTCTCTTCAAGTGTTATTGCGGCAGATGAGAGATAGTCTATCCCCACAAGCACAAGAGGGTTTTCCACCATTTGCTTCACTATCATCAGATTGGACTAGAGGTTTACAGTCTTCCTTGATGGAGCGATAGTGTGAGTGTCGCTCCTACATTCTCTACATCCATCGTCCCTACATTCTCTCTTAGTTGACTTGTCCATTCCTCACGCTACTAGAGCACATCTATGCTCTTGCTCCGGCAAGGGTGCAGGCTCGTGGATCCTAGCTCGGCCGTGCATTAGGGCTTTCTGACTTGCATCGGCTACTTTCTCAATAGCGATGAGGTTTTGCCTAGGTTTGGTCCACCCATCTGCATCTTCACTACTCATTTGTGAGTGTGGTTCTACACTAGATGCAGCGGCGGTCCACATGACACGGTGTCCTTTTGGAGGACAAGGGATAGCTACCCATGATGCCATTAGAGACATAGTGTTTGCTATGGCGCAAGAGAGTGGATACTTTGGCTTGGAGGGAGCATTCCAATGCTTTGCAGATGACACGTGTCAGGGCAGACTTATACTTGGTCCGAGATGATCAAGTGATAGTAGCGGATGTCGTGGTCACAGATCCTACGCAGGATACAGTTTTGGAGGGAGTGATTACCCATCTCCTTGGATGGGCAGCGAGTGCAACAGCAGGTCGCAAGGTCTCCAAGTATAGGAGCATACAGCGAGGTCACCTCTTTGTTCCTCTAGCCTTGGAGTTATATGGAGCAATGGACACAGCATTTGACACATTTTTTAGGGAGTGCACAAGAGCTTATCATGTTAGGCGATAGGGAGTACCACTCTTACTCTCATACTTTGTAGTGTATTTTAGACAATGTGTGTCTATTGCTCTACAGAGGGCAATGGCTGGTGCAATCCACAGGAAAGCAATCACATTAGGTCATGTTTCTTTGGATACTCCAGTTGTATGTAGACCGTACGACTTGCATAGCTTGGATATCTTAGGTGCGGTAGGGCAGATTTCTCATACAAACTCTATTGGGGCTTAGCCCCATGTTACCTTTTTTTCTCTCCCTTGTACGGCTTGATGGGGTCTTCCCATCCTTCATTTTTCCTACACGGTCACCTTTTACTCTTTACTAAACCTCTTTCAGCTTGTGCAGATGCTATCTCATGGTTCTACTTGCCAAGGATTTTGCTGCATGGCCTTTGGTGTTTATATTTCTTGGGAACTGAGAGTTGCGGGAGCTACGGGAGAGTGTGGAGACGGGAGAGGAGAGGTAGAGATATGAGACAATTTCTATAATTTCTGAGGGCTCTCTAGCATGTAGCATTCAAGTGAATAGTCTTTTCTCTTCGTTTTTCCATTTTGGTTCCATTGGCACCTAGATTGAAGACTATGGAGAATGGAGTAAAAAGTTATAAAGATTTTTAGCTTTTTTAGGGTTTAGAGTGATCATTATACATTGAGAGTGATGGGTTGGGAATTTTCATTTCCAATCTCTTGGTTTTCATGATTAAGTTCCATGGGAATTTAGTTTGAAAATTTTGGAGATGGAAATTGAAAGTTATGAGAGTTTATAGATTTTAGAGTTTGGAGAGATTGTTTTCTTATGTGAGTTGGGATGTGAGGGGTTGTGGTTTTGCAGATATGAGGAGATATGGAGAGGAGCAGCATGTGTTACTATCACTATTCTTGTGCTAGCCATGGCTACACCTTCCCATGTCGGGTCACCTAGAGCGGGTCAGGATACACCATGCCCGATGTGTCACCGATGCTTTACCTTGCAAGGGGTAAAGACCCATGTGGGAAGGATGCACAAGGACTATGATTGGACCACTTGGGATGCCCATGTGAGACGAGCAACCACATTGACAACAATGACACTCGAGATTACTCATGCTTTGTCTATACCTTTGCTGATCGTTCCAGGGATACTGATCAAGTCGTGAGAGTGGTTAGTTTCTCAGGCGGGTTGCATTTTGGGGTTATTTGAGACTAGTTTTCCATGTCCACGTCTATTCCATAGGCTACCTCGCACACTCCATGATGAGGCTAGACAGGCTTTTTGCCTACCATTGGATTGTTTGGCACATGATCCCTTGGACGAGTTATCATGGTTCCTATTCCTCCTACTCCCTTGATGGTGTCTTCGTTATGCTAGAGGGGGACGTGCGGGGCATAGAGAGGTGGTGGTGAGATTTCATTGATTCCGAGCAGGGGATTGGGCAACCCTTCAAGAGGAGTCTGTTAGGGCTACACGATTTAGGAGACAGGCATTGCCATAGGATACTACAGATTCCACTTGATTACAATGATGTAGGACATTGGGTCAGGCGGGAGAGTTTAGTAGAGCAGCACGAGCGCTACACCCTTTGTCTATAGCAAGTCCTACTGATGAGACCATCTCTTCCCTACGCTCATTGCATCCAATAGCAGTAGAGGGACTACCACTAGAGGTCTTAGATTATCAGCCTGAGTAGCCTTTATGTCTTGATAGGTTGCTATTTGCACAAGCATTGTGCACTACCTCTCGCCTTTCCTCAAGAGGCTTGTCAGGGATGGTATATGAGCACCTTAGAGATTGTTTCTAGGTAGAAGATCCTTCTAGTGGTTTTTCCAAGTTGTTTTAGGTGGCTGCAATAGCAGCGAGAGGAGACATTCCTATGTCTGTTAGTCGGGTGTTAGGTGTTAGTCGACTTCTCGCAATAGAGAAGGACACGTGAGGCATTAGACCGATTGCTATTGGAGAGATCTTTTTGCATTTGGTTAGTCATACCATTGTCCTTCAACATCATTCTCACTTTTGACAGCACCTTAGTCCACATCAGTTTGGAGTAGCTACACTTGGAGGATGTGAGGCTATATCACTAGGCATTAAAGCACTCCTAGATATCCATCCGGAGTGGGTCATCCTATAGGTGGATGTTGAGAACGCTTTTAATAGCGTCTCATGTGCATCCATCTTTAGAGAGCTTAGGGAGGCTGGTGGATCCTTGGCGAGTCTCATTCCTTTTGTGCGGTCTTTTTATGGCTCTCCTACTTCCCTTTACTACCAACATGGTGGTTCACAAGAGGGAGTCACCGTCTTGGAGTCAGCTGTTGGTACACGTCAGAGAGATCCTTTGGGGGGGCCCATATTTGCCATGGCTCACTTTAGAGCTCTCTTATCTACTACTTTGGCCATGCCAGGTTGTGTATTTCTCTCCTTGGCAGATGATACACACATCGTAGGCCCTGTCTATCAGATTAGGCAGGCCTTTGTCTACTTGACTACCGAGCTACATCTAGTAGGCTTGAGAGTCAAGGTGTCAAAGTGTAGGGCATGGTCCTCTTTAGTTATCCCTCCCCACCTTGAGCTTCCAAAGGGGTGTATCACATCCACATATGGACTTTGTGTTCTTGGAGTGCTAGTAGGATCAAAGGATTTTGTCACACGCTTCTTAGATGATGCCCTTGTAGAGGATGTTCTCCATGTGGATGACCTTCCATTACTAGGAGATCCGCAGGTGGTATTTGGTATACTCTCTTCTAGTATTGCTTGTCGACCATCCTACCTCATCCGTACAATTCCTCCCTCACCATCCTTCCTATCACGTCTAAGAGCATTTGATAGGAGGATTATGGGAGTCTTTGGTGATATTATTGGACCAGGGACTTTTGAGTGTGTGATAGGGGATTTGGCACGTAGACAAACAACTCTACCGATCTTATGTGGTGGGGTTTGCTTGCTCTCTATGGAGGAGATGACACCTATAGTGTTTTTGGGTAGTTGGGCTCTCTCGGCACCCCTACTTTCCTCTCGTTTTGTGGTTGTTGATAGGCTGGTTTTGGAGACTTATGTGATAGAGGTGGAAGGAGGATCCTTTTCTCTCCAGGTGTTATTGCGGCAAACAAGAGATAGTCTATTCCCACGAGCACGAGAGGGTTTTCCACCATTTGCTTCACTATTGTCAGATTGGACTAGAGGTTTACAGTCTTCCTTGATGGAGCGACTGTGTGAGCATACGCTACATTCTCTCTTAGTTGACTCGTCCATTCCTCAGGCTACTAGAGCACGTCTATGCTCTTGCTCCGGCAAGGGTGCAGGCTCGTGGATCCTAGCCCGACCGTGCATTAGGGCTTTCCGACTTGCACCGATTACTTTCTCTACAGCGATGAGGTTTCGCCTAGGTTTGGTCCACCCATCTGCATCTTCACTACTCACTTGTGAGTGTGGTTCTACACTAGATGCAGCGGCGGTCCACATGACACGGTGTCCTTTTGGAGGACAGAGGATAGCTACCCATGATGCCATTAGAGACATAGTGTTTGTTATGGCGCGAGAGAGTGGATACTTGGCTTGGAGGGAGCGTTCGTATGCTTTGCAGACGACACGTGTCAGGGTAGACTTATACTTTGGTCCGAGATGATCAAGTGATAGTAGCGGATGTCATGGTCATGGACCCTACGCAAGATACAGTTTTGGAGGGAGTGATTACCCATCCCCTTGGATGGGCGGCGAGTGCAGCAGCAGGTCGCAAGGTCTCCAAGTATAAGGGTATGCAGCGAGCTCACCTCTTTGTTCCTCTAGCCTTGGAGTTATATGGAGCGATGGACACGGCATTTGACACATTTATCGGGGAGTGCGCGAGAGCTTATCATGCTAGGCGACAAGGGGTACCACTCTCACTCTCATACTGTGTAGCATATTTTAGACAACGTGTGTCCATTGCTCTACAAAGGGCAGTGGTTGGTGCAATCCAGAGAGCAATCACATTAGGTGATATTTCTTCGGATGCCCCAGCTGTGTGTAGACCGTAAAGGGCAGTGGTTGGTGCAATCCATAGGAGAGCAATCACATTAGGTGATGTTTCTTCGGATGCTCTAGTTGTGTGTAGACCGTACGACTTGCATAGCTCGGATATCTTAGGTGCGGTGGGGCAGATTTCTCATACAGACTCTATTGGAGCTTAGCCCCATGTTACCCTTATTATCTCTCCCTTGTATGGCTTGATGGGGTCTTCCCATCCTTTCATTTTTCATGAGCGGTTGCCTTTTACTTTGGTGTTAAGGTAACATACCACCTACCACCTCTAGGACGTTGTCACACAACCACCTCCACTATATTTAGATTATGGGGCTTTAGCCCATAATCTAAATGTTATCTCTTGTGTCTCTCCCTTGTACGGTCTGATGGGGTCTTCCTTATGTGTTCTTTGTGGTCACCTTTTCCGAGAGATGTTTAGTATTAGTTTCCTTAATATAATGATGGGGTCTTCCCATCCTTCATTTTCCCTACGCGTCGTCCTTTCTTCCAATATAATAAAACTTACTCGGGAATAGGGCCCAGCCCTAGAATGAATATGGCCGAATTTAGTGAGGGCTTGGCGTGGTGGCGGTAGTGCAGATCATCGACCAATTTCACCCCGTGAAAGAAAGAGCTCGCGTGATGCGCAGCTCGAGGGTGAGGTCGGTAGTGTAGGCTCGAGCTTTCAGCACACTGATTACTGTGGGAGATGTGGCGCGACTTTCATGATTTGTTCCGCTGCGACCGACCAGAGCAAGAATGAAGCTACTTCCGCTGTTAGTCGCGCAGTGGGTTTGTCGGTTGCACCGCATGGGCATTGCTCGCTACCTGTTGTTAGGGTGACCTCGTTTCTTCACTGGGGAATAGAAGGATTTCGTCGAAGGTGACAGTAGTGCTACCTGGAGTTGGGGCTAAGATTTCTTTATTCCCTCGAAAGTTTAGTTTCTCTGGAGGGTATAAAGTACAGGTGGTCTTTTGATACATGTCAACTCAATACTTCTCCAGCTAAGCAGGAGTGAGTCAAGATGGGAGAACGGAAAGTTTTGAACAAGTACTATCCGCCTGATTTCGATCCAGCTACGATCCCCAGGCGGAGGCAGCCGAAGAACCAGCAGATTACAGTTCGTACGATGTTGCCGATGAGTATCAGGTGCAATACTTGCGGAAATTACATCTACAAAGGAACGAAATTCAACTCGCGCAAGGAGGATGTCGTTGGCGAGGTGGATATTCCTATTTGATTCCAATCTACTTGCAAATCTTTTGCTCTAGTACTCTTTTTCTTTCTATTTGTATACTCTTGCTCGGGAAGGTCACAATTCTTCATCCCGAGTACGATACTTCTTTTGAAGCCCTTAGCTGCTGTGATGCTAGCTCTTAACGCATGCTTATCATCCCTTGCAACTGAGGAGTATTCATAAGGAGGGCCCCTAACATCATCATTGGCACCAATGTGTACCTGTGTACACTGTGCAGACTTATCTGGGCATTCAAATATTGAGATTTTACTTCAAATGCAGTCGATGTTCGGCTGAACTTACGATGATGACAGATCCTCAAAATAGTGACTATGTCATGGAGACGGGAGCAACTCGTAATTTTGAACCTTGGCGAGCTGCAGATGAGGTAATTCTTGTTGACCCAAGCTTTCCTAGTTAAGGCACTACGTGTACACTGTCGAAATAAAATGTATTTAACTCGAGGAAAATGTCCACAGCTTTCTACCTGTAAATATTGCTCTTGTTTGCCTTTACATAGAGCTTTCAGAGTAAGCACTTGTATGCTGAGACCCAGAACAGCTGTAATGTATACGTGATAGTGTCAAAATGTTGAATACACTCTCCAATGCATTCTGTGAATTTATTGTTGGAACCTCACTTTATTGATGTTCAAAGAATGAGCTATGATATGCATTTAGTTTCAGATGTGATATTGAACTACGGAGGCCTGTCCTACATTTTCAAATTCAAAAGCGGTTGATCAGTATGCTTTTCTTCTGGGTGAGATTTCGATCGACTTCAATTTAGTCTTGGGTAGAGTGACTTACTGCAGGGGCCCCTGAAGAACTGAAGTTGGTGACATTGGCTCTGAAGATTGTCAGGTTGATTGTTATCTGTAAAGGAGGTGACTCTGTTTACTATGTCTTCTGCAGGCTTTAGATGACGCAAAGAAGAAACAGGATGCTGAAGAGCTGGGTGACGCTATGAAGGCTCTTGAAAATCGCACCCTTGACTCCAAACAAGAAATGGACATCCTGGCAGCGCTTGATGAAATGAAGTCAATGAGGGTATGGTAATCAAATGTGCAGTTGATCGGTGGCATCGTTTAAGAGCTAGTCTCATGTGCATATGACATGAAGACACATTTTCACTAAATTGCACATTGTATAGCTGATTGTGGCGATTACGGATTTCATTTGAAAGTTTTTGCACTTCTTATATACATTCTTGATGTATCGGGACTACCTACAGGCACGCCATGCGAGTGTGGGGACTACAGAGATGCTCGAAGCTTTGCGGCGTACAGCAGAAGTTAAGGTAACAGACTTCTAGGCTCTGTTGCACTTTCATAGCTATTCTGTCGGAGACGCGATCGAGTCTGAATTGCACACAAATGGGAACAGTCCTGTTCTGAATGTTTGCGCTTTTGTTTCCAACCAAAGAGAGTGTATAGAGGCAAAGAGAACGGACAGTCTAACAAACTGATAGCTTTCCTTGGTTTTATGTCCGTGAAATGCATGTGTTGTGGGGTGTCGTATTTCAGACGACTAGCTGTGAAGAAATCAATTGTGCTCCAACCTGGAGTCTTACAGTCGTTTTAAACTCCAACCTGATCCTATTGGAATACTCTTGCAGGATAAGCAGCTAGATGAAGAAGACGAGGCACTCGTGCGCTCCGTGGTGTTTCAGGTCAGCGAACCCTTTCTCTCCCTTCTCGCTCCTTCATCACTCTCCTAGTGCTGGATTTTTGTCACTTATGTTGGATGTGGCTGATGCGGCGCTTGGTTCGTTTTCTCAATCTAGTTTGCCGCTTGCTCAATTGACCATTCACGCTGATACTCACTCAAGCGCATGAAGCAGTAAGAGTTACGTAATGTGATACTTTCATTACCGAGACTTGATGGGTGCCTGCTATCATTGTTACAGAACTCGGAAAAGTTTGTATGCCGATTAGACGACGAGGAATTTGAAGGTGACTCGGAGTACGATGATGAAGAAGATGTTCTACAACATTCAGAAAAGGTAAGAACGTTTGAGTAACTGTATGCAAGTAACAATATTTGGTTGTTCGTCATTTGTATTCTTGAATACTGATTCCCGGATGTATTTGTGATTTTAGCGCAGGAAAGGCGACTCGGCGGCTCATGAAGACAATGAGGATGATCGTAACAAAGATCCTCCACGAACCGTGAACACACTAGTGGATCATGTACCCGGAGCAATCTCTGAGAGTAAGTTCTCATTTGGTGTTGGTGTGCACCTCCTCAATTTTGCTTCTAGTGCATTCGAGGAAGCCAGTGAAGAGCTACCTTAGGTGCTTATTTCTAGTAATCCAAAGAACTGGTAGAGCAGAAGTTTATACTATATCCTTACTGAATAATTATAATGTATCCTACTAATATCTGACGTATAGATGTGAGCTTGGTCAACAATGATTTCCTTCTAAACGGTCAGACACAAGAGATCATCGAGTAAAGAGTTTGTATTCAGGTCACTGATTCGTTTTTCACTGGTACATTCTATTTGCTTGTGTGATGACAAGCAGGTTTGCCTCCTAAGGTCAAGCCGGTCGAGGCAAAAGCAGCATTCGGAATCAGAGCGAAGCCAGTGAAGTTCGCAATTAAACCGAAAGTTCTGAATGCTCCGCCAACTGCAAACGAAGAGGATAAGGCTCTCTTACTCAGCCAAAATATATGCGAAGAAGGCAGAACCATGGAAGCTCAAGCTAGAGCCGAGCAGAAAAGAAAATCTGACACCAACGGTGAAGCAAGTTCTCCCCCAGGTCTTGCTGCTCTGTGCTCGACTTACGATACTAGTGATTCGGATGAGTGAGATCAAGGTACGGCCACAATGACAGAATGACCCAACATCCAGATACAGACATGAGCTCATAGGACAAAAGTTCTTTTGCCGTTCTTATTTCCCTCTGAACAAATGTTGTTGCGATTTTTCGTGATGTCTTGTGGACATGTTCCACCTTCAGATGCATCGCCCTTATATTCCTTTCTTTTTATAAGGTTTTAGTTTCAGACATGTAGGCTCGTTCTCGACTTGAGAAAAGGGAATGTGATCAACTAGGCAGCCGGTGTTAGTTGGGCTTGAAGCAGTTTCGGGAGAACGTGCCAGCTAGGAGATGAGTTGGTGACAGGGTGGACGATTTTCCGGCGTTTTGCCGAAGAGTTTTTACCGTCAAAAACCAGGTATTTTAATAAAATCTCAGTAGCCCAGCGTTTCCTGAGCCAGACAGATGTGAGCTTTTCTGTAAACTGAGAAAGCTCGTTCCGAGGTGGAGTTTGGTTGCATTCAACTTTGAAAATTTTATGCGAAAGATTTAGTCGTTGAGCTCTGGAGTAGGGCTAATTGTGAATGACCTTGATTTTCTCCTCTTTTGTCTTGATCCCCTCTAGTGAGACCTTATGATCCAAGAAGGTAACTTTCTCATACCAAAAGGTACAATAAGAGGATAAAAAGTCATGACGGTTTCTTCTCAATGTCAGGAGGAGCATGTTTGGAACGTAAGGGAGAAAAGAAATTATCTTTTCTTCATGATACACTGTTTCCAGGTAAGGGAAGATCACTCTTACCCACAGCGACTTTAATGATGTGCTCTGGCTGAGCTAGCTTCATTTCCGTCATCCTACGTGTGTTTTTCATTCTTCCTGATACTTTCTGGCCGAATTCGCTCATCTGATCTTTCTCTTGCAGAGTCTGGAGGATGAGATGGTCAGGTCTCCAGTCCTGAAGTAGGTACACTTAAAGCTATATTTAAAAACACTCATTACCTATGGTAAGAAATGCGAATCTAATGAGATTCTTTAGTGGTTGATTCCCATTATTTACTCGTTCCCTATGAAACAATATTAAAATCTGAAGAAAATAATCTTCGTTAGAAAAGTGAATCCTTCGCCGTGTCCGATGGTCACGTGTCCTACTAGTAGGTAATGAAATGACAAAGCTGGACAAACCAAGCAACGTCGAACCTGAAATTTCCCGCCTGGATCCGGGGTATGGAGAAGATGTAGTTATCCACGGCAATGAGGATGATATTCCTATTGTGAAGCGACCAAATTAGCAGTCGGCACAATGACGTCATTGGATCCAAGTTCTTCATCCAGCCCACCGTTTAGCGTCTCGGTATATTGGAATAGTAATATACTTCAGGCGAACGTCGCCAAGGTCGAAAGAGAGTGCTCCGCGTTGCATGTACCAATCGAGCCAAGCGCAATGTATATTCCTGAGAACTGCAATCTGGCAGTATGAATACATTTCGACGCGGCTATGTACACTACATGGTGCTTTTGAGTGTTGATGACGTGCATGTCGCACCGATTCTCAAGCATCACAATTCTTTTGAGCTGGGATTTCGTCCGCTGTTCTAGTCAACGAATACTCGGAACGAAGCAGCAATGTTACTCACTCACTCTCTTTGTTGTCGATCGGAGATCAAGAAACATATCCAGGATTCATAATGGTTTCATGCAATTAAGAGAAAACCCTCAAAATATATGTACATTGAGGGAAGATTGATTCTGTTTGACAGCAGATTATATCACGTATTATTCCAATCCAGCATGTAACCTAGTTTCGAGAGATTCAACCTCTGACATCTCACTCTCGGCCTGTCATCTTTACTGCAACCGGGAGATCGTAAAGCGGAATGGACCATAAATCGCAACGGAATTACGTCAATGCGGGTAGTTCCTCTCACAGCAGCAACAAGCAGTCACCAACGAGAGGACATCTCGAAGAACGCCTACTTGAAAATGCAGCAGAGGTGCAGAGAGGGCCTATCGGAGAACTTGCCAGTCGAGTCTTTATAAACCGGAGAAGCATCACACTAGCTGGTCGGGATGCTCGAGTGGAGTGAAATGGTTCACACAGAATATACTATCTCCAGGTATCAAATTGGAATTCCCACAGCGTACACGGTCTTCAACCTCAATAGAGTGGACAGTATCTATTAAAAATTCGCATCTCGATGGAGTGGAGCGTATTCAAGAGAGATTCTCGCAAGAGTCTTTGACACGCCTGACACTTGAGAGAGAGCAGTCTTTCACGGCGCAAATTGGAGTTCGCCGTGCGATCGAAGTCGATATTGGAGATATCCATTACTTCATGTTAGTTTGAAAGAAAGCTGCCACATAGAACACAAGAAGGATGGGAAGACCCCATCAAGCCATACAATGAAGCGACAAAAGAGGGAGAATGGGGCTAGGCTCCAATATCATAGATAGGAAGAATCTGCCGCACTGTACCAAAGATATACAAGGGAGAGACAAAAGAGGTAGAATGGGGCTAGGCTCCAATATCATAGATAGGAGGAACCTGCCCCATTACACCAAAGATATCCGAGTTATGCAAGTCGTAAGGTCTAGAAACTAAGGGAACATCCAAAGAAGCATCATCAACCAAGGCTCTCCCTAGAGCAATGGACACAAATTATCTAATATATGCTAAAGTATGAGAGTGAGAGTGATACCCCTAGTATCTAATATAATAAGTTCTAGTGCATTCCTAGACAAATGTGTTGAATGCTATGTTCATTGGGCCATATAATTCCAAGGCTAGAGAAACAAAGAGATGATCTAATTATATATCAATATACTTGGAGACTTGGTGTGCGGTTGCTTTGCTCACCGCCCATCTAGGAGGATGAATAATTATTCCCTTCAAAACTGCATCGAACATAAAGTTTGTAACCATGACATCCGCCACTGTCCCCTGATCATCTTGGATCAGGAGATGATCAGGTATAAATCTACTCCGGATCATCTTGGATCAGGAGATGATCAGGTATAAATCTACTCCGGGGTGTGTCTCGCTTGCAAAGAATACTTCATGTTAGTTGATATGTAATACTTTAGGACTCAAGTTGAGGTGTGTCTCGCTTGCAAAGAATACTTCATGTTAGTTGATATGTAATACTTTAGGACTCAAGTTGAGAGTTCCCACCGCATCCGGTGTAGAGAGTATTACCTGTACCGCTGCTTGCCTCTGCACATTTTTCCTAAGCGCGCTAGATAATATGAAAGTTGTAGATCCTTTGATTCCTTCCACACAAGACTCCCGCGGTCTTCCTTGGTTAAGGATTTCACCTGCCTTTGACCGTAATCGACCCCAACAAGATCAGAGGATGATGATGGGTTGAAATTTTCTGTTGAAGGGGACAAGACCACCTGAACTTTCATGCACTTTCTAGTTGGCTTTCAGGATCTCGATCACTAAATATTGATCTCTTAATCTCTCTACAGATGTCAAAATATCGAATTTGTACATGTCACGATGGAATTGTAACTCCACGACCAACTGACGTTATTATCCAGCCTAATAGCCATGCCAAAAAGCGTGGTAACGCTCCGTAGGTCGCTACCATAGTCCAATCGAACACCTTTCCTCTTGGCAAGTACTCTAGGTGCTTGATGTGAGCTGGCTACAGAAAAATATGCGGGGACATGGTTTACAGATCAACGCACAAACGTTCTCAAGAAATGTCACCGTTACTTACTATATTACTTGGTATTGCAGGTGGTATACAAATTTTGAAACACCTGAGCAAAGTAGAGGCAGTACCGAGTGATAGTACCGGATGCACCTTCCTGCTGGTAGGCACCACGCTATGACGAGCGTTTTCCTGAATATACTGGATGACTATGAACATCAAGATCTTGAGTCATGAGTGAAATCCGACAGTAATGAGGGTTTGTATTGTGTAGGGTTTTGACAATCTGAAGTCACAATCTGTTGCTCCTCCACAATGGACTACGCGAAGTTTATGTCTGGACGACAAGTGAGAGATCAAGAAACTGTTGCTCAGGCTATATAAAAAGTTTTTTGGGCTTGGCATAAGTTTCACGGACTTGCTGTGTTCTGTTATCGATTCCGTTGTTTGGATATGCATGAATCGTCTCGTGACCTGTATATTGAAGGTATGCAAGAAAATTTTGGACGACTTCCAAAAGTTGTCGGAATGGATATCATGGAGATAGTCTTGTGAGCCCAGGTACTGACTCTTGATACCACCAGCCTGAACACGTGGTTATAGCAGGGGTTGATACTTATACTCACATCTCAACTATGGCAAACTATCGTTTCAAGAATTAAGTTTCTACCCATTCTCTGACATCTGTGAGAGATAACGGATGTTTTGTTAGCCATTTTTGTTGCGGTGTAAGTTTCGGGACTAGTATGCAAAATCTTTGCATCTTAGTGATTTTGGTATGAAAGTTGAAAGCACACTACCTCTTGTGATTCTTTCGACGAGTTTGACTTTGTGAAAACTCGTGACTTATGTCGACTGGCCCACGAACTTCCCTTTTTCCGCCTGTATGTAGTAAGCTTGCTGTCCTGAGTTTCGAGGGGACGTGAGATCTCACAAGTGTAGGACATATTGCTGTATTGCGACAGGCAAATGCAAACTCGCTTCCAATAGATGGGCCAGTGTAACCAGGCCCGGAAGGTACCGCTGATGGTGTAAAAGTAGCGCAGTACTGTGGAAAGGAAATGACATCGAAGGCTGGAGTACGATGCCTCGTGTTTAGAGGGAAGAAGCGGATGGACGTGATTGTATTGACATAGCTTTTCTTTATCTAAAGTTTCAGACTCGTCTAAGTCTTTTGCTTCAAATCAAATCAAAGTTTCAATCAAATCAAATCCCTTCAAATCGAAGCGCTTTGGATAGTCAAGGCCCGTGAAATCTCTTCTTTCAATTGTGATTAAATTCTCGAACTAACAATAGTGTGGTTTAGACATTTGTAGCACCGTAGCTAGGTTGCTCGGATGTTAGAATGGTAATGTTGATAGTCATAGGTATTTTGATAGTTACTCATTGACTACTTGTTATTAGAAAGATTTTATGTTAGGGCTATTGATCACATGGTGAAACACATCGTCAATTGCACCATTCGATGTGTTGTCAACCACTGCGCTAGGGCTAATTGAGACATTAGGGCTTGAGATCTAGGTCAAGCAAAGGGATATATCTTTGAAGTGTAACTCCAAAGAGCTCACTTCTTTGATGTTTAGCTTTCCAATTCTTGGCTATGGTAGATAGAGGCCACCGAGCATCACTTGGAATATCTTAGCTAGAGTGTGTATGGTTTGATTATAATCAGTGTACGATTGTAGATAAATTGTTGAGTGAAAGATCGAGTACAAATCTGATTTGCATCTGATTTGATTGAAAAATGAATTGATTACATCAAAGAAGTCAGAGTCAAAGGGAAATAGAGTGGATAAATTGAGGGTGTTGGTGGTATCACCAAACCTATCTGATCATTGGTACATTCAATCGTGGTTTTAGATTTCCTTAGGAGTGATCTTGTGTAGAAGCTCTATGCAAGTTGATGTAGATTTGGCAATATGGCAAATGGTGTATGGAAGCGGGGGCCAAATTTCTAAGAATTGAGTTAATTTAAGATAGTGTGTGTTCAATTTGAGCCCAAGAGGTAAATTGAGGGTCGGTTTGGTGCAAATTGAGTTCAAAGTGCAAAATTAAAGGTGGATTAGGGATTTGGAAATACACATTCTCTCAATTTGGCTTGAGTTGAGAGTAAGCAAAACATTTGGTGGTCAACCAATTGTAGAGGGGATGTGTTAGATTGATGGAGGTTGCACGAATTGCCCTGACTAGTGCTCAAGTTTATCAAAGTTGGGTGAAGCTAGAGAGGGGTTTGAATTGGCAAGAAGAATTGCCTCATTTGGGCATTAGAGACATCCAAGCATAAGGTTGTGGGCTAGAGAGGCTATGAAGGCCTAGAAATGCAAGTAAGCTTGCGTGCTAGCATGAGGCTAGCTAGTTTAGATGAGTTTTTTATCGCTATTTGGCAAAATATGGTCACCCTTCTAGATTGTGCACAATAGGGTTTTAACCCCAAATCTCTAGTTTTTAGATTAGCGCCCTAGTAAACTGGTCGACCTTCACTTGTTGTCCTAGTGATTGGTTGATTGATACCAATACACATGTAACTCTAGCTAGGAGAAGCAATTTGATCCCATCTTTGGTGATCATGGTAGCTTAGGAATAGGTAGACATTCCTATTATGTCAAATGCCAAATGGTGGTAGAGTTAGTCTAATATTGATTTATGAGATGGTGGGTTTTGTTTAGACTTCTTGTGATTAGATCCACTCTATTATTTGCTTCCTATTTTTGCACCATGTTTGTATGAGGTGCCTCGACTTTAGAGCATTGTTGTGCTCTTGATAGTGAGGTTGGTGTGATGACCAGTTAGACTACCTATGTTTCACTTTGGTGAGATAGGAAGTCATGATCTACAAATCATGAAAGTGCATGTTGTGATGGTAGGTTATAGGTTGCCCTTTCTCCTAGTTATCATAGTTAGAGCTACATTATTAAGTGGTATTTAGTTGGTGATGGCAATTGGTGGTGATCCTTGGTGGGATACTTGTGGGTACACAAAGTGACACTCGATATCAACATGTATCTCAAGTCCTAATGAGAGAGGAGATTGACTTTGATTTGGATGTTGATTTAGTTGAGAGTGCACTTGGTGTGTCTTCACCATTGTTGTGAGACATGGACAAGATTTATGAGGCCTCCAAAGACCCCAAGCACTACTCGGAGATAGTACGTACCATTGAGTTGGATGACTTCATCTAGGAGTTTGATAGTTGATATGATCTTAAGTTGATACGGAACCCGACTTTGTTCACACACTTCATGGCATGGAAAGGGTTGTTTCAACACCGATAGATGACTATCATGAGTTTAGGAGAGCTCACTTGGAGGAGATCAAGCTATAGAGACAATATTGGTCTCCAAATTACATCTCCATCACCTCAAGCTCAATTACTAGGAGTAGATTGGCAATACCCATGAGTTCTAACTCTAGTAGAGTTAGTGGATCTAGTGGAGGTGCACTAGTTAGAGATGGTACTACTACAAGTGGGGATACCATTACAAGGGGTAGTGCAATACCAAGGTTTAACCCCATGATAGAATATCTTCTAATGCTTGAGGTAGAACTACCAAGGGGTCCGGATTGACAAGTTGAGTAGCTTGTAGGAGTTCCAATGGGAAGTTGGAGAGAGCCTACACGAAGCATACAATAGCATGAGATGGTTGATCAGTTTCACTCAAAGAGTTCTATAGGCCTATGTAGTCTAGTTTTGGTATGGAATACTTGATAGGAAGTTGTGACATAGAGTACGTGATGTTATGTTGTTATATGCTACTTCACCTATCTTGGCAATGGTCTTTAGTTTGGCTGAGTGCATTGAGCTCAACATGGTGGAGAAGAGAGTGGTGACATCTTGTAATCTTCCAAGGATAGGAGACCTTAAGAGAAACACAAGAGAAGAAATACAAAACTTCACTCTCAATACTCCAATGCCTCAATGGAGCATCTTGACTTTATTACATAGCAAAGAGGATTTCCTTAAAGGAAACTCCACCCTTGGATCCGATACATGGATAGGTGATATGTCAATGATCCCTACTCTTAAATTAGTTGTATTCATGGGAGACATGTTGGTTCTGGTCCTATTTGGTTGGTCAAACAATCTTTGACTAGAGGGAATCTTTAGGGAATCTTCATATAGGAATTCAAAATTGCATGGGTGAGGTACTATTGGAAGGCTCTTGGTGAGACAGAAAAGGGGGGAGGGAAGGCCAATTTCTTTTTTCCTCTAAAATCTATGTGCATTTTTTAGGCCTAATTCATCCGTTTAGGCATCTGAAATTTGCTTTGAAGTTTTTACATTGCTTTCAATTTTTGCCTTTTAGTAGAAGTACTCTTTTGGTGACAACTCTATCTGAATCTACCTAGCCTATCATACATAACATCCTTCCATATGTTACCAAGCCAATTTTCACCTTTAGCTAATATGTCTAGCTATTGGCATTAACATCTAGGTTTGGTAGAAAGACTTCATCTACAACTGTTACTTCTTCTCGAGTGTAGCAAAGTGCACCCACACCATATTGGCTTTTGAGGATAGAGTAGACAACCTAGATCCTATGGAGCAAGTGGAGGGCCTAGTGTAACTAGACCCTTACCTTCATTTTTAGGTTAGCAACAACTAATGAGCGGTGGTATTACTTGTCGGACTTGTGGTAGATCTCACTACAAGAGAGAGTGCACTCTAGGCAATGGATATGATATCTCTAGTGGATCACAACTAGCATAGAGACAATGTGATCATTGCCACCAATTTGGTCATACTATTGACTGATGCTTTGACCTTCACTCGGAGTTACGGAGTGGTAGAGCTATTTTGGTAGGTGGTAGAGGAGCTCTAGGTCATGGAGGACAATGTGGTAGAGGATCCACACCCGATAGGAGTAGAGTACATGCATTTGCTTTTGATACAACTATGGCTACTTGGATTGAATATTTGGAGCAATGATTGGCTAGCATGGCCATAGCTCAAAGGAGCTCAAATGTGGGTGTTGAGGTTTCTACCTCTTATGTTGGTGATAAAGATACCTTGGACTTTATGTGTGGAGTAGCATGGAAGATGCATTTTCCATAATAACTAGGAGTGTAGTACATGCTCTAGAGCCTAGAGGAGCATCAATGGAGTTGGACACATAGAGAGGAGAGGTTGGTAGATAGCTCAGACCTTCCCTAGTCTTTCACATTCTTTGAGGCACTATAAACAACATCCATGGCTCTTACATGTCCTATTATAGGTGTGGTAGGTGGTGATGGAGTGTGTGATGCTAGCCAACCACTTGCTACTACATAGATTAAGTTTAGCAAAATGTTAGGCATTTCCCTTTGTTCTCAACCAATGACATGTTTACATTGGGATTTGATACAACTTAAGTGTTCTGCCACACTTTGTGAGAGTAGAAATGATGTACTTCCTACTTCTAGAGCAGAGGTGGTTGATAATGGAGCTGACTTGGTTGGGAAGCATGGGATCTGCTCAACGACCAATAGTTTATGGTAGGCAACAACAATTAGGTTGGAAGAGTTACCTTCCTTTCAGAGAGCTCAATTCACACCTAGAGTTGTCATGTTGGATAACCAAAGGAGAATTTTCCATTTGGTGAGACCATCAAGGAAGGTCTACACACCGTAGAGGGCCTTATTAGACTCTAGTGCATAACCCTTTATGTTGGAGAAGGTTGTAGTTGTTGGTCTGGAGCTATGGAAGACCAATGTAGTGAGATGTTTGTCTATTTTAGATCCAAACATCTCTAGGGGTGGTTCTACACAGTATATCACATGTGGAGAGCTCATTGTCCAAATTCAGCCCAATCATCCCACTTGTAAAAGACCAAGACCGCGGAGAGAAATAGGAGAATGGAAACTCACATTGGGACATTTGAATGAGAGAAAACTCCGAATGCCTAGCATGAGCTTTGGCTTTGGTATTTATAGGTAGCATACAAGGCCCTTGAGAAGCTTCTCAAGAAGCTTCCTCAAGCCACTTTCTTAGAGTGCAAGCCAAGTTAACTAGGAAGCTTCTCAAGAAGCTTCCTTCTAGAGCCGCCTACTTGACATGCAAGCTAAGCTAGTTGGAAGCTTCTAGAAGCTTCTTACTTGTGGTGCAAGCTAAGCTAGCCGGGAAGCTTCCCAAGAAACTTCCTAGATACTTTCAGAATATTCTAGGCTAATTTTTCTTATGTGCTACTTTGTAAGTCCGACTAACTTTGTTGCTAAACTCCATATTGTTACATGTTCTCCCGCTGCTAGTTGGTGACGTCCTTGTTGCCGGTGAAGCTTTGAATTCTTGGATGGCCGTCTATGCATTCTAGAGGTGAGAAAGAGGTTCCCATGTGGCATCATGAAGGGGATACCCTTTCCAAAGGACCTTGTACTCCGTATGTTGGCGACGACCTTGTTGAATATGGTGATGTGCAAGGATACGATCAACTTCGTACTCCTCATGATCATTGATAAGGACATGAAGAGGGGGAAGTTGGACTCAAGAGGAAAAGGAAGAGGAGTTAGGAACAAAGGGTTTCAACTTGGAAATATGAAAGACAAGATAGATACGCATATGACAAGGCAAGGCAAGTTGATAAGCAACATGAGAGACAATTTGGGTGATATTAAAGGGTCCTATCCAATTAGGGCCAAGTTTATGAACTTGGGTATCAAGTGGGAGAGGGAGGTTACTAGAGGATAGCAAGACTTTATCACCGACTTCAAAGGTGAGATCACAAGATGGTGGTCCGCATATTGTTTTTAGCAATTTTGAGTAACAAGCAGGTGAGACTTGGCTTGTTGTAGAGAGTGGGATATAGAGGTCAAGAATGTGGAAGTATGAGGAACTTGAGATGGAGGGGAAGCAAGACAAGAATCTAGAACAAGTGGATCTTGGCCAAAATTGAGAAAGAAAGGAGAAAATCTGGTGCTTGCCTATTTGGAATTGTTGTAGGCAAATTTTGCAGCTACAAGACATTCATCCCAATTGGTATGGTGGACATTGACAAAGGCACGCAACATATCCTCCAATGTATGATTTGCATGTTTGGTTTGTCCATCAGTTTGAGGGTGATAGGCCGTGGATAAAGCAAGCTTGGTGCCAAGTATTTGGAATAGTGCTTGCCAAAACTTCCCAATAAATCAAGGATCACGGTTGGAGATGAGTACACATGGCATCCCATGATGCTTGAAGACATTGTCGAAGTAGATTTGCGCTAAGGTTGGAGCATCCACGATATCACAAGTTGGTGCCAAGTGGATTTGCCTATGAAGCTTATCCACAAACACCACAATTATAGTTTGTCCTTATTTTATCTTTGGCAAAGATGTGATGAGATCCAAGCTCACATGCTCCCAGCAAGTGGATGGAATGGCAAGTGGTCGAAGGAGTCCACTCGGCTTTGGGTTGCTAGACTTGTTATGTTGGCAGCTCTCACACGATCGGACAAATTCTTGAACATCTCATTTCATGTTGGGGCACCACCATTGACATTGGAGGGTACCCAAGGTCTTGTCCACATCCATGTGACCAGCAATGGGTAAATCATGGGTTTCTTGAAGGCGCACAAGTTGAAGATCACCTTTAGCTAAAACATAGATCCGGTCCTCATGGAATAGAAGGCCCTCCTTGATGGAGAAGGTGTTGTACTCCTTATCCCATGCCGTAAGGCGACCATGTACCATTTGCAAGAAGGGATCTTGGTGTAGAGCTGACTGAAACTTGTTTTGGACCTTGGAGTCAATTGACACCATTGAAATTGCCATTGTGTTGAGAGGAAAAGACTTCAAATCACATCATCGTGATAAAGCATCAGGGATGACATGGAACCAATCTGGTTTGTACTCAAGTTTGATGTCATATAGTTGGAGTTGTTCCTCCCATCAATGATGTTGACTCTTCATGTATTCCAAGTGTAAGGTTTACAACAATGGTTTGTGATCAGTTTGCATGATCACTTGTTTCTCCAAGAGGTAATGCCTCCATACCTAGGTAGCGTATACCATTGCAAGTTGTTCTTGATCTCAAGTTGAGTAGTTTTGTTCAGCCGTATTGAGTCGGCAAGACACAAAGGCAATGGGATGGAGTCCATCTGGGAATTCTTGTTGCAGCACGGCTCCAATTGCAAAGTTAGAAGTATCAAAATCAACCACACAAGGTAGTTGAGGATCATATGGTTGAAGAATGGGTCTTGAAGACACCATATGCTTTAACTTCTGGAATGCTTCTTCATGCTTGGTGGTCCACTGGAAACTTGAGTTCTTTCCCAAGAGGTCAGTCAATGATGCAGCCACATGCGCATAATAATGGATGAACCGTCGGTAAAAGCTGGCCAATCCATTGAATGCCCGTACTTCTGTAGCATCCTTTGGGGTAGGCCAATCAATAATGGCCTTGATTTTCTCTTCTTCTATCTTGATCCCCTTAGATGAGATCTTATGACCCAAGAAGGTAACCTCCTTTTGCCAAAAGGCACACTTCAACTTCTTGCAATAAAATTTCCATTGTTGTAGTTGTCTTAAGACTTCTCACACATGATTCACATGTTCTACCTCTGTCTTAGTATAAATTAAGATACTATCTAAGAACACCACCACGGACCAATCCAATAGTCCATCCAACACTTGATGCATTTGATCCATGAAGACTACTAGAGCATAAGTGAGTTCGAAAGGTAGAACTCTCCACTCAAAATGCCCATACCTTGTATGAAAGGTAATCTTTTGCACATCCTCTCTATCAATAGGAATTTGCCAATAGTCGCTATGAAGATCCAACTTGGAAATGTAATGTGCTCCACTTAGTTGATCAAGCAAGTCATCAATCTGAAGCAAGGGATATGCATTCTTCACGGTTTGCTTATTGAGCCCACAATAATCAATACAAAAACAAAGTCCTCCATCCTTCTTTAGAACAAATAGTACCGGTGCTCTCCAAGAAGTGGTATTGTGTTGTATGAAGTCCTTCTCCAACAACTTTGTAAGTGTTGTTTGCAACTCCTCCAATTCCTTTGGTTAGAGCCAATAGATCGGTCTACTCACTAGAGTACTCCCTGGCAATAACTTGATCTTGAAGGGCATACCTCAATTGGAGGGTAATTCCTTTGGCAGATCATCCGAAAACACATCTGCAAACTCCTTAACTATCCGATCAACCATTGCTTGATGAGGCTCTTGGCCCTCCTCCAATTTTTCTTGTAGATTCGGCTTGATCCACACCATGAATATAGACTTATCTTCCTCCAAAGCTTACTCTATGGCTGCTTTACTAACTTCCCTTCCAGGGACTCATCTCTCTTCCAAGCTTGCTCCATGGTTGCCTTCTTGGCTAACCTCTCATCTTGGGACTCCACTCTTGTCAAGTTTTGCTCTATGGCTACCTTCTTGACAAACTTCCCATCTTGGGACTGACTATTCTTAGATGTCTTACTCAGAGGTGCCAGACAACCTAATCGGAAATTCCTACCTTGGTGTTGTACTTGAATTTGGCGTCGGGTCCAATCAAATTGAACCTTATGACGTTCAAGCCAAAGTAGACCCAAAATGATATCATAGTGTAGAGGTGCCACTACAAACCTCATACACTCCAAATACTCCTTCCCAATCTTGAAGGTAATAGGATGCGAGGTGCAGAATGCATAACCCTTTCTACCATCCACCATCATCAAACTATTTCCAATCATTGGCTTGATAGGAATATACAATTCCTTTGCTACTTGCATAGACATGCAATTCTTTGAACTTCTAAAATCAACCAAAATCCTACAACCCCGATTAGATATTGTACCTTGCAAGTGAAGCAAACTTGCATAGGTTGAGCCTTTAATCTCATTAGACATAATCAAGCTCCTGGTAGGCGGCTCAAAATCTCCTACTAGGATTCTTTGTTTCCCTGATCATTTGGTTCCACAAACTCTATCTGGGTAACTTGTCAAGGTCACCCATTCCTAAGTGGACATTCAGCAATGTGATGTCCAACTTGGTGACAGTAAAAACAACCTCCATTTTGTCGCAATCTTTCTCTATCCGGTGCACCAAGTGGCTTTTGTTGGATAGCATCAATCTCCATTGGTGTTGGTTCTTCCACCTGTGCATATTGTACTGGTAAGCTTAGTGTAAGTCGAGGTCAAGACCAAGTTGCAACCAAGGAATCAAAGTGCTTAGTCAATTGCATGGCTTCTTCTACATTTTGTGGTTCTTGCATGGTCACTTCTAATTTGGTTTGTGACTTCAATTCCCACAAAATTTGATCCAGAACTTCTCCTTCTAGTATATTTAGAATTTGCATGATGATGTTCTGAAATTGTGTGATGTAGCCTCTTATTGAGCCAATCTGCTTCAACTCCACCAATTTATCTTGTGCGGCTCAGTGGCATTTATAGTTTGAAATCGACCAAGTATTGCATCCTTGTAATAGTACGGAGTTTAGCGACATAATTAGTAAGGCTAACAAAGTCAAGAATAAGCCGGATTAGCCTAGAATATTCCAAAAGCATCTAGGAAGCTTCTTGGGAAGCTTCCCAACTAGTTAACTTGCACTTCTAGAAGGAAGCTTCTAGAAGTTTCTAACTAGCTTAGCTTGCACGCCAAGTAGGTGGCTTCTAGAAGGAAGTTGCTTGAGAAGCTTCCTAGTTAACTTGGCTTGCACTCTAAAAAAGTAGCTCAAGGAAGCTTCTTGAGAAGCTTTTCAAGGGCCTTGTATGCTATCTATAAATATAAAAGCCAAAGCTCATGCTAGGCATTTGGAGTTTTCCCTCATTCAAGTGTCCCAATGTGAGTTTCCATTCTCTTATTTCTCTCCTTGGATTCGGTCTTTTACATTGGTATCAAAGTAGGAATGGGATGGATGGAATTTATGGACCACCAAATCCACTTTCACCAAACCATTGGGATTTTTGTGTCCAAATACTACCCAAGCATCATTTCACACAATTCATCACCTCGCACTTTGGACAAGATTTTCTACATATGATCACCATATCTGAGGAACCCTTGGTGCTTCCGGTTGTAACTTATGGAGAAAGGTGGATGTGTTGTTTCTATGTGTTAATAAATTAGATAGATTGGGAGTGGTGCGATAGAGTAGCAACCATGGCGGCAATACCCGATGTTATCCTTGCTATGTAGCAACAGATCAAGCACCTAACTCAATTGTTGGATGAACGAGATCTTTAACAACAAGAGTAGGTAGAGAGAGTACCAATTCAAGAAGGAGAAGATTGGATCAAATTCCCTAAACCCAAGGTATTTGAAGGTAAGAATCTTCCGGGTGTAGTGGAGAATTTTTTGTTTGATTGTGAACGTTATTTTGAAGCTACCAGTCTACAAGATGAGCAAAAATAGATTCTCTTGGCTTCTAGTCAATTGGATGGAGTAGCAAAGCTATGGTGGAGATTCCAAGTGGAGCAAGTTGAACGACAAATTGTTGCACCAATCTTGACATGGGCAAAATTCAAGAGTGCAATAATTAGTTGGTTCCAAGCTATAAATGCCACACAAGCTACACGGGATAAGTTGGCAAAGTTGAAACAAATTGGCTCTATAAGAAGCTACATCATGCAGTTCCAAAACACCATCATGCAAATTTCAAATATACTGGAAGGTGAAGCTCTGGATTGATTTGTGAGAGGCTTGAAGGCAAGAACCAAATTAGAGGTAACCATGCAAGAGCCATAACACTTGGAGGAAGCCATGCGGTTGGCCAAATGTTTTGATTCATTAGTGGCAACAACTTGGTCTCGGTCTCAACCTCCACAGAGCATACCAATACACTACACACAAGTGGAGAAGCCAACACCAATGGAGATAGATGCCATTCAACAAAGACCACTTAGCACGGTAGATAGAGAGAAACTATGACAAAATAGTGGTTGTTTTTATTGTTGCCAATTGGGGCATCGCATTGTTGAATGTCCACTTAGGAATGGGCAACCTTGACAAGTTGCCTAGGTGGAGGTTGTGGAACCAAATGATCAAGGAAACAAAGAATCCCAGGAGGAGATTTTGAGCCACCTATTGGGAGGTTGATTAGTTCCAATGGGATTGAAGGCTCGACCTACGCAAGTTTGCTTCACTTGCAAGGTACAATATCTAATCAGGGTTGTAGGATTTTGGTTGATTTTGGAAGTTCAGAGAATTGCATGTCTATGCAAGTAGCAAAGGAATTGGGTATTCCTATCAAGCCAATGATTGAAAGTAGTTTGATGATGGCGGATGGTAGAAAGTGTTTTGCATTTTGCACCTTGCATCCTGTTACCTTCAAGATTGGGAAGGAGCATTTAGAGTGTATGAGGTTTGTAGTGGCACCTCTACACTATGATATCATTTTGGGTCTACCTTGGCTTGAATGTCATAAGGTTCAATTTGATTGGACCCAACGCCAAATTCAAGTATAATACCAAGGTAGGAATTTCCAATTAGGTTGTCTGGCACCTCTGAGTAAGACAACTAAGAATAGTCAGTCCCAAGATGGGAAGTTTGTCAAGAAGGTAGCCATAGAGCAAACCTAGAAGGGAGATGAGTCTCAAGATGAGAAGTTAGCCAAGAAGGCAACCAGGGAGCAAGTTTGGAAGAGAGATGAATCCCTAGAAGGGAAGTTTGTTAGTAAAGCCATAGAGCAAGCTTTGGAGGAAGATAAGTCTATATTCATGGTGTGGATCTAGCCGAATTTACAAGAACAATCTACGGAGGGCCAAGAGCCTCATCAAGCAATGGTTGATCGGATAGTTAAGGAGTTTGCGGACGTGTTTCTAGATGATCTGCCAAAGGGATTACCCTCTAATCGAGGTATGCCCTTCAAGATCAAGTTATTACCAGGGAGTACTACTGTGAGTAAACCGATCTATTGGCTTTGACCAAAGGAGTTAGAGGAGTTGCAAAAAACACTTACAGAGTTGTTGGAGAAGGATTTCATTTAACATAGTACCTCTTCTTGGGGAGCACCGGTACTATTTGTTCCAAAGAAGGATGGAGGACTTCATTTTGTACTGATTATTGTGAGCTCAATAAACAAACCGTGAGGAATGCATATCCCTTGCCTCGGATCGATGACTTGCTTGATCAACTAAGTGGAACACACTACTTTTCCAAGTTGGATCTTCATAGCGGCTATTGGCAAATTCCTATTGATAGAGAAGATGTGCAAAAGACTGCCTTTTGTATAAGGTATGGGTATTTTGAGTAGAGAGTTCTACCTTTCAGACTCACTAATGCTCCAGCAGTCTTCATGGATCAAATGCATCGGGTGTTGGATGGACTATTGGATTGGTCCGTGGTGGTGTTCTTGGATAATATCTTAATCTATAGCAAGATAGAGGTAGAACACGTGAATCATGTGCAAGAAGTCCTAAGGTGACTATGATGATGGAAATTTTACTACAAGAAGTCAAAGTGTGCCTTTTGGCAGAAGGAGATTACCTTCTTGGGGCATAAGATCTCATATGAGGAGATCAAGATGGAAGAAGAGAAGATCAAGGCCATTACTGATTGGCTTACTCCAAAGGATGCTACAGAAGTATGAGCATTCAATGAATTGGCCAGCTTTTACCGACGGTTCATCCACTATTATGCTCATGTGGCTGCACCATTGACTGACATCTTAGGAAAGAACTTGAGCTTTCAGTGGACCACCAAGCATGAAGAAGCATTCTTGAAGTTAAAGCATATGGTGTCTTCAAGACCCATTTTTCAACCATATGATCCTCAACTACCTTGTGTGGTTGATTTTGATGCTTCTAACTTTGCAATTGGAGCTATGTTGCAATAGGAATTCCCAGATGGACTACATCTCATTGCCTTTGTGTCTCGCCAACTAAATACAACTGAAAGAAATTACTTTGCTTGAGATGGGGAACAACTTGTAATTGTATATGCCACCAAGGTATGGAGGCATTATCTCTTGGGGAAACAAATGATCATTCAAACTGATCACAAGCCATTGTTGTAGACCTTACACTTGGAACACATGAAGAGTTGACATCATCGATGGGAAGAGCAACTCCAATTGTTTGACATCAAACTTGAGTACAAACCAGGTTGGTTCCACGTCATCCCTGATGCTCTATCACAAAGACCTGATTTGAAGGCTCTTCCTCTCATCACAGTGGCAATTATGATGGTGTCAATTGACCCTAAGGTCCATAACAAGTTTCGATTAGCTCTACAACAAGGATCCTTCTTCCAAATGGTACATGGTCGTGTGACAGCATACGACAAGGAGTACAACACCTTCTCCTTCAAGGAAGACCTTCTATTCCATGCAAATCAGATTTATGTTCTAGCCAAAGGTGATCTTTGACTTGTGCGCCTTCAAGAAGCCCATGATTTACCAATATCTGGTCACATAGGAGTGGACAAGACCTTGGGCACCCTCCAATGCCAATGGTGGTGGCCTAACATGACACAAGATGTTTGGGACTTTGTCCAATTGTGTGAGAGTTTTCAACATAACAAGGCCAGTAACCAAAAGCCGAGTGGACTCCTTCAACCACTTCCCATTCCAACTACTCATTGGGAACATGTGAGCTTAGATCTCATCACCTCTTTATCCAAGACACAACAAGTTCACATGACAATTGTGGTGTTTGTGGATAAGCTTAGTAAGAAAATCCATTTGGCACCAATGGTTGATATTGTGGATGCTCCAACCTTGGTGCAACTCTACTTCAATAATGTCTTCAAACATCATGGGATGCCACGTGTACTCATCTTTGACCGGGATCCTCGCTTCACCAAAAGGTTTTGGCAAGCACTCTTCCAACTACTTGGCACCAAGCTTGCTTTTTCCATAGCCTATCATCCTCAAACTGATGGACAAACTAAATGTGCAAATTGCACCTTGGAAGATATGCTTTGTGCCTTCGTCAACATTCACCATACCAATTAGGATCAATGTCTTGCAGCTGCAAAGTTTGCATACAATAATTCTAAACATACAAGCATCGGATTCTCTCCTTTCTTTCTCAATTTTGGCCAAGATCCGCTTGTCCTAGATTCTCTTCTTGCTCCTCCTCCATATCAAGTCCCCCATACTTCAACCTTCTTGACCACCATCTCCGAATCTCTCCAACAAGCCAAATCTCACCTCCTTGTTGCTTAGAATCGTCAAAAAGATATGCGGACCATCATTGTCATGATCTCACCTTTGAAGTTGATGATAAAGTTATGTTATCCTCTAGTAATCTAACCCTCCCACTTGATACCTAAATTCATAAACTTGCCCCTAATTGGATAGGACCTTTTGATGTCACCCAAATTGTCTCTCATTATCGACTTACCTAGCCTTGTCATATGCGCATCCATCATGTGTTTCAGGTTTCCAAGTTGAAACCCTTTGTTCCTAACTCCTCTTCTTTCTCCTCTTGAGTCCAAACTCCTCCTCCCCCTATCCCTATCAATGATCATGAGGAGTATGAAGTTGATTGTATCTTTGCACGTTGCTACATCCAAAAAGGACGCCGCCACCATACGGAGTACAAGGTCCTTTGGAAAGGGTACCCCCTTCATGATACCACATGGGAACCTCTTTCTCACCTCCAAAATGCACAAATGGCCATCCAGGAGTTTGAAGCTTCAATGGCAACGAGGACGTTACCAATTAGCGGTGGGAGAAAATGTAATAATATGCAGTTTAGCGACATAGTTAGTAAGGCTAACAAAGTCAAGAATAAGCCAAATTAGATTAGAATATTCCAAGAGCATCTAGGAAGCTTCTTGGGAAGATTCCCAACTAGTTAACTTGCGCTCCAAGTAGGTAGCTTCTAGAAGGAAGCTTCTAGAAGCTTCTAACTATTTTAGCTTGCATGCCAAGTAGGCAGCTTCTAGAAAGAAGCTTCTTGAGAAGCTTCCTAGTTAACTTGGCTTGCACTCTAAGAAAGTGGCTCAAGGAAGCTTCTTGAGAAGCTTCTCAAGGGCCTTGTATGCTACCTATATATACCAAAGCCGAAACTCATGCTAGGCATTTGGAGTTTTCCCTCATTCAAGTTTCCCAATGTGAGTTTCCATTCTCATATTTCTCTCCTTGGATTTGGTCTTTTATAATCCTTGAATTCTGTCCATGTCAAGATTGGTGCAACAATCTGTGATTCAACTTGCTCCACTCAGAATTGCCACCAAATTTTTGCCATATCATCCAATTGGCTAGAAGCCAAGAGAATCTGTTTCCGTTCATCTTGAAGATTAGTGGCTTTGAAGTAATGTTTGCAGTCAAACACAAAATTCTCCACTATTCCCAAAAGATTCTTACCTTCAAACACCTTAGGTGTTGGAAATCAAATATGATCTTCTCCATCTTGGACTGGTGCTCTCTCTAAATGTTCTTGTTGTTGTTGGTCTTATTCATCCAACAATCGAGTAAGGTGCTCAATTTGTTGTTGCATCGCAAGGATAACATTTGGTATTGCCACCATAGCTACAACTTTATCCTACTACTCCTAATTTATCTCATGATTAACACAAAGATACAACACCTCCACCTTTCTCCATAAGTGACAACCGGAAGTATCAAGGGTTCCTTGGACACGGTGATCATATGTAGAAAATCTTGCCCAAAGCGTGAGGTGATGAATTGTGTGAAGCGGTGCTTGGGTAATATTTGGACATGAAAATCCCAATGGTTGGCGGAAGTGGATTTGGTGGTCCATAAATTCTATCCATCCCATTCCTGCTCTGATACCAATGTAAAAGACCAAGACCGCGGGGAGAAAATGGAAACTCACATTGGAACACTTGAATGAGGGAAAACTCTGAATGCCTAGCATGAGCTTTGGCTTTGGTATTTATAGGTAGAATACAAGGCCCTTGAGAAGCTTCTCAAGAAGCTTCCTTCTAGAAGCCGCCTACTTGATGTGCAAGCTAAACTAGTTGGAAGCTTTTAGAAGCTTCCTTCTAGAAGCTACTTACTTGCCGTGCAAGCTAAGCTAGCCGGGAAGCTTCCCAAGAAGCTTCCTAGATACTTCCAAAATATTCTAGGCTAATTTGTCTTATGTGCTACTTTGTAAGTCCGACTAACTTTGTTGCTAAACTCAATATTGTTACACCACTAATAGTTCTATTGTAAGAGACCAATGAGAGAAATAGGAGAATGGAAGATCACAATGGGTGTAATATTCCAATGATAGAGAAACACATTAGAGAAAACACAAATTCTAAACTCAAACTCCGATGCCCAAAGAGAGCACCTTCTCTTTATTATATAGTCAAAGAGGATCTCTTCCAAGGAAGCTCCACCATAGGATTAGGTACATGGATAGGTGACCTATCAGCAAGCTCCACCCTTAGATTACTTGCTTGGATGGGTGGCATGTTGGTCTTGGTCCCATCTGGTTGGTCAAATAGACTTTGATCAAATGGAATCTTTTAGGGAATTTTCTTGTAAGAATCTCAGAATCACATGGATGAGGTATTGTTAGAAAGCTCTCGGTGAGAAAAACTAGGAGAAGGAAGGCTAGCCTTTCCTTTGTTAGGGGAGGGAGGAATCTACACATTTTTGAGGCCTAATTCATTTGTTTAGGTTTCTAAAATTGCCTTGTAAGTTTTCAGGCCTATTTTGGCTTCTACCCTATTAGTATAAGTGCTCTTTTGGTGATACTTCTATCTGATCTACTTTCTCCATCTTGTGTAACATCCTTCCAAATGTCATTATCCCAAGTTTCACCTCTAGATCATATGTCTAGCTATTGATTTTAAAGTTTCCAAGCATGTTTTGGTTTCTAGCCTATTAGTAGAAGTACTATGTCTTATCTACTTATTCCATCATGTATAACATCCTTCTAGATGTTACCAAACCAAATTTTATCTCTAGATCATCTATCTAGCTATTGGTATTACATTGGGACATTTGAGTGTGAGAAATTCCAAATGCCTAACATGAGCTTCGGCTTTGGTATTTATAAGGAGCATGCAAAGCTCTTGAGAAGCTTCTCAAGAAGCTTCCTTGAGCTACTTTCTTAGAGTGCAAGCCAAGTTAACCGGGATGTTTCTCATGAAGTTTCTTTCTAGAAGTTGCCTACCAGGCGTACAAGCTAAGCTAGTTGGAAGCTTTTAGAAGCTTCCTTCTAGAAGCTACTTACTTGGAGTGCAAGCTAAGCTAGCTAGGAAGTTTTCTAGATACTTCTAGAATATTCTAGGCTAATTTTGCCTATTTGCTACTTCATTAGCCCTAACTAACTTCATTGTTCAACTCCATATTGTTACATCTATGGTGAGAGCTCAGGCCATTGTGATAGCAACATAATCATATGATGTGCTAGTTGGTGGAGTAGTGTTATACCCCATGGGTTTCAATATTGACTATTGGGAGGAGATAGCCTCCTACAAACCAGGTTGGTAGTCAGGTGAAGTATGGGTATAGTGCCTACCAATATGCTTTAGTAGTGCCAATCTTAGCTCACTATAGTCAAGGACCATGGTATCAATTATAACTTTTAATGATTTTATTACTTGGCATAGTGGCTTATTGGAAAGGAACACCCATGTAGAGGATACTCTAGTACCAAAGGAGATCACTTGGATTTGGATTATGATTGGGATTGTTTCATCCACCTTGGATGTTCCATTGTGGAGTTCTAAGGAGGCATTGCAACAACATACGGATCAATTAGGTCAATAAGCTTGGAGTGGAGCCTTTGTACCATAGGAGACTAGTGTGAGGATGAGCTAGAATCTATTACCTTGTCACCTTTGGATACCACACTCATTGCTTAGCAATCTTAATTAGAGGCAGTATGTCTATTGGAGTTATTTGGTGGGATTAGCTCTAAGACTAGTTGTGGTATTATAGGTAATTATATGAGTACATAGGTACTTGTATGTGGAGAAAGATGAAACTACTAGGTGAGTCTCTCTACATCATGTGGCATTCTTGGCCTATCGGTATCCTAAGTTATTACTGATGTCAACCATCAAGGATTACCAAAAGAGCCTAGCAATAGACATTTCCTTGTTGGGAGCATAGGATTTGGATTTGGTATTCATTGGGTGATTTCTAAATGGTCATATCAAGGATATAACCATGTTGGTTAAAGTCAAGGTCTTGAGGATCCTTGTTCTAGTGTGTTTTGGAAGATATTACATATACTACAATATCTCCAAGTTCATCAATATGTTTCTCTAGCGTACATTTTGGAGAACATCCCTTTGATAGGTGATTCTCATACCTAAGTAGTAGCAAGTACAAATTAGGTCCATTCTTGGATGGGATGGACCTAACATGTTGTTAGATGCAACCAAAGTGAGATCATGGCCCCATTGGCTTCATCTTTGGTGGATGAACTTCTTACATACAAAGGTTTTATAGTGTACTTATGATATGATTCAAGGAGTAGACCACCTTATTGTTGATGACATTTTGGATGTTGGGCATCAATCTCAAATGATGGTAGTGGCTAATAGGTCACTTATGGTAGTGGTGAACCTTGTGAGACAGTCCATAGCCACTTTATATACATTATTGAGTTTCCCAAGCTCCCATGCTTTTTGAGAGGGATGTCTTGGACTTATTTGGGACTCACAATTGTAGTAGTTGATGGAGTCCAATGCCATGAGAGGGAGCATGCAATGGGTTTTCTTACCAATGTTACCATTGTTACAATAGTGTAAGAGGTATCCAAGCATCAGGTGTTATGCTAGGCTATGGACCAGAATTGTTTGACTTGGATTGTGAGCCTTGGCTTGGCAAAGTAGCATAGGATGCACTTGATAGGCATCACCACTTGGATATGTATAAGCTTTGTGCATATCAAGACAATTCAAGCACATGTTAAGCGTGATGGAACAAGTGGACAAGCTATTCTTGGGATACAACTAGTGGCTACTAGGGAGAATGGTCTACTTGAATTCGATCCAAGTAAGCTTCTTGGGTTACACCCTTGGTCTACTTGAGATGCAGCTAGAGGACATATAGAGCTTGGAGCCAGATCAGAGGGAGTTTCCACATTAAAGTTGGTAAAATTTATTGATTTAAGGCATGACATTACTACTTCCAAGGGCCCAATATAGTAGCCAATCAGTTTTTCTTCCACTCCTACATCAGTTACATAGGATACTTAAGAGCTTTACATTGGACCCAAGCTTATAAGAGAGGAAAGACAACAAATTGGGAGATTCTTGAATCCTTCATACTAAAGTATGAAGGATTTGAGTGCTTTGAAAGGACATGGCATTTAGATTGAGCTTACTAATGATACATCCATTTTTTGACATCCTTATAAATATAGTGATATGGAGAGAGCATTGATTTGAAGCTAGAATAAAGACCTTTTTTATGTTGGTTTGGTAGAGATTTCCTATAGAAAGTATGCTTTAGCCACAATGATGCCAACCAAGAAGGACATGCATGGAAACTACATAGATAGGCAAATATGTGGAGATTACCATCCTATCAACTAATAGATTAGGGCTGACCGGTATGCCATGCCTATATCAAAGGAGATCTTTGTTGCAATTGGGCATGCAAATGTCTTCAATACTTTGGATCTTTGAGCATAATATCATCCATTGTTGATTGTGAAGGAAGATAAGTCTAAGAGAAAATTTTGGGTAATTGATCCTCATGGCAAAGATATATTATATCAATGGAGCTTCTTACAATTTGGGTTAAGAATGCTCCTATCAAGTTCTATAGGGTCATGGAGAGTATCCTAGCAAGATTGGATTTGCTTGGTGCTATATTGATGACATTTTAGTATATAGCACTATCATGGAGGAGCATGAGAGACATTTATTGGAGGTGTTTGAGATGTTGAGATCTCATGGACTCAAATTACATCTTGGGAAGTGTAGATTCTTTGATGAGTAGGTTGAGTATATGGGTCACACTATCTACCTTGGAGGATTTGGTGTTCAATAGACCAAGGTGGAAACTATTGCATGTATTCCTTGGCTTACAAATGTGAGCAAAGTGCGAGCATTCCTTGCATTGGCAAACTTCTATAGCCAATATGTTACAAGATTTAGTGCCATGGCCCAGCCCTTGAAAAATTTGACCAAGTTTACACAAAAGTGGTGTTGGCAAGATGAGCTAGAGAGAGCTTTTATAGAGCTCAAGGAGAGCTTGATATTTGCCTATATTCTTAGGAGACTAATCAAAGGATGACCATTCCAAGTTCACACTAATTGGAGTATGTTGGGGCTTGGAGCAGTGCTTACCTAACATGATTATGAGGAGAAAGAGTTTGTGGTGGCCTATGCTAGTTGCTCCAAAAATTCAACAAAGGTGAAGTATAGTTCATATGAGAGAGAGTGCTTGGCAGTAATATGGGAAATAATACATTTTTGGTGTTACTTATTTGGTAACCCCTTCACTCTCATCATTGATCATCAATTGTTGAAGTGGTTGGAGTTTGATAAGCTTTCAGGGAAGTTTGCACAATGGGTTCTAATTCTATATGAGTATGATTTCATGGTTATTCACATACCTAGAGTGGTGAACCGTGATGCAGATGAGTTGAGTAGAAACCCATGTGAAGTATATTTTTTGGTTATGGTGGAGCACTTCTTTGAGTGGATTGAGTTGGTGGCACTTCTTGACAAGTCCTATGAAGGGATGGCTTACTTATTCTTGTATTTGGTTCTTAGTCATTTGGTGCACCAGTTGAGGTTTTGATTGATCAATGTATAGATTTCTTAAGAGGGTTTCAGGTTTTGTGTGACAATGCCTTGATTGATCATTGTATTACCTCCTAAGATCACCTTGACGCAAATGGCTTAGTAGAGAGTGGTTTAGATGGTGAAGAGAGGATTGTATAAGTATGGTTTGAAAAGAAGCCACCTAGGAGATTGGGACCTCTAGTTACCTTGGTTGGCCATGGGCTATCAATTTAGCTGGCAAGCCTCATTTCATCCTCCTCTCTTTACTTTCTATTCTATGGACAAGATCCAAATTAACATGCAACCATTCATCAAGATGAAACTATAGTTTTGGACTTGGATGATCCAAACATATGGGTGAGTGCATGTTCTCAATGTGCAAAGATCTTTTGGAAAGTGATATCTATGGCCTTTAAGAACTTAGCAATATCTCAACCTAAGGGTACTTTACCCTATGCTACTAGTCAAGGAGGAGGCTACAGACTCTTAATTTTTCAATTTCATCCAAGTGATTATGTATATCTATAACAAACTACACCGGTGATACTTGATATTACTATAGTCCGCACTGTCTTGAGAGTATACAAGGTTTTGCCTTTTAGAGTCCTCATGTTGGAAGGACATGATGGTGTTTTTTGGAAGGATCATCTACATAATTGTATGCCATGCCACCTCCCAAACATTGATGGCACTATGGACCCAAGCTTTGCACTTGTACATGTAGGCTTGAGGTGCATGTTATGTGGGTCTTTTAGTGGAGCTCCTTTTATGTTGGTGAATGATAGTTGTTTGAGGGGATGGCATATGGCATGTTTGACTCTTCCTCTCATGATGGTTCCTCAAGGATAGTGGTTATGCCCTAAATGTACTTGACCTACTATTAGTGTACTCTTTATGTGGTATAGATTGTAGACAAGCGACTAATGATGGAGCTCTATAGCACCCGACCTCCTGATCTTTGCCCACCATATGGTATACCACATACTTGGAGCAGATGGCTATCTAGAGTTAGAGGGACCTAGCCACTAGCTAGGGATGTGATTGTAGCACTTTAGAGTTCATGTATGACTTATGTATGAGTTGTGTTTTTATAGTGTATGATAGTGACTAAGGTGTATATTATGTATCAATGTATATATGCATGATAACTTGGCAATTATCACAACATTGTAACACCAAAGCTAGGTTGCTTGGATGCTAGAGAGGTAGTATTGATAGTCATAGGTAGTTACTCATGGACTACTTCTTGTTAGTCCAATTTTATGTTAGGGCTACTAATCACATGGTGATACCTATCATCACTTGCACCATTTGTACCATCAGATGCATCATTAGGCCTAGAGACCTAGGTCAAGTAGAGGCGTATACCTTCAAATTGCAGTTCCAAAGAGCTCACTTCTTTGATGTTGAGCCTTTGAGTTCCTGGCTATGGAGGATAAAGGCTAGTGAGTATCACCTAGAGTCTCTTAGCTAGAATGGGTGTGGCTTGACTCTAATTAATGCTTGATTGTTTGTAGATTGTTGAGTGAAGGATCAAGAATAGATCTGATTTGAGTGTGATTTGAATGGAAGAATGAATTGATTATTGTGACACTTTAGAGCATGTATGACTTATGTGTGAGTTGTGCTTCTCTAGTGTATGATGTTGATAATGATATATGTTGTGTAGCAATGTATATATGCATGATAATACTTATGATATAAAGATTGCTAAATCAAGGGACCACGTTGGTAGACTACAAAACCACCTCCAATAATGGCTGGAAATTCATAATATTCATGTGGAAGAACCCCAAAGGTAGGCAAGCATACCCTAAATGAAAGTCAACCCCATATGAAAAGTGAGAGAACCTCATTCACCGACAAGCAAACCCCTTGAGTTGGCAAGTAAACCACTTCAGCCCTTAAGCAAACTCCTTTAGGTGCACACCAACACCTTAACAAATGCAAGTTCTGAATTTCTATGGGAAATTTTTTCCACTTGCCTCACACATTCACTTAACAAAATACAACTTTTTTTAGTAAGGAAACATTGCACAAAAATAACATTGCAAGAAGGTTACAATATAAAATCACTATCATATACATTAGAACAACAAATAATGGGATCATAAATGGTGGACTACTAGAAGTATCATAAGGATGACCCTCAATTTTAAGAGGAGCTTCTATTTCTTTGAGATCATATTCTTAATTTTCTTGAGGTTTTCCTAACTTGGCTAGTTCTACCATCCATTAAATATTCAACCTTCCTCTCCTTGAATCTCCATTTTTCTACTTTGGATTTCTTGGATCAATACTCTATTTATATTTTAACATGTTGCTTCCCAATCTTTGTCTATGAAGAACTTCTATATTTGCTAATTTGTATCTCTCTTGTACTTCTAGAGATTTGCTCTTAAATTTAGTTTGGTTTGCCATGTCATATGCAAAACACATCTGGATTTCCTTTATGGAACTTCTTCCTCTTACATGATTTTCCTTCTTGCTCAAAATCTACTTCTCTATCTTTATTTCCTTTGTCTTGAACTTGAGATAAAATCTTCTCCTATACAGTTTTTGTATATGAAACATCATCATTGGAAAATATGAAACATTCACTTGGAGGACTAAACTCATCTACATCGTCTAGCCTCATGTAATACAATTAGCTAAACAGATTACCTAGAGGTGGAAATTGGCTTGGTAATATCTTTAGGGATGTTATATACAATGTTTTAAGTAGATCAGATAGATGTGCCACCAAAAGAGTACTTCCATTAATAAGGCAAAGGTCAAAAACACCTTAACACTTTAGAGCCAATTTATAATACCATTAGCCAACATATTATTTAGAGGTGGAAATTGGCTTGGCAACATCAAATAGGATATTATGTATGATGGACCAAGTAGATAAAATAGAGATGTCATCAAAAGAGTACTTCCACTAATAAGGCAGGTGCCCAAAAAACTTGGAAAACTTTAGAGCCAATTTTGCAAGCCTAAATGGATGATTTAGGCCTTCAAAAATAGAAATGTTTTTTTTCAAGAAGAACTAGGCTTACCTCCTCCTCCCAATTTCTTGTCTCATAAAGAGCTTTCCAACAATACCTCACCCATGCTATTTTGAGCTTCCTATAGGAATATTCTCTAAAGATTCCCTATAGTCAAACTTGTTTGACCACCTAAATAGGACAGGGACCAACATGCCACCATACATCTAATATAAGGGTGTAGCTTGTTGACATGTCACCAATTGATGCATCTGATCCAAGTGTAGGGCTTTTGTTGAGGGGATCTTCTATATTATATAATAAATACAAGGTGCTCCCTTGGGACATCAGAGTATTGAGGGCTGAAGCTTCATTTTTCTTCTCTTGTGTTTCTCTTGGGGGTTCTCCTATCCTTGAAACAATAAAAAATTTCAAAGGCTTAAACAAATGAATTAGGCCTTGAAAAATAGAATATTCTCTCCCTTCCAAGAAAAGAGGTGTTGCTTTCTCCTCCTCTTGTTTGTCTTCTCAACATCTTTCCAATAGTACCTTATCTATGCTATTCTAAGGAAGATTCACTGAAGATTCATTTTGGTCAAACTTGTTTGACCAACTAAATAGGACAAAGATTTACATGTCACCAATCCATACAACTAATCTAAGGATGGAGCTTGCTGACATGTCACCAACCTATGTGTTTTCTCCAAGGTGTAGCTCCTTTTGAGTGGATTCTCTTTGTTTTACAATAAAGACAAAGTGCTTCTTTGGGGGATTGGAGTATTGAGGAAAGAAATCTTGTGTTTTTCTTGGTTTCTCTTGTCCACGGAACATTACACCTCTCTTCTTGCATATTGGGAATTGTGAATGGTATTGACTTGGGTTCTTAGATACAAGGGTTAGTAAATGCATATGAGGTCCTTGATAAAGGAGTGCATGCTCCAAAAATATTCACATCTCTTCTTAATGACATTCTATATCCAATTTCATACTCTCTGCATGACCATTCAGAAATGTTGAACTACTTGTAAACCCATACTTACAAGCGTAGGGGAGATATATTTGTTCTATGCCCAAATATATTATCCATTCTATGAAAATGAGGACATAGATGATTCAATTTGTCATCTATTGTCTATCATTCTCATTTCTCCTCTTTATAGGTGACCTTCACATGTTTGCTTGTCCTTCCATTTGCAAGCAAATTTGTAGGAGTTCATGTTATAGGAAGAATTCTTTTGCAATTTCTCTCCATTCATGGACTCCAAAAACCTCCTCCCAATTCTTACAAGATATAAAATTTTATTAGTCCCTCCTAGTTGAATATCTTTTATTAGTCCCTCCTAGTTGAGAGTACTAGATTTCAAGATCTCTTGCAAATGGTATTGCTTTTTCCAAAAATGCATGTACAATCTGCTCAATCTATTCCTTCTTCTTAGATCCAAGCAAAATGTGATGAAGATTGGTTCAAAATGGTCCCCTATCATTATGCAAAAATTATTGATTATTTAAATGACCTTAAGCATTTTAATTAGATACATGGTGGCACTTGCACCCATTCAAAAGAGTATTACATTTAGCTACATGGTCACTTTTCTTGTCAGATTTGGGAAAGAGTTTCTAGGTCCATGAATGGTGAGAGATTGCAAAAAAAATGTGTCAATTATATGAAATCCTATAAAGAAGCAAAGAATTAGAAGGATAAGTATATTTTTGAGTGTCTCAAAGAGAAGTAATAAGGTGAGGATGGACTACTATAGACAATAAATTGAAGCACCTTTGTCCTCATTTTGATCAAATGGATATGTTGTTTGGGAGTAAAACCTACATTTTCCCACCTACACTTATAAGTATGGGGATTGGGAAAGAAGTGAACATATCTGAATGGTAAAGTAGAGAGGATGAAACTAGAAGTAGAGTTACACCCAAAGAAGAGGAGGAAATTGTACAAGAAAGTACTTCTTTGTCAAGGATTTCACAAGCATTTCTCTTCAACTCATCCCATTTAGGAGTCTTCAAAAGGATTCCTATTCAATACATCTCATTCATTCCCATTTTCAATTTCTAGCACCTAAGAGAGATTTGATGGGCTAGATGACTTTGTGGAAGATGTACCAACTGCAAGAGCACAAGAGGAAAGTCCAATAGCCCAAGAAGAAATTCCAATAGAAGAGAGAGTGACATAATTCTAACTAGAGCTACCAAATGTAGTGGAGATCAAGAAGGAGAGCAAGTGGAAACCTCCCATAAGAAGAAATCCTTAAAAGCAAATCTAAAGATGATCCACAACCCTTTCTTTATTTGTGCAGGTGATGGGTAGCCATACAAAATTAAAGATCCATTCTTAGGAGGCAAGGGAGAGGTAAAAATTAGCAAAGATCAAAACTCAAAAAGTTACCAAGATTTAAAAATTAAGGGTAAAACTTGAAGCTAAATAGGGATCCAAAACTCAAAAATTGAAGTTCAAAGAAAGAAATGCTGAAGAAAAATGGTGAAGATAATGGCTCTTTATTATAATGTGCAAATTGTAGCCCTCTAGTGCATATGAAAGCTACTCTATTGTAATATTCAACAAGTTATAAAATCTTATTTCTTTCTTGAACAACATGGGTTGTAAGGTGCGTGGGTTTGCTTGGAGATCGGGTTTCAAATATAGCATTGCTTGTTCCTTGATAGCATTTGCTTGCTTATCACATAAATTTTCTTGTGTTTCTTCATCAATTGGTGACTATAGTGAGGGTTTTCTTGCACCACAATGAGCTTTGTTTGGGTTTGGTAGGGTCTGCACACCTTCACTAGGTGTTAGCTTCTATGTTGTATGCAAGTTGCACTTTTAGATAGTATTATTGAAACTTGGAGGTAACCATCTTAGCTTGAAAAATGTCTTCCAAGGAAAAGAATCAAGGTGCTTGTTCATACTTCTAAACTTGCATCAAGATTGAAATAGAAGTTTGCATTGATTATTTATAGCGTGTTACTTGGTGAAATTTCAATGATGAAGTAAGGTATTGATGTGAATTGTGTATGTGGAGAAAATAAATTTTACTCCATGTTCAATTTTATTGGATGAAAGAGATTCATAAATACTTATAAATGAGATGGTTAGTTATCAAATACAATTACATCCACTTCTTGGTCCTCAAAACATTCCACTCCTTTTCCTTAACCTTGGTAATGATCATTTGAGGTTCCCATCAACACTTTCTTATTTCTTGTTGAGCACAAAAATTTCATCTCAAATGATATGAAGAATTTAGAATCATACAACACACAAATTTTGGAAATTCTTGGCATTGAGAATATAAAGAAAATTAAAAAAGTATAAATAATTATTTTTTAGCAAACCCAAAAAAACCAAAGTGAACCCTACAATTTTGAGTTAATCCATTGAGCAAACCTCCTATGTCAAACCAAATTCCTTGTAAAATCTAAGCAAACCCGTGTTGTTCACAAACATATTTATGCAATTTTTTTTAACTTTGATATAAATATCCACCAGTTCAATGCAAGACAAAAATGTATCACTCTTTGCCTAGTTTCTTATATTTGATCATTCCTACTTCCGATCCCCACAAAGTCTTACTCTAAGCCTACCTCTTCTCTAGAGTCTCCCTTTTAATCAAGCTCCTCCTAGATATCACTTTTGTTTATTAAAAAGTGATGAAGTATAATGCACGATCCAATCCGTAGCAATGCATAGGCATTTTTGTCACTATTTTTTTTAATTGAACTCTCAACTTTCACAATGAATGCCACAAGTTTTCAATATCCAAATACAATGTTTCTTTAACATCTTGGTTTGAGCAAGGAAGGTGTTGAAATCCATTTCTTCTTGAGTGTTAACCTATTTGAACAAAAGGTACTAGATGCATTATGAGCACATATCCAAAATCTCTTAATAAATACTGATAATGCCCAAAGGAAATTCATTCTTCTTCCCACTTGAGATCCAACCAAAGTGAGGACCTTCTCAAACATAGCATATCATGACATGATTTAGGCATTCTTGCAAAACAAACATAACTCATTAGTTGCCTAAATCAAAGGAAAATTCATTTTCAAGAAATTATACATGATAACTTATAAATTATTACTTTCCAAGAAATGAATGATTTTACATTTATCATCACACATAACCTGACTATGCAATGAATAAGAATCCTTTTGGCTGAGGTAGACTTCCTTGTCAATGGTAGGCCTTTGGGCTAAAGGAAATCAAGTCCCAGCCACTAACACAACACACTCAAGAAATTCCTTCTTTCCAAACACAAATGCAATTTGAGATCTCTTCTCCACCTTGGCCAATACACCTCCTTCTCAAGAATGGAAAATATGGCAGATATAACTCTATTAATAAATTTGGTTGTAGCTCCAACACTAATCCCCAACAAATTCATCCCTCTTGCTTCACATGCTCCATTCCTATTTTGTCTAAATTTATCATATGCACATGCCACTTATAGCCATATGGATGTTTTAGTTCTTCTTGTCTCTCTTCCTTCAAAATAAATCACTAGAGGAGTAAACATCCATCTTCACTAGTTGTTCAAAATAGATAGGATCAAGTACCTTAAAATAATTTTTCACAAATTTAGTGATGCAAGAAGTCACAATTTTACCTTCTAAATATCATCCACTATCAATAAATCCCACCATTTAGAAAGCCTCTCTATATCATCCAAGTCCTCCTCATCACTCCATGCCTCTAAATCCCAAGAGTTTTCACGCTCATTGGTCTTTCTTGCAAATTACTAATTGCCTCTAAAATTTGAATCTGAATCTAATTTTCTATTTTTTGCTATAGATGTTTTTGATTGCTAATATGAGGCATTTTAGAATCTTTAATTTCAAAGCTTTTCCCTTCAAAATTGAACTGCTCAATCAAATTTATAAATAGTGCAAGAAGCAATCAGCTAGTTTAGAGTAAACCCATGAAGTATCTAAATGGCTAACCCACAAAATAACATGGCTTGGAGCTTATTGATCCCAAATCTTATCTCTAGATTTGCATTGCAAACACCTATCATCCCTCCCAATTTGAATTAGAGGACATTTAGTGTAGGGCATAGAATCTAATTAAGAGTTTTGGGAATACTCCATACAACTTGCAAGTCCTTACGGGTCAACTTTTTGAATTCTCATAGGATCTTATTGCTATAGGAGATCTCCCATAAACTTCCCAAAGTACTCTTCCTTCACTCCATAATGATCTTTTTGACCTATTGAAAGAACTCTTTATATGATCTTTATTGGGAATGAAAAAACTATTTTTAAACCTCATAGTGAAATTCATAAAAGAATTTCACTTAGCATTATTTTACTATAAAACTTTTTTGTGTACCCATAAAAAGAAAAGGTCTATAGAAGTAAACCGTCCATATAATGTTATACAAATGAAGAATCAAAAGTGTTTAGTTTTAAAATATACGGAATGAATTATAGGCATATTAGGTGAAAAATTGAATAGAATGTTATATTAATTGTGCATGTAAGTGGGAAGGATGGTAGAAACATGCTTTGTTAAACTAACTAGTGCCTTATCAGATTTGAAAATTTTCTCAATGGGAATATGGACTTGTTCTAACTTTATATCGTTCTTGTAATACTCCAAGGACAAGAGAACTCTCCAAGAGAGATACAAGAGAGAAAATGCAAGTTTAACACTCAATACTCCAATGCACCAAAGGAGCACCTTCTCTTTATTATATAACAAAGAGGATCCCTTCAAAGAAAGCTCCACCCTTGGATCAAATACATGGATTGGTGACCTGTCAGCAAGCTTCATCCTTGGATTAGTTTTTTGGATGGGTGACATGTCAATCCTTGTCATATCTAGTTGGTCAAACGGGTTTGACCAAAGGGAATCTTTAGGGAATCTTCCTATAGGGAGCTCAGACTTGCATAAATGAGGTACTATTGGAAAGCTCTCAATGAGATAAACTATAAGGGGAGAGAAGGCAAGCCCCTATTTCCTAAGGGGAGGAATCTTTCCATTTTCAAGGCATGATTCATCCGTTTAGGCCTCCGAAATTGGCTCTAAAGTTTGTAGGCTATTTTTAGCTTATGCTTTATTTGTAGAAGTACTCTTTTGGTGATACCTCTGGATGATCTTCCTAGCCCATTTTACACAACATCCACCTAGATGTAACCAAGCCAATTTTCACCTCCAAATAATATGTCTAGCTACTTGTGTTACAATTCCAAAATGTTTAGAGCAATCAAAGCCGCATAAATCTGATGGAGATTGATTTTGATATTTGAAATCAAGAATTCCCTCCAAAATTGAGTTTATGGAATTCATTGAAAAATCCATTAATTTCTCCCATCTAGCTAAAAGACAAAATGATGCTTTATTATTTTTGCATGACAATGCAAAGCTAGTGGAGTTATGGAAAGTTTGAGCATAATGCCACCATACTTTCAAAATTTGGTTGATTGTGGTGAATTTGAGACCATAAGAGACACTCTCTTTCCAATTCCTCTTTCCACTCCTCCTTCTTTGAGTATAAAATCCATTGCCAATCCTAATCTATCCTTGAGCTATAAATTGCAAGATCTTTTGAAGATGGTGTATTTGATGTCGTCGTTGATGTCTTCTTTGATGAGCAAAGGGAACTTGATGATGAAAATTTAGGATGATTGCTCATCATTATAGCCAAATTATAGATTAGTTGGAAAATCTAGAGCATTTTGCACAAATTTACAATGTGAATTGCAAAAAGCTTTTGTAGAAGAATATGGCTTGTAGTTACATGGCTACTATTTTGGATGATATGGTAGAGGGTTTCATGAATTGATGAGCTATGACAAATTGTGTAAGAAATAGGCTCAATATATGAAATTGTACATAGAAGTGCAAGATTGCAAATACAAGTGCATGGAAGAAGGTCTCATCAACAAAGACTGTAGACAAAGATAGAGAACAATAGATGAACAATTAAATTTTCTTTCATCCTATGCCAAAATGGATTTGATATTTTGAAACCAAGCAACATTTATTCATCAATGCTTGTAAGTATTGGAGTTGAGAACAAAATAAAATTTTGCAAAGGTGTAGGGCATGGAGGAGAAGATTCAACAAAGAGTTTTACATGGGAGGAAGAATAGCTCAAACAAGAGGACATTCCTACCTTTGTGACCATGCAATGATTTCCATATCATGTTGTTACATTACTTGAGTTGGTTCCTTTTATTATCTCAAGCACATGAGGAGGAGAGCTAGTTGTCAAAGTAGATAGTTTGCATGAGCTAGAAGAAGAAATTTTTTATGTTGTTAATCCATGAATTAACATCATCAAAAATTTCTTTAAGGAGATTGATTGAGGAGACAAAGAGGGAGAGAAGGAAGGAGACTATGAGATTAAGCATAAGAGAGTTTTGAATGGGATTTCTTGTATATCACTAACCATGGCTTTTCAAAAGAATTGGCTAAGGTCACCCCCTTGAAGACAAAGATCCTTGAAACAAGAGAGCAATGCAAATTAGAAAAAGTTGAAGCACAACAAAATTTACAAAGATGAAAAGATTTGATAGAAAATAGAAGAAAATAGAGCAAAAGTTGAAAGAAAGAAGATGAAGGTTGAGGCAAAGAAGAGGATCTGTAACTAGGAAACAAGATCTAAAGTCTAGAAACTACAATTTAAAGGAAAGGAAAGGAAAGGAAAGCAAATCAAATCAAAGTGTGTCCACTTTATGACCCTAGAATTAGCCAAGGCATGAAAGACTTTGAAGAGATAAGAACCATTATAATTATACTTAAAGAAGTAGATTCCCATCCTTATGATAGTTACAACAACAAAACTTAATTTCTTGTACCTTATTGTACACCTTGTGCAAGTGCAAATGACAATGAAAATAATTTCCAATTTTAAATCCAAAAGGAGTGTAATATGAATTGAGAATTCAATAAAAGTGAGAATTGTTCAAGTTTGAGTATGAGTATGTTTCTTTGTAAAATTGAAAAGTGGAAAATGAGTTTGTGATTTGGTCATATTTGATTGGCATTTTCTCATGTCCATTGGTATGCATTGGTATGTGTTGGGAATACTTTGCGGTATATGCTATGATACATTGGATGTATATTGGGAGGTTATGTTGTGCACTTTGGAGCGCATTAGCGTGCATTGGGGTTTTAAGGAGTGTGTTGAGGAGTTTTGGTGTGTGCTTTGATGTGCAATAGGATTTCAAGAATGCATTATGAATTTTAGGGATTGCATTCTATTGTGCATTTATGTGTATTGGAAACCCCAATACAGAATTCTTGGGTTTAAGGTTTAAGGTTTATACTTTGGGGTGCATTCATGTGCACTTAATGATGGTGTTCAATCTTGGGTAAAAAGAGTATTGAACAGAAAGTGGATTTAGAATTAAGGTGAATTCATCATGAGTGTGTTGGTATGAGAATTATGTTATATTATCTATAAAACACACACAAAGTTCATCCAAAATGAACAAGATGAATAAACTCAGTTAAAATGTATAAGAATGAAATAATGTACAATAAAGTGTAAGAATGAACCAAGTAACCAATGTAAAATCATCACATGTGCACATTAAAATTATCATGCACAATTAATAGTCAATATCAAACCATCATACCAATTAAAACACCAAAGAACTTTGGAAAGTACATTTATTAAATATATAATAAAGTATACCAAAGAGAAAACATAAATTTTTGAGCATCCTACATAAATTCTCCTCTCAATTCTCCTCCTTCCCTTGCGCTTTCTCCTCTATATCATGGAAGAATACCTCTCACTCCTCTCCACTGCTGTAATACTCCGAGGAAAAGAGAAGAGAGAAAACACAGATTGCACTCTCAAACATTCGATGCCCCAAGGGAGCACCTTCTCTTTATTATATAGACAAAGAGGATCTCCTCCAAGGAAGCTCCACCATAGGATTAGGGACACAGATAGGTGACATGTCAGCAAGCTCCACCCTTGGATTACTTACTTGGATGGGTGACCTGCCTGGTCTAGGTCCTATCTGGTTGGTCAAACAAGCTTTGACCGGAGGGAATCTTTTAGGGAATCTTCATGTAGGAATCTCAGAATCACGTAAGGTACCGTTGGAAAGCTCTCGACAAGACAAAGCAAGGGGAGGGAAGGCCAGCCTTTTTTCCTTTGGGAAGGGGGGGGGGAATCTGCACATTTTTGAGGCCTAATTCATCCGTTTAGGCCTCCAAAATTGCCTTCAAAGATTTCAGGCATATTTTGGTTCCTACTCTATTAGTAGAAGTCCCCTTTTGGTGATACCTCTTTCTGATCTGTTTAGTCCATCATGTGTAACATCCTTCCAGATGTTACCAAACCAATTCTCACCTTTAAATCATGTGTCTAGCTATTGGTTCTAAGGTTCTCAAGTCTATTTCGATTTCTGCTCTATTAGTAGAAGTACTCTTTTGGTGATACTTCTATCTGATCTATTTTGACCATCATGTATAACATCATTCCAGATGTTACCAAACCAAATTTCACATCTAGATCATATGGCTAACCCTTGGTATTACAACTGCTCTCACATGAGACCTCATCCTCATCCATATAACCTCTCTCTACAAAAAAATGGGTGAGAATCTACCCTACAAATGTGACCTTGAATAGTCAAACATCTGGATATTGAAGCTACCTTTGTAACACCACTAACTTTGACTCAATAGCAATAATCACCAACTTGGCCTAATCATAATCCTCCATGCTTACTCTCTTAAGCTTTGTCTTCAAATTCAAAATAACATGCCCATGCACTACCTTGGGCCTCCAAGGCGGGATGAAAGGTGCACACATCATCTAAAACAATGATTGGAATGCAAAGTATACACATTGTATTGCTAGATATCTCCTAACAATCCTATCCCTAATAAGGAAACGATCTGTATTGTTGAGTAAGGAATAGATCTTCTTCTTGTCATTTGATCCTTCTATGATTCAAGCACTTCCCCACTTATAATTATCGTGAGTATGAAAGGCCTCCCATGAACTCTCATTATCAATGGCCATCTATCCTAAGAACTAGCAAACTTTGTGCAAGTGTGGACCTAGAAAAGCACCAGAAGCCCAAGACATGCAAATCAAAATGTCAAAGGTCAAATTAAACTAAGATATGATTTACATTGGTATGTATTGAGATGAGTTTTACTAAATGATGGGTGTCCATAAGGATGAATTAGGTTACATTAAATATTTAGGGTTTAGGGTGGTGTCTACTTGGTGTGCATTAGGAGTGTTGATATGCATTAGACATTTAGGGTTTCTTCTTTGTGTGCATGTGGTATTTAGGGTTTAAGGTGGTATGGATTGGTATGTGTTATGCAAAATACAAGAAGCTCAATTAGGTTTGTTGAGAGTAAAATAGAAATTGAACTTATCAAATTGGCAAATCTTTATTCATTCAATCACAAACTTGTAAAAAATGCTTGAGAGGCTTTAACTTACATATGATCTAGGGTATTCCATCCCAATACAAATCTTGAAGCCTATCAAATCCAAATCTACTTCTTGAATGGCCTTCACCTGATGTGTGTCCCTGATGTGTGTCTTGTCAAGCCAACACCACTTCATGTAGGTAATGTAATCAAAGATGATGTGAAAATTGATTAGTCATTCACCTTTATTGAAGCTTTCTAAATTCTTTTCCTCCAATACTTGCTCATAATCTGGAATTTGTACCTTGATTCCTCCCAAATTCTAAACAAGTAATTTTGAAATGTGAACACCACTCTTTCTTCTCTTCTCTCTTAGGGAATTCTCCCAGTTCTTCCTCTCAAATTTATGAATAGAATACTCATAAATTAAATATTTTCTCCTAGATCCTCTATTGCCTCCCAAATTAGAACTCACCCCTCTTAGATTCTCTCTTTCCTCTCAAATTCTAAATTCTTCCCTCAAAAGTCCAAGTGCTCTTGAATGCTTTCCTCCCAAATTCTCCCCACCATGATTGCAAATTGAGAAAACTCTCAATTGCAACTTAAGAATGAAACCAAAATCCCTAATGAGGTTGAATTTATATACATTTTTTCTTTCTCAAAAGTGTCCTTTTGCAAGGTACATTTGCCGAAATGTTTGAATTGAGAGAAATATCGAATAAACACACACTTGATCCTAAAAAACACATACAAACAAGATTTATGAAAAGAAAATTCATACAAACACAAGTGCACCAAGAGATTTATTATCATCATGGATTCAAAAGTCCACTAAGTTTTAGGTTGAAAGCAAGACAATTTTACATAACTCTAGCCCAAGCCCAATTAAAAGATCCGAGTCTTTCCCTCCTATAGCAATTTCCTTAATGAAGTCATTGTCCTCTTATAGATCAATCAAAAAGTTATGGAGAACTTTATCAACATTGATCCACTTCAATAAGCAAGAATTCCTAGTGAGATCCTTGAGTTGTACTCTTAATTCTCTTAAGAAATGCCATCATGATTTTAGCACTTGTATATTATGCTCATTTACTACACATGTTTGTGAAACACATTTGTTGAAGAGATGTTTGTCTTTTGTTTGGGTTGCTTGAATGATTGCACTAAATGATTCATTGGGATATAACTTGAATCACCCAAAGATATTGATTATGCTAAAAAGATGTTGCACACTCTTCTTTGATTCAAATTGCTCAAATTAGAGATATCTTTAAGCAATTCATATCATGATATGAGGCTACAATACCTACAAATAACAAAGATATATGACAAAAACCATGAGCACCAAAATAGATTACAATAACCCATCAATACCCAAGAATATAAAAGATTCTTATTACACAATAACTACTAACACTAGAGATACCCTTGGATCCCATCAAGAGTATTATCCTTCTTTTATTATTGTAGATGACATGCTTGTTAATTGAATAGGAGCTATTATAGCTATAATACAATTCTCCATCAACAATTTTTCTTGCTGCAAAAGGGAATCACTTTGCATCTAACAATCCTACACCATCTGAATAAATATAGAAGAAATTTTTCTTCTGTCCTCTAGATCCAACCACCACACTTCCTTCTTGAGAATGGATAAAATGGTTATCATTACTCTCTACATAAATTCAGTTGTCAACCTTACACTAGTACCCCAAATATTTAATCTCATGTGTTGCACTTGGATCCAAATGCAACACATTCCTCATTCTCATAATGACCAAATCTGTTGAGAGCAAGTGTCACTTGGATCCATAGGAGGTTTGATTTCTCTTATACTTCTCTCTAAATACTATATTATCTTGAATAAGATACACCAACACATAAAACAAGTTTCATCCATTTAAGTGAGTTGCCTAAAAGCTCTAAGATCAATATCTCAAAATTATTTGTTGCAATTTTGAAACTTCAAGGAAAGGAGACTATTGGTTTGAGATATCTTTGACAATGTGAGCTAACCCCCACCAACTTAGCAAGAGCTCCATCATTTCATCTTCACTAAAATCATCTAAACTCAAATTCAAATCATCAATCCTCTCATCCAATTCTAAACTATCATATTTAACTTTTATCCTAATAATTCATTCAATAGATTTTGCAATTTCCTCATGAATTTATGATCATTATTGATAAGGGAGATTTCCCAATACTCCCAATTTACTTTGACGTTATCCCACTTGATCCTTGACTACTTCTCATGACGTTGCAAAGGTGTCTTCACAAGGGATTAAGAATATCACTACTCATCTATTGCCAATTTTGCAAACCACATACATACGAGAAGATCATGATTAATCAAGAAGTATCACAAATGTTCTTACATTCACCATCTACTTTGATGTAACCTCACTCCATACTATCTTATTCCTCTTCATGACTTTGCAAATATGGCTTTTTACACAAGATCCAAAATGTCAATACTCATTGATTGCCAATTTTGCAAACCATTCAGGACAATGTCACAATTCAACAAGGAGTCATGTCGAGAGCAGAAAATAACAAATATACCTTCCACCTCCCCGATTCAATTCAACCATGGGTGATCATTGATTCAAATTCGAATTAGGAGAAATTATTACTCGAGTCAATAAAGATGAAGGTGACCGCGGAGAAAAAAAGGAAGGATGGGAAGACCCCATCAAGCCGTACAAGGGAGAGACAAAATAAAGGTAAAATGTCAATAAACGTACCTTCCACTTCCCTCTCCAATTTAACCACGAGTGATCATCAATTCAAAATTGAATCAGACGGAGTCATTACTATAATAATGTTCTCCGTTGTATCTTGTGTAAATTTGTGCGGGTCACCATTTTGTTACAAGTGTATCCTGTCAATTTGTAAGTTTCACAATTTTCTCTTCCCCTAAAATTTTATTGAATTCTTCTTGTGTGTGCCTGGAAAACCTTCCTAAACCCGAATAAATTCGTATTTACGAATGTTTATGGGTACCCATAAAACTATTTTATTCCCAATAAAATAGTTTCTTAGCTCAGCCATAAGGATAGTACCTACCGTCCGTGTCTATAACCCACGTCCGTCCAAAGGAATGCCGTAATCTTGAACACACAACAACCAACCAGCGTAGAGCCAAAGTTGGCGGCCAGAAAACCTACCATGTGTTCTCTACTTCGTGTTTTCTGTGCGGTCGCGTTTTTCTCCAAAACCCTACCATGGCAGTTATGTGATAGGATTTCATCGAAGGCCAGTTGCGTGCCTCCTTATCTAACACGATGTCATCGAAGGCCGGTTCTGTGTTTCCTTAGATTGTCGAGTGCACCACATGTGCATCGCTACCTGTAGTTATGGTGACTTATTTCTTCACTGGGGATAGAAGGATTTCTTCTTGGGAATAGAAAGATTTCGTCGAAGGTGACAGTAGCGCTACCTGGAGTTGGGGCTAGGATTTGTTGCTTCTCTCGAAAGTTTAGTTTCTCTGGAGGATATAAAGTACAGGTGGTCTTTTGATACAATTCAACTCAACACTTCCGAGCTAAGCAGGAGTGAGTCAAGATGGGAGAACGGAAAGTTTTGAACAAATACTATCCGCCTGATTTCGATCCAGCTAAGATCCCCAGGCGGAGGCAGCCGAAGAATCAGCAGATTAAAGTTCGTATGATGTTGCCGATGAGCATTCGGTGCAATACTTGTGGAAATTACATCTACAAGGGCACGAAGTTCAACTCGCGCAAGGAGGATGTTGTTGGCGAGGTGGATATTCCTATTTGATTCCAATCTACTTGCAAATCTTTTGCTCGAGTACTCTTTTTCTTTCTATTTGTACACTCTTGCTCGGGAAGGTCACAATTCTTCATCCCGAGTATGATACTTCTTTTGAAGCCCTAAGCTGCTGTGATGCTAGCTCTTAACACATACGTATCATGCCTTGCAACTGAGGAGTATCCATAACGAGGGCCCCTAACATCATCATTGGCACCAATGTGTACCTGTGTGCACTGTGCAGACTTATCTGGGCATTCAAATATTGAGATTTTACTTCAAATGCAGTCGATGTTCGGCGGAACTTACGATGATGACAGATCCTCAAAATAGTGACTATGTCATGGAGACGGGAGCAACTCGTAATTTTGAACCTTGGCGAGCTGCAGATGAGGTAATTCTTGTTGACCCAAGCTTTCCTAGTTAAAGTACTACGTGTACACTGTCGAATAAAATGTATTTAACTCGAGGAAAATGTCCACAGTTTATACCTGTAAATATTGCCCTTGTTTGCCATTACATAGAGCTTTCAGTGTAAGCACTTGAGCTGAGACCCAGAACAACTGTAATGTATACGTGATATAGTCAAAATGTTGAATATACTCTCCAATACATTATGTGAATTATTCTTGGAACCTCACTTCATTGATGTTCAAAGAATGAGCGATGATATGCATTTAGTTTCAGATGTGATATTGAACTACGGAGGCCTGTCCTACATTATCTAATGCAAAAGCGGTTGATCAGTATGCTTTTTGTCGGAGTGAGATTTCTATTGACATCAATTTAGTCTGGGGTAGAGTAACTTACTGCAGGGACCCCTGAAGAACTTAAGTTGGTGACGTTGGCTCTGAAGATTGTCAGGTTGATTGTCATTCTGTAAAGGAGGTGACACTGTTTACTATGTCTTCTGCAGGCTTTAGATGATGCAAAGAAGAAACGGGATGCTGAAGAGCTGGGTGACGCTATGAAGGCTCTTGAAAATCGCACCCTTGACTCCAAACAAGAAATGGACATCCTGGCAGCGCTTGATGAAATGAAGTCAATGAGGGTATGGTAATCAAATAATGCAGTGGGTGGGTGGCATCGTTTTAGAGCTCTCAGTCTCATGTGCATATGACATGAAGACACATTTTCACTATTGTATAGCTGATTGTGGCGATTACAGATTTCATTTCAAAGTTTTTGCCCATCTTATATACATTCTGGATGTATCGGGACTACTTACAGGCACGCCATGCGAGTGTGGGGACTACAGAGATGCTCGAAGCTTTGCGGCGTACAGCAGAAGTTAAGGTAACAGACTTCTAGGCACTGTTTCACTAAATAGCTACTCTGTCGAGACGCGATCGAGTCTGAATTGCACACAAATGCAACGAGTCCTGTTCTGAATGTTTACGCTTTTGTTTCCTTGGACCAGAGAGAGTGTATAGAGGCAAAGGGGAACGGACAGTCTAACAAACTGATAGCTCTCCTTAGTTTTATATCTGTGAGATGCATGTGTTGTGGTGTGTCGTATTTCAGACGACTAGCTGTGAAGAAATCAACTGTGCTTCAACCTGGAGTCTTCAGTCGTTCTAAACTCCAGCCTGATCCTGTTGGAATACTCTTGCAGGATAAGCAGCTAGCTGAAGAAGACGAGGCACTCTTGCGCTCCGTGGTGTTTCAGGTCAGCAAACCTTCTCTCTCCCTTCTCGCTCCTTCATCACTCTCTTAGTGCTGGATTTTTGTCACTTATGTTGGATGTGGCTGATGCGGCGCTTGGTTCGTTTTCTCAATCTAGTTCGCCGCTTGCTTAATTGACCATTCACGCTGCCACTTACTCAAGCGCATGAAGCACTTGAGTTACGTAATGTGATACTTTTATTGCCGAGACTTGATGTGTCCGGCTATCATTGTTACAGAACTCGGAAAAGTTTGTACGCCGATTAGACGACGAGGAATTTGAAGGTGATTCGGAGTACGATGATGAAGAAGATGTTCTACAACATTTAGAAAAGGTAAGAACGTTTCAGTAAATGCAAGTAGCAATATTGGTTGTTCGTCATTGTATGCTTGACTACTGATTCCCGGATGTATTTGTGATCTTAGCGGAGGAAAGGGGAGTCGGCGGCCCATCAAGACAATGAGGATGATCTTAACAAAGGTCCCCCACAGGCCGTGAACGCACTAGTGGATCATGTACCCGGAGCAATTTCTGAGAGTAAGTTCTCATTTGGTGTTGGCGTGCACCTCCTCAATCTTGCTTCTTGTGCATTCGAGGAAGCTAGTGAAAGAGCTACCTTAGGTGCTTATTTCTAGTAATCCAAAGAACTGGTAGAGCAGAAGTTTATACTGTATCCGTACTGAATACTTATATACTGTATCCTACTGAATATCTGAAGTATAGATGTGAGCTCGGTCAACAATGATTTCCTTCTAGACGGTTAGACACAAGAGATCATCGAGTAAAGAGTTTGTATTCAGGTCACTGATCCGTTTTTCACTGGTACGTTTCATTTGCTTGTGTGATGACGAGCAGGTTTGCGTCCTAAGGTTAAGCCGGTCGAGGCAAAAGCAGCATTCGGAATCAGAGCGAAGCCAGTAAAGTTTGCAATCAAACCGAAAGTTTTGAATGCTCCACCAACTGCAAACGAAGAGGATAAGGCTCTCTTACTCAACCAAAATATATGCAAAGAAGGCATAACCATGGAAGCTCAAGCTAGAGCCGAGCAGAAAGGAAAATCTGACACCAACGGTGAAGCAAGTTCTCCCCTAGGTCTTGCTGCTCTGTGCTCGACTTACGATACTAGTGATTCGGATGAGTGAGATCAAGGTACGGCCACAGTGACAGAATGACCCAACATCCATATACAGACATGAGCTTATAGGACAAAAGGTCTTTTCTCGTTCGTATTTCCCTTTGAACAAATGTTGTTGCGATTTTTCGTGATGTCTTGTGGACATGTTCCACCTTTCAGATGCATCGACCTTATATTCTTTTATCTTATAAGGTTTCAGTTTCAGACATGTAGGGTCGTTCCCGACTTGAAAAAAGGAAATGTGATCAACATGGCAGCCGGTGTTAATGGGGTTTGGAGCAGTTTCGGGAGAACGTGCCAGCTTGGAGATGATTTCATTACAGGGAGGATGTTTTTCCGGCGTTTTGCCGAAGAGTTTTTACCATCAAAGACCAGGTATTTTAATAAAATCTCAGTGGCCTAGCGTTGCCTGGCCCAGACAGATGTGAGCTTTTCTGTAAACTGAAAAGCTCGTTCCGAGGTGGTTTTTGGTTGTATTCAATTTTGAAGCCGTTATGTGAACGATTTAGTCGTTGAGCTCTCAATTACGATACGAGGACAAACAGTTATAACGGTTTCTTCTCAATGTCAGGAGGAGCATGTTTGGAACATACGGGAGAAAACAAAGTATCTTCTCTTCATGATACACTGTTTCCAGGTAAGGGACGATCACCCTTACTCACAGCGACTTTGATGATTTGCTCTGGCTGAGCGAGCTTCATTCTCTCCATCCTAGTTGTGTTTTTCATTCTTCCTAATACTTTCTGGCCGAACTCGCTTATTTGATCTCTCTTGCAGAGTTTGGAGGATGAGACGGTTAGGTCTCCAGTTCTGAAGTTGGTACACTTGAAGCTCTTTTAAAAACACTCATTACCTATGGTAAGAGAGGTGAATTTCATGAAATGTATGATTCTTTAATGGTTGCTTCACATTTTTCTCGTTTCCTATGAAACAATAATAAAAACTAAAGAAAATAATCTTTGTAAGAAAAATGAATCTTACGGCGTGTCGTGTCCTCCGGACATGCCGTACGATTCACTTTTCTAACAAGGATTCCATTACCTTCTAGTAGGTATTGAAATCTGGACAAAGCAAGCAACTTCGAACTTGAAATACTTCGCCTGAACCGTGGTATGGAGAAGATGTAGTTAACTACCCACGGCAATGATTAGATGACATTCCTATTGTGAAGCGACCAAATTAGTAGTTGGCACTCTCAAGTACTTGGATCCAAGTTCTGCATCGAGCTTTTACATCTCACTGTTAGCGTCTCGGTAAATTGGATTACTAGTAGATTCCAAGGCGTATGTCGCAAAGTTCCAAAGAGAATAATGAGCGCTGCATGTAGAACTCCAGTCAAGTGCAATGCCTATATCCCGGAATACTGCAATCTGTTAGGATGAATGCATTCCGACGTGGCCATATACATTACATGCTGCTTTGAATTTTTGTTGACTTGTGCATGTTTCTCAATCCACAGTACTTTGCGCTAGGATTTCGTCCGCTGTTCTAGTCAACAAAGACTGAGAACGAAGCACCATTGTCACTCTCATCGACTGTCTTCGTTGTGCGATCGGAGATCAAGAAACGTATCCAAGATTCTTAATTGGTTCAAGAAACTGAGAAAATACTCAAAAAGAAAATGTGTACATTACGGGAAGATTCATCTCGTTGGACAGCAGATTCTACCACCTCGTATTCCAATCGAGGATTGAACATGGATTCGATGACTACCTCAGATTCGAGAGATTCAATTTTTGATATCTCACTCAGCCTTTTCTATCTCTACTGCAACAGGGAGATGGGAAAGCTGAATAAATATCACTCACAGCAGCAAGAAGCAGTCACCAAAAAGAGGACATATCGAAGAAGGCCCACTTGAGAAGGCAGGAGAGATGCATAGAGTGCCTATAGAAGAACTTGCAAGTCGAGTCCTTATAAACCCGAGAAACATCACACTCGCTTTTCCCGATGCTCGAATGGAGTGAAATATTTCACATGGAATGCAACATCTGGACGTACTTACTCCCTCTCGCTGTTATCTGGATTGCAGTAAAAGAGGAGAAAAAAGTAAAAAGAAAAAAGTGATCACCAGGAACTAATTTGATGCACCACATTTTCACCGAGGTCAAGGAGGGATTCTTTGTCAATACTTAAGGTTTCAAACTGGAATTCCCACAGGGTTCACGGCTTCAACCCCAATAGAGTGGACAGTATCTAAGAGAAATTCGCATCTCGATGGAGTGGAGCGTATTCAAGAGAGATTCTCGCAAGAGTCTTTGACACGCCTGACACTTGGGAGAGAGCAGTCTTTCACGGCCCAAATTGGAGTTCGCAGCGTTCGAAGTCGATATTGGAGATATCCGTTACTTCATGGTAGTTGTTGTTTGATGTGTAATACTTTAGGACTGAAGTTGGGAGTTCCCACCGCCATTGTATCATGCATTCACGTTTGGGGCGAAGGGAAGGAGGGCCCACTTTGCAAGGGGATGAGAGGCTGGGAAGCCCACAATCGTTTTAACTTATCCAAAAACTGAAAAGCGAAACAACCCGAAAGCAGCTTGAAATAGCGAAAATAGAAACATCTTTGCAGTTTTGTCGTGTGTAATCGCTATGTCTGTGGACAGAAGGGGCGAAGAGAGAAGAATTCAACCGCTGACATGTGAAGCATTGGAGTCTATTTGCAGAACATTGAGAAGAGGAATGGGTATGGTCGAATAAGGGAGTTTCGGTGATTCGGGTTATGGTGGTCGATTGAAGACGAGAGTGCAAATATTAGTGAGGAGGAAGCTATGGCGCAAGCTCTTGTACATCCGGTGCTCGGGGCCGTCTCTATTATGTTCTCGCCCAAGCTACCTTCAGCAGGAATGCAGAAGCGCGTGAAGCCTGTTGTTCCCATTATCGTCTGTGCGTTCCGTGATTTACGCATGTCTAAGTTTCAGCTGAACGCAGTACCGGGATCAGTGATGGGTGTGGAACCGGACCTGAGTGAGGAAACTCTGGACCTTAACATGACCGCTGGAGAAGATAGAGTGAGTGGATTCTCGTTATTGCAACTCATTTATCCAAATCTTTTATCAGCAACAAACAAATGCTACTTGAATCTTGGGTTCCATTTAATTTCCAGCAAAGAATTTGAAATCCGCAGAAGCAGATTGTATGTGCACGTGTTGATATTACTTTTAAAATCTGTCGGAAGGTGTCGGGTCAATATCCCCCAAAATTCTCTGCCAAATGTCATGTGCATTTCACAATGTGTTCCACAGCAAAATCTTTCTATGCGTTTGTCGGTCTAGCTGCTGTACTGTGCGTTCAATTACGCAGGTACAGCTATAACCAGCAAGTAAATTTTTACTGTAAATTTTGAAAGGAATTGACAATTTGTAGACTGGTAGGTTCTGTCTCTGGTGATAGCATGTGAACACGTGCCTTAATTAGCATTCTTCTTCTGCACTCTTATAACCTGTAACCCTGGCACATTGCTGAACGCAGGAAGACGAGTTTCCATTTGGAAAAGCAGACGGAGCTCATACATGGCACGAGGGCGATCATGATGGTAACGTTGTCTACTATAACCTTTGATGACCGTACGATTGCTCTCTTTCTTCCCCAATTTTCCCTTTCAATTTGGTGGAATTTCTACATCACCTAGCTCTAGCTTCCATACAGTGTTTCGATCAAGGAACGAGCTGAATGGCTTCACTTTATTATGTCCTCCTTCTGATTGACCATCTTCTCTTCAACAGTTGGTTTCATTGAAGGTATTCAAATACAAATTGAAGAATCCGGAGGACCCGCAACAGACCCTGGACAAAGTATGTCATTGACCTTCAGATGCATCTCTTGTTTTGGACGTGGAAATTAGCTCTAGAAGTTGTGCTCTTCGTTTATGTGCTTTTTTCCCTGTGTGACACCACTCCCGCTACTTGTCATGCAGTCTTGTGGTCGTCTATAAACATCGTCTATCAGAAGAATTCACTGGATGGATGAATGAAGACTGAGATCTTCGTGATCTGCAACCATCTAAATAATTATGAAGATCAATTATCTGCTGTAGTTGATACAAGCCTATCCAGTGGGGTTCAAGTATGTCCTTGTAATTTGCTCTCTCCTTGGAGACGTTTTGTTTCAAATAGTGTATTCGAAATTGGATCAAGTTGTTTCTTCTGGACGTGGGTAGGTTGTTTCCTGTTCACTTCAATGATCAATGGTTCAGTAACCTTGTGGGGTATTGGATCACATTCTTTTGTGGTTGTTATTTTTCTCGGGTCGGTGTCGATCTTGATCTCGTCACTTTCATACATGTTTTGTTTTGTAAAACCTCAAAATGGCTTCACACGTCTACGCTTTACTAAACCCCTCTCCGCTTGTGCAGATGCTATCTCATGGCTCTACTTGCCAGGGATTTTCGCTGCTATGGCTTTCGGTGTCAAGGTAACAGAGCAGCTACTGGAACGTTCTCACACAACCACCTCCATGTCCTTTTACCGTGTGTTTAGATGTTAGTTTCCTTGATATGGTAACCTTGTTGTGTTCGCAAAACATACAATTGGAGCAGCTACACATATGTTTGAGCATGTACTTGAAAATAGCCAATAACTGTCCTTGTTAATCTGGTTTTGCAGACGGAGTACCTATGTGCTGCATGCGTGCTTTTCATCTTTGCTTTCATAGGTATTGAAATGGCAAAGCCGGACAAACCAAGCAACTTCGAACCTGAAATTTCTCGCCTGGACCGTGGTATGAAGAAGATGTAGTTAACCACGGCAATGAGGAACAATGGTTAGATGACGTTCCTATTGTGAAGCAACCAAATTAGTAGTCGGAACTCTCAAGTAATTGGATCCAAGCTCTACTGGAAATAGTTCTGAGCTCTAGTAGCTCCACGCCATTACCAGATATACAGGTTTGCATGACAAGTGGCAGGCGACCCAAAGAGGTCAATGTCATGAATTCAAGCCACCGAGCAGTTCTTTGTCAAATGATGTACCATATGAGAATCTTGGGCTATACAGCTCAGTGACGGCTGCTCCTTAATAGATATCTAGACATCAGAAAAACTGTGTTTTGAGATAGTGCAGGTTTCACGTTGCATCGTTGGGGAACCTTATGCGTGTCATTAATGCCATCATATGTCCTGCATAACACCCGAATACCTTGGGCCGAGGACTTCCCCTCTGCAGCTTATCAAGGTGTCCTGGAGGGGATGTTTAGGGAGACAAAAGACTACCGAGCTATTTGTGTGGGGCTAAGATTGAATGCCCATTCTCAGATCGGATCTTATCCGATATTTCCTTTCTGCTTGACATCATAATCGTCCTACAGTTCCAGTCAGTACTCCTCTAGGTTTTTTGCCAACTTTGGCAGACTGGTTGCACTTCACCACTGATTTACTGAACAGGTGCAAATACGAGGCAGATTTTGTGTCAAAGTGACCTCCGTCAAGTGAGGATGGCTACAGCCAGTACTTCGAAACCGTAAATCTTGCGTGTCAACGTAGTTCAGACCGCCAGTGGGAGCCCTGATGTGGAATCTGAAAGGAACTGACGTTGATGAATGGTGCATGGCCAACTCCTGAAGATGCGCATGAGCAATATTAACCTCATTTCCTAGAATGAAGTCCCGTTCCACTCTACAGTAGATGCATACTGCACATGAAGATTTGGATGGCCTCAGACACAACACCATAATATTACCCAGATTAGGCTGTTTACCACGTACAGGACATTGGAGCACCGAACTGAATATGATGTCACCACCGGTCGCAGTCTATTTAGTATCACCATCGATAACAGTGCGCACAGACTGTAGTGTGCGTGTGTACGGGAAAGTTGTGGGTGTATTAGCTTCATCAAGAGATGCTACGAAGGGAAAACAAAGCACGTAGAACTTCCGTGGTCCAGATAAAGAGTTTTGAGTAAGTCAGAAATTAACAGCTTCCTCCATTTCTTTACTCTGATTTACCGTTTTGAAGTCCCTTAGGATGTCCATGCATGGTGGACATCACGAGTTTTGACTTAAGTTAAGAAGAACAAGTTCTTCATCTCAAGATCACACTTCGATTCACCGTTTTAAGTCCTCATGAGATGCCCACGAAGAAAATGTCAGTCATGTCACATGATCACAGCTGACATGGAAACAGTGAGGCGTGAAACATTAAGGAACTTCGTTTGTGCAAATTCTCGTTGGTTTGGGCATGCCATGTAGAACCCAGAAAATATATGCAAGTAGTTCAATATTGATTATTCCTGAGGCCAACTTCATAAACTAGAAGTGTTTCTACAGTCATACCGGAACATTCAGTAGTAGTAGATTTATTTCTGCATGTGACTCCGTTCCCAAGAAGATACTCTGGCTTTGACATGTAATGCTATATGATATATAGAAGAATATAAACAAACAGAGCGATGCAAAATTTATACCAAGGTACCTCACATGGCAAGCCTAGAAAAACAAACCCGAAAGACTCAATTGCTCCATAGGTCATGGGCAGAGGTTATTTACATCTCAATCAAAATTGATTGAGATCTAATTTGGTGGAATTTGCTGAATCGAGTGTATATTATACAGACTGTACACAGTGACAGTCCAAGAAAACAAGACTTGTGAAATCAGATGGTAGGGAAAAATTAACGTTCGGACTGGAGTAAAGCACGAAGTAGAGAGTAAAATTAGTATCTGATGCAATATCACGATAAATGTGATTCCCCTCTATTTTTGTGATGGAGCCTACCACCTTCGGTACAGTGGTTCCGCTACAGTGGTTCCGCTTAGGTTTGGTCCACCCATCTGCATTTTTGCTGCTCGTTTATGAGCGTGGTTCTACACTAGATGCAGTAGCGAACCATATGACACGGTGTCCATTTGGAGGAAGAAGGATAGCTATCCATGATACAATCAGGGATATAGTGTTTACTATAGCTCGAGATAATGGATATCTTGGTTGGAGAGAGTGTTTGTATTTGTTACATATGACCTGTGTAAGAGCATACTTCTACTTGGTTCAAGATGATGTGATAGTGACAAATGTTGTGGTTATAAACCCTAAATGTGATGCAGATTTGGAGGGAGTGATTACTCATCCTCCTGGATGGGTGGCGAACCTAGCTGTCTCAAACAAGGTCTCATATGGGACATGCAGCAAAGTCAGCTCTTTGTTCCTCTAGCCTTGGAGTTATATGGAGTGATGGACACATCGTTTGGTCTATTTGTCACAAAGTGTATGAGAGCTTAGATGGAAGGGGTACCACTATCACTCTCCTACCTTGTAGCATATTTTAGATAATGAATGCATTGCTGTATAGAGAGCATTGGGTGATGCAATCCAGAGGAGAACAATCACACTAGGTGATGTTTATTTGGATGGTCCATTAGTTTGTAAATAGCATAGCTAGGAGTGATATCTTAGGTGTTGTGATTGATATCTTAAGTACAGTAAGGCAGATGTCTCATGTCGATACTACCTGTCGCCTTTTTCTATTTTGGTGATACCTGTAACATATAACCCACCTTAGCGTGTAGACAAGATAGACTTTCCTTAACATTTATAGAAGATAGAGTTTGCTGTGTCCGCCTGCGAATATCTTCTCTGGATCTTTCTGGCGTGTGAGCAGGCATCACCGATTCTATTGGCCTGTCTTCAACGAACACGAGCACGGACGGCTAATTTTTGCCTGATAGGAACAAACCGCAGGGTTGCTTGGAACGCCTGATGCTTGGAAGTGTAGTTGGAGAAAATTGGGGCCCATTCGATTTGATTGTGGAGCCGAGTTGCTGGTGGTACTTCCAAGTTTCGATCACAGCCGAGATTTGGGGGCAGCAGGCGTCAACAGCTTTACTTTTCAGGTTGATGTAGGGTTTATTCTCGAGGGAAGCTAATTGCTTGTGGTTTTAATTTCGGGGTCTCTTGGGAGAACGAAGTGTCAACAGCTCCTTTTTCAGTTCCATTCTCCAGGAGGGGAGTTGAATTTGGTTTCTTAGACAACAAAGAATTTGTAGTCTTGTATCATTCCGAGATGGCAGCTACGATGGCCTGTTCGATGGTGATCTCAACGAGCTTTGCGCTGGCAAGGAATGGCGTAGCTTGCGGACAAATGAAACCTAGGATGGTGTCCTTGTGTGCGTCGCGTCGTCTCGTCGGCCAGAGATACGGGATGACGAGCACCGTACCACCGAGCAGATACACGAGTTTGTCCATCAGAGCATCAGATGCAGGTTACGTATAAACTCATGCTTCTTGCTAGTTTGCTTGTTTCAATTGGTGACAGTCATCCTAACATTCTCGATATCCTGCAATTCTCAGATTTTGAAGCTGTTTTATAGGGTTACACATGAATTCCAAAATATCGAGTTCCATGGTGAAATGACCTGAAATTAGTGTAGGTTGGTTCGAGGTTAAGGGGATTGATATAGTTGTTTAGAAGCGAACACAATGCAGAAAATCCGCCGCGAAGTTTGCCGTTTTTTCATTGCACACTCAGAGAGACCTCAGATCACCTCTGAGAGAATCCCAACAGAAGATCTCGAGCTCTACTCAAAGGGCCTCAGTGGGCAGTTTTTTAAGTAGAGCCAGTCAAGAAAGCGAGTTACAGTTTTTCAGTTAGCATCAGTCATGAAAGCGAGGCACGAGGATAGTTTTTGCGAGTCATAAAAGCGTGGTGGGGAGCCAGTCTGTGTAAGCAACCAACGTCATCAATTGATGGATCAAACTGTCTGGCTGCTTTCAATCTCTAAACAGATATTTGTCCTGATTTTTTGTCACAGCCACTGCTGAACCTGCCACTGTGCCACCTATCCCAGCTATCTCTTTATCCGAGAAAGCTGTATCTCACCTGAAGAGGTTGAAGGGTGACAAGGATGCCCTTTATCTACGGGTAGGAGTTAGGCAGGGTGGATGTTCAGGCATGTCCTATGTGATGGATTTTGAGGATGACTCCAAAGTTCGACCCGAAGATTCAAAAATTGAAGCTGATGGAATCACTTTAAGTAAGTAGATTCTGATTAGATCTTACCTGTTCCTTTCGGTATAGGTTTTATCCATGATCTTCGAGTTTGGTTCTGATTAGTATTCTTGTTCCAGTTCTAACTATTGCCTTTTCTGCTTTCGTTGTGCAACAGTTTGTGATCCAAAAAGTCTGCTATTCTTATTCGGAATGCAGTTGGACTACAGTGATGCCTTGATTGGTGGTGGATTTTCATTCAGTAACCCCAACGCGACTTCCACATGTGGGTGCGGAAAATCGTTTGCCGCGTAGAGGAGTCATCTACGGGACCCAAATTGTTTGTACTTTATTAATTTGTATAAAATGTAATTGCTAGCAATTTTCTGATCTTGAAGCAAGTCATGGTCTAAGTATGGGGTTATCTTAACGTGGTTACTGTGTTCCTCTTGTTTACATGCTGCATGTTGTCACCTTGACTCGTTATTCCTTAAATGTGTGTTGATCCTGGTTTCAAGCATTAGTTTACATATGCCTGTCTTACAATCTGCCGTATATCTGGACAGCTCTCTCGACCATTCAAGGATTTATCATCCAGAACATATTTTCAAGATGCTTTAATCAGGTCTTATCTTCTTGTCGGTTATTTCCGACTCCAATTATTTTGTCTCGATTCTGTACTGCACTTGATTCCTCCCAACCTACACATGTTCTTGCTCTGCAAATGATTTCCTTGTTTACAGCTTCCCCACGAAATAGTGCCTCTTTTTGGTCTTCTCTTGGAACTGCATCGGAAGTCTTCCAAAGCTAGTGAGGATCATCTTCAGCATACTACAGCCAGACGCCTTCGGTACTTAGCTCGTGTTAGTTTTCTTATTCACGACTTACAGCCATTGATTCCCCCTTTTCCATCAATAATCTAAGCAGTTTATGTCTACTAGTTGTACGCACCGTTGTGTCAGCAGAATGTACAATCCTCTCACATCGGAAGCCGGCTTCTGTATCGATTTGACAGTTAATCGTTGTGATAACTTGTGAGCTTGGATTTTATTGATATTGATCCATTCAAATACAGCACATGTGGTTGGAAAATGAATTCTAGTACAACGACATCCAGGAAGGATGGTAACCTAGACAAGCCGACCTGCGGGTGCTGATAAATGGAGTAGAACTAGCGAATCGACCTTAAGTGTAAAAGGACATGGCAACTTAGTAACATTTTGCTCTGCGCGGACCATACACCTAAGTTTTATTATGGACCCAAAGGCCGGCGAAAGACGGTCTATGTCAGTGTTTCGTATCGGACTATCACATAACGTCGAAATGGTAATCATGACCTGAGACGGAAGTATCAGGCTAACCTAATAACATGGAAATGCTCATCAGGAGCTAACTAACACTTTAGAGGAAACGTGCATAAATTAGCAAAGAGCATAGAAAGATCCCATCAAGCACTATCATATATGATCTATAAATTATAGGAGTATGTAGAAAAGTATCATCTAGTGTGATTGTTCTCCAATGAGTTGCATCAATTAATGTTCTCTAAAATCACATGATCTACAAATACAAAGAACATGTAAAGAAATATTGACTAATGTGATGGTTCTCCAATAAATTGCACCGATTAATGTTCTTTGTAGAATAATAGACACAAGTTGTCTGGATCATGTCACGAAGTATGAAAGTGAGAATGGTATTCCTTGTATCTAACATGATAAACTCTAGTGTACCCTCTCACAACTGTGTTCGAACACAATACCCATAACACCATGTAACTTCGAAATTAGAAGATAAAAAAGTTATCTCACTGCATACCTTACATGCACGTTGCTCCGCTCGCCGTTTATCTAAGGAAAGAATAATCAATATGAAGCGATACGTGTGTATGGAAGTGAAATGAAAATACACCTCGGAAATGATTTTGGTAAAGAAGAACCCGATCCCGTTTCTCCTGACTGGGGACTTCGCCCAACAAGCACGGGCAACCGCTCCACGTGGAAGGATTCCGTTTATCGGATACCCTTACCAAACAGACTAGGCATAGACCAATTGTGTCGGTGTCCAATAGAACAAGTGAGAGAAGGACGACCGCGTAGAAGAAATGAAGGATGGGAAGACCCCATCAAAGCCGGGCGAGCGGGAGATGAAGGTATGGGGCTAAGCTCTAATAGAGTCTATGTGAGAAAAGAAAGGTTAGAGTGTTTTCAAGTAGCCCGGGGGTCTTTTTACTGCCTCTCAACCTACGGATTCTTGAGCTTGCATTAATCCTCAGGTCGAAGCAGTAAAAATAGCAAAGTAACAGAAACAAATATCCACATAGGAATGGGAAAAAGGCGACAGCGTAAAAAACACGAAGGACGGAAAACCCCATCAAGCCGAAAGGGAGAAACAAGAAAGGTAAAAAAACGTTAAAAACGAAAAAAAGTAAAATTAAACATACAGTAAAAAAACACTAAAGTAAGAAAGAAAAGTAAAGTAAAAAAAGGTAAGAAAAGTAACACAAAAAAATATCCATATAGAAATGGTAAGAATGAGGAAGGATGGGAAGACCCATAAGCCTCACCAGAAAAAGGCATAGAATAGTGAAAGCAGATATGCAAGTTTTAAAATAACGTAAAAGAGAGTATTAAGAAACAAAAAACATCGTCCTCATAGGAGAGCGCGAAGAGTAAAAGTCATCTAGTTGAGAGGGGCAAATTGAGTGACTTGTGTCAAGACCCGTACGACCTGGGGCAAATAAACAATAAAATAAAGAAATAGATAAGATATGGGGATTGTGAAATCGACGCGTAACCGTACTCACACCATTGGCTATCAACGAGCAATCCAACTCTTCTCAGGCAAATGGGGTCTAGTCTCGTTTTACCTTTTTCGTCTCTCCCTTGTGCGGTTTGATGGGGGTCTTCCCCTCCTTCGTGTTCTCTACTCTACGCGGTCGCCTTTTTCTCTTTTTTACTCCCTCAGACATGAGTTACCGGACCTCGTCATCAGAACGTAGGCGGTGCATCGTTTTAACATAGGAAGGGGTCGATTCATTTTTTCTACGCGGTCGTCCTTCCCCTTCATTTAACAATCCCCTAAGATATAAGAACAAAGGTACATCAACATAATACAAGATACAAGAAGAGAAGTGCATACAGTTGTATGATGAATATACTCTTATCATAATTAGTACTTGGTAGGTAGAATAGTGAGTCTGTTGGAATATGAGGACTTCTTAAATAAAATTTTGGAGATGGTAAAACTTTTCTTTCTATTGTATATTTATTAAGTATATTTACTCGGTTGTTACTGATATTTTACATATCAGTAACAATCGAGTGACTAATCTAGTTCATGAATTTATATTTATTTTTAAATATCAAAGAATTTTGAACCTAGTCTAAGGATTATGTTTTCTAAAGCTATCGACTATTGGTGGAATAAATGAATAAAATTAGAATTACTGAAGAGGATACGTGTTTGATATCATATCTTTTAGGTAACATGAATTCATTTTTATTTATTAATATTTAATAAATTATTTTTTGACATCAAATATTATAACTAAATTATTCTATGTTTTCTCTTAAGGAGAGAAAAACCAAGAAAATTTGGTATCTAAGAATATTATATTTCTCATATTTTGAAATTTTAACTATAAATTATCTTTTATATCAGTTAAAATGGGTAGATAAAATTTTTATAAAATTTCCAGAAATAGTAATAAGATAAATTTCAAATTAATTTTGATAATGATACAAAGTGAAGACTGAATAATTTATTCTCAAAAAATTAATCAATATATTCATATCTTGATTTAGATATTTTGAATTTACATATGCACTAGTATATTTTAGCACTTGAAGAACTATTTTTTTCACAAATTATCATAATTTTACACATATTCTTGGAAATTTAATAGAAATTAAACTAAATTCTTATTTTAGTACTTGAAGTCGTTTGTGTTTTCAAAAACTATATAAATGTTATGTATATTTATAGAAATTGAGCATATATCCACTCTTCGACTATTGTATGACTCTTAAAACTTTCCATCTAGTTTTCATTGTTTACTATTTGTGTTAATAATTTCTATCTATATACACATTTATTTAAAACTATAGAATTAAAAAAATATACACTTAGGCTTATACTATACAATAATTCAACCTTAGAAGATAGAATTCTAAGAGTGATGTTTATCTATATATGATTTTCAGAAAAGAGAGAATTTTAGATTGTAAGGAGAGTGTATCTAACTATTTATCACACACGTAAATAAATAAATGAATAATATATATGTATATTATTTTTTAACTAGATCTATAGCTTCAAATTTTATCTTAAGTTCATTTTCTTATCATCTGCTAGAGCTACTTCAAGAAACATTTAATCAAAATTTGGAATTTTTATAGTTATTAACTTTGCACTTAGAACATATTCCAAAAAGCAAGAACTATACTTATTATTTTTTAATACTTTTAGAATATTGATAGATTCTCAAATATCAAGTGCATCATCTTACAAATAATAGATTGTAAATTTTAAATGATAGTTCAGGTTAGCATTTCTTGTGTGTATATTCTATTATTTTTAAAATTCTCTATTTTATTATTTGCCTATAGGTAGAAAGAGAAAAAAAAGATCATAGTTATGAATATTAATGATCAAAGGTTCTTTTTTCATCCTTGATTTATCTGCTTGTACCTATTCTATTCTTTACCTTAATATGGTGTTGCTTAGTTGCCTAGTTAAGTGCTCATGCGATGCATGAGCTGGTGTATCTTATGAATTATAGGGGCTGTTTTTAATAAATTTCTTAAAAAATACTGTCTAAATGTTTTAAAGATAAAATTTAGGAAATATTATAGTAATTTTATAATAATTTTGGTAACCAAATATCAATCAAAGAGAGGTATAATAGTAAGAAACAAGTCTTTCCCTTCTTGAAAGAGAAAGATCTTTCATTTCAAATTTTTCCACAAGGGAAAGATTTGAAATGGCTAGATTTGAAGAGGAATATCATGAACTTACAATTATTTATTATTATGTATTTAACCTCTTGGACAAAAACTACTCCCAAAAGAGTATTATGTCACCTCCTATGATGCACTATGACCAAAAGGAAAAGTAAAAGATCAATTTCACTATGAATACATTCCCTAAAGATGATAATTCAATGAACTTCAAGTAGCTACTTCCTTACAAAGACATTCAACTCCAAAGAGTGTGTTCTACCCTTCCCTGAAAACACAACTCTGAAGATGCTATGTATTATATACAATTCAATTCTTCATCTTTGCTCTTGTGTTACTATTCAACAATTCAATTTGGATCTATCAAGGCATTTGCTCCTTCAGAACTCTCAAGGATCCCAAACCGTAGTCACAAGTGCAAATAATCATATCCTCAACTACTTGGGTTCCTACTAAAAGTTTTCCTACATAGTCACTCAGCTAAGGCATGCATCAATACTTGAAATTTAAGCAAAAGCAACAAAAAGCTTCACTTTTGCTTTATTCATGTTCAAATGATTGAATAAATTATCTACAATTAGGCCAAAGCCTTAAATACTCTTCCTACTAAAAGCCAAAGAAATCTAATGGTTGAGGAAATCCAAAAATCTTCTTGGCTTATCCTCACTATACATTGTTAATCCTATCATATTCTTGTCTTATCTTGTTCTATTCATATATAGGTTAATTAGGCACCTACATGTGTCAAGGAAGGTGTCATTTATTCATCAAAGGCAACTAGAATTATGTTATCTTTGACCTTACTACCTTGAAGGTAAAATATACAAAGGTCCTACATCTAAGAAGAATATCTACAACTATGAAGAAGTTCTTCTACAAAGATCTTTGGCCTCACGTACTACTACAAAGAATTACTTTGCCTTTATGAATTCTAATCAAGAGTTTTATCCTCTCTTTTTAGTATGTGATTTTAAGCCTAATGTGTTGTATGACTTGGTGAATTTCTTGTCCTCATGCTTCTAAAGTTTAATTGCTAATTGGTCCATCTTCTCATCTTTGTACTTCTTCTCTTTTAGCTTTTGGACCTATAACTTCATTTCATATAATTCTGTCTTAGTCATTTTACCTTGAGCTTACTCCTCCATCATTGCTACCAATTGATCCCAAACTTCTTTGATCTAATGGATTGCCTTCTTGGTTTCTTTGTTTTTGGTGTGTAGGGCTACAACTGCCCTATTCACTTCCGTTGACATTCGAGATTGATCTGCTACTCTCTCTTCCTTCTCCTTTGCAAGTTCTAGGGTTGCATTCTCTAGTTGGGTGTCCAACTCCTTCCTATATTTGGCCATTTGTACTTCTAGGGTGATTATTTTTATCTCAGTGGTGACTACTCTTGTCTTCAACTCTCTCTAAATAATGCTAACTATTTCTTCATCTCTTGCCTTGAGCTACACTTTGTACCCTTGTTGTTTCTGCTTGTGTTTGAGCTGAAGGAAGAGCTTGCATGTCTCCTTGCAACTTCTGAATGTCTTCTTTGTATTGGGTTTGATTTGTAGTGAGGGAAGTATTTTGGTGCTTAACTTTGTAATTCATTGGCATAAGTATGTTCACCTTTTGATATTCCTCCTTGTACAGAATTAGGTTCTCCTCAACCTCTTCCTTCCACTTGTCTTGCTTTACCTTCCTTGTATTTATGATCTTGTGCAGCCTCTAGAAAAAATAAATGTAATATATGACATCCAAGTAAGCTTGTTGGCATTGGTATTATCATCTTTGTAAAAGACCAAGGAGAGAAATAGGAGAAAAGAAGATTAGAGGGAAGATCACATTGGAAACTCTCAAATGAGGGAAACTCCAAATGCCTAGCATGAGCTTGGGCCTTGGTATTTATAGGGAAAAAATATAAAGCTCTTGAGAAGCTTTCTTCTAGAAGCTGCCTACTTGGCATACAAACTAAATTAGTTATTATCTTGGTGTACAAATTACTCAATCTTTGGAATGTACCTAAAAGCTTCCCACCAAGAAGCTTCCTAGGTGCTTCTTGAACATTCTACAAAGAAGCTTTTTAGATGCTTCTAGAATATTCATAGAATTCCTAGATGTATCCTTTTAGCTATATTTGACTACTTCTACTAACTTATTAGTCTCTTCTAACCCAACTATTAACTCCATATTATTACAATCTCCATGAGCTACAAGAGAAAACCTACCAAATGTATGACAAAAGTGACTCCTTTGATTACTTGTATTCTTTGTTCTTGGGTGGGTTCTTCTCTTACTTTGATTTGCACTCCACTTAAAGAGTCCTTACCTTTGGATTCAATAACCAACTTCCCTTTGGCTTCTTCTTTGGGGTTCTCTTTGGCCTCCTCTTGTTCTTTTGGGGCTTTTGCTTCTTGGGTGAAGTTTAGGGGTTCTTTTGACCAAAGTTGTGTTTCTTCTTGCTAGTTCTTAGCTTGGTCTCCTTGATCTGCACTTTGCTCTTTGGGATTCAGTGCAGATTGTGAATTTTGCATTGTTCTTGCCCCTCCAATTTGGATTTGAATCTTGCAAGGTGATGGAGTTGTTTCTCTCTTCTCCTCCTTCCTTTGTGTCTTTTGCTTCTTCTTCTAAGACACATCAATTACCTAAGGACTTTTCCTTTGTCTCTTGACTAGGTTTTGTGATCTTGATGGTGTTGAACTCTTCTTATTGACCATGGTGGTTCCTTATTCATTGACAATGTACCAACTTACCAACTTTGGTATATTTTCCATATATAGCTCTATACTTCCTAATGATAGCTCTCTTTTTGGGTTGTGAGTTGAAGTACCCAGTTGGGTGATAGTGGCTTGGGAATTTCTTCCTCTCCTCCTTCATAAGCATGTTCAGCCTCATGTAGAATTGGATGGAAAATGGTGCTAGGTATGTTGTTTTTCTGTTTTCTTCATTTCCCTAAGCATGCTCCTTACCTATAGAGAGAACATGTGTAACAAATTCACCAACTCCACTTGATACATATACTCAAACAAAGATGGTAGGTTGTTGCTGATGTAGGTCATCCACTTTGGTCAAAATAGTTCCATGACTACTTCCACAACCTCCCTTAGGCTGTGCCCTTCTAACTACCAACCCTCCAACCATTATTTGTGGACCTCTTCCCTCCCAAGGACTTAGTAATTTGGGCATTCATCTCCTTATTTGCAGGCCCAGATTTGGTATCAAGAGTCATACCTCCAAGTTGAGCTGCATCCAACCTGAGGAAAATCCTCCAGTTCTCCTTTGTCCATGCAAAGGATTTCCTTAAAGATACCCTATCACTTTCTTCTTCCTTTAGTTTTCATGGATCATTTCAAAATCTCTCCAAATTCTAGAGCAAGAAGGAAAGATGTTCACTTTGGACTAGCTTACTCCTACTTTTGGGGCACAAAGAAAAGATCTTCCTCATGAGTTTGGGAGTAAACACCGTGTTTCCTATCAAGTATGAAAGACTAAATTAGAAAAACTACAAAGGATTGTCAAGAATTACAAAGATCTAGGATTACTTGTTTGCTCTTTGGGTTTGAGACTGAAAACTCTTGGCAAAAAGTGTTGTTCTAGGTACACTTTATTTGTTCAAAAATTGTTTTAGGTGCACTTTATTATTTTATAACAATGATCTTTATTAATTTTATTAGCAATGATCTTTGCGTCCAAATGATCTTCATACTTGTTTTTTTTGTGCCTTTGATCACTTTTTGGACTTCACATATTTGGAATTATTTCATCAAAGTGCCGTGGTTCTTATACTTGTTCTGTTCATACCCTTGCATATATAGAAACAACTCCAAAGGGAACTCAAGTAAGAGGTTTCCTTTCTTGAATAAACAATTATCCTACCAAATAAAGAAAAGAAAAGAAGGAAAACAATAAAGAAATCAAATTTTGCAAAACTATATGCACCACAATAATTTAATATATAACTTTATGACATACTTAGTTTATGGTGTACTATTTAGTTCTATATTGAATATTGGAATATTGAATATAATATACTATTAGTTCTATAATAAATGAAATAATTTTTAATACAATAAGGAAATTTATCTCTACTACAAACTACAACATCAATGTTAACAATAGGATAAATAAACAATATTAATGTTACAAAGATATATGTTTGATTTTCTTACTTGGAAAAATATTTTTCTTTTAAATTAAACTTTGAAATTTCCTTTGTAGAATTATATTTCAGGTTGAATTGAATGTGATAGTTTGATGATTTAGAATTTATGTTATGATCCTTATATTCAAATTTTTGGAATGATTTTGACTCTTTTTCAGAATCATGTAAGCGCAATGAAAACAGTAATTTTATAAAAAATTTGTATATTAAAAATATTTTTAGTACTTTGATTTTAACTTAAAAAACAATTATTATATATCTAGATTATATCAGTTTATTATAATTTAATAAATCTTATTCTGTCATTATCTTTTTGTAATTTACTATAAGAAGATAAACAAAGAAAATATAATAAATCACTAGGTGCTAAGTAGAAGAATACAATAGAATTTTAATTTTAGTTCTGTTATACATGCATTTTATGAAAAATGATGGTCTTAAATCTTAGGTTAAATAATAATCATAATGAAACATGTCCACTTCACACCTACTCTCTATTTCCCATTGCAAACATTATTCCATCATGAAATTCTAATGACACCAATTTTCATAATTTTTACTTTCAAACATATGTTAGAATAGATGGTAGATAGATGATATATTCTAATTGACTATAGTGATTTTAAACTAAAGGAAGAGTGAGACAACGTCCCATTAGTTGAGTGCCCATGCCATGCATTTGGTGCTCCTATTATGAATTTATCAAATACAAAAGGATTTCTAAGTTGGGTCCCAAATTCCATACTAAACTATTATATTGTGTGTATTTTAATCCTTTGGCTTTTAGTAAAATTAATAGTCCAGTGATAATATAAATAAATGATCCTTAGTGCTGTCATGTGACTTTCTCTATAAAGTGTGGATAATCTAGTACAAATTTTTGAGACTTCTAGTTGAAGAGAGTTGATTCTTCAAAGTAATTTTCATTAATATATGAACTAAAAATAATTCTAAGATAGTGTAAACAGACTTTTATTTAATAAATATATATCAGAAAAAAATTAATCTAGGTGACATCAAGGATTTCATATAGAGTTATTGAGTTCAAGTTTCTTTTTGGTTTAAAAAAGAACTACTAGGTTTATCTATTAAGAAATGAATATATTTGTAGTGTAAAATAAATAAATAAATAAAATATTTATTAAGATAATAAGGGTTTTATATATAATCCCAAAATACTCTACATAAAAAAATATTGATAAAGTTATGAATTAGTGTATATCCACTAATTTTATCTCAAGATCTATAATAAAGTGGATGATATCAACAAAAGTTACACTAGATATGAAAAAGAGTCTATGGATGGGCTTTGATAGAAGCTCTTCATTTCTCAGAACTTGTGTGGATACTAAGACCTATTTAGCTTAGTATGTTTTTCTTTGTTGGTGTGCAAAGCAAAATTTTTTTCTAACTTCTTGGTGAAAGTTATCTACCAGTTCTCTCCAAGCACTAATTTTACAATTCCCTTTAACAATCAGAGGAAATATGTGAGAGGCAGCGAGATTGGGCTTAATTTGAGCCAAATCATGCAAACTCTTTATTATCATACATGGCGGTCATCCTGAGTAATTATGCAATTGAGGTAATCGCAATGCAATCCAAAATGAAATTCCATCAGTTTGCGAGAATATCCAAAAAGGGTGACCATGTAGAAAACAAAAAGGATGGGAAGATCTCATCAAGCCATACAAGGGAGAGAAAAAAAGGTAAAATGGGGCTAAGCCCCAATAGAGTCTATATAAAAAATCTGCCCTACTGCACCTAAGATATTTGAGCTATGCAAGTTGTATGGTCTATAAACAATTGGAGCATCCAAAGAAGCATCACCTAGTGTGATTGCTCTCCTATGGATTGCACCAGCCACTACACTCTCTAGAGCAATGGACACATATTGTCTAAACTATGCTACAAAGTATGAGAAGGAGAGTGGTACCCCATGCGCCTAACATGATAAGCTCTTGCGCACTCCTTGACAAATGTGTCAAATGCCGTGTCCATCTCTCCATATAACTCCAAAGCTAAAGGAACAAAGAGGTGACCTCATTGCATGCTCCTATAGTTGGAGACCTTGTGACCTGCCACTGCACTCGCCATCCATTTAGGGGGATAGGTACTCGCTTCCTCTAAAATTGTATCCCGTGTAGGGTCCGTAACCACAACATCCGCTACTATCACATGCTCATCTTGGGCCAAGTATAAGTCTACCCTGACATGTGTTGTCTGCAAAACATACAAACACTCCCTCCAAGCCAAGTATCCACTCTCTCATGCCATAGCAAACACTATGTCCCTATTACATCATGGGTAGTTATCTTTTGTCTTCCAAAAAGACATCAACTGTGCATATACACATCACTACACAACATACATCACTATCAACATCACACACTATAGAAGCACAACTCACACATAAGTCATACATGGATTCTAAAGTGCCACAATCAATCAATTTGTTTACACAACTTGAATCACTCTTAATCAAATCAGTACTTCATCTCTCATTCCATAATCTACCAACAACTGTGCACTAATTACATTCAAGCCACACCCACTCTAGCTAAGAGAATCCAAGTGATGCTCGTTGGCCTCTGTCCACCATAGCCAAGAACTCAAAGGCTCAACATCAAAGAAGTGAGCTCTCTAGAGTTGCACTTTGAGAGTATACCCCCTGGACTCAAGCTAGGTCTCAAACCCTAACGATCTTGCTGATGGTACTTCTGACAATATGAATGGTGTTGAGTGATGGTGAGTCCTACCATGTAATCAATACCCCAAACACAAATTCTGACCGTCAACAAGTAGTCTATGAGTAACTACCAAAATATTCTTGACTACCAACACTACTACTCTAGAGTTTGAGCAATCTAGGTACGATGCTACAAATGGCATGATAGTTGTCATGCATATATACGTTGCTACACAACATATGTTGTTGTCAACATCACACATTATAGAAGCAAAACTCACACATAAGTCATACATGGACTCTAAAGTGCCACAATTGTTCCCTAGCTAGCGGTTAGGTCCCTCTAACTCTAGATAGCCATCCACTCCAAGTATATGGTATATTCTATGTTGGGAAAAAAATCAAGAGGCTGGGTGCTATCGAGCCCCATCGTTAGTAGCTTGTCTGCAATCTATACCATATAAAGGAGGATGAAATACCTATAGATCAAGTACATCTAGGACATAACCACTATCCTTGAGGAACTATCATGAGGGGAAGAGTCATACATGCCATATGCCATCCTCTCAAACAACTATCACACAATAACATAGTAGCAGCTCCACCAAAAGAGCAGCATAACATACACCTCAAGCATACACATACAAGAGCCAAGCTTGGATCTATAGTACCATCAATGTTTAGGAGGTAGCATGGCATACGATTGCACACATGATCCTTCCAAACAACACTATCACATCCTTCCAACACAATGACTCCAGATGGAAAAACCTCTCGCACTCTCAAGATAGTGCGGCCCATAGAAACATCAAGGGTTATCAATGTTGTCTGTTGTAGATATAAATAGTCACCTAGATGAAATTGATAGATCAAGGGTCTATAACCTCCTCCTTGAATGGTTGCATAGCATGAGGTATCCCTATGCTGAGCAATTGCCAAGTTCTCAAAGGCCATCGACATCACTTTCCGAAAGATATCTACCCATTGAAAACATACGCTCATCCATACATTTGTTTCATCCAAGTCCAAAACTACAACAACATCTTGACGAATAACTATAGGTTAATTTAGATCTTTTTCATAGAGTAGAAAGTAAGGAGAGGAGGATGCTAAGGAGGCTTGCTGACTGAACCGATAGCCCATGGCCAACCAAGGTAATTGGAGATCCTAATCTCCCAAGTGGCCTCTCTGCAAACAATACTTCCGCAATCCTCTCTTTACCATTTGAACCACTCTCTCTTCTAAGCCATTTGCCTCAAGGTGATCTTGAGAGGTAATACAAGGATCAATCAAAGCCTTGTCACACAAGACCTGAAACTCTCCCAAGAACTCTATACCTTGATCAATCAAAACCTCAATTGGTGTACCAAAATGACTGAGAACTTGATCCAAGAATGAGTAAGATGTCCCTTTACTAGACTTTTCAAGAAGTGCCTCCAACTCAATCCACTTGGAGAAGTGCTCCACAATCACCAAAATGTATTGATTATGTCTCACAATCAATAGTAAAGGTCCAACAAAGTCCAAACTCCAATGGCAACCCAACCCCATGATAGGTAATGGGAGTAATTGTGGTGTAGGAGCATTGAATGATGCTCTAGCTCGTTTATAAACCACACATCTGACAACAAATTGCTATGCATCAATCTACATGCCATGCTACCAATAATGACTCTAGAGTAAGCTATATGTATGCTTTACTCCAAACTGTCCTAGCTCCTCATGAGCATGACAAACCGAATGTGATCTCTAAGATGGAAGTGGTACTACTAACACTCTACCATCCTCCCATACACGCAGTAGGTGTCTGCCCTCCAATCTAAACCATCTGGCTTGCTAAAGAACATGGACTCTCCTTGGCTCCAATTGTGCCACCCACAACACCAATGTGAAGATAGTCCATCATTAAGACTTCATCATGAATGTCTTGCTAAATTGTACCACTATCTCCACTCTCTAGATCCGTGACTTTAATAACACCTCATGTATGTGTTGAGAAAGATACCACCAAAGTCTCAAAAAATATATAGAGAAAGGCAGATGCATGCCAACCTGGGACAATCTCACCATGCCAACATGCTCCGGTTTGATCCTGGTGGTTGGGACATGGGTTTTTTACTCAACCCATTTGTATCACGGTTCACCACTCTAGGTCTATGAATAATCATGAAATCATACTCATATAAAATTAGAGCCCATCATGCAAGCCTCCTTGAAAGCTTGTTGGACTCCTTCTTAGCTTCCTTCTAGAAGCCGCCTACTTGACGTGCAAGTTAAGCTAGTTGGAAGCTTCTAGAAGCTACTTACTTGAGATGCAAGCTAAGCTAGCCAAGAAGCTTCCCAAGAAGCTCTCTAGATACTTCCAAAATATTCTAGTCTAATTTGTCTTATGTGCTACTTCGTAAGCCCAACTAACTTCATTGTTAAACTCCACATTGTTACATATTCTCCCACTACTAGTTGGTGACATCCCCGTTGCCAGTGAAGCTTCAAATTCCTGGATAGCTGTTTGTGCATTCAGGAGGTGAGAAAGAGGTTCCCATGTGGCATCATGAAGGGGATACCCTTTCCAAAGGACCTTGTACTCCGTATGTTGGCAACGGCCTCGTTGAATATGGCGATGTGCAAGGATACAATCAACTTTGTACTCCTCATGACCATTGATAGGGACAAGAAGAGGGGGAGGTTGGACTCAAGAGGAAAAGGAAGAGGGGTTAGGAACAAAGGGTTTCAACTTGGAAACATGAAAGACAAGATGGATATACATATGACAAGGCAAGGCAAGTCAATAAGCAACAAGAGAGACAATTTAGGTGATATCAAAGGGTCCTATCCAATGAGGGACAAGTTTACAAACTTGGGTATCAAGTAGGAGAGTGAGGTTACTAGAGGATTGCATGACTTTATCACAGACTTCAAAGGTGAGATCACGACGAAGGTGGTAATTTTGAGCAACAAGGAGGTGAGACTTGGCTTGTTGGAGAGATTGGGATACAGTAGTCAAGAATATGGAAGTATGAGGAACCTAAGATGGAAGGGGAGCAAGAAGAAAATCTAAAACAAGCGTATCTTTGCCAAAGTTGAGAAAGAAAGGAGAAAATTTGGTGCTTGCTTGTTTGGAATTGTTGTAGGCAAATTTTATAGCTGCAAGACATTCATCCCAATTGGTATGGTGGACATTGACAAAGGCACATAGCATATCCTCCAATGTATGATTTGCATGTTCGGTTTGTCCATCCGTTTGAGGATGATAGGCCGTGGACAAGGCAAGCTTAGTGGAAGAGTGCTTGCCAAAACTTCCCGGTAAATCAAGGATCATGGTCGGAGATGAGTACATGTGGCATCCCATGATGCTTGAAGACATTGTCAAAGTAGATTTGTGTAAGGTTGGAGCATCCACGGTATCACAGGTTGGTGCCAAGTGGATTTTCTTACTAAGTTTATCCACAAACACCACAATTGCAATGTGTCCTTGTTTTGTCTTTGGCAAAGATGTGATGAGATCCAAGCTCACATGCTCCCAGTGAGCGGATGGAATGGTGAGTGGTTGAAGGAGTTCACTTGGCTTTTGGTTGTTGGCCTTGTTACGTTGGCAGCTCTCACACGATCGGACAAATTTTGAAATATCTTGTGTCATGTTGGGCCACCACTATTGACGTTGGAGGTACCCAAGGTCTTGTCCACACCCATGTGACCAGCGATCGGTAAATCATGGGCTTCTTGAAGACGCATAAGTCAAAGATCACCTTTAGCTAGAACATAGATCCGGTCCTCATGGAATAAAAGGCCCTTCTTGATGGAGAGGGTGTTGTACTCCTTATTGCATATCATAAGGCAACCATGTACCATTTGGAAGAAGGGATCTTGGTGTAGACTCAAACTTATTTTGGACCTTGGAGTCAATTGACACCGTTGAAATTGCCGTTGTGATGAGAGGAAGAGACTTTTAATTAGGTCATCATGATAAAGCATCAGGGATGACATGGAGCCGACCGAGTTTGTACTCAAGTTTAATGTCATACAATTGCAGTTGTTCCTCCCATCAACGATGTTGACTCTTCATGTGTTCCAAGTGTAAGGTCTGCAACAATAGTTTGTGATCAGTTTGCATGATCACTTGTTTCCCCAAGAGGTAATGCCTCCATACCTTGGTGGCGTATACCATTGAAAATTGTTCTTGATCTTGAGCAGAGTAGTTTTGTTCAGCCGTATTGAATTGGCAAGACACAAAGGCAATAGGATGGAGTCCATCTGGGAATTCTTGTTGCAGCACGGCTCCAATTGAAAAGTTAGAAGCATCAAAATCAACCACACAGGGTAGTTGAGGATCATATGGTTGAAGAATGGGTCTTGAAGACACCATATGCTTTAACTTTTGGAATGCTTCTTCATGCTTGGTGGTCCATTGGAAGCTCAAGTTCTTTCCCAAGAGGTCAGTCAATGGTGCAGCCACATGAGCATAATAATGGATGAACCGTCGGTAAAAACTGGCCAATCCATTGAATGCATATATTTTTGTAGCATCCTTTGGGGTAGGCCAATCATTCATGGCCTTGATTTTCTCTTCTTCTATCTTGATCCCCTTTGATGAGATCTTATGACCCAAGAAGGTAACCTTGGCCTACCCCAAAGGATCAAGTACATCTAGGACATAACTAGGTGCTAAGTGTGAGGTACTTTCAGATTATAGGCCAATCATTCATGGCCTTGATTTTCTCTTCTTCTATCTTGATCCTTTGGGGTAGGCCAAGGTTACCATTGTCTAAACATTGTAAGGGAGATCTTCGCCATAGGGAGATTAATAAGAGCTATGGCGAAGATCCGCAATATATATCCTCATTTCAACTTTCCAAAATCTGAAAGTACCTCACACATATATATGGAAAGTTGAAATGAGGATATATATTGTGGATCTTCGCCATAGGGAGATTAATAAGAGCTATGGCAAAGATCCGCAATATATATCCTCATTTCAACTTTCCAAAATCTGAAAGTACCTCACACATATATATGGAATCCAAATCGTAACACTATCTCCAACCTTTTTTCAATTGTGGTGATTGATGTCACCGTCTAAAAGATAAACGGAGAGTAAGAAAAGCAACACGAACATAAACCATATATTCTGATTTTGACTTTCTGAGGGGTTTAGTGCATTTTACCTCTTATGTTTTATCCTTTTATTCTCTTGGTGGGGTCCTCCAATCCTTCTTGTTATCCTATCTTACATTTGTCGCCATGTGCTTTATTTTGAGTTTCTAAATTTGAAGTACTTTCAACGTGTCCTTAGCTTCAAGGACTAGGATAAAAAAGGCAAAGGGGACCACGTAAGTTAACAAAAGGTTTAGAAAACCCCACCCAAGCGACACAAGCATGAAATTTAAGAGGTAAAATGGGGCTAAGCCCACAACAGTATCGGTAAAAATCGATCGCGTGTGATAACAAGAAGAATGGGTCCCATCAAACCGTATGAGGAAAAGACATAGAGAGTAAAATGAAGCTAAACCCCAATAGTATCGTTAAGAAATATCTACCCTATAACACCTACGAATAACTGAATTAATGTTAACGCACTTTATCTTTGCATCGTCACCGAGTTTCTTTTCTCCATGCTGATGTCACGCCCGATGGGAAATAACATTTTACATAGTGTTACGTTTCGCAATTCGGTACCTATCACGGGAAGATACTCAACGTGAGTACGAATGATCGGCTTGATGGGGTCTTCCATCCTTCTTGTTATCCTACGCGGTTTCCTTTCTCTTTGTACGAAAGGGGGACATAAGTTCCCCTTTCGTACAAAGAGAAGGAAGTTCATAAGTTCCAGGAAATACCGCCTCCTCTGCCCAGTATCATTCCTGTACTTAAATTTCTGGAATTTGCGAACCTACCACGGGACGATGTTGATGTATATTCAAACGTGGCATAAATGGCCCAAACGTCGAATCATGAGCACGAACTAGTCGGTGGATGAAGTCAAAGTTCATAGGTAAAGAGGTACCAGTTAACCACAAAAACCGCGAGTTTATACCCATTGGTCTCTCTCGATCTCGAAGGAAAAACCGAAGGTGATGTAGAGGTTGTCAAATAAACCCTAAATCCATCTGACGTATAAGAATGTTATGATCTGAGACTAAGATTTGGTAGTGTTTCTTGAATGTCTTCAAAGAGAAATGTTATGTTTGTCTTCGAGTCATATATAGATGTAAAATGAAGTTTAGCCCCATTTATCCGTTAGGTTTTATTCTTGCAAGCTTTGATGGGTCTTCCTATCTTTCTCTCCTCCTTCCAAAATTTCTAGCATACTAAATTGTCCTCAAACACTCTATGTAATTCTACTTAAGTTAGGTTCGATAATGGAAGCCCAAACCTCTGAACGCAGTTCATAGCGCTTGGCAGCCCCGAACTTCGAAGCTCAAAGCGAAACAGAAGCTCGAGAGCCTTAGAAGCCCCGATCATTCGAGGCGAACCTCGAAATAAAACACAGTTGCAGTCGCCCCGAAGTAATATACATCTTTACAATTGTGTGTTTCAATATATACAAAAAGTATTGAGATCTATTTTCACAAGCCTGGGCAGGTCCCTTCCTATTTGAATTCGAGGGCAGAATTCTCTACTACCAGCACGGACTTCTGGTTGAGAGTGAATCTATAATGGAAAACGGATTTGATGAGTATAACCATTCTTGTTTTGAGGTCCTCCATGAGAATGTTTGGGTAGAGAGTGGTGAGGTAAAACCTTTCTATAGAATATACTCAGAGACATATTTAACCCTACCTCTTTGAGTGAAAGAAAGGCAACCGTAGCAAACACGAAGGATGAAAAGACCCCTTCAAACCCTGCAAGGGAGAGAAAAAGAAGAAGGTAAAATGGGGTTAGACCATCATGAGAAATTGTGCTTAAGATGCTCAAGTTATGCAAGTAATAAAGTCTAAAAGTCATGAGAACATGCAAAGAAATATCATTTAATGTGATTGTTCTCTATGGATTGCACCGGCCGCACCGATGTTCTCTTTAGATCAAAGAATACACTTGATGTGATTTTTCTCTTATGGATGGCACCGGTCAACCCATGCTCTCTTTAGAGCAAAGAATACAGACTATCTAAAATATTTTGTAAAGTAGGGGAATGGAGAATGGTACCCCTTACATCTACCTCTTGGGTTGGCCTTAGTACTTAACTGCAGCGTACGCTGAAGTTTTTTGATCTCCTTGATCTCCTTGATCTCCTTGGTTGTCTTGGATTTGTTATTGGGATGATAGATCTCAATATAAAATCCTTACTAAATAAATCGAAAATTACAGCTGTAAATATGTATTTTATTTTGGGTGACTACGGAAAAATGTGTTTTATTTCATGGCTGGGCCATGAAATTATCGGGGCTTGTAAGTCCCTCGAGCTTCTGTTTCACTTCTGTCAATCCTGTTTCGCGTCGAGCTTCGAAGTTCGGGGCGGCCAATCGCTCTGAACCGCGTTCAGAGCTTCGGGGCTCCATAATCGAACCTAGCTTCATCGAACCAAGGTCATGTGCTGCGCATGGTTCCTATCTCCAATTAAATTTAAACGCGAATATTTGAACTCTCACAACTTGAAAAGTATGGAGCGGGGATCTAATGTGACTTTTGGGGATCAGGTGAGATCTGGTTGATCATGAAAAGAGATTGCTCTAAGCCAGAGAACCAAGAGCGGACACAGTTTCAACTATTGACAGTTATCGGTGTGTTGCTGGCATCTTCAAAGAATTTAATCTTATGGAGGTTTTTGGAAACAGAGTGTTGATAATCTGTACTGGACAATGTCATGTGCTGCGCACGGTTTCTGTCTTCACTTAAAACGAAATTAAGATTATATGTGATTTCTTCCTAGGATATTGGTTTAGCTAGGTTCTCTATAGCGAAATGCCTTGAATCCTGATCATGCTAGACACGATAAGGGCATTTCAAAAATGGCTTTTATGGGTTCTTTCTTGGTGATGGTGGTTTAACCCTGAAATTGTCCGCCTGTACCTGTAAAAGAAAAACGCAATAAAGAAGAAGCACGTCAAATATTATACGGGTATAACTACTCAAAGGCCATTTCTAGTACTTTGCTGATTGACCAATTTTTCGGCCCAAACCAGGGTTGACATGTGGCATGAATTAATTAGTATAGAAGAGAAGGTCATATTAGAACACTAAAGTGAATACTATGTTGCAAGAAAGAATTGTACGAGGAATTTGAATTGAACCTGACACGCGCCATCCACTAAGAATATTCAAAACTTTAGATTCCTTCTCTCCTCCCTCTTTGGTAATGTTGATTCCCCCTTTCCCATCTTGCTAATGCCGTGAATCATTGTCTCCGTGTGGCTTGTTAGCTTTGCACCATGGTTGATTTAGAAGTGTATGGGCACCAAGAGTGGCAATGATAGGCTTGTTAGCTGTGCACCAGGGTCTATTTAGAAATCTGTACTATCAAAGAAGTATTTAGGTGCCAAGAGTGAAAGGGATGTGATGTATTGATATGCCGGCATTTTGGGGAGTGGGAGAAAAACTTAAGTGCAATGGCTTTGCAATTTCCGTGCGGTAGCAAATAGGGAGATCACACCTCTTCAACATCAAAGTCCAATTAGTTAGTCTTGATACCAATATTCCAAGTCCCTTGTCCCCTGATTTCATTCCACCCAAGTCTCCAAGATTTCATTCCACCTCTGATATATGAAGAATTTCATGATCTTTTGAACATGGTGTACTTTGCACATAGCAGGTGTAAACCAAAAGTAGGGGATGAGGAGAAGGAAATGTTTATAATGGTTTTTCACCATCATTGTCCATGTAGGTGTTTGCAAGAAACAGGTTCAAAAAGGTTATGCATTTAATTACATGGCCAGATATCTTGTGAAGTTCAGAATGATTTTCCTAAATATAGGAATGGTTAGAAATTGTATAAAAAGTGTGCTTGCTACATGTCTTCCTACAAATCAACAAGAACTAGAAAGACAAGTGCATGAGAGAAGGCCTCATTGAGAAGGAACTCAAACAAGGATGGAGAACTATTGAAGATAAGTTGAATCATCAATATCCTTATTATGCAAGAATGGATTTGCTATTTGACAATAGAGCCAATATTTCACCACTTGCCCTTGTGAGTCTAAGTGTAGAAACTGAATTCTCAAACATGGTCATAGATGAAGAAATTGGATCTCAAGGTTCATTGGAGCAACCAATTGAGTATTGTATCAAGGACACATCAAGGTCAGGAACCATATACCAATCAACATTGCATTCCCAAGGTTTTTATGTTCCTATCACCCAAGAATCATTTTGTTATGAACCAACTTACCATGGATCAGGAATACAGGAGTACCACATGCCCGTTTAAGAGGAGGAGAGTAAAAATCCATCCATTTTTCCCTTGAGATCAAAGGACTTTCCACTCTAACCAAGTACACCTACCAAAGAGAAACCTCAATCACGAGAGGGAAGCCGAGAGAGAGAAGAGCAAGAAGGTGAAAAAGATGGAGAATGGGAGAATGAGTCATGAAAGAGATAAAAATTTAGTAGTGTTAAGACACCATTGTCTTCCATAGTTGCAGCCTTTGTGTATGATCTTTTGAATGTTACAAAATTGAAAAGTGAGTAGTGGAAGTCAAAGAAAGATGTAAGTTGGCCAAAATTGAATCTTACAAGATTGAAAAAATAGAGAAGTTATGCATGAAGGGAGAAGGAGAAATAAAAAAGAATCAAAGAAAGGAATGCAAAATCCAAGGGATATCATTCAATGATGCTAGAATTAGCAAAATTGGGGGAGACACTTGTAGAATTAAAGAGTAGAATGAGTATACTCTTTGATGTAGATATAACCTTTGTGGAGAGTTTTAGTAGTGATCCAATAGTATTGGATAGAAGTGGCAATTCAAGTGAGAATGATTAATGCATGACCATAGAATTAACAAGTGAGAGTGCAAGACAATGGAAGTGGCAAGTGAGAATGCAAGACCATGGAAGTGGCAAGTGAGAGTGATTGGTGTGATAAGTTGAATTTTATCTATAATTGTGAGAAGTTGAAGCCTACGTGGTTAGTCTGTGGCAAAGGAAATATCATCCACCACAATGTAATCTACTTAAAGTGTAAGTAGAGTATGTTACTTGTTTTGTGATTGACTTGCAAAGGACAATGTAATGTATTTAAAGTGTATGTAGAGTATATTATCTATTTTTTGATTGACTTGTAGAAAGTAGAGTGGATTTCATTCATTCAATTCAAAGAGCTTACCTTTGATGGTGCCAATCTCTATGTCCTCATACCATGTTTGTGCAAATTTTATACACAATGCTTTTGCAAAATACACAACAAACCAAAGTTAATATCCTTAAACTAAAAACAAACCAACAAGTTAAAAGTGAAACACTATGTTGAATTGAAAATTGATCTGCTTGGATTCCGCTCTCAAATAGGTCCTATGATGGTTCCACCCTTCAAATGGGTCATGCTAAGGTTCCAACAGGGTTCCACTCCTCAAATAGGTTCTATTGAGATTTTGCTAGGATCTTGCTTCCCTTAATTGGGCTTTGCTATGGTTTTGCCCTATTGCAATGGAGTTTTTTGAGGTTTGCTAGGACTGATCTGCAAATAGAGGTTTGGCTATGGTTTTACCCCTTAGATGGGTTCCATGGAATGACATTAGGATCTCTCTTGCCTAGGATGGGTTACATTAGGCTTTTGCTACATGGATATTTGGATTTTGTTGGGGTTTTTTTGCATAGGAGTTAGGGGTTCCTGGATGATTTTGTAAGGATTTCAAGGGGTTTTGCTATAAATGCTAATATTTAATTGCAGCTAAGTGGCATTATATTGCAACAAAAGGAATGATGAAGAAATCTTACATGAGGAAATGGGTAGTGCAGACCAATAAAATATTTTAGGGTTGAAATATCCTAGACCTAGACAAAGCTTATCAAGGTCTAGAATGCACTCCACTACATTTTGCACATGATCTTTATACATCCAATCCCAAGTAATAAAAATCATATGATACAATGTTTTGTGATGGCCAATTAACCACTCTTTTCCTCTAAAATCTTCCATGTTAGGCATGTAGAACACCTTTTGGCAATCAGAAATATCTGCCATGCCTTTGAATAGAGATTGAGTAAATCAAAGGCAACCTTGTTTCCTTCAATTCTCCTTTAATCTCCCTTCTTATTTGCTCCTCTATTTGATACTTCCCCTTTCTCTTTTAGCAGAAAGGCTTCAATTCTCCCCTTCCTCTCTACACCTCTCTCAAAGGCTGTCAACTCTATAAAGCCTTCTTCTTTGCTCTAGAGAAAGGTTTTAGCTCTCCACTTGCTCTCTACACCTTTCTCAAAGAAACTTTTTCCTCTCTACAACAAGACTTTAGCTCCGTAAAGCTTTGTGTCATTGGGCACATGCACCCTAAACTTTGAAAGATATTTCTCCCCTTCCTAAACCCTTTTCTCTTTCTTTATGCATAATGTCTCACTTCTCAAGCCTATATTTTTGAATTTGTAAAGTTCCTTTCTCTCCTCTTTTCTCCTTCTTTTGGTGCATAGTTTCTAAAATTCAAATCTCCCCAATGTTTGAGTTCTTGCACTCTCTTGAAACTCACCGCTTAATAAACTACAAGGATATATATATATATATATATATATATATATATATATATATATATATATATATATATATATATATAGGTAGGTCAATATACACCCCACACATGTGATATAATGTCACACATGGGATCCTAACTTCATCTTGACTCTCTAAAATGATTTTGTCTCTAATGTCTTTGAGTCACAAGCAAATAGGGTACATCCTCTAGATTGAACATGATTATTTCATTGAGAATTGTAGTATTAAGGTAGAATGCATTCACATGAATGGTGAGTTTGAACATGCATGCATAAGATGTAATAAGAGGTTTGAATTGCATTCCTATTAACCAAAAAGTGCACTAAAGGCACAAATGAACACAAAGAAGTTGTTTGAATTTTGGGGGTCAAATGTAGACCAACAAGTGAATCAAAACTAACAAAGAATCAAACTACAGTAAATGGAGCGGACAAGACAAAGAGTACTCCACCCCAAGATAAGAAAAATGTGAATCAAGACAAATGTCAACTGATGCTAGTGTCATCGTGTTGTGCTTTTAAAATCACTACCGCAAAGAATCTCTCTCAAATTGGTAAAATTTACTAGGTAAATAGATCAAAAAAAATGTTTAATCACTATCAAGAAGAATTTCTTTCAAATTGATAAAATTTATTGGGTCCATAGATTGGGAAATATGGCCCCAAGTTAGAGAGAAGAAATGACTTAGTTATATTCATTTGACACCTACATTAGTTTCTAGTTTGTCAAAAGGACCCTATGTGGTGTATTATATTACATGTGTGGGTGTGTCCCACCCAAAGAGGGGTGTCTTCCGACAGGCTCCCATATATATATATATATATAGAGTATGTTTTAGAGAGAGATTGAGAGAGAGATAGAGGGAATCACTATGTGTTCATTCTTAGTACAAATACATCATTTATTTCATATAGTGACACCCCAAACACCCCCACTTAGTTCCCAATTTATTAATATATATTCATTAATATATATTAATAAATATAATTTTATTAATATATATTCCCTAGATATGGGTATTATCTCTTAGCTCTCAACAAACATCTATTCTTTTTCTATTAAACATATTTTCTTCTTTCCATAAAAAAACACATAAATATTAAAATTCCTTATACTAATGCTTTGTTCTATTTACAAATATTAATATCTTACACATGGATACACACTAACAAAGCAGCACCAACAAAGCATTTCATTGACAAAATATAGTAGAACTTCTCAACTCTTGATACTCTCAAGGCATTGTCTTTATTCAAAGGGGTTCCAAAACAATCACTAATCCATAAGGTCACTAATTTGCTCATTTCAAATCAGTGCTACTCCATAATGGTGAATGTGAAATAATCCATTAGCGCACTATTTGTGTACATGTACATACTCAATTATAGAAAACCGGGTGTATTTACAACTAATGCTTGTTTCTATACTAAAACTTGAGGTTTCTGGTGCCCTTAGTTTTAGGGGCTCAAAAACCAAATTATCTTTAGATGAGAGACATGAATTCACTGCTATTGCTTGTGTTTCTTCTCTTTTGTGGGAGTGACTTTTTAACCCGGATATATTCTGCAGGTTGATATCTCCTCCTTCTTTTGAATACTACTCATCTTCCCCTATATTTGCTAAAAAAAGTTATGTAAAATTATACACGTAATCCATCTAAGAAGATACTCATTTATACTCTGATCACTTTTCAACTTAACCCTTAATTCTCTCAAGGAATGAAATCTGCCTTTTAAAACTCCTATGTAATGCTCATTGACTACAAAAGTCTAGGCCACACATTTATTGAAAGCTACTGTATCCAAAGAGGCACTTTGAACAAGGGCACCAAATGGCTCATGGAGACATATCCAAAATCACCCAATAGATACTAGTGGTGTTCAAATGAATGGTTGACTCCTCATTGATTCAAATTCTTCCATAGAGGTTATTTGATGTCATGTCATGGAAATCACTGGGTATCCTTGCATACACCAATGAAATAAGAGAATGGTGAGCAAATGAAAAATGCATGCATCTCACCAAAATAGCTCAAACTAAATAATAAAGTAATGGATTGCCCTAGCAATCACTAAGAAAAAAATCTTGAATGGCCTAATGCTCACTCACAAATTAATGGCTCTAGCATTTACTCATAAATCTTCACACTTACATACACACAAAATACTCTTACCACTTGTGAAATGACTTATTCTCCTCATGTTGCTGCAAATTACTTGTCCATTGATGGAATAAGAGCACTTCTGACTGAAGTAGGTTTCTCCATCAATCATTGAGCTAAAGGAATTTATTTTTCTAATCCACTAAACCCACATACTCAAGGAAAACTTTCAATCCAAAGACTTGGGAAATTTGATCTTTTTCTTCTTTGTCGGGCCATGCCGCATCCTTTGCAACATTAGCAAAAATTGCAGTGATCACTCTCTTTGTAAACCTTGTGGTGGATCCCAAAATAATACCCCACAAGTTAGCACCTTAGGCTATACATGCTCCATTACCATTTTTCCCAAACTTGCCTAGTGCTATGGTGAGCTAGATCTACACCGGGTCTGGTTCCTCCTCACCTTGCTCTTCCAAAAATCTCATGATCTCTCACAAGCTCCAACATAGTATAAAATGATATCACATCCATCTGCATCAATTTTCTAAAGGGAAGTGAATCTAAATTCTTGAACAACATAGATAAAAATTTTGCTTTTATGACCCATGTACATCTAATCCACCGAATATCATAATAAAAGCAAATTCCTCCTCAATACATGGATAATCTAAATCCCATTCCTATTCATCTATAAATTCATCAAATTCAAACACACCATCATTGCTACCATTACCACATTCAAGCTCACCTTGCCATACCAAGAGTTTCCTATGCATGCACATTTTGATTTTGTTACTCAATTACTTTTGTAAACTTGTATGAGGCATGTTAAAATCAAACCTATAGACCTAATAAAATAAAAAATCCACTAAATAAAAGGTTTTTCCCTCTCATGTTTCTTCTCCTCTGCACTTTATCATGCTCACTCTTCTCTTCCTCTCCTCAACACCTTTGCTTCTTCAAGCTCATTCTTCTCTTCTTGCTCATTCTTGTTCTACCTTTTTCAAGCTCTTTTTCTCTTCTTTCTTAAACTCATCCTACCCTCAACACCCCTCTCTTTTCCCCTTGTTGCTCTTCCACACTTTTCTCTTCTTGATCAATTTTGACCCTTGATGCTCCTTTATACTATCACTGAACTATGTTTTATTCTTGACTTGCAATGCTCCTCTACGCTTTTCTCCTCTCAATCACTCATGCTGACCCTCAACCTTCCTCCTCCTCTCTAGGCTTGAAACTTTTCTCTTCTTGACCCTTGATGCTTAGATGTTCATTGACAATTTTCTCTTCTTGATCCCTCCTTTGCCAACCCTCAACTCTCTACCTCAAATTTTTCTCTTCTTTGATCTCACTCCTGTCTATCTACTCTAGCATCCTTGAAATTTAATTTCACTTATTAGTATTTGCTCTTGATAGCTTTCTGCTTCATAAATTGGTACAACTCTTGAGATTACACCATTTTCTCACAATTATACTTATTTTTGTTTATTAAGGAGAGATCTTGTCTTTGCTCAACATCTCAAAAAAAAGTGAAATGCTCAAAAGATTTCTCTCTCAACTCTCCCTTTATGTGAGCAAAGATCTTTTCTCACAATGCTTCCTTTACCTTCAACTTCCATGACTTTCTGCCCAGCAAATTTACTCTCACTGTCCTTTCCTTGCCCTTGAGTATTTTACCCTTGACTTTTTGATCAAGAAATAATCTATTCCAGCCTTCCCTTGCACTTGAGTTTATTTGTAATGGGGGCCTTATTAAAGCTCACGTTAGGGAGATTAATTGAAAAGACAAAGTGATTAATAATATAGGATCACCCATGACCTATAAAATCTCCAAGTCATTATTTGGAGTACCCATAAATATTTTATAGCTATGTGTTTCTACCCATAAAAGTCATAGTATCTCCTTGCTTATCACTTGTAAAAATTTCTTGCAATGCGTCATATTTACAAGAAGCCAAAAATCCAGTATTGGAACACTCTAATGTGAATCATCTAGTCATAGGGAGTCAAATATCTTGTGAGTGCAAGAGATATGGATGGTATCATGTGACCAAAGTTGACCAAAGTCTCTTCTGCTCCAACACTACATCTCACACATGGTTTGGAAATGCATGATGTAGTGTAAATAGCACTGATGGATTGATATTACTAAAAGTACTCACCAATACTCCACCTATCAAGCAATACTCCACTTCTTAAGGTGAAGTAACCTTTGTAAAAGTAAGCAAAACTAAGCATATCAACAGTATCCAAACACTCACCAATACTCCACCTATCAAGCTGAATGCTTAAAGGTTTAGAGGCCTTTGTGAATATAAGAGGAACAAAACATATCTCCAAATGAATTGCTTGTGAAGTTGTTGATGGACTTGCAACAATTTCTCCACAATTTTTGATTATATTTGGAAGCACATTCACAATATCTTGCAATAATTTTGCTCTTTTAAGCTATAATGGTATATATATATATTCTCAATAGTACTAGCTTGCCCTTGGGTCCTATTTCAGTCACATTGCTTTAGTCAATTATACTCCTTAGATCCTATCCAAGCATTTGTACAGGGTTTACCTAAGGTTTATACACCAGGATCCCCATGCCACTATGATAGCTTGTGTGTTCTATACTCTCTATTTTATTGTGAGCTATTTTAGTTGATGACCAAAGGAGAGATGTATTTACATGGACCTTAGCCCCTTCCTATAGTGGAATCTACTCCTACCAACACATGGAAGTGCATCAAGGCACATGATTTAGTGGCAAAAAAAAGGAGACTATTTAGCTCATTATTTAGTACAAATTGGAGAAATAAAAGAATCAGTAAAAATAACCCAACAAGCTTTAAAAAGTATTCCTGGGGGACCTTACAAAAATTTAGAAGCACAACAACTTAGTCAAGGAAAAAATTCAGAGTGGAGTTAAATTTTTTTTAATATCAATTTATAAGTAAAAAGCATTCACCAACTTCTAAATTACCTAAACAAGAACACTATGTTAGAGTGGAAGCACCAAAAGGAGAATTAGGCACTTTTCCAATTAATTTAGGATTCATAGGTTCTTGAGAGGAGATTGGTCAGCACTTTAGGATGAGTACACCATATGAGCACATGCAATAACTTGGAGTATAGTAAAATCCCCACTATTGAACACCCCTCTCCCAAAGCATCATTGCCTTTGTTGCTCCTTGATGTTAGGCCATATAGGAGGAGAGTGTAGACATGAAATCCCAGCATTAGCTCTCTCAGCCAATGCCTTTCTATTGAAATAATTTATAAGCATTACAAATACTCCATCCATTGGTTGAGGAATAACTTCCCTCTTTTCTCCATGACCATTTAGCTTCGTTCATTAAGATTCTTAACGTGTGGGCATTAGGACTTATCTTTGAGCACCTACATGATTATCTTTCTTCATACACTCCAAATTTGGTTTTTCCTCTTCTCTTTGCTTTTTTGTCAATGTATTGCTTCAAGTCTAGTGCTCCTTTCTGTAGCCCAACTGTTTGGTACATCTTGTTTTCCTTGCTCTATCAAAGGAGACATATAATGTTCATCTCATTGCTATTGAAGATGCTTATCTCTATTTTGTCTCTCATTTCATTTGCCTACAACTATGATACTCTTTTTCTTTATTCTCCACATTAGTTTGTAGTGGCCATTCCGAGGGGTTGTGAGACTATTATTGTTGGCATTAGAGCATCCTTGGATCTTCATCCAGATTGGGTGTTTTTTCAAGTAGATGTCCTTAGTGCCTTTGATCCCATTTCTTGTCAAAATTTATTTTGTGCTCTTTGCTCAAAAGGAGATCAGATCCCATCCTTGATTCCATTTGTAATCACATTCTATGTCATAGAGACCCCTCTATTTTATAGTCATCATACTACAATAGGATACTTCACATAGCTTGCATCTACATATAATACATACCAAGGGGTTCCCTTGGGGGACCTCTTTTTACCATAGCTCACTACATTGCTTTATTGGAGGTTGTAGCCACTTTTTCATCATGTCTCTTTCCATCCTTCTTTGATGATACCCGCATCTTAGGCCCTTTGAATGATGTGGTGCATGTTGTAGCAAATTTCACATGTAGCTTAATGCAAGGTATGGATTCCACATGCAGTTTGCAATCCCTCAGATTTCCCACCAAGGTTCCAATTCCTAGTAGGAGGCATGAAAGTGCTAGGATCTCCACTAGGGGAGGAGGATTACTATAGCATATCCATCTCCAACACATTGGTACAAGTCATAGCCCATGTTCACTTATTCTCTAGGTTGGGGAACCCACAAGTAGCCTACTCTATCCTAGTACATAGCTATCTCCTCTAAGCCTCCTACCTAGCTTGCATATACCCTCCTATAGAGAAAATTTTGCCACACTTACACACTTTTGATAGCACCATATGCCACACTTTCTCCACTCTCTTAGGTCCATGTACACTCCTAAAACTATTAGAGGAGTGGTGTAGACTACAGATAGCCCTACCCATAACTATGGGAGGATGTGGTTGCACTACAAGAAACCATTGCACTAATAGCCTTTATAGGTGCATGGGCTATAGTGGCCCTCTGCTCAGCCAACAGGTTCTTACATCATGGTCACCCATTTCTATTGGCACCTATCATGACAGTAGAAACAAATACCCATGCTTTTAAAAGTTATTTATGGTTGGCTTATGATCTTTGATTAGGTCCTGCACACAAAACACTCCCAACATTTGCCAACTTTGTTACACTAGACTCTAGGAAGACTCAAGCATACATTAATGAGTGCATGCACACCCACACCCTCACCAACATCCTCATTGATACAATGTTATCTGATAGAGCTAGGATTCTTTCTTGTGGAGGGAAAGGCTCCAGGGTTTGGCTCCATACATCCCCTTTGATAGAGGATTCCACTTCACATCTAAGGAGTTCTCCATTGCACTCTGCCAATGGTTAGGTCTCTCTCATCCGGCCTTGCTAGGGCTTCCAAACCAATGTGCTTGTGGTTCCACCTATGATACACAAGGCATGCATCTATTACAATGTGCTATAAGAGGAGAGCACAACAGAGTTCATGATGCCATTTGGGGAACAATGGCCCAACTCCTTTGATTTACCCAGTCCCAAGTATAGATCAAGCAATGGTTGGACTTACCAGGACCATATCCATTGCCAAGTAAGAGCAGACATCATCACATTCACAATTGTTGACATATCTTGCATGATGTGGTGGTTGCAAACCCCTTATGAGAAAAGATACTAGCAAAAGCGTGCATTCAAGTAGGAGTAGCGGTGACCAAAGCTCAAAGAGAGGAGGATCATTATACCCCACAGCTTACATCAGATGCCTTCATTCATTTGGCTGTGGAGATTTTTTGGCACCTTCATCACCATCTTGATGGATTGCTTAGGGAAGTAGCATAAGGTTCCTCATAGAGGAGAGGTGCAATTGCTATCTCCCAAGCCATACTCACCTCCTACCTTTGAGAGAGAGAGAGTATATGTCACACTACAACTAGAATACTCTCAAGTTTGGAGTCTTCATAGACAAGCAACAGCAATAGGAGTACCTACCATGTCTAGGGCACTCCCCCTCACTTACCAGATATACTGTTAAAGGACCTCTATCACACATTCCAGTAGTAGTTTTCTTGTTGCTTTTCAGCTGGTTGGTTTGTGCACTCCTCCTCGATGTGGTTGGGTGGTCTCGGTGTGGTTTGTGCCCCTTAGGTTGCATTGGGCTCCCTGATTGGTTTCCCTCTATGCACTCTTTGGGTGCCTTGTAATTTTTTTTCCTTTCCTTGGGGTATAGATTTTTGTTTGTTTTACTAGCTTAGTTGTCTTTCTTGGTTGCTTGGACTTTTGAGCCTCAAGTCCCTTTCTCCTTTCGCATTTGGTTATGCCTTGTACTCCTTTCCTCTTTCTTTTGGGGAACTATAATTTTTATTTATTTACTGACTGACATGACCTACTTTAAACAACATCATTCGATCAAGTAAATCTGAAACTTGGGGTGCTGTCGAGTAGAAATATCATTTTAAGTATATCTCCGCGATGTACTATTTACGGATGACACGAGGTACTTCTAAGTGATTATGTGTTAAACCTTGGATCTTGTTGTATTTTACGTGTCTATATAATATGTCAACCAAACCTCTCATCTTTAATTTTAATATATAAATGGAAATATTACCTTTATTTTAAGAGTTTATTTTTTTATGCTATCAACTTTAGCGTGGGTACGAGAAACAGAATGAATAACTTTGGATATTGATGAAGCGCATTCTCGTTGGTTTTGCTTCTTAAAGAAGAATGTTGCATCATCTTCTTCCAATATTTATTTATGGAGCTACAGTAATTGAAATGGTTTGACATTCAACTTCTTAGGTGTGCTCGGTTAGTGATATAGATTTATCTCTGTTCTGTCGTGTATATATCCTGTTTTTGCAGTTTTTTCATTCCCAGACAAACATGGGATTTGCGGAAGTCTTCAGGTTAGATGCCTCACAGAATGATGTTTGATCAATATATCTATGTACGTTCAAATGGATAAGAGCACAGTCTTAAAATACTTGCAACCGTCCAGAAGGGCAAAAAGAATTGAAATCTGCAGTAGAAAACCTTCGTACATGCAACTTCGGACATGTAAAAGTTATAAGCCACTTGGCTCGCATTATCCATGGTGAAAAGTGTCAAAGTTATGACAGACTACCCAGGGGCGAACTGATGACACAAGGAACGTCAAATTCACGATCGAATCTTGTGTATAAGCACGGATAGTATCAGAGGAGCCGAATCAACGTCCCCGATCGGTCGAGTCCAAACCAAATGCTCACGTAAGCGCATTGAATCCCCAGGGTCCTCAGCGTCTGATAGAACGCGGTCAGTGAGGACAACTGCAACCTGGTGAGAACAGTATGGAGTAAAACCTTTTACCATTGATCGCCATAACACGAGACGAATCCCCGAGATGTAGAAGGCATTCACCACCCGGACTAGGACTGGGGTTGAATGTTAATGTCAGGTCCACTATGTCTGGCGATGGGTGCATGCAACTCCGGATAAAGTGGTCCTGGAGGGAGAGAGTTTAGCGTGCAATATATAGTTTAGGGTGACGCTAATATATCTTTACTGAGAGGATATCGAATTCTATATCAGGCATTCAGTTTCATAGCATCATAAAGTGGAGCTTTGGAAGTGTTGTCACTCTCAGATTCGTTTGTTTTTCTTGTTCTATCCTGACTTTCTCTTCTTTAGCTTCCTTTCTCTCCCATGACACTACTTCAATTAGTCACGAAAGCTTAATTACGAAGCTTCAATTGATCGAGTCTCTTCTTCACGAAGTGGAGACTCGATTTAAGATAAGCACTCGTTTCAACATTAATGCTTGAAGATGGATAAGATGTTGAAGTGGTGTCATCCAAGGATGGGATTTTGTAGCTCGAATTTTGGTTCTCTAATCTATCTAATGGCCTTCTTTCGCTTTCTTACTTCCAAGATACTTTCAACTCTTTCCTTGACACTATAAATATGAACCCGACTATGTGCATTGAACATCCCATATCGGGATAAGATTTTACGGAGGCTGATTGTTTACAAAATAAGAAGTTGTACTGCAATGAGAAAGAAATGCTTGTTTGACTTCTCAACTTGTGGCACTCAAAGATCTATTTTACGAGCTCCCTAGCACTCTCAATTTTCGTGGCGCTATCCTCGTGAAGTTTGGCCTCGTAGTAAACAGTTTTAATATGGCGGACGGTCTGTCTCAATCATACTGCGAAAGTGGCCAAAGGGTGTACAGTTGATAGGGTTCTGGGTACTAGCTGTTTCGAGATAGCTAAGCATTTGTTCTCACGCAAGGTCCACAGTGTTGTAAGTCCAATTTCCGGTTGAAGTCCTTGTGAGGTATGCATTGATGCCTTTGGTCAATCCACTTATGCCTTTGGTCAAGCGGTCTTTACTTCATGATGGTCATCTGACATGTTTCCGATCCTAGAATGTTAGGGTAAAGATCATTTGCACAATATCTAACTGGTAAAAGACGCAGAGATGGATCAGCCGATGAGAAGCTCTAATATTGTTTTATATTCAATGTCCTTCCACTAACATTCGGCCGTGACGTGATTCATGACAGGAGCTAAGTACTTATGATTGAAGATCAATCAGGTCCAGACCGACCTTAGTTCTGGTGTAGTAACAGAGATAACTTTAACTGCATCGAGAGTTGATTCTTGTTCAAAGAACTACACTGGCGAAATGATGTATGTCAACGCTCGGATAAGAGGATTAGAACGGGGTTGAGGAACTGGCTGGCCTATCAGTGGTGTAGAAGTAATGAAGTCAATAGAGCGCGTATCTAGAATCCTGTGAAAAATGTGACCGAGAATCTGCCTCGGGCATTTCGTACTTTTTTAATCTGCCTCATTCTTTTCGTGCTTCTTCTCACGTGATTAAACTGTAGGCCCCTAGTAAAGCAAGTGGAGATTGAGAGCTTACGCGGAAGGGTCTCCGCGGATCGTGTCCAGTATATAACGCTGGTCAGTGCTGGTTTCTCATCGTAGAGAACCCCGCAGTCGTCCGACTATCTTGATATTCACCTCGCCATTTCCTTCACAGAAATATTTCCAGAAATAGTTCCACATTCCGAAATTCGCACTTCTAGCTACCGCGGAATTGAAGGAATTCGACCGAATTGGACTAACGGTTTTGCAATGGAATTGAGCAGGACGATGTCGTGGTTGATCTCGTTTTCTATTCTTGTGCTCATTCCCTCTCTACACGCTTTAGACGATATCTACAACAATGGCAAGTACGAGGTCGATCTGTTTGATGTTGCCCCAGCTAGGGATTCCAGAAATCCTTCGTGCATGAAAACTGCCACTTCTCCTAGTCCTTCTGGTGTTTCTCCACCAAAAGCTCTCCTTGTTGCGGTTCCCAAGGAGTCGGGGACGTACCCAGTGGTTCATCTTCAGCACGCATTTACCATGAAAATCTCATTCTATACCCAGTTTCTGGAGCACGTTGCATCCCACGGATTCATCGTCGTTGCTGCTCAGGTAGGCCTCTATCTATATACTGTGTTGTTATTTAGATTGACCCAATCAACAGCCGCAATCCTTCTCTAGGAATGAGACCACTTCAAAAGTAGATTTATATCAGTCGCAGCTCTTCTGATATGCAATCGTAGTTGTAGGAGGGGTTGAGCTAAACATAACTGCAATCTGCACTTGAATTTCGAGTCCGAAGTATACTCCTTTCCCGGCATTTTTGTTCACTTGGTTTTGTCTAGTTTCTGGTGCATCGTCAGTCCGCATGTCTGTTGTCAACTACACGTTAGACTTGTGTACAGCTTCGGGATCGATATCGATAGAAACACATTCGACTAGTATTTCCTCGGTGCAGTTGAGAAGGCTGTTGAAGTTGTCCTGATCAATTTAACGCTTGGAATAGCATCTGAGCTAAGTTAGTATTCAGTTTAACTAATCACAAATCGCTCAGCTGAAAGGGAATGTGATTGAGTACTTACCGGGACACTACTCGTTCTGCAGATGCCGCTATCTTTGACGACTGATGCGACCATGGAGATAGCACATGGCGCGAGTGTGCTGGACTGGTATCCCAATAACCTCGAAAATTTACTTGGCGAAATGCTTCCAAACCTCGTGATCAAACCTGATTTGAATAAAATTGTTCTAGCAGGACACAGTCGTGGAGGGAAGGTTGCATTTGGCCTGGCCACTGGTGTCTGCAAATCTTCCGTGGAGTACGTTGCCATTGCAGGACTGGACCCCGTTGATGGTACTGGTGTTAACCAACAAACAACACCGAAGATCCTTCCCAACAAGCGGTATGGTTTGGATCTCCCATTCCCAACACTCGTTGTGGGAGCTGGGCTCGGTCCTCTGAAGTCAGGTTTACTTCCCTCTTGCGCACCTCTGGGAGTTAGTCACGCAAATTTCTTCAATGACAGCGCTCCTCTTGCATACCATTTCGTGGCTCCCGAGTACGGGCACATGGACTACCTGGACGACAAACTTGACGGACTGGAAGGACTGATTGCGAATAACCTGTGCAAGAATGGTCCTTCACGAGAGCCCATGCGAAAATTCACAGGAGGTATTCTTGTCGCGTTTATGAATCAAGTCTTGTTTCGCGACAGCGCTGCTATGTCCAAGGCCCTTCTCAACATGCCTTCGGCGGCTCCGGTAACATTAGAGAGGCCTGAAGTAACTGAGAATAGAGCCAAAGCTTCGTTTTAACCCCAACTTTTTCGATCGGGAATATGTTCAGAGACAAAAGTCGATCAGTTTTGAAGACCTCTGATTCAAGATCCTGCCTTATCTCGTTTTTTCAGTAGCCTTACCTTGTAATAAAGATTGAGATCTCGAAGACTAATGCAGCGCAGAAGGACGGAGATGTTGTCTGTAAAGCATTGGAAGTACATATCTTTCATGACTAGCCGAATTAATAGTTATAGTTAGCCACAGATGTAACAATGTAGCTAGCATCAAATCCAGATATAGGCAGCATGTATTGATATGTAGGCTATATCTTTCCCAATCAAGGTACAGGCTGCATTTCTGCAGCTACTGAAACGTTTCTTTACTCTTATCACCTCACATATCTCAGCCAGTCTCGGTAATCACACCTGTTGTTGTAGGAATGAATATGCAAAGCACGTCATGATCGAATTGAACGTGGTTGCGTGTTTCATCTTTAAAACTAGTCGAAGGGTTTTCCAACGTGTCGGGAAGTAACATCGGTGCTGTCTCTTCACATGCAATTTTAGTTGGGTTATACATCGTGTGCCTTAACTATGACGATCAACGCTTTTCTCAACGTGAACACTCAGACGACATTGTAAAGTAATTAAGATTCAGTTCCCGAGAAGCATGTCTTACAGTACAGAATTGAATAATGTTCGGCCGCAGCATCGGTGCTGCTCATAGAAGACCTGCGAATGATGGTAGATCTTCGCTCGGTAGCAAAGATCATCACATCGGCAGTTGCGAAAAGCTGATTTGGTTTTGACTGCAGGTGACAAAAGGATAAATCAGAAAGTTCGCTTGCTTGTCGTGAGCACATTGTAGAAAAATGCGCAGCCTTTCAAGCTGGGAGTCGTAATATTTCCCTTCCAGAGTCATATAAGTTCAGAGGACGTCTTTGTCTCCAGTATTCGTCGTCTTAGCACAACGTCTTAGCTCAACACCAGCTATCCTGGGAACGTCATCCATCAATGTGTGGACAAACATTCGAAGGGGTAGTCTGGAGAGTGAAGCTTCAGCATAAACCCCCAGCAGTTTGACGGATAAGGTAACAGGATTCAACACAACTGGTTTCGTTGATAATTTAAATGTGGTTATAGCCTACTTGCACTTGTAAGCCCTCATGTTTCCTAGACAGAATCTAGTCTTGCAAGTCCACAAATCTACTGAGATGTGTAGCTGAGGACTGGCTCTAGCGGCCATTGCTCCGAGTTCTCTAAAGATGATGTTTAACTTTCTATGACCTTCGAGAGACATGTGAATAATTTCCGGATACACCAAGGATGCAGAGCCCTGACACTGGATGCGAAGAACAGACAATACCAATGTCCGTCTCGACAATGCAGTAATTGCGCAGGTTGTACTAAGACCATTTTCATGTGAGACAGGTAGACTCTGAGACACAAGTCTGGCCTGCAGGGAACTTATAAAACACATTTCTCATCGATCCAATCGAGGGCTGGGCAATGATCATGTCTTGACAGTCCTTACCGGATGCAGGACCCCGAATATTGCCACTCACAAATGTTTGTTGTGATTATCATGCAGGATTTGTGCAAATTGAATATAATTGTGGCTATGGACACCGTATGTGCTAGTTTCATCGCGTGCCTGGTCGTGTTGTTGATCTTCAGCCTAGCTCTGGGCTTAGTGCGTGCCGAGGGACACTTGGAGACAGATTACGTCCTACCTCCAGGTCGACCTTCGTCATCCATAAACAGCACTTACTTCACATACACAAAGTTGAGAGAAGTGAATGCTCCTGGTGAAGCCTTCTCGTCCAGGAGGGCAACTGTCAAAGAATTTCCCGCTCTAGAGTCCTTGGGTGTGTCGTACATGCTTTCGATATTCCCTCCGAACGGAATCAATGGTCCGCATACTCATCCCAGGGCCACTGAGCTGTTGTATGTGATAGAAGGGTCTCTGAATGTAGGATTCACCGACACTACAGGGAAGCTCTTCGTCCGGAATATCCAGCGAGGTGATGTGTTTGTGTTTCCCACAGGTTTGGTTCACTACCAATGGAACAGCAACCGTTCCAAATTTGCAAGAGCACTTTCCTCTTTCAGCAGCTCCAACCCTGGCACAATCTCTTTAGCGATTAACATTTTCGGCTCTGGTATACCTACAGAAGTTCTAACCAAGAGCTTCAAAGTTAACGAAACAGTAATCTCAATTCTTCAAATGCCATACGACAGAGTTATCACTAATTAAGCACCTGGGATATTAACTGGTTCGTGAAACAGTTCCTCCAATAACCAGTATACCCACCCGCTTATACCTCTTCCACAAACGATTTCAACATCAAATCCGCGTCCTCCCCACCCCACATCAGATATCATATGTCCAGCTAGAACTAGCTATTTTGTGCCAGTTGGGAGATTTGGGGGCTAAATATCTTGCGTCATATGGAACGCGTTGTTCTCCATTTGTGAATTTGCATTAATTTTGTTCTGTTTTGAAGGTTTGGGGGTTCCTATAACTATGCGTTAGATATCTGGAAGAAATGAGTTTGGACACAAGGAGGTAACTGATTCATTCTAAGCGTACATTCTTTTCCTTATACGGTCTACCATTTGATCAACTGTGACAGCAGACTCTGAGGCATATTGAATATTTTCCAATAAACCTGAGGAGTTACTTTCCTTTCACTGTGATCTGTAATGCTATGATGTTATTGAGACAGAACTCTGCTCAAAGCTAGGTATTTCTCAAGAAAAGGACTCGAAAAAGGACTTTATTACCGTGGCAAAATAGGTTTAGTTTAGAAAACAATCTACAAATTCTGGAATCCTTGATCAAGGACACTAAGCGGACAAGGACCCACGCAGAAGAGTTCAGGTCATGGTTGTGATCAAGATGATAGTTCCCACGATAGAAAGCTAGGATGACATTGCGCTCTGAACTTTCAAGGGAATTCACTTATCTCTTTTCATGACGTGGTTGGTTGCTGCTTCTTTGATCGGATCCTAAAGTTGCTGCCTTTGAGAGTTCTGGATGGCCAATGCGAACTACTTAGCTCTCATCTGGCTACCTCAAGTTCCAGTTGGAGTAACCATTAACTGCAGTTCATTAACAGAACTCTGCTACTCAGAGTTCCTACTCTGTACCCTGACTCTTGAGGGTGTGATTAAACGATTTTCGAGTATGATAGTTGGTGAAAAGAACAGGATTCACTAAAACACGTTTCATTTATTATACCGCATCGGGAAGCCCAAAGATATGCATTGTTAATCCCCAAACAGCAAGAGCCTTGGATAAACAACCACCTGGCGAGGTAATAATTTACTGCAGTGTTTTGCCACTTGAGGAGGTAAATTTGGTCAGCATGTATCACTCGCCCAGAAAGCTTGACGGTGATTTCGAAAAGCTTCATCAAAGGATCCATTTGTCGCGTCGGGAAGGAACAGCTGTTAGCTGTTCTCTTCAAAATGGTGTATATCGCAATCAACATGAGCTCTCATGATCAGCGGCTTGACACCTAGGCCAGGCTAGGTGAGGATTAACGGAAAGGTGTACGAGTTTTTTGAGTTTTGCAACCAGAAGTTACTGCGTGACTGTCATTCATGCTCCTTCTAAAGCGAATGCAGTTGTTATAAGGTAAGGATCTTACTGTAGAAATTTCTGTCTCTAGTTTTTGGAACAGAAGCTGTACGACATTCGTTCATCTTTGTGATGTCGGCTGCAATTTCGGCTGTGAATGGACCTTCAGTAGCATGCAAATGGACCTTCTTCAGAATCACGTGTCGAGGTAGGGTGCGCTCGCATTGACTTCATTAATACCTGACCTTTCCAGAATGATGAAGAACGCTTCTTTGTTACGAGGTGATTTGCACGGAAGAAGATGTACAACTTTCTTTAATTTTGGGATCTCTATCTCATTAGTCAGCACAAGAAAACATGCTGACTTTACAGTACCGTCATCGAGTGGAGTGCTAAACTGGATCTCGCTCACAAAGCGTCGCGAAAAATCCACCCAAACTTCATCGAAAGGAACAGAACTAGTATGGGGGAGATAACGTACGATTGGTCGTTCCAGATTTTTCTCTCCAGGTTTGAAATCCGTGGTGTGGAGCCAATTATAAGAGATTTCAAGATAGACTTTTGTGTCTCTTCGTCCTTCTCGCGTGATACACGTCTGCTTCAATGGAATCATTGCTCTTTCTTTTCAGTAGTATGGTTGCATAGGTACTATAACTAAAATGCTGATCTACAGCTACAGTCGGTAGGCAAAGATTCCCATGTGGAAACATATATTCACATCTTGGAACCATATAAATCTCCTACATGCTTTCAAGTTCTGCAACTGGGATCCTCTATTTTGGGCTTCATCTTGCAATGCTCCCCGCTCCGACATGCTCGGAGCAATCCATCAGTCGAACGAAATATTCCATCTTGAAGTGAACAAGTCTGCCGGGACCATTAAGGTCGAAGCTGCATGCAGAGCGTTCGAAATCTTCTGAAGATGACGGTAGTGAAATTGGACCCATCCGGATTGATGGCGTTCTGGGTAGTGATGTCTGTAGTTTTTGCCATGGCGACTTTCTCAACTGCCTCAGATGTGAACAGCGTCTTTGAGGATGGGAAGTACCAATTTGCCGGTTTCGAAGTCCGTGGCAGTGATAGCTTTTGGAATGACGTGTCTGGCTGGGGAGTGCCAAAATGCAACAAAGATACTTCTGTTCCAATCGAAATCCCTGCCGGTGAGAAGCCTGTACGTACACTCCGCGTTGTGGCTCCGAAACAGCCAGGAAAGTACCCGGTAATTCATCTGCAGCACGGTTTTCTCTTGGATACTGCATCATACACTGAACTCATGCAGCATCTTGCTTCTTACGGGTACATCGTCGTTGCACCACAGGTAGAATTCCGCCGCCCCTCGATTTCACACGCATGAATTACCATATTTTTATTGACCAACCTTCGACATTTTTCTTCCTGCTTTCACATGAATATATTTTCGTAAGACGAAAGGTTTCACGATCTAATCAGAAACTTTGCCAATGCACTTCCAATCGCAGATGCCCGGGATTGGCATAGACTTGATTACAGCCGATGCGTCAAATGAGATAGCTTATGCGGCAGCTGTTATAAACTGGTATCCCCTCAATCTAGCCGCAGCTATAAAGAGATATGGTCCCTTGGATGTCGAACCAGACCTCCAAAATGCGACACTCGTAGGCCATAGTCGTGGAGGGAAGGTCTCTTTCGCCCTTGCAAAAGGTTTCTGTAAAACCTCGGGGGAGGTTCAATTTGTTGCAATCGCTGGTCTTGATCCCGTTGATGGCGCGACAGCGAATACGCCAATAGCCCCTGAAGTGCTTCCATACCCACCCCAAGTTAATGGATTGAACCTTACATTCCCAACGCTAATTATAGGAGCAGCACTAGGGACAACAGGCTGGGTTCCATGTGCACCAGAAGGGGTGAACGAACTCCAATTTTATGAAAACAGCCGTGATCCTGCTTTCCGATTCGTTGCGGTGGACTTCGGGCACATGGACTTTCTGAACCAGAAGCTCGGTCTGTCGAATCGCCTGATTGCAGCAGCATGCACTCGTTATTCCGGAAGAGAAGGTCGAGAGCCTATGCGCAGGTTCTCTGGGGGCATGGTGATTGCATTTCTGCAGGCCATACTGAAACACAACCCCAGAGCATTCAATTACTTTCTAGACGATCCCGGAAGTGCCCCGATCAAAGTTAATCCAGTGAACAACAATGGAAGGCTGGACGAAGCTCTAGTCTTGTCTCTCTGAGAAAAGATAGCAAGTGTAACTATCGCTGAAGCTAGTAAGGGACTAGCTCCTATACTGTGTTCATGGACAGTTATAAATAAAACGCACTCATAGAAGCGGCCGTGGAAATAGGTGCTCGAGTGGGTCCGGTCTAGATCTCGCAAGCGGTCTAGACCTCTTGGTAATGTCTTTAATGACTCCATGTTTCTAATCAGGAATGGAGTAGATTGTTGTCTCCGCACAAGTAGCGCCGTCTCCATTCTCATGGCTGATCATGAAATCATGCCCTGGCATCGACGAAGCCAGAGCTCGATAATTACTGGAGTTACGTGAAGATGTTTGGATAGTTTTATTTGGACTGTTAGAACATAAATATCTACCAATTGTGTGCTGCATGCGTGTACTTCACAGCAAAGTTACTTTCCAATCATGTGTGCACGACATATATGATATTAGTTCGCGGCATACGCAGTTCTGTACATGCACGATTGAAGTGGATCTGCAGTCATGCATGTTTCGAACATCATCAAATATAATATTCGACCAGCACTGTTACCAAGCGCGGAAATTACTTATTTACCGAACATCCCGATCATAATTAGTTTCTTATACGGGAAAGATATGCGGTTCTATTCCTTCATTCTTTTCCAGAGATGTGCAGATCGTAACGTAATGAGATTTTCGGATTAAATATCCTCCCTTCCCTGAAGACTTCGAATTGATGAAAGAAAAGTACTGAGACGTTGGGTCTAATATCATGACTGCCGTAATACTCAATCACACTGAAATTTGAACCAGAATCCCAACGATGATGTATCTCTCAGGTTCACTCGCAGATGCTGAATTAACGCGGGACTGTCGAGATAGAGAACCATCTTCCTTTATATAAAATATCGGCACAAGCACAGGATTGAGATGTTCGCTGAAATAACAAGATACGACATCCCATTTAGAATAATATTCAGGACACAACATGATCTATCTCTCTGGTTCGCTCATCCCCTGTAATGCAGCTGCTGAAAATATGAAGAGCTCTAGAGATAGAGAATCAAGAAATCTCGATATGGAGAATCGTACTCTCTTATAGAAAGATACAATCGGTGAAAGCGAAAGATGTAGGCTGAAGAGTTACACAACTTATCTAAGATATGCATGATCGAGTCTGTCTGCAATTGTAACCAAGATGTGTACATCCGGAGACGGAGTTTAACAGAAGATAGATTAAGCTTAATTGCAACACTTGTAAGGCCAAACTTAGCTTGTAGTGATTATCTTGCATTCGGCAAGGCAAGGCCACCGCAATTCACATCAAACGCATACATATTTCTTTTCCTCGGGGAGAATATGAAGATTCCAGGTATCTAGTTGATAAACGCACCCGCTAATCTTGACAGGCAAGTGATTGCCTAATCTTAAAATTGACGTCATTTTCTATAAAGTAAGGCGGTAATACAGAAGCGAGACAGTTTATTCAATTGTCCACAACAGGAACAATGGTGTTCACATATTACACTCAGCGTAAAGCAACCTTTCAAGGTCTATTGGAGATTACTTCTAACAATCACTAATACAGATTAGTCGATCTTAATCCAGATGCCTAGCAACTCAAAAGCTTCGCACTATGAAGACTATGCTTCTATTTGTGATCTATTATAAAAGTTTGTCAATCTTAATGACGAAAGTCACGAGAAGAACTGAGATTTGGGTATTAAACTCTTCAGAACAACCTGGTGGAAAATAAAAGTCCAGCTTAAATTTCATGACCACTATGGATTTGCGGGATTCGGGATGTTGTTCAGTAATTTAGAGCAGCACACGCGGCAAGAAGAACCCCTATAATTACGTTTGTCAGGAACTGGCGAGAATCAAGACCTGCAGCGCTGGATGGTGCTGGTGGAGAGGTAGTATTTGCTGGAGGTGATGATTCGGGACCGGCACCTGCTGTGGCTTTACCAACAGTAACTGTAAATTTCATGCCAAAGGTGCAATGTCCACTGACGGAGCAGAGAAAGTAATGTTCGCCGGCTGTGGTGAGAGTGACAACCGCATTGGACGATTCGTTTGTTGAAATTGCCTCAGTAACTGTGCACGCTGCTAGATCGGCCGCAGTGACTTCCACAACGTCATGAGCAGGAGCTTTATAATTGAATGCTGAAAAGCAAGATATAGACTGTAAGTTAACCAAGTTATTTCGCAGGTTCCACATGTGTTGTTCTTCATTTCCCAGATCATAAGTGGAGGAAATGGGTAAAGGTTGGCCGCATATATAGAGAAAAGTACGTCTTCGAGAACAAATATGATGTGGAAAAACAAGAACAGGTTTCATCAACTCAGAATTAAATTCTAGACGTAGTCCAGGGATGTTTGTCGACCAATCTGCACCTACATCACTCGCAGGAAGTTCTTTCAACGGACGCAGGGAAACAGGGTATGCTCTAAACTCACAGTTCTGATTGATCGTTACTGAACAGACACATGTATTGAGCGTTCAGGAGTCCTAAACTCTTAGACTTCAAAGTAGCGGTGGTTAACTGCATGAACTAAAGCTATTTGGTCCTCAGGTAGGGGTTTCAACTTTCAGATGAAGGACGCCAAATTGAATGACATGTATCCCAAACAAGTAATAAAGAAGAAGAAAATGTTGAGGTTTGCTTACAAAGGGTATCGCCAATGGAGAATGTTTCGGCGGCAGCCCATGTATCGTAGAACTTTAGATCACTGCTAACAATGGTCCAGCCTTTAGTGCCTCCTACAATGTGATCCACAGCTTCTGCAACCTGATGAAGTCCCACTGCAATAATCATGATTGACAACAGGGCGCTTCGAATGAGAGCCATCGTTGATTGCACCGCCTGTTTCCTGGCTTATCTCAGAAAACCTTGAAAAAACGATCGATAAACACACCAACTAACTTCTAAGACTTGGTGGACCTCAGATCAAGAAATTTCCTCAATCTCTAAACACTTCAGCCTAGTTCTTTCCAGATCTGGTTGCGCTTCCGTAATCAAGATACCGTCAAGAGATCCTTGAAAGACTAGGAATGAAATGCGTCTAGAGATTCTGAATGAGCTTGTGTCTCAATCATCTACCCGTACTCCTTAAATAGGAGCTACAGCCAACCGTCCATCTTCAATTTTCAATGTCGAACAAGTCTGCCCAGCACTAGTACATCTCAGGCGCGTGGACCTTGTCACAGATTCGTCGAATATTATGTATTGTGATCATGCTATTCATCCACTTATTCTGATCTAGCACATACTGCATCATGCTTGTATGATTTATCTTATAGGTGATTTTTCCCCAAAACATCAGGTCTCTGCCAGGTAGACATGATGCCAAGCTTGAACTGTTGTCAGGAATTCAGGAGGCCAAAAGATACCAGTAGCAATGCGTTGCTCCTCACTTTCAAGAAACTATAAGCACTAGTGCTCAACGTGGAATGCCCCTAGGGCACTGAACAGCACTACAGTATTCAAGGATATGGTCCTATACTCGGTACGGGGATTCCTTTGGTCAATGTTTGAAATTGCTGAAGATCATGCAGTCTCATCCAAACATGAGTAGACAAGGCTTCATGTGATTAAATAGACTGGAAAGGTTCGATGAAAATTCCGGGAAGACTGGGTGAATTCAGGCATACATAAATGTGGAAGAACAGCGAAGTTGGTATGGAAGAACTGCTGAAAGCATCTAAGCTGGAAATTCTTCTCTATACAAGAGAATGTACGTAGATGTCGAAGCTGTTCAGTGCGAGTTGTCCTTTCTGTTGCCGTTCCCTGATGTAGATATTATAATGTACCTACAAAGCGTATTATATGCATGCTTTTGTTTATGCAATTGAGCTCTCAATGAAGAATTGGCGGAGCATCGAATACGTGAGCTAGCCACGTAACGAGTGTTGAAAGTTTATTTTAGATGGTAGTGCATGTGATATTGATATAGCATTGTTAGGGTTTATACATAGCACCTTGCACCTAGGTCTTGACTTTTGAGAAAGAAGTGGTTCATTCTTCATTTAGACATTGGCAGCACAGTCGAGAAGCTTGAGCAACAGCCTAGAGAAGCAAGGCTAGACAACACAACCAAGCTTTTCATTAGCATAGAACCTGCATACTAGCACCCCAGGTATTCCATCCCATGCGACTAGATTTGGAATAAAAAGAAGTATGTATAAGTGCTTTGCAAACCTTTTAATACTCCTTGTAATAGTAAATGATGTGCATGTTTGCTGCAATGTTTATAACAATTTTTAACAAGTTATGAACTCATGTTTCCCGTGCTCTAAGAGTGATAAAAGATTATTCTTGTCATAGAATTTCAGAGAGATTGAGTGACTAGAAGAGATCTTTCAAATCTAAGAGTAGATTGAGACACAATGGGAACAAGGAACAATGTGAGAGATAAAGCAAAAATTAATCTATTCAATGGGGAGAATTTATTGATTTGGAAATTCTAAATGATGATTGTCTTCAAGTCAAAGAGACTTACAGGGATTAATGGGACAAAGATCATAGAACAAGCCATAGCAGATGGAGGAGGAACAAATTGGCAATGCAAGAATAATGCTGCATACATGTACATCTGTGCAGCCATAGAAGAGAAATATTTACAGAGACCAATCAATCGTAGAAATGCAAACCATATGTGGAGTAGATTGATTAAGTCACATGAGCAATGTGCTTTAGAGAACAAGGATGTTCTTCAATAGAGATTCTTTCATTACAAATGAAACTAGGAGAAGAGATAGCCAAGTGGAAACTCTAGCTAGTCATTTGAGCAACCTTGGTGTTAGAACAGACTATTCCTCAATCATCACCAAGATTATTTGTAGTTTCCCACAAGCTTATCACCATATAATAGCCACATGTGATAATATACCCATGGAAGAGAGAACCATTGAGAGACTCAACACAAGATTGCTCAAGGAAGAAACCATGAGCATATGTGGAGAGGAGAAAGAATAGAGTACAACACAGAAAGAACAGAGGGTCAGAGTTCTTGCTACCTATAGAAGAAGCATGAGAGGTAGCAATGACTGTGGGACTCAAAAGAGAACTACATTTCTAAATTGAAGAAGAGAACAAGCTGCAGCAAATGCGGAAAGAAGGAGCATTGGGCACGACAATGTAGAGGTGAGAAAAACTTCCCAAGAAGAAAGTCAAGTCACACAATGAAGCTATACCCTAGAAGTCAAGCCAATGCTCTATCAATGTAAAGTATTGCATTTGTTGCTAGTTCAAACACTGCCACAAGTATGAATCATTTAGACACGACAATGATGTTTGGTATGCTGATGGAGGGGCTTCAGGGCACATGACTGATAGAAGAGAGTGGTTCCAAGATTTCAAGAAAATCAAAGAAGGAACTTGGCCCATGTAAGATGTTGACTATTGAAAGGTTTGGGTTGCTAGAGTGGGAAATATCCCAATTTCTCGTAAGCATGGTGCAAGAAGACAAGAAGGAGTTATTTGAGGAGTTCTCTACGTCCCAGAGTTGAAATATAACCTATTTAGCATTTGTCAAGCAATGGACAAAGGCATCCAAATCATCTACACGAAAGAGGACTACTACATAGAGAAAGACAGAGTAGTGGTGATGAAAGGTGTCTGCGCTTCAAAGCTCTACATACTTCAGATCAGAGTTACCAAGATAGACAACATTTCCCAAGCCGACTCTATTGTTACAAGTGACAGGGTGAGTGAGAAGCTAGAAAAGCAAAAAACATTGTTAGAAGTTAGTTATTTCACTTTGGCACCAAAGACTTTGTCACCTCAATCTTCCATACAAAAGGAATATGGAGAGAGAAGGACTAGTAGAAGGTCTATGTTTTAACCAAAAGAGCCCAGATGTCAAAAGTCTTTCTATTTTGATGGATGTGATGTAGGAAAGTAACATAGATTACCTTTTGCAAAATCTAGCAACAATAGAGGCAAGTACAAAGTTGGAGAGTTCTTTGAAAGTGATATTTGTGGTCCTACAAGCACAAGCTCAATAGGAGGATTCCAATAAGGATGATACTAGTAGTTTTAGATTTTTGTTGAAACAGAATTCATAAACTCTCTCTTGCTTGAAACAACTTAACACATATGTAGAAGCTCAATGTGGAATGAAGATCAAGAAACTACAATTTGATAGAGGAGGTGTATACGCTAGAAAGGAATTTTCTGTTTTTGTACAGAGTGTTGGATTAATTCATGAACTTACATTGCCTTACACTCTTGAGCAAAACAATATCTTAGAGAGAAATCATAAAATAGTGTTTGAACTGGTGAGAAACATGTTGCTCTCTAGCAAGCTACCTAGAGAGTTGTGGGTAAAAGTAATTGGAGTTGCTACACATATTTTGAATAGAGTTTTCAATAGATTTTTAGAGAAAACTCCTTACGAGCTTTGGCATGGAAAAAAACCAACAATTGTACACTTGATAACTTTTGGTTGCTCAATCTTTATCCACACACCAAAAAGATCAACAGAAAGAAAATAGAGAGTCACAAAGAAAGAAGCTTGATCGAAAGGGTCAAGAGATGTATTTTGTTGGATATAGTTCAGAATTCAAAGCCTTCAAATTGTGTGATTGGAAGACGAACAAGATATATAAAAGTAGAGATGTCATGTTCAAAGAGGAGCAACCTGATCCTAGATGGTTACAGATGCTTAACTTAGAGACATACGGTGTTCAGAGAAGATGAAGAGCATGCCAATGCTAAATGATTGGTTAGATAGAAGTTGATGGAGAGTCTCCACAAGCTTCTTAGGGGTCTACAGATGCTTAACTTAGAGACAGACGGTCTTCAGAGAAGATGCAGAGCATGCCAATGCTAAATGATTGGTTAGATAGAAGTTGATGGAGAGTCTCCACAAGCTTCTTAGGGGTCTACAGAGCAAGCTAAAGAAGAATCAGCTTGTAAGACTTGCATATATCCACTTCAAGATGAAAGTGAGGGTGATTAAAAACCTGATTTGCAAGTGAGCTCAACTTCAACTACTCAAGATGGAAAAAATTATAGAAGTGAGAGAATGAGAAGACCACAATAAAGACTTGGTGAGCGAGATTCCAGGAAGACATCTTTTACTTGCATTGTTGTAGATGAATGGGGTGTTCAATCTCCAGCCTTATGTCCCACCGTATCTTCAAGGGCGAGGATTGCCTTAGCCCTTTGAATTATCTTGCATTGCATTCTTATGTCAGTAGTTAAATACTAGTCGACTCTGATTGATATTTGATCAGTTGCGTGGTGCTGTCTATTCGAATTCCAAGTACTCGTACTTCATGGCAGAGTATACGTAATGATAAACTTCATTTATCTCATTCGAGATAATTACCTCAAACTGGAACTCGAAGTATTTCGAAGTATTGTGACCATTTTCGTCATATCGTCGATTCTACAGCTAAGATGCATATTCTCATGGACCAATACACATATCCAAGCAGATTACGCATGCTTTAATTCGACCAGATGTTCTTTATCTTTATGTTACATATCGTGCACAGCATTTGCATTCAATGAGTTCTGGATCCCCGTTCTATGAACGCCTTCTGTCCTCATTTCTCTATATCCAAGCAGATCACCAAGCTCCCATCTGCTGCTGATTTATCATGGCCACTACAAGAATTGGTTTAGACTTTTTTCCTTCTGACGGGACCTTCGAATTTATTATCAGACTCGATGAAAACTTCACAATTACAGGTTTTGCAGAGCTCAGAAGAGTTCCATTTACTCTCTACTACTGAAAGGTTCTAGTATTGCAGGTAAGGTTCCAGAACGTGCTTATCGTATCTAGAGCCTATTCTAAGGAGAACTCAGAATCTTCCTCATCAAATCTATAAGAAGAACTAAGTCTCTACAAACTCGTCAGTTGAAACTGGTATTCAAACTGGATTCCACTTTTGCAATTTGAGATCTGCAGATCTCGGTATAGTATTCAAGGTCAGTACACTAGACAAGCACATGCAGGAAGAATAACTTCCACAGTTACGTTTGTGAGGAGCTGGCGGGAGTAAAGCCCTAGACCGCCTGATGGTAGTTTGTCTGGCGGAGGACTATTTGCAGGAGGGGAAGATTCAGGATCGGCACCTACAGGTGCGGTTCCGGGATCAACCACAATTGTGAGCTTCATGCCAAAACTGCAATGTCCGTGGTTCAGGAGATATGACTATGTTCATTGGCTTCGGCCATAGTGACAACTGCATTGGACGATCTTTTGCTTGAAACTTCGGTAGTAACTTTGCGCGCTGCTAGATCGGCCGAGCAACGTCCACACATCATGAGCAGGAACTTAGGGTAGACCAGTATGACAAAATGGACGGTATCTTGAACGAGGTACTTACTAACAGCAGGTTCTTCATGTGTAACGCTGTAGTTGTTAGTATACTGACCACATGTAGGGAAAATGGACGTAGTGACTAGCCTGCCATCGAACTCCCGGATCGACGAAAGTGATAATTACGAAATGAGGCCTTAAGGTTGTGAGATCAAGTTCGCTGAAAACTCGAAAGCAAACAGCGTCTTAATCGAGATTAGTTTGCTGATGAATTCTGGACCCCAATGACCTTCACATACTTCACTCTATTCGACGCATTATTGAACATGGAAAGAGAGGTAGATAAAGGCCAACATACAACGAGAAAAACATCTTCGTTCACCATTCATACAAATTAATGTGCCATGAATATGGACCTTCTCTCTACTCTGCGGTGAATGTACTCTACAGATCCCCGTGTCCGCTGCAGGACAATGCCATTGTTCCTTGAATTTCTTGATAATCGAATAAAATTCTCAATGTAGCGTTTCATTGTAAGCTTGAAGGATGATGCAGTCTCCATTTCCGGTACCGAAGCATGAGACAGGAAGGGGTTTCGAAAGATGGGAGAGAAACGTGAAGACTTTAGAATAAAGATCTGTTCAACGCAAGCTAATCTGGATGCGAGCACGAATTCGGATGAAAGCATAATTCAGATTAGTGTGGATATCTTCCGTGTCATTCTCATTCTCATCATGTAGAGCGAATTTCACTTGAATAGCTTTGTCTGCACGTTATGTAAATTCGGAAGATTTCGGAACTCTGGATGGGGAAAAGTCCTGAAATCGCGATGGGGCGAGGTTGTATGCCTACATTCATAACTATGGTCAAACAGGTCCCTGTTCTGAAGTAGTACTCAGAAAGCTCAAGATCTTCACCACTTGTCTCAGGTCGTGCTCCATGGAGCTGCCTCTCGGTCGTTTCAACAGGTCTTCCAGGCAGGAAGAATTTACACGAAGAACATCTGCTGATCTGCAATACACCGATCTGGACGACCAGCTTTGGAGGGAAACACGGCCGTTACAGTGCACATTCTCGAATTTTAACTTAGAAACCGTGATTCCAATCCACCAACCTGTACCGTAAACTCCGTAACTTCTTCATTTCCGGTGGGGTACTGCATCGATCGTACTCCATCGATCCGAAGATCAGCCAGGGATGGATTAAGATCGGTTTCATACTCCACACACTGAAGAAGCATTTTTCATGCTCTCTCAATTTCTCTATGTTCCTCAGTGAACTCGTCTGCTTTCCTCTGCGTCCACTGAATGCCGAGACCAAATAAAGCGCTCTTTCCAAGCTTCATCCACGGTTGAGGAGGCAGACATGGATTTTTTTCGAGTTCGAGCTATATCCCAACACAGACAGAATTCCCCTGGTTCCTCTATGAGTTTGCCTGCTTTCGAATTCCTCTTTGGCTAGACTTCGCTTTCTTCACCTACTGAATGCAGAAACCAAATTAAGTAACTTCTCCCAGCTTTATCATCCAGTCGGCAGATGGATATCTGGGATTCGAAGCACATTCCAACACAGAGAGATATTTCGCAGCGTATCATCAATACTTGAAATCCAATATAGTTTCTTTGAATCTTCTGGGAATTTCTTAGTGTTTATCGGTGCTTCTGTGAAATACTTAGTGTTCCCTCAAAATCCTCTTTTGAAATTATGCATTTCGTTCTACTTACCAATCCTTAGAAGAGTCTTCATCATGGTCCATATATCAACCATAGAAATGGATTGTTCAGTTAATGATAATCAGAAAATATCTGTGCTTTTCTGACTTTGTTCCCAGGTACTCAGGATTACAGAGTCTCTGAACACATGGCTTTGCCAAGCTTTGATCTGGTGACGTAGCAGGGCTGATATTCTTTCACACTTTTCATGCCTTCAATAGCAAATTTGAACTAGAACTTGGGAGCTTAATTAGAGACTTAAGCTGTTAAGCTTTAGTTCTTGGGTCATCGGATCGTTGCCGAGGAGACATGCTTGAAGGCATGGCGGAGGAGTTCTGAGTTTCAGATTCCGGTTATTGGGCAAATTTACGTGGAGTTTATACTGTTTAAGGTGTGGTGCTCTGCTCAACAATATCTTTGGCTGTGATTTTATTGCTAATCCTCGTTTTAATCGTTTGTAATGGGCAATAGTATTTTAGCTTATAATGACAAGTAATTGACTAGTATACGCACCCTTAATGATATTAGTTTTGATGTTCTTTAAAAAACAATTCTCAAATTGGTATTCTAAAACCTCTAGAATTTTTTCGTTTTAACTCATAAATGATCAACTTCTTCGATAATTCTGGACGGTACAATGTCCAAATCCCCTTCACCAAAATTCCAGAAATGAATTGCAAAGTATTCATAACACAACTCCAAAGTCCAAATTCAGAGTCAAAAACACTATAGGAAAATTTATTAGATAAATAAAAAACTTATTTAAAATAAAAATAACTAAATATATAATAAAATTGATAAATAAATAGGTATCTTTTACCAATAAATATTTTATTACATGTTCAAGCATGTATTCAATACATTCCGCTATCCAACATCTCTATAAATATGACAAGTTCATGGAGTTTCCTCATATAATCCAAGGAATTCCTATATAATCATTATCCTTACATTCTATTTCATAAACAAGGAACTCAAATAGAACAGCACATTTAGCACATTTCATGAGCTAATCACGTCAAAACTATAAATATTTTCCATATGTCTAAAAATATGTTACAAGTTTTGCGGCACCATGTCAAGTGAAATATATGGCATACGATTCAATGTTTTCTTCACGGGGAATTGACTTGAATTGTTTGATAAACGTGTTACAAGTACTCTCATGTAATGTACAACAATGAGCCCAAGACGGGGGATGTAATTGAAAATATACTTGAGCTTGGAATGAAGAAGCAAGACCTTCAAAATAAGGCAAAAGATTATCCCAATAGGAATGTATCAGGTAAAGAACCATCAGATACTAAAGGGAAAAAAAGCACATATTGCTTATTACAATAATTCTTATAACATGGATAAGAATAGTATTATGCTTATCATATGAAGTGAACTTTGTCAACAAAATCTTTAAAGTATGCAGGTTCCGAGAGTTGACTCATGTGTCAAATGCATAAAGGATTCCTCTCTTGTCCACACAAACTTCAGAAATTTACAAATGTCAAATGCAGAATGGATTGTATAAAAGACTCCACAAGCCAAGCAAAAGATGTATTGTATATATCAAAATCCAAAAAAGAGACACAATACAAAATGAATTTCCTTACATAAAAGGCAAGGTGTCATAATAATAGTATCTTTGCAACATGAAACTTCCCAAACAACTATATGGAACTCTATACCGACTAAAAACCAAAACACCATTTACGTCAAAGATTACTTGGGTACAAGGTTGCTTTAACTTCAGGATCTGTAACACCAATATAACTACAAGCAAGTGAAAGCTAGTTTCTTTTTGTATGCATGATCAGTACCTTCAAACTCTCTAAGTCTAGATTGCTCAACTTGATCTTGGAATTGAACTAACAAGAATTGGAACTCTTGGAATTGAACATGGGTTCTTTTCTACCAAGAAAGAGTGATCTTAGGCGCTTAGGAGTCTCTTGTTATGGATGCCGCTTGATTCAGTTATGAGATTGCTCTTTGGGAGGTGATCTTGCTTTTCAAGCACCTTGAAACAATCAACCTCAACATCAACTATCTAAATACACAAAACCCTCATCAATTAAACCAAAATGTACTTCTCAAAATTTTAGAAGTAGCAAATGTCTCAAGTTGATATTGTAGATGAAGATTGTACTTATCTATAGAAGTCTCAAGAAAATTACTCTAAATTGTAAACTTTTGGTTGATAGCTATGACAATTATATTCTTGGAGATAATAAATGTTATATGAATAAGCATATTCATATAAAAATTAAACCGTACCAATAGGAACATGGACTCATAGGACCTTTCTAATAACTTTGGAAAATATTTCTAGATATGAACTATCTCCTTTACTATCAATAAGAGGCTCACCGGACTGATGAATTAACATAAGGCTATAATAATAGCATCTTGTGGAATAACAAGAATATAGATATGTTGAAAGTATACAATGTCTAAGGGAGTTTCAAACATGTTCATCATCTCTTGTATCTAGTGTGTAATGTATAAAAGCATAACACTTACATCTAATCTCCAAACATCATAATGGATAATTGCTTTGGTTTATACAAAGAAATTGATTCCCTCCTAGTATCATTAGAACCATAATTCAATCACTACCAAGATCAGCATGACAATAACAATTGATTCATTGTGCTTGCAGTTGGTCTTGGTGCTTGTGTAAAGTAGAGGATTTTTGTGGAATTGCTTTATTAAGAATAATCTAATCAATGTTTGAGCATGTAGGCAATGTTATACAAAAGAGGATCTAAGACTTCCTCCCATGAACCAATTCTGCTTGAACTTGGTCTTGGTGCTTGTCTAAAGTTGAAGGTGTTTGTGAAATTGCTTGATTAAGATTAATCTAATCAATGATTGAACATGTAGGCAATATTACACAAAGGAGGAGCTAAGACTTCCTCCATGCACCATTTTATTCAATATTTTATGGATTGTAGAGAAAAATTGAAAGTTCTCAACTCTACTCATGAGTGGGGAGAGTGGATTTGAGAATGAATCTTTGGTCAGAGTACTTAAGGAAGCTGGAAAATATTTCACGGAGTGAGTACTATGTGGGAAGAAGGATTAGAAACAATCATGGAGGCTGGGTGAGAGGAGTTGTAGCAAATTGTTGTTCTCGTAGAGAGGTTTTAGCCAAGCATCCTATTTCTGAAGAGCTATGGATTGGTGGGTTGTGTTTGAAGTGTCTCATAGATGGAGAGGTCAGAGTAGTGCAAAGCTTGGGTTTTCAAAGTGCTATTGTACTAGGTAGAGGGTGAGAGGAGGAAGGGCTTGGGTTTGAGTGATTTGACTTGTTTTTATCATCATCATTATTTCAATGGTGCCCTTCAATATGAGTTATTTGACTTTTCAATAGGGAGATACAAACCTCAAGTATTTTCATATGGATTTGGTGTTGTATGTTTATGATTGACAAAATTTTGATATGGAGTGCAATTTTTGCTTGTTTTCCTTCTACAAGTGTGAGTTAGACTTAGTGCTTGGACTGCAATGATGTCTTATCTTTTGCCTAACTTTGGTTTGCAATTTGAGTCCAATAAGCAAATTTTTTTATTGGAGCATATACATCACTATTTGATGAGGATCTTGGTTTATTTGGAAAGCAATCTAGAAGTCATCAGCTTATTTACAAATGTGAGTGTTTTTTTCCTTGTAGAAATCCTATTGAGCTTTTAGTTTCACCAGCAATCTAGAGCAGCTTGAGTTCCATTATACACTTGCATTCCACAACCAATTGGTGCCAAATGGTAGATAACTCTATCTTTACTTGCAAGATAGGTTCTTTAGGAGTGACTCTTGTTCCAAAACCTCATGCTCTAGTGTAGGAGGATTTCCATAGATAACAACTATCTCAATGTGAAATGGATACTACTTGTGCAGCTTGAGGAGTGTACAAAGAAGGCATGGTAGGAATATCGGACTGCACCACTACCTCCACCATTGGCTCAAATGATTCTTATGCTTCCTCAAACGTCTCTTATGACTCTTAAGCTTCCTATACCTTGTTGAACCAAGCTTTAACTAATAGTAAAGTCATCCTTGAGCTCTCACTCAACTCTCTAGACTTCCTCTCTATTCTAGTCCTAAGGCCTAAGGCAATCCGCTCCAATATTTGGTCTTCAAGCTGCTCCATGAGTTTTTGACATGCAAGTTTGAGCTCATGTACCTCATTTGTGGTAGTGGTGCTCTCCACAAACTCTAGCATGAACTCATCCATGGTGTCACATACTCATCTTTTTATGTTCTAGTATCATTCCTCCCTTGACCCCTTCACAAGGAATTGCACCTTCACTTCACCATTTTGAAGAGCCTTGGTTGGTGCAGAAGTAGGAGCTATTGCCAAGGGCTGGAGCTTCTTGTGCTTCTCCTCATTCAAACAAACTATTGTGGTGATAAGCTCCCAATGCACCAATTATAATCTGTCTTGTAGATTCTTCATTTCTTGGTACTTGGTGATGCAAAGACTCATCTCACATCAGTAAGCGGTGGCTGATTCTTCCTAGCTCACCTTTTGGATGGCTATTAATGCTTGGTCAATCATCAATTACCTCACTTGTGCTTCAAATTGAAGAACCCGCTTCTTGGATTTTTCCTTCTCTTTGGTTGCCAACTTCCAAAGAGTTTCAAATTGACTCTTCATCAAATTGACTCTTCACACTACTCATCTTTCATGTTCCTACAAACAACTTTATATTGCTATCAAGTGTTTCTCCAATTCCTTAACACAATTGTCTTCAATTGCTCACTCTTTCTTGCACTCCATAGGCAATCCTTAAGGTGTCTAAGTCCACTTGCTAAGCAATGAACTCCGCACCTTGCTTCTTATGTTCTTCCTAAAGATAAAGTACCTTGCTCTTCAAAGAAGTGATTTTGGCCTTGTGCTGCTCCAATTGAGCAAGCATCTTGGTCACCATAGTTAAGTAGCACAATATCTATGGACATTCCTTCTTGTATGTTGGATATTGAGTATCCAACATCATCATCAAAGACAACAAAATATCCCAAGTATACCTCAAAACCCTAGCATTTCCAAATAACAAATTGCTCTTTCTCCTCATTCAATTGCCTTCCTTCATTGATGGTTTAAGAGGTGTCTTCTTCTTTGGGTATCTACAATGGTATTGCAACCTTCGTCATAATACCTTCATTTTCTTTAGCAATATTACTTGCATATCTCAATTCATGAATAGGTAGCTTCTTGGGTTCTTTTTGGGGAGGATGCTGGGGATGAGCATGTTACTAACACTTCATGCATTGTCTTCTCCAAGACCTTCTCCTTCTTAGCTCTTGGTATCTTCTTCTTCCTCTAGTTCCTCTCATGCTTCTTCTCGATCAAAATATGTTTCTTGCACTTCCAAAGATCTCTCTTCCTCTTCTTTGGATTGGGCATCTTCATCTTCATCTAACTCCTTGATAAAATGGAGTCTCTTTGCCTTCTTTCAAATTTTAGGCTTCTTGATGGTAAGAGTAGTATGAAATTTTCACTTCTTCTCCTTTTTCAATGGACTCACAAATTTTTTGGTATTTCAGTACTTATCATCCACTTCCTGCATGAGCTCCATTTGATGCAAGCCTTTAGGGTCTTCTTCAAAATAAGAGGGTTGTACTTCATGACCCAAAAATCCCACCTTCTCTTCTTTGGTGACTAACCTATGGCTGATGTAGAATTGACCATGAAGTACATCAGATAGTGTGGTCCTAACCCATCAAACATAATGTACATCTTTTGCACATGAGTGTGCAAGATTTATCCCCAATCAATTTGTCCCTCCAAAATTAGATGCTTGAAGGAGGCAACCTGTAATTGTGTGAGATAAGTGGTGCATTGTGGCTTGAATTTATTTGTTATTACCCCAACAATCTCCCTTTGAGCAGGGTCCTTGTAATAAATCAGCCACTAACCATCCATTGGTGGAATGCATATCATGAGCAAAGGCCTTATTGATCCTTGCCTGAATCTTGCTATTCAAGTTGAACCAAGACTCAAATGTATAGCCTCGTGCCATGCAAGGTTCTCTTCCTAACATCTTTCTCCAACGAAGGGCGTCCATTCTCTCACATTTGCTCTTAACCCTCCTGGTACTACTCTCTTCATCTCACAAAGCTCTTGAGCCATAACATCCAAAGTATACAACCAATTCCACAAAAGAAAGCTCACTCTTAACCTCTACAATGTCACTCTTTGGGCAACCATTCCCATTGACAGATAGCGGGGGTCTTCAAGTTAAGAGCATTCCTAGTAACCCAAGGAGCAGGACTATTCACCATTGTGCTAGCAATTGATGTTTCTCACAAATTGACTATAGATTACCCCCTATGTAGTATAAGTCATGGTATCTCCTTACTCACCAAGGATGTAAGGATGGTATAAGTCACAGTACCTCCTTACTCACCAACCATTGACTCTTATGGCAAATAAATTACCATCCAAATCAGCTTGTTGCAAAGACCCATTCTTGTAAAATTACACAACTTGGTAGGGACTCATCTAGCAAAGATGAAGCTTCTCTAGAAATTTCATTTGTAGACTACCATAAAGCAAAACCAAATCATACTTCTTCATTGATGTCTCCCTTAAATTTTTATCATGCCATTATTTTCTCTTCTAGTAGACATCCTTGGTATTTTCTTCATCCGAAGGTTTGTGCAATCACATTAGTTGGTGAAGAGAAAAGGCTTGACTTTCCTTCTTTGATAGTCAATCCTCCAAAATAATTTTATAGGAAGGTATTTAAAATTTAATGGGTAAAGTAAGGTGCAACTCATAGGTGAGAAAGTATGGTGTGTGCCAGGTCATGACCTTCTTTGTAGTCTTATAAGCCCGAAGCATAGTTGGCAACTTGACTTCCCAATTGTATGCATAGTTCAGAGTTCAATGGGTTGTCACAACAATCCATTGGATTCCTATGTTAACCCATTGGCCTTTGAATTATAAGGAGTCATTTTTTGGTATTTGATAAGGAAATACTCAATAAGTGCTTATTTAAGGCTATTCAAGAAATGAGTCCCTCAATCACTCAATTATTCTAGTGGATAGCCAATGGGAAGTGATGTTTTGGAAGATGAGCTTTTTTGTATAATCCTTTTGTGTAGTCTCTACCTCTACTACCTTAATAGTGTAATATGTGCATCCTAGGATGTGCCTCTTCCTTGTGGTTTGTGTTGTTGGCTAAATTAGACCTACAAAGTCAATTCCCCATTTCTCAAATGGTGCCAACGGTAAAATTGGTAGTAAGGGTTATTGTGTGCTAGGAGTGGGGTTACCAATCCATTGACATGAATCACATTCCTTGATGTATTCACGTACATCTTTATATATTGTGGGCCTCCAATACCCGGTTCTTAGTATCTTTTGATAGTGTTTTCCCAACACTTTAGAATAAAGGACTTGTATCACTCCACCCACTTGGTAGGACTCTAGACATTGTCATAAGACTTCATCTTCTCCCATCTTGGAGAGAACTCCAATCTTCAATTGGTAGGGTCTCATCTGATGAAGAACTACCACCCTCTATTCTGAGTCCAACCCTTCTGGGCATTGTAAGGTTTGCAAGTATTTATATTCCTTCTAATAGCATGTCCTTTGAGATATTGTTAGGAAGAAGAGATCTTTTCAAGGAAAATCATCCTTTAGTTCCTCATTCAATCTTCTGTTGCCAACCTTGACAAAGAGTCTGCATTTTCATGATGCATATCCTTCCTCACTTGAATTGTGTAGTGAATTCTTGCATTAAAAAAAGCCATCTTATAATCCTTCCTAAAAGGTCTACCTTCTTCACAAGATGCTGCAAAGCAAAGTGGTCAACATAGTATAAATTCATACTCCAAGAGGTAACGTTGAAATTTCTATGAGTCATAAATCATACCCAAAAATTCACTCTCTTCCCTCTCTATGGTGGTATAATTTTTCTTTGGTGCAAATAGTTATCCACTTGCATAATAGATGTGATAGTTTTTTTTCTTGTCATCCTTCTAACTAAAGAAAACTCCAATGGCAACAAAAGACATATCCACATAAACTTGAAATGGTAGGTCCCAATCAGGCACTCTCATGACCGCCACTTCTACCAATTTTGATTTCAGTTTCTTCTTTCTCTTCATTGAAATCACCTTCCTAACCCAATCCGTGAATTTAGCTTCTCTGTTTCTTTTGGTGAGTGGCACTTTGGGGGAGCATGTTGTTGATTCTGCATACACTAGCTTCTCCAAGAGCCACTCTTTATTGGCTCTTGGTAACTTTTTCTTGTGGTTCCTCCAATGCTTCTCCTTCTCAATCAGATTCTGTTCCATGCACTTTTGAAGGTCTTTCTTCTTCTTCTTCTTTGGGTTAGATGTCTTCATCTTTATTTGAATCTTCATAACTTGGTGTGTCTTTGCTCTCTTCCAAATAGCAGACTTCTTGATGGTGGGGTAACATGGAATTTTCACTTCTTCTCCTTCTTCACCAGACTCACAATTCACCATCTTTTAATACTTGTCATCCACTTCCACCACAAGCTCCATTTGGTGCAAGCCCTTGGGGTCATCTTCAAAATAAGAAGGCAACACTTTATGACACAAAAAATCCAACTGCTTTTCCTCAATGAGTAATCCATGGCTGAAGTAGAAATGCACTACAAATGGCATCAAGTAACAAGGTCCTGCCCCATCAAACACATTGTACATCTTATGGACATGAGTGTGGAAGATCTGCTCCCAAGTGATTGATCCCTCCAAAACTAGGTGCGTGAAGAAAGCAACGTCTGAGTTCATGAGATAGTTAGTGCACTGGGGCTTGAAAATCTTCATCAATGCACCACCAATTTCCCTTTGGATAGGATTTTTGTAATCAACCACTAAGCATCCATTGGGGGATGCATATTATGGGCAAAGGCCTTATCTACCCTTGCATGGATCTTGCTATTGAGGTTGAAGCAAGATATAAAAGTATAGCCTCTTGCCACCAATGCTACCACTCCCTAATGTCTTTCTCCAGTGGAAGGGTTTCCATTCTCTCACATTCACTCTCAACCCTCCTGGTACTACTATCGTCATCCCATGAAGCTCCAAAGCCATAAGATCCAAAGTATACTCCCAATACCACAAAAGAAAACTCAATATCAACCTCTGCAATATCACTCTTTGGGCAACCCTTCCCATAGATAGACAATTGGGGTCAAGTTTGGATGTTCTTAGTAACCCAAGGAGATGCTCTCTTGACCATTGTGCTAGCAATTGATGTTCCTCACAAATTGACTTTTGATTTCTCCTCTATTCACTTGGATTGCATGAGCCAAAAAATTTGTAAAGAATGTAAGCCTTAAGAAATATGAAAACCTCTTCACCATGAAAACCTCAAATTTATAGTGGATTTTCCTATCCTTGCTTGCAATGGTCTTCAGTCCCACATCACTCTACACTCATGTGAGTAATGTGGGAGGCGTTCTTTGCATGTTCTTGAAATGTGTGTACCATTGGTCTCACTTCAACAAAGAGTACTCTTGCACTCCCAAAGATAGCCTATCTGGTTTTCCAAAGAATGGAGTCTCATATTTGGAAGATGGTTTCTCATCTTCACTATAAATTTGACCAATTATTTGGTGAAGACACTAGTCTGGTGAAGGAGCATATCTTCCAAAGACAAGGTCTTCACCCAAAATCCAATTTTGTGGAATTCTCCCCTAAAGGAAGGAATCCGCTCTTTACTCTATTCTAAACAAGGAAACAAGAAAAAACATAAAAAGTAGAGAAATTAGAATTTTCCAAGCACTAAAAATATCAATGTGGTCAAATGGTGTTTACTAAAATCATTATTTGCAAGAAAATTCTCTATGAAATTTTGGTTTCTCTTGCTCTTAACCTTTTTTGTACAAATTTTTTTATATATGAGATACTAAAGTTTGTTTCAATTGTAATAGTGGGTTGAGAAAACCATGAACTTCTATCATTGTTGCAAACAAATCATGTTTCAATAGCTTTTGAGATTGAGTAAGGTTATGCTTTATGTTATGGAAACACATAGGGTAGAGGCCTATTTAGTTTATAACAAACTTTCTTGTCCTACTAAGGAACAACTATTTGAGGAGTTGATAACTAAGATGGAGATGATGGCTATTGAAGTGATATCAAGATCAAATTACTATCCAATCAAAGGGATAATTTTGAAAATTATCAACTTCAAAAGTGTAGTGTATTAACAAAGTGTGAAAAATGTATTGTACTCAAGATGAAACTGATGCAGAAAAGGACCAAAGATATTTGTGTGCAATTGGAATGGGAAAGGGAGACACGTCTGAAAGCTCAAATGTCTTGGTGCAACATATTTTATGTGAATAATAGACTTGCACAAGCTAACTAATATTTCTTTCTATCATCCATGACAAAACTCATCAAATCAAGACTTGGGTCCTATACATTTCAAGTATAATTAAGTCCTTCAAAAAAATGTCAACCATTCTCCATAAATCTAAAAGGATTTGAAAAGTATCTATTGTTTTTGTTGCCTTTTAAGTGTTATGTCTAGTAACCCAAATTATCTAGTGAGCTCAATGATCAAATGCTTCTAGAATCTTGAATTTCTTGATGGTGACCTTGGTTTTTGTGGTAGGTTTAAGTCTCGTACTCATTTTGATGCACTGATGGACAAAGAGGTTCTTGAGAAGACCTATCTCAATGTTCATGGTGTGAGCACTAACCACTATTTTTATGGTGACTTGGTGTGAAAATCGTATGCCGTAACATCTATTCATTTAGATGAGAAATCTGAATAAAACATAAGACGCTGTTATGGTTTTCATGAGTAAAATTTTTGCTATGGGCATTTTTTATTACCATTGAGATGGCTTTCCTCGTGGTTGACTATACTGATGAGATGATTGATGCTTTGGTTTCCAAAATACTTAGAGCTCTAATCAAAGGGGATATTCTTATACTAATCCTTGCCAATATATTTAAGCAAAGACAGTAAATGCAATCCCTTCATTCTTGCAAGAAGTGATTCGTTATGGATCTGATGTTGAAGTTTGTGTACCATTGATAATAGGTCAATGTTCCTCAATAGCCTTTCACTTTCTAGTGATACTCCAGTAGATATCCCAGTCTTCCAATTAAAGACAGTTCTAACATACCTTGGTTACCTACAAAGGATAGGTCTCTGTGGAAGAGAAAGTATCATAATTCTAAGATAGACATCTTTGTATTCTTAACTTTTAATTAACATGTTTACAAAGCTATGGTTGATTTACATCCAATGTCTATAAATATAATCCTTTACCTCAAGAGCTATGTCAAACATCTAAGAGAGTGAAAGGTGACTCAGATGGGAAGCAATAAAAAAGACCTAAAATATGTCATTTCATATTGGGAGAAAGGACATACACTTTTCCAAGCTCAAGTAGGTGCTTTTGATGTTAAAGTAAGCCAAAAGCTAGAGGTTGGCTCTTTTTTAGACCAAACCATGGTGATAGATTGAAGACCTGGTCAAACACAAGAGAACCTCCATTTCAAAGTCTAAAGTCGTGAGACACGTGCTAAAACATCTTGACTTGAGAACATCTTGAAGCTTGCTAAAGAACTGGAAGAACATCAAGAGATTTGTTCGTTCACCAAATGAACAATCACACTCTCGTTTCGTGTCATTGGAGGATTCATTTGATGGAATAATGCTCATGGTTTGACATGCACAAGGTTTTCTTGTGGAAAATTGTATGTGGCTTGAAAGAGCACTTCGGGCAATCAGCTAGGAGAGAAGATCTATCAACTAATACAAATTCCCAATGAAACGGTGGCGTCCATAAATCCATTCAACTAATACTCCCTATGTGCAAGGAAACACAGCGTGCCTAAAAATAAGATTTGAGAGATCCTTTCTGTACGGAACCTCAAGTCCTGAGTGGAGTCAATGGAGATGGCTGCATTTTCTTCCTGAAATCTACATGAAAGTTACAACTAAGCATATAAGCGTACACCAAGTGCTAAAGGCAGATAGCTCTAGATTTCCATGCCCATACCCTCGTAGAAGATGCGTACTAGTAATCCTACATATAATTTTAGTTAAATGTTTGAGTTGACGATACTCTCTGGTTTACTTGAGATATTTCTTTAGTTTTATTCTTAATTTATGTGGAAAATTAATGAAACTTTACTCTTAATCTATTCTTAAAAAATTTAAAACTTTTCATTTGAATAAATATAAATATTTTTTTTTTAATAGTTTTTAAATTATTCTTGTCTTGTCATATCCATTGTTATTAAATCCATGTATTATTTTTCTAATCAATATCATCTTTAATGATATAAACAGTTTATGTATTACTAATTTTTATTAGATTAATCATCTCATTTATTGATTTATTATCTAATATATCTTAAAGTCCAAAATTTTATTCCAAATCCAATTGACTCCAACTAAAAGTCCAAATTCATCCATCAAATTGTCTTTTTGTATCTTAAAATGTCCAATATGTTCGGAATAGTCTATATTTAGAGTGAATGCATTGTTCTTTTTTATTTCTTATGAACAGACTCTAAACTTTAACTAACTAGATTAAGTACCTTTAACTTAGTACCTTTCTTAGATGCTAACATCCGTGAAGTGATATTGGATCTATCGATTGTCAATAGATTGTCAAAAACAGGTCAATTTTGAATATTAATGCAAACATTAGTAAACAATGTCATCTATTCATTTCCTTGATAATGATCAGCTCTAAGTATTATACAGCTTTACGCACTTTGCACTTTCAAGCACTTCTGTGGGCACATTTTACCACAAAAATCTGAGCAGATTATTCAGGATGCAGGATTCATAACCATCGCTCATATACAACCAATTGATTGATGAAATTCGTGATTGGATCGATTTATATCGAGTTTCGAGCTGTATAAGCATTCATGTAACAGTTGCAAGTGTGGAAAAACTTCACTTTTTAGTGAATATAAATAAATAAATAAATAAATTCATATAGAGAAAAGAGAAGTTGATTTAATTGATAAAACTTATGTAAACGTTAAGTTCTTATAGGTAAAGTGGGACCTTCTTATCTAAAAGTTGTCAAGCTTAAGGCGTCCCATTTAGGATGAAATATAATATTGATATGGTAGTTGAACTTTAAGTTCATGTAAAAAAAATAATTTAGACAAATATATAAACTCATGACTGTACTTTGACAATTAATCAGTCCATACAAAACAAATATCAATGAGGTATCGACTTTCATAACAAGATTCTGCAGTGTTAATAGATGTGATAATTTAAAGACACAAGTAATGAAGATACCAAAATACTAAATTGTCTCCTTTTTAACGATGTATCATGCTTCTGGGATTCTGAATATGGATGAAACATTAACCTCCCTCTAAATGCTACTGGTAATAGTAATTGTTGAAGTCTTAGTGATGTAGAAACATCATCCTCCTAGTACTCAATCGCGGGGTGAGAGAAAAAGATTAACATCTCTTCCACTTCCATTGACCAAAGGCCTGTTGTTTGGTCCCTGCATCAATAATTCACAGAGTACAGATTATTAGCTTGCCAGCAGAGGTACCCACAACATCTGTAATTCTATTTAGTATCACTAACTCTAGCATTCTAGTTTAACTAATGATATATCACTCAAAGATGTGCACGGCTTGTCTTACTTACCACATTCAATGCTCTTAAAGCTTTCATTTGGTCTTCTGAAACTGTGTTCCACTGACAAATGTAAAACACACGGTTAAAAGTGTAAAACCAATTAAGAAAGTCCATGATTTGATACCTAATTTAAGCTTTAAAGTATCGCTTTTATAATTTACTTAATGAGCAACATCTCAATATAAGAGTGATAAAATTTATCCGTGCTGAAAGTAGAGGATGTTAAGTTGGACTGAAATTAAATCTTACTTTCCAAAGACAGACTGTCCACACCACATCCTCCGTGCAGGGAGGTGCGGTCATAGAGCCATTGTAGCGTGCATAAAAAGGACCTATGGGAATCTTCATTGCCACAGCGGTTAAGTTCACTTCCGCATTCTTTTCGGCTACCTGAGGTAATAGGTCCCAGAACTGTGCACCAACTCACAGTCAAAAGCCAATATGAAGGATTTGAACATCACGTGTTTCTCATCTTATGCCATGCAGAGCAATTGAGGAGAAAATTTTGATTTAGAGACATTCAGATACATTGGCGATGCATGCGGAGTATATTAATTTATTAGCGTCTCTAATAACATATTTCAGTATTATTATTCAAAAGTTATGTGATGATGGTCATTGATACTTAGGAAAAACGACTATCCATGCTTCTTCAAGCTCCAACATCTTGACTTTTAGAGGGAAGCAACTACTCAACCTATGGATTGAAATACATACGAACCTTGGATGTGAAACATGAAGTTAAACTGCCACATGCTTGACAATGTTCTGTAAATGGCATACCTGATCCAAGAAATCACTGTGATAGCTTTTCAAGAAGGGCACGCTGACCACAGCCAGTTTCCCATCCTCACTGTGATGTATCATATGCATTTCCAGTGGAAATCTGGAAAGAAAAACGGACAGTGTCATTAATATGATCATGAGGGGAATTTCGCAAAAACATTTACTACAAATTAACCAAACATCGCCAACATTCTGTATGATCATGTTTTGCATAATTTATGTCCGAACTACTAGTTTCTTGGTGGTATTTCAGATTCCACCTGACGCGTTGAATTACATGCTCACTAGGAGAGTGAAAACGGAGTTGTTTCAGAAAGTAGGCATCGCCATTGAGCTTCAAGCGTCCAGCAAAGTCCTGAAAATCTACCTGGAGATCGATTGCAGCGAATCATTGCAGTTATGCACGTTTGTCTCAACCACAAGGCAAATTAGAAGACGTCTATCAGTGTCATCTAAGGTGCGGAACATGTGTGCTGGAGTTAAATCAGGGTCTCCCAGAAAGCTGAGTCCCGTCCAATCTATCCAATCTGTAAGTGAATGCAGTATAGTTAGCGTACAGACAATCACATGGTGCTGCGAAAGGTTTGATTATAAAGATAGAATGTAAGAGACGTGTCAGTTGCTTATATGAAGCAATTGTGCCCAGGCCTCTAGTTGTACCTCAATGGAGTGCCCGTTGTTTCTGAGTATAGCGCTGCTTGGCGAATACATAACGTTCAGCTTTGAGAGAGTGAGATCGACCGACTCTTCACTAACGTTTATTGGAATTGGTGACTGCAGCTGACCATCTCTACAAGTACTCCATAATGGCTTGAGATCAGCCCAATGTTCTGGACCATGGTCACTATTTGGGTCGTAGTCGAAGTCCACCTCTAGGTCCTCATCTGCAGCGAAGGTTAAGCGTTATGTACGCACAGGATTTTAATAGCTACACCACGAGGATACACGACATGCAGTGGTTGATTACTGCTAGCCTGTTTTGGTAGATACTATCACATGTTCGGCCATCTGGAGCTATTGATCATGATCACGTTATCGCCTACCTATACGCATTTGGCTGATTGTCTACATCGCGAAGTTCAGAGAGAGCTCATGAACATACCTTCAGCACATACATGAGATCTAATGATCAGTATAGTGCACAATATGAAACCTACTCGGAGCATACTTGTCCGCATAATGTTCTTTACCGAAGTCTTCTTGCAATCTGAAGGGAGTTCACTGAACTGCCGACCACTGTATTGCTGACCTTCAGAATCATACAAACCAAGAAATACTATTAGCAGATAAACTTTTAGAGAGGGTTTTGTCCCAGCAACCATATATAATGTATATTATTCCTAATAACTATAACGTTCATAACCATGTAAATGACAAAAGCTTCGTTGCAACGGAGACTTTGTGCATAATAACCCTCGTAGCCATGTCTGGAAGCATGTTTACTACTCTAGTACCATTCGGAGATAGAAAAACTTTCTTGAGAGACCATTTCTTTAGCAAGTCAAGAATCAACTGGGATCGGAGAATTCACCAATGAGGATCACTAGAGTCTAATTATACGTGTATGATAATTGCCAAAACCCAATAACGATGCAATTCCGTTACCCCCACCTGCGTCTGCAATCTAGAAGTCACAAAAATCTCAACAGAATTATGTGAACTAGAATAAGATACTGTTGTAAGTTCAGCCTTGGCCATATCCAGGAGTGTTTTCAGGCGCTACTTCATATATAGTATTCGTGGGGTGTGAAGCCACCCTGGACCGAGTTGAACTCGATTATGAGTAGGAACCAGTGTAGGTCCCGTGAGAAGATAGTTGTGGCGTGATTGCAGGTAACTCTGTATCAGCATGACGTTTGCAGATTCAGTACATCTCGATCGCAACCTTTCCGCAGAACGTATCGCAACAGTTTTGGTGATCTTCCTCTGTTGCGGGTACCAGTCATCATCATCCTCAATTGGAATTTCCAACGAAAACGGAGCGCCAGTTTAGCTGCTAGGTATAGCTACACGTAAACTTGAACTTCTCTTGCTTATCACGCATTAATAACCATTGGTTGCAGATCAAGCTTCAATATTTAGTTACTGCACTTTTTAAGAAGCTGATTTTCATCTTCTGACCAAAGTTCATAGAGTGAAGGATCACGTCAAACAACAGACATTTTTATGAAGAATTAGTTATGCTTTGCTGTTGGCTAAAACGAATTCATTTCGTCCTCTGACAGTATACTGACATCTACTTATTGTCGGTGATGCATAATGAAATCTGAACGTCATCATGGATTATGAACAAGAATAAAGCATACACTGAGCTCACGTGGTGCACAAGATATATTCACAACGTCCTCAAACTCGATCTTTCCATGGCCAATATATTGCAACTGAGAAGTACGTACAGATCTCAAAGTACAACAGAATTTTAACAAACCCTCTGGATCGGAGATACTGCAACAACTACGCAGATTTTACAGGATTTCGGTGTAGAATGGAAGGTACGAGTATGAGGTGATCGTAGATTCAATTTTTTCACTTTAAGACCTGGAGTGTTACAGCGTTTGAAGCTAACCTGTGTAGGCATATGTATACATAGCCGATTTTCCCCTCTCCTAGAAATCTCAGGTTCGTAACGAAGGTTTCTCCGTTGATGACCGTAGAGTACTCTCTACCGATTGCCATTGAACTCTGAGGTAAGTTCCCGGATAAAGCTAAGTCTTTAAGCTGATTGCATATATACAGTTGAACTCAGTAGGATGCCTGTCAAATACAGGACAACTGCAATCTGTAGTCAGAGCGTTTATGGAGGTATGCAGATATTAACATTGCGTAGATGGATTTGCAATTGAATGTGTCCTTACTGAACATCCTGATTTATGTCTTCGTTTGTTGTTGTTAGGTTTGGACGGACTGTAGCTATGTCCCAGAAAACTTTGCAACTATATCTATTCGGAAGTTTGAAGGGATGCTGACCTCTTGAAAGTGGTTCTTTGACGGACCATTCTTGAAGAGCTTGTCCAGCAGTGAACCACTTTTGAGATATCTGAATCTTCTCATGTCAATTGCTTGTCAGAAAACAATTTCAGTACACTTAATGAGAAAATTGTCTTCATACAATTGCAGAATGTAGGATACATAATGAACTATGAAAAGTTGTAAATAAGCGTTAATGTAGTAACATTCTGTAGCTATAGGGAGCAGGTGATCTGCTTCAGATATCAATGTAATTTCCATGGAGGTTTGGGGTTACTTGTATTCTTCTGAAGATGCCAAAGCTACAGAACCATAGCGAGAATTCTTTTGTAATATCAGTGTCATGTGACTCCCCTAATCGCAACTGCTAAACAGCCTAGCTTTTAGTATTTGGAATTTGTACTTCTTCTTTTATCCTACTTGTCTCATTTTCTACTTCCTTTACTTTCTCATGCAAAGAAACTGCCACCGCCATCAGATGCATGAACTCTCAAGTTACTGAGCTTTATATATTTAAAATTGAATTTCTTCAAATTTGACAAGATGAAGAAGTTCTATTTTATATATTGTAAATAGAAATATAATATTACATATTTTAATTTTGGTAACTTATGCAATTTCATAATATAAAATAATTTGGAAAAATTAAATGGAAATTTAACCTGAAATAAATACAAAAGTATTTGTAAATTTGTCACAAGTTAATTTTTTTAGCATTCTTACTACGAATTTACAACAAAAAAAATATTTCTAATTCTTTTCTCTTTCTTCAAGGATATGGTACAATAATTGCTTGTTCAAGGAAGAAACCTCTTAGATGAGTTTAGTTAGGAGTCATGTCTATACATGCAAAGGTCCAAAAGAAACATGTACAAAGCCAAAGGCACTTCAAATAAAGGATAGCAAAGGAATCAAGTCCAAAGGTACAAAGGTCATTTGGACTGAAAGATCATACAGCAGATTTGAATCTGTTTCCATCTGGATAAAGAACAGCGACCAAAGACAGTTTGTATTCACCAAAGTGTTTGCATTGCAGAGAGTGACTCTCTACCTACTGGCTGAAAATCTCTGGCTATAAAATCAAGTGCACTTGGAACCATTTCACTTTTTGTAATCATTCTCAATCTCAAAGTAGAAAAATGAGTTAATTCAAACCTTTACAGTTCTTCAGTGTTTCCACGATATTTTATAGTTCTTTTGTTTACTTTTACACCTGATAGAAAACATGGAATTTTTCTAGAAACCCATGAGAAAGATCCCTAAGACAATCCTTTGTGAATAACTGTGCAGTTTACTACAGAGTAAGATGAATAACCTTCTTCTAAAGAGAAACCTTGGAGACTTGGATCTAAGGAAGATCTATTGGCTTGTCTTACAAAGATATAGAGCATCTTTGAAAGAGTAGGAAGAATTTTGGTCAAGAAGGACCAACAACAGTAGGATTTTAGGAATATAGAAAGATCACCTCAAAGTTGGCTCATACATGGAAAATGGTGGATGACTAAATATTTTTGTGATCAAGGAGGAAAGAACTATAACTTATAATTTCTGCAACAAGAGTGTTTTTGCAAATCTTCAGCCTCTCATTCTTCATGAATTTTTGCTTCTTGCATCAGCAAAGACAAAGTGAGTGGGAGAAGGGATTGAGAGCCAAATTGTGAGAAGAGCTAAGTCACCATAGTGAAGATTGAAAACCCCAACAGTTGACCCTTGGGAGATGGCAGCTACAAGAACAATATTATGAGGGTTGTGGGTGAGCTTCCTCTTGTGGAATTGCGTTATGATTTGGGTGCCATAGCTCTAGAAAATTGTGGGATGAAGAAGGTAGGATTGGGTAATCTGCAAGAAAATGTATTGAATTGGACACCCTTCCATTGAAGGAAGATTTTAGGAAGAGAGCAATGAATAGCTAGGGGTTATAATTCAAGTCGCCCTTCAATTTGAGCAGTAAAATACAAGCTCAGATCTACAAGTCTTTTACACATAACAAGCACACCACAAATGGTTGGTTAATGGCCAATTACAAGAACCCTATAAGAGAGATAGCAAGGGCTTTGTTGAACATATTCAAGCCCTAGAGGACCATTTACCTTATGAAATCTCAAGTTGCCTTTGTGGTGTTGAAGCTAGATTGCTTGGACGCTGGAGTAGTAGTGTTGGTAGTCATAGGTATCTTGGTAGTTTACTCATAGATTACTTGTTGGCAGTTTGATTTCATGTTTGGGGTACTGATTAAATGGTGTGACTAATTGTCACTTGTACCATTCACATTGTCCGGTGTGCCATCAATGAGACGATTAGAGGTGGAGACCTAGGTTGAAATCAGAGGTATACCTTCAAAGTGTAACTCCAAAGAGCTCATTTCTTTGATATTAAGCCTTTCAGTTCCCAACTATAATGGATAGATTTCAATGAGCATCACCTAGAGTCTCTTAGCTAGAGTGGGTGTGGTTTGACTACAATTGATGCTTGATTGTTGGCAAAGTGATTGAGTAAATGATCAAGTACTTATCTATTTGATTGTGATTCTTGTTGATGAAGAATTGATTATATCAAAGAAGTGAGAGTCCAGGTGCAAGAATTGTTGGTGGTATCTCTAAGCTTGGTTGATTGTGATTCCTTGATTGTGGTTCAAATTTTCCTAAGAGTGATTGTGTCTAGAAGCATTGGCCAAATTTTGATCAGAATGGAATTAATTTCAAGCAATAGTTTTTGATTTGAGCCCAAGAGGTGAAATCAATTTGGTACAAGTTGAGCTTCAAATATAAAATTGAGAGCGGAGTTGGAAACTCATTCCCTCAAATTAGATATTTACAGATCTACATCCATCCAATTTGGCTTGAGTAGAGATTTAGTGGAGGATTTGGCGGTCAGTCAACTATAGAGGAGTTATGTCAAATTTATGTCAGATTTACAATAGATTTGGTGGAGGATTTATTTTAGATTCATGTCAAATTTTGGCCAAAGACAATTTGATCCTATTCTTGGTGATCTTGGTACCTTAGGAAGTAGATAGACACCCATATTATATCAAATGCCAAATGGTGGTAGAGTCAATTGATGTTGATTGATGAGATGGAGAGTTTTATTTAGAATTCTTGTGATTGGGCCATCTCCATCTCTATATGTTTGTGCACCATGTTTGTATGAGGTGCCTTGAATTTAGATCATTGATGCTTTGGTGTACTCTCAGTAGTGAGGCCAGGGTGATGAACAGTCAAACTACTTGTGTTTCTCTACGATGAGGCAAGAAGTGATGACATACAAATTGTGAGAATGTGTATTATGATGATAAGTTACAAGTAGCACTTTCTCCTAATGTAATTGTCATAATTAGAGCTACATTAGTGGGTGGTGTTCAGTTGGTGTCGGCACTTGTTGGTATTCAGTTGGTGATGATTCTTGGTGGGGTACTTATGGTGGTTATGATTTAAGTTACTTTGTCACCATGGAGTTCTTTGGGGATTCTAAAGCAGATAACACTACAATACAAAATGGGTTTACCTAGAGTGGCACTTGATATTGGTCTGTAAATTAGGTCCTAGTGAGGGAGGAGATCAATTCTAAGTTGGAGTCTGACACAAGAGTTGATTCAGTTGAGAGTGCATTTGTTGCACCATTATTGTGGTACATGGACAAGATTTATGGGGCCTCCAAAGGCCCCAAGTGAAATGTTGGTAGAGTGGGTACTTTTGAGTTTGATGACTTCATCCAAGAGTTTGATAGTTGGTGTGATTTGCAATAGATGCGGAGCCCAAATTTGTTCACACATTTCATGGCATGGAAGAGATTATTTCAACACTTGGAGGGTCCACCAATGGACAACTATCATGAGTTCAAGAGAGCTTACTTGGAAGAGATCAAGCTATGGAAACAATATTGGTCTCCAAACTACATTTCTTTCACTTTAGGCTCAATTTCTAGGGTTAAATTGGTAGTACCTATGAGTTTTAGCTTTATTAGAATTGGTGGATCTAGTGGAGGTGCATTAGTTGGAGATGGTGTAGTACTAAGGTTTAACCTGATGGTAGAGTTCTTTTAGTGTTTGAGGTAGAACTACTAGAGAGTGCAGATTGACAAGTTGAGGAGCTTGCAAGAGTTTTGGTGGAAGGTTGGAGAGAGCTTATGCAAGGCAAACATTCACATGGGACAGGTGATCAATGTTACTCAAGGAGTTATTGAGACCCAATTAGTCCAATTTTGGTATGGGATCTTGGACAAGGAGTTGTGATGTAGAGTACATGATGATACATTATTATAGACTACTTCACCTACTTTGGCATTGGTATTTTTTTTTGGCAAAGTGCATGGTGCTCAACATGGTGGATTTGGTAGGAAGACCTCATCTACAATTGTTACTTCTTCTAGAGTGCAACAGAGTGCACCATGCCATGTTGGTTTTCAAGTGCAGAGTAGATTGTGAGCTGGCCTATCTCTCACTCAAGATAAACCTTTGATGGCTATTATGGTAGCGCACCATGGACTAAGAAAGCAAAGAACCCCAACTCTATCATACTCCTCCAAGGCTAACACTCCAAGACTCAAACCAATGCTCACTAGAGAACTCAATGAGAGAGAGATAATTTCAAATGAAAGGATGATGAGTACTTCCTCTCCCCTAGTTTATATACTTGTGAAATAGTTATGCACCAAAGTTACTAATTATTAGAGTAACTCAAGTTACTAGGCTAAAAGTCAAATAAAGTCAAAAGTCTAAAGGAATATTCTTCTAAGCATATGGCCTTATCTTGACCCATCCACTAATTCAAGGATCCTTCACACAGACTATCCTTGGACCATAGAAGAATCTGAAGCAAAAAGGCTTACAGGTCCAAAATTTCTCAACTATTTCCTCAAAGCCAAAGACAAGAATAATACAAATCAATACATTAGAATCCAAGATAGTGGTGCTCATCTTTTCCACCTCCTCTGAAGTAAGGTCTCCTCTATTTTATCTATGACTAAATTTAGCTAATTATGACTAATGTAGAACCGTCTTTTATCTCTATATAAATAATATCTCTCAAGGGCTTATAATATCAAACTAAATATCATAATAACACATACATGCACAAATGGGTATTACAAGACAACCCAACTACTATGGAGTGAGTGGAGAGCCTAGTGTAGCTAGACCTTTACCTTCATTTTTAGGTCAACAGCAATGAATGAGTGATGGTGTTGCTTGATGGACTTGTGGTGGATCTCACCACAAGAGAGAGTGCACTAAGGGTAGCGGACATGATATTTGTAGTGCTTCACAATCTGCATAGCGACAATGTGACCATTGCCATAGATTTTGTCATACTAGTGATTAATGCTTTGACCTTCACCTGGAGTTACAGAGTGGTAGGGCTACCATGGTAGGTGATAGAGGAGCTTCAAGTCATTGAAGATGTGGTGGTAGAGGATCCACATTTGGTAAGGGTGTAGTACCTACTCTTACTTTTGATACAACCATGGCTTCTTGGATTGAGCAATTAGAGCAGTGATTGGCTAGCATGGCCATAGCTCAAAGGAGATCATATTCAAGTGCTGAGGATTCCACCTCTTAGGCTAGTGACAGAGACATCTTAGATTTCATATATAGAGCTGCACAAGTAGATGCATCTATCATAGTGACAAGGAGTGAAACATGTGCTCCCTAGAGGAGCATCAATGGAGTTGGACCCACAAAGAGGAGAGGCTGCTAGACAGGTCATACTTCCCCAATCTTTTACACTCTTAAGGCACTACAAACAACATCCATGGATCCTAAATGTCCTAATGTATGTGTGGTTGGTGATGATAGGCTACCTACTAGTCAACCACCTACTACTATACTATTTGAGTCTAGCTTGATGTTGGGGGTGGTTAAGTTGATTATGCACTTCTCTTTATTTTTCAGCCAATGACATGTTTACATTGGGAGTTGACCCAACTCTAGTGTTCCAATTGGCTATCACACTTTGTGAGAGGAAGGATGATATGGTTCCTACTTCTAGAGTAGAGGTAGTTGAAAGTGGAGTTGACTTGGATGAGGAGCATGGGATCTGCTAAGCAACCAATGCGTTATGGCAGACAATAACAACTAGATTGGTAGAGTTACCAACTAGACTTACCTTTGAACGAGTGGGGTTGTTCTATTGGATAACTAGAGGAGGATTTTCCATTTGAAAGGACCTTCAAGGAAGATCTATACACCACATAAGGTCTTATTATACTCTATTGTGCAGCCCTTTATGTTAGGGAAGGCTAAAGTTTTGATCTTGAGCTATAGAAGACCAATGTAGAGAAGTGTCCATTTCAGATCCAAACATCTCTTGGAGGTGGTTCTACATAGTACATCACATGTGGAGAGCTTGTTTTCTAGCTTTAGCTTGCTCATCCCACTAATAGCTTCGTGGTGAGAGCTCAAGCTATCATGATAATAGTTGAGTTATATGATGTGCTAGTTGGTGGAGCAATGTTATACCCCATGGGTATCAATATTGACTATTGGGAAGCAATAGCCTCTTATAGACCAAGTTGGCAGTCAGATGAAGGTCAGGTATGTTGCCTACCAATATGCTTTAGTAGTGGCAGTCTTGGATCACTACAATCAAAGACCATGGCATCAGTTTCAACTTTTAATGTTGTTGCATCTTGGCTTGATGACTTATTGGATGGGAACGCCCATGCAAAGGATACTCCAATATTAGAGGAGATTGCTTGGATTTGGAGTACAAGTGGGATAATTCTATCCACCTTGGATATTCCATGGAGTTTTGAGGAGGCATTGTAGCAACATGCAGATTATTTGCTGCAATAGGCTTGGATTGGAGCTTTTGTACCACCAAGAGACTAGTGTGAGGATGAGCCTCCGGAGTCTATCACATTGTCACCTTTGGATACTACATTCATTGCTTGGCAATATCCACTAGTGGGAGTATGTCTATTGGAGTTGTTTGGTGGTATTAGCATTGGACTAGCTATAATATTACAAGTAGGTATTTGGCCATAAAGGTACTTGTATGTGGAGAGAGATAAGGATGATAGGCAAGTCTCTCTACATTATGTGTACACTTGGTATTAGTATCCTAAGTTATTACCGATGTTAACAGTCAAGGATTACCAAAAGACCCTACTAGTAGATATTTCCTTGCTAGGGGCATAGGCTCTAGAGAAACATGGTCCCATTCATTTGATGATTTTTAGATGGCCATGTTAGGGACATACCCATGCTGCGGAGGTCAAGGTTTCCAAGATCCTTATTCTGGTGTGTTGTGGGAGATATTTTGTATATTACAACATCTCCAAGTTCATCAATCTATTTCTCTAACCTACATTTTGGAGAACATCCATTTGATGGGTGTTTCTCATACCCGGGTGGTGGCGAGTACACATGAGTTCCATTCTTAGATGAGACTTGTTTTGTTGTTGGATGCAACCAAAATAGGATCACAAGCTCATCATCTTCATCTTTGGTGGATGAACCTCTTACCTAGAGAGGTTCTATAGTGCACTTATGATGGGATTCAACAACTAGACCATCTCACTATTGATGACATTTTGAATGTTGAACACAAGTCTTAGATGGTGACAATGGCTAATAGGCTAATATGGTAATGGTAAACCTTACTGGATAGTTGAGAGCCACTTTACTCATACTTATGAGTTTCTTAGTCTCTCATGCTTTTGGAGAGAGAGGAGTTGGACATGTTTGGGACTCACAATTATAGCAATTGGTGGAGCCTAATGTTGATGAGAGGGAGTGAGTGATGCATTTTTGTACTAGTATTACTGTTGTTATAGTAGTGTTAGAGGCATTCAAGCATCAAGTGTTAGGTCACGCTATAGACCTAAACTATTTGACCTGGATTGTGAGTCTTGGCTTGGCAGAGCAACATAGGATGTGCTTGATAGACATCACCACTCAGACACTTGTGAGCTTTGTGCCTATTGAGACAATTCAGGCACATGTTGGGGATGATGGAGCAGGTAGGCAAGGTATTTTTGGGACAAAGCCAATGGCTACTAGGGAGAGAGGTCTACTTGGGGTCCATCTAGGTGAGCATGGTCTACTTGGGTTACATCTTTGGTCTTCTTGGGATGCAGCTAGGAGACACATGGAGCTTGTAGCAAGATTGGAAGGAATTCTTCACATTGAGGTTGGGAACTCTAAGGATTGGGGACATGACGTCCCCAAGGGCCCAATGTAGCAATCAATTAGTCCATCTCCCACTCTTGCATCAATTATAGAGGATACTTAGGAGCCAAATCTTGGACCCAAGCTTACAAGAGGGGAAAGATTAAGAGTTTGGAGGTTCTTGATGAGCAACACACGTTTTTTTTGCCTTCAATATGAAAGATTTGGGTGCTCTAAAGGGACTTGGTATTTGCATTGAGCTTACTAGCAATACACTAGTTTTTTGACATCCCTATAAATATGGTGATATGGAGAGAGCATTGATTTAGAGCTAGAGTAGAGACTTTTTTGAAGCTAGTTTGGTGGAGATATCACATAAAGAGTATGCTTTAGTTATAATGATATTAACCAAGAAGGATATGCATGGCAACTTCACAATTAGGCAAATGTATAGAGATTACCATCCTATCAACCAAAATACTAGGGCTGATTGGTGTGCCATGTCTACATTGGAAGAGATCTTTGATGCGATTGGGCATGCAAAGGTCTTCAATGCTTTGGATCTTTAAGTAGGATATCATCAATTGCTGATCAAGGAGGGAGATAAGTCAAAGATACCATTTTGGTCTATTGATCCTCATGGTAAGGATGTATTATATTAGTGGAGTTTCTTACCATTTGGGTTAAAGAACACTTTTTCCAAGTTCCATATGGTCATGGCAAGATCCTAGTAGGATTAGATTTTACTTGGTGCTATATTCATGACATTTTGGTCTATACCACTACTATGGAGGAGTATGAGAGACATTTGTTGGAGATGTTTGAGAAATTGAGATTTCATGGACTCAAATTATATCCTTGGAAATGTAGATTCTTCCATGAGCAGGTTGAGTATTTGGGTCACACTGTCTACCCTGGAGGACTTAGTCTTTAGCAAAAAAAGGTGGAGGCTATTGCACATAGTTCTTAGCTAACAGATGTGAGTAGAGTGCAAGCATTCCTTGGGTTGGTAAACTTCTATTCCAAAGGCCTTGAAAAAGCTGACCAAGCTTAAACATGAGTGGTGTTGGGGAGATGAGCAAGAGAGAGCTTGTATAGAGCTCAAGGACCCCCATTTTTTAAAATACCAATCAATGGATGACCATTCCAGGTTCACACTAATTGGAGTATGCTGGGGCTTGGAGCAATGCTCACACAACATGATGATGAGAGGAAATAGTTTGTGGTGGCCTATGCTAGTTGCTCCAAGAATTCAACACAAACAAAGTATAGTTCATATGAGGGAGAGTGCTTGGTTGTAGTATGGGTAGTAGCACATTTCCAATGTTATCTATTTGGTAACCCCTTCACTCTCATCATTGATCATCAACCATTGAAGTGGTTAATGGAGTCCAACAAGCTTTTAGGAAAGCTTGCAAAATAGGCTCTAATTTGATAGGAGCATGATTTCATAATTATTCACAGACCTAGAGTGGTGAACCAAGATGCAGATGGGTTGAGTAGAAATTCATGTCCAAGCCAATATGATCCGATCGGGGCATGTTGGCATGGTGAGACAGATGAGGAAAATAGTGCTAGGTTGGCATGTATCTACCTTTATATATTTATTTTGTTGGTGGTATCTCTTAGCACATATAGGAGGAATTATTAAGGTCATAGATCCAAGGGTGGAGATAGTAATTCAGTTCAGTGAGACATTCATGATGATGGTAAGGGATGGATTATCTTTGCATTGGTGTTGTGGGTAGCACAATTGGGACCAAGAAGGGAGACCATGTTCTTCAATGAGCCAGGCGGTTCAAATTAGAGGGCATATACCTTCTTTGTGTATGGATGATGGTAGAGTGCAAATAGTACCACTTCCATCCCAAAGATCACAATTGGTCCATCATGCTCATGAGGAGCTAGAACATTTTGGAGTAAAGCATACATATAACTTACTCTAGAGTCATTATTGGTGGCATGGTTTGCAGACCAATGTACAATAGTTTGTTGCTAGATGTGTGGTTTTTGACCAATTTAGAGTATCATTTAATGCTCATATGCCATAGTTACACCCATTATCTCATGGGTTAGGGCTATTATTGGAGTTTGGTATTGTGGAGCACTTCTCCAAGTGGATTGAGTTGGTGGCACTTCTTGACAAGTCCAATAAAGGGACCACTTACTTCTTCTTAAATTAGATTTTTAGTCATTTTGGTGCACCAACTGAGGTTTTGATTCATCATGGTATAGAGTTCTTGGGAGAGTTTTGGCTCTTGAGTAACAAGGCTCTGATTGATCATTGTACTACCTCCTAAGATTACCTTGAGGCAAATGGCTTAGCATAGAAAGTGGTTCAGATGGTAATGAGAGTATTGCGTAAGTATGGTTTGCAGAGAGACCATTTGGAAGATTGGGATCTCTAGTTACCTTTGTTGGCCATGGGCTAGTGATTCAGCTGACAAGACTCAACATCCTTCTCTCCTTACTTTCTACTCTATCGATAACATTTTGATCTCCTTGCAACCATTTGTCAAGATGCTACAATAGTTTTGGACTTAAATGATCTAGATGTATGAGTGAGTGCATGTTCTCAATGGGCAGTGATCTTTCACAGAGTGATGCCTATGGCCTTTGAGAACTTGGCAATTGCTCAACATTGGGATACCTTATGCTATTCTACCATTTGAGGAGGAGGTTAATAGACCCTTGATCTATCAATTTCACCCATGTGACTATGTATATCTATAGTAGACAACACCAACAACACTTGATGTTACTACAGGCTGTACTATCTTGAGAGTGCATGAGGTTTTACCTTCTAGAGTTCTTGTGTTGGAAGGATGTGACAATGCTGTTTGGAAGAATCATGTACACAATTGTGTGCCATGCCACCTCCCAAGCATTGATGGTACTATGGACCCAACCTTGGCACTTGTACATGTAGGCTTGTGGTGTATGTTATCATGGCCCTTCTAGTGAACTACTATTATGTTGCGATGTGACTGTTGTTTGAGAGGATGGCATATGGTGTGTTTTGACTCCTTCCCTCATGGTTGTTCCTCAAGAATAGTGGTTATGTCCTAGATGTACTTGACCTATAGCTAGTTTATCCTTTATATGGTATAGATTGCTCATATGCAACTAATGATGGGACTTGATAGCACCTAGTCTCTTGATCTTTGCCCAACATAAGGTATACCATATACTTGGAATAGATGGCTATATGGAGTTAGAAGGACCTAACCACCAACTTGGAGGGTGATTCTAGCACTTTAGAGTTCATGTTTGACTTATGTGTGAGTTACATTTCTATAGTGTATGTTGTTGATATTGATGTATGTTGTGTAGTAATGTATATATGCATGAGCAAATGTCATGATATTTGTGGTGTCAAAGCTAGATTGCTCAAACAATGGAGTAGTAGTGTTGGTAGTCAAAGGTATTTTGGTAGTTACTTTTAGACTACTTGATGGTAGTTTGATTTCATGTTCAAGGTACGGATCATATGGTGGGACCCACCATCACTTGCACTGTTTGCACCATTGGGTGTGTTGTTAGTAGGACCGTTAAGGCTGGAGGCCTAGGTCAAAGTCAGAGGTGTACCTTCAAAGTGAAGTTTTAGAGAACTCATTCTTTGATGTTAAGCTTTTGAGTTCTTTGCTATGGTGGACAGAGGCCAACAAGCATCACCTAGAGTCTCTTAGCTAGAGTGGATGTGGCTTGACTATAATTAGTGCATGATTGTTGGCAAAGTGATTGAGTGAATGATCAAGTAGTGATTTGTTTGAGTGTGATTTGAGTTCATGACAAATTGATTATTGTGGCACTTTAGAGTTCATGTATGACTTATGTGTGAGTTGTGCTTCTATAGTATATGATGTTGATAGACATGTATGTTGTGTAGTGATGTACATATGCACAACACCTTCTTTGAGCATCTATTATTTTAAGGTCCAATTCATTGGGGCCATATCAACCTATGTATAAAAAATGTACAATGTCTTTGATGAGCCAAGCCCTCTCACTACCTCATGCTTTTTGTTGTACATTTTTACCTTGGCTATGATTTACTCACCTAAGAGGAGATGGGAAAATTTCCAAGCCATGGAGTACCCTTCACCTATTTCAAAGAAAATCTTGAAGGTATGTGCTAGATGGAGCTAATGAGAGAAGCCAATGAGGAGTATTGGCATACAAGGAAAGTTATAACACTTACCAAAGGAGAAGAAGTGTAAGTTCAATACCACTCCTACAAAGAAATCCACTCAAAGAAAGAGAAGGAGGTGGAGGTCATCCAAGAGTAGGTCATCCTATAGGGATGAAGAAGTGCAAGGAGAGGAACAAAAAGATGAAGAGATCAAGAGTCAAGAAGGTGGGACTCTTGAAGATACCAACATATGGGATATTTTTAGCATGCTCATAACCAAGCATTTTCCTCTAAAGGAACCAAAGAAGCCACATATCTAGCAATTGAGACAGAACAAAGTAGAGGAGGAGTTTCATATTAATGACACCTATACTAGATAAATTGCACAAATAGAGGAACTGATTTGGTGGTGAAGGAGGTTGTGCATCTTCCTCAATGCTACAAGTATGGTGGAACTTCTGATACTTTGGTGACAAGGGTTGCACCACAAGTAGTAGTTGCTCCAATTCTTGCACCTCCACCAAAGGATCTATTTCAAACCATCACAGAAGAATTTGCAGATCTCAAGATCAATGTGGTGCAACTATGGGAGAAGAGGAGGTGGATCAGAATGTTGAAAGGGGATCTAGGAGTTATAGAAGTTATCCATATAGAGGAGGCCAACCAACCAACATTTTCAATGAGAGAAATTGTTTTGGTTGTGGAGGAAGAGGTCACATCCAGAAGAATTGCCCAAATTCCACTTACCATGGAAGAAGGGTTTATGAAGGAGCCAATAGAAGGAAAGAGGGAGGAACTGAAATCCAAGTGCCTCCTAATCCAAACAAAGATAAGGGGATAACATCTATAGATGTGGTTGAGAGCAAGTATGAGAAGGGAGCGTGCTCAAAGTCCAAGGGTCTTAATTTGGATCTTTTGGCACAAGAGAAGAAGAGAGCTCATTTTGCAAAGGGTGTGCACTCTTCTCATTTACTCATAGCCAAGATAATCCTATGTTTATTAGGAGCACTTGCACAAGCACTTCAACACCATCAACAACAAAGACTCCAAGGAAGAAGTTGAGGATGGAACTTCTTGATCTCAAAGCAACAATGGAACTACAATGTCTTGGAGGATGTTGGTAGTCACAAGGCTAACATCATAGTGGGCCAATTGATTGCTTTGAATCCTACTTTGAGAAAAGAGCTTAGTGGTGGTTTGAGTTATACAAGGAGCAAGAGGAAGAAGAAGGCAAAAGCTCCAATATCAATGGGGGTGGTGGATGCTAAACCAGCACCATGGGAGGCTTGTGAATATACCTCCAAGATTGATGTGAGAGTGAATGGTCATAACATCAAGGATGCATTGGTTGATGGAAGATCAATAGTGAATGCCATGTCTAAAAGGTTGATCAAGAATTTGGGTATGATAGTCTCAAGACCTTCAAGATTTGTGGTGAGCATGGCAAACAAACAAAAAGTTTGACCAATAAGGATGATGGATAAGGTGGTAGTTTCAATTATGGGAATTCAAAATCTCATGACTTTCCAAGTCTTGAAGGATTCAGGCTATGACTTACTTCTTGGGAAGCCATGGTTGAGAGCAACACGCACAATTGATCGATGACACTAACGGTACTTGAGGATTGGGCCATCAAACCATAGAGTCATAGTTCTTGTGACTAACACCACCAACACTTCACATTTAGATACACTATCTTTTGATTATTGAGAATTGAATTCAGAAGAAGGAGCTTCAGGTGTGGACACAAGCGTGGAGGAGGAGACTTCCACGGGGGAGGATGAATCTGAATCTGATTCAGATTGGTATCCCTTGTGTGCTATGGATTTTGCACCTAAGCCAGAGGTTTTGAAGGACATATATAAATCACCATTGACACTTGAGAAGATAAAAGGGAGGTTATCTACTCTCAAGTATGGTCCAAATGTTACCAAGGAGTAGAAGGTGAGATTTGAGGAGATTTTCTGCAAGTTCATCCATGTGTTTGCTTTCAGTTACAAAGATCTAAAGGAAGTCACCTTTGAGGATCACAAGATTAAGGTGGAGTCACATGCAAAACCAGTCTGCCAAAAGCAACGTCGCATTAGCCCACCAATATCTTTGGTGGTGAAGCAGGAGATTGATAAGCTCAAGGAGGCCAGATTTATCTTTGAGGTGGAGAATTTGGAATGGATGTCTCCCATTGTGATTGTGAAGAAAAAGAATAGCAAGCTTTGGGTATGTGTGGATTACAAGAAATTTAATGTTGTTACTAAGAATGACTATTAATCTTTGCCATTCATTGATGAGATCTTGGAGGAGGTTGCAAGTCATGAGAGGTACAACTTTGGAGATGGTTATTGTGGGTATAACCAAATCAAGATTACACCAGCGCATCAACAACTCACCACATTCACCACAACTTGGGTAACTTATGCTTTCAAGGTCATGCCTTTTGGGCTTTGCAATGCTCTAGCCACATTCCAATGGTTCATGAACAAGGTATTTGAACCTTTCATTGTGAAATTTGTGAGAGACTTCATTGATGAATTTTGTGTCTATGGGAGCAAGGAGGAGCACTTTGAGCACCTAATCAAGGTCTTGCAATGCTTGGATGAGGCAAATGTATCACTCAACCCAAAGAAGTGCATTTTTGGATATGAAGAAGGTCTACTTTTGGGGCACATCATCTCCAAGGATGGATCCTAAGAAGGTGAGGAAATAGTTGATCCTAAGTAGGTGAGGAAAATCTTAGACCTTCCATTCCCTTCAAGCTTGACAAAGTTATGCTAATTCTTGGGGACCATAAGAGGTTCATCTTCTCATTTTCCAACAAGGCTTATGCATTGACCATCTACATGAAGAAGGGTGTAGATTAGATGGTGATTTTGGAAGACAAGAAGGCTCTTAAAGCTTTTGAGGAGCTCAAGCAATCCCTTGTTGTAGTTCCAATTCTTGCTAAACTTAATTGGAGTAAGCCTTTTATCCTCTACATTGATGCTTCTAGTGTAACTATAGGATGCATTCTTAGTCAATTAGACCAAGATAGGTATGATCATCCTATAGCTTATGCTAGTAGGCAGATGGTTTCAACAGAAAAGAACTACTCTATCATAGGGAGAGAAGGGTTGGTAGTGATCTTTGGTCTCAAGAAGTTTAGACACTACTTGATTGGAGGAAAAGCCACAATTGTCACGGGTCATAAGGCTTTGAAGTACATTTTCAACAAGCCTAATGTGGAAGGAGACTAGCAAGGTGGATGATACTATTTTCTAAGTATGATTACACCATTGAGGATAGGCAAGGAAAGAAACATGCAAATGCTGATTTGTAATTTAGGGCCTATAATCATGATGGAGATAAGCCAATGGACAATTCCTTCTTGGATGAGGAGCTCATGACAATCTCAATCACTTAAGAGGTTCCAATGGAGTAAAAGGAGATTGTGGATCTTTTGACAAGAGGTAACTATCCAGAAGGGATGCATGCTAGGAAGAGGAAGGCCCTTGTAACAAGATATACACTTTACACAATGGTGGAAGATATTCTTTTTCACCAAGGAGTAGATGGTCTACTTTGAAGAGCAATGGGTAAGGAAGAGTCTATCCTACTCATAAAGGAGTTTCATGAAGGTTTAGTATGTGGAGTACACTTTGCAAGAAAGGTGACTGCATTCAGATTCTAGATGCAAGTTACTAATGGAGAGGGATTTTCAAGGATTGTCTTGATTATTGCAAAACTTGTCATGTTTGTCAAGCTTTTGCTAGAAAGTCTATATCCACTCCACCACTTAGATCAATTCCATTGCTAGGACCTTTTGAGAAGTGAGGAATTGATTTTTTAGGTCCTCTCAATAGAACACCAAGGAACAATAGGTACATTGTGGTAGTTACTGATTATCTTACCAAGTGGGGTGAGGCTAGACCATTGAGGGATAAGAATGAAGATGAAGTTGGGAGATTTCTTTATAATTGCATTATCATTAGGTTTGGATGCCCTTTGGAGTTAGTTTTTGATAGAGGAGGAGAGTTTACAAGAAGCATCACTACAACCATACTACAATATTTCTCTATCACACATAGAGTAACTACATCCTATAAGCCAAATTCCAATGGCTTGGCAGAGAGAACCAATGCAGACCTTGTGCATGATGTTGGCCAAAGATGCAAAAATGGAGGAGGCTAAGCATCATTAGGAAAAGAGGATTCATGTAGTTTTGTGGGAGTATAGGACATCGATGAAGACTTCCACCGGATATTCTCCATTTCAATGGGTATATGGTATTGAGTCTACCTTACCTATTCACTTTGATCTTCCTACCTTCCAAAGCATTCATATGAGATTGAAGAAAGTACAAGGAGGTGATTCATAGAAGTCAAGGAAGGATCAACTCATGGGATTGGAAGAGGCAAGAGCAATTGCTATGGTTTGAGTGGAGCAAGCCCAAAGGAAACAAAAGTAGAGCTATGAAAAGAGGCAAGGCAAGAAGAAGGCAGAGCCTTTTAAAGAACATGATTGGGTAATGTTATTTGATTCCATTTGATTCAAGAGAGTGCAAAAGAAGTTTTTGTCTAAGTACTTTGGACCTTTCATAGTTGAGAAGGTGTGGGATAATTACACAAGAGATTGCTCAGACACTAGGGTTGTAGTGATAATAGTTAGAGGTATTTCAGCAGTTTCTCATTGACTACTTTCCAACTATCAGATTTTGTGCCCAAGGTACTGACTTCAGAGTGAGGCCTACCGTCACTTTGCACCATTTGCACCATTGGATGTGCCATCAGCGAGACTATTAGGGTTTTAGACCTAGCTCAAGTCCAAGGGTATAATTTTGAACTGCAGCTCAAGAGAGCTCACTTCTCTAATGTTGAGCTTTTGAGTTCTTGGCTATGGTGGATAGAGGCCAACGAGCGTCACTTGGATTCTCTTAGCTAGAGTGGGTGTGATTTGACTGTAATCAATACCTAGTTGTTGGCAAAGGCTATGAGGCATAAGGCTGTGGGATATGAAGGCCTAGAAGGGCCAACGAGCCAACTTGTTAGCTTGAGATTAGCTAGTTTAGAGTAGATCTTGGTCATTGTTTGGCAAAATCCACCCATCCGGCTAGACTGAGCACAACACGATTTGACCCCTAGATCTCTTGTTCTAAGATTAGTGCCGTAGCCAACTAGTCTACCCTCACTTGTTTTCCTAGTGACTATGCTATTGTTATCTATACGCTTGTAGCTTTGGCTAGGAGAAGTAGTTTGATCCCATTCTTGGTGATCTTGGTAGCTTAAGAACTAGATACAAACTTCTCTTATGTCAAATGCCAAATGGTGACAAAGTAAGTCTTGTGTTGCTTTATGAGATGGAGAGTTTTTGTTTAGATTTCTTGTGATTGGATCCCCTCTATGCTCTACTTCCTATTTGTGCACCATTTTTGTGTAAGGTACCTTAAATTTAGAGCATTAGTGTTCTGGTGTGCTCTCAGTAGTGAAGCTAGAGTGATGACCAGTCAAACTACCTTTGTTTCTTTCCGGTGAGGCAAGAAGTGAAGACATGAAGACCATGAGAGTGCGTGTTGGGATGGTAGGTTACAGGTCACCCTTTCTCCTAGTTGTTATCTCAATTAGAGTTACATTAGTGGGTAATGTTCTGTGGGTATTGGCACTTGGTTGGTGGTGTTTGCACTTGGTGGAGAACTTGCGGTTGCCGTCTATGGTTGTAGTTTGTGATTGTGGTTGCAGTTACTTTGTCACAATAGAATTCTTTAGGGATTTTAGAGGAGATAGCCCATTAGTACACAGTGGGTTTACTTGGAGTGGTGCTTGGTATCAGCTTGTATCTCAAGTCCCAGGGAGGGAAGAAATTGACTTTGAGTTGGAGTTTTACACAAGAGCTGATTCAGTTGAGAGTGCACTTGGCATGCCTGCACTATTATTGTGGACACACCATTATTGATAGAAGATTACCACGAGTTCACGAGAGCTCACTTGGAGGAGATCGAGTTATGGAGACAATATTGGCCTCCAAACTTTGTCTCTATCACTTCAAGCTCGGTTGCCAAGAATAGATCAATAGTACCCACAAGTTCTAGCTCAAGTAGCATTGGTGGAGCTAGTGGAGGTGCACTAGCTGGAGATAGTGCTACTACAAGTGGAGGTACCTCTATAGGAGGTAGTGTGGTACTAAGGTTTAATCCCATGGTGTAGTTCTTCCATTGTTTGAGGAAAGACTACCAAGGAGTGTGGATTGTAACATTGTCGTGCGTATATACATCACTACACAACATACATTGCTGTTAACATCATATACAATAGAAGCACAACTCACACATAAGTCATACATAGACTCTAAAGTGCCACAATAATCGGGTTGTTTACCACTCAAATCAATACTTGATCTGATCTTCAATAACTTGCCCACAAGAGTGCACTGATTATAGTCAAGCCACACCCACTCTAGCTAAGAGACTCCAGGTGACGCTCACCGGCTTTCTGTCCACTCTAGTCAGGAACTCGAAGGCTCAACATCAAAGAAGTGAGCTCTCTGGACTACACTCCTAGGGTAAACCCCTGATTTTGACCTAGGTCTCCTCCCAACGGTCCCGCTGACGGCACACTCGACGGTGCAGACGGTGCAAGTGACAGTGGGCCCTGCCATGAGGTCAATACCCTAAATCTGAAATCTGACTATTGGAAAGTAGTCTATGAGTAACTGCCAAAATGCCTCTAACTACTATAACTGGAACTCCAATGTCTGAGCATCTAGATGCGGCACTACAAATGGCATGACAGCTATCATGCGTATATATATTGCTACACAATATACATCGCTACACAACATACATCACTATCAACATCATACACAATGGAAGCACAACTCACACATAAATCATACATAGACTCTAAAGTGCTACAATTGCCCCCCTAGCTGGCGGTTAGGTCCCTCTAACTCCAGATAGCCATCTACTCTAAGTATGTGGTATACCTTATGATAGGCAAAGATCAAGAGGACGGGTGCTATGGAGCCCCATCATTAGTTGCCTGTTTGCAATCTATCCCATATAAAGAATGAACTAGCTATAGGTCAAGTACATCTAGGACATAACCACTATCCTTGAGGAACCACCGTGAGGGGAGGAGTCATACATGCCATATGCCATCCTCTTGAACAGCTATCACACACTAACATAGTAGCAGCTCCACCAGAAAACACACATAACATACACCTCAAGCCTGCACGTACAAGTGTCAAGCTTGGGTCCATAGTACCATCAATGTTTGGGAGGTGGCATGGTGCTTAATTGCGCACATGATCCTTCTAAATAACACCATCACGTCCTTCCAACACAAGGACTCCAAATGGCAAAACCTCATACACTCTCAAGATAGTGTGGCTTGTAGAAACATCAAGTGTCGTCGGTGCTGTCTACTATAGATATACATAGTCACCTAAACAAAATCAACAGATCGAGAGTCTATAACCTCCTCCTCGAATGGTAGCATAGCGTAAAGTATCTCTATGCTAAGCAATCACCAAGTTCTCAAAGGCCATCGTCATCACTCTCCAATAGATCTCTGCCCGCTGAGAACATGTGCTCATCCATACATTTGGGTCATCCAAGTCCAAAACTACATTAGCATCTAGACGAATGGCTATAGGTAAATCTGGATCTCATCCATAAAGTAGAAAGTACGGAGAGAAGGATGCTAAGGAGGCTTTCCGGCTGAACCGATAGCCCATGGCCAACCAAGGTAATTGGAGATCCCAATCTCCCAAGTGGCCTCTCTGCAAACCATACTTTTGCAATCCTCTCTTCACCATTTGAACCACTCTCTCTACTAAGCCATCTGCCTCAGGGTGATCTCAAGATGTAGTACGATGATCAATCAAAGCCTTGTCATACAAGACCTGAAACTCCCCCAGAACTTTGTACCCTGATCAGTCAAAACCTCAGCTGGTGCACCAAAATGACTAAGAACTTGATCTTAGAACGAGTAAGCCGTCCCTTCACTATACTTGTTAGGAAGTGCCACCAACTCAATCCACTTGGAGAAGTGCTCCACCATCACCAAAACATACCAATTATGTCTCACAATCAACGGTAAAGGTCAAGCAAAGTCCAAACTCCAACGATAACCCAATCCCATGATAGGTAATGGGTGTAACTGTGGTGTAGGAGCATTGAATGATGCTCTAACTTGGTCACAAACCACACATCTGGCTACAAATTGTTGTACCTCAATCTACATACCACTCCACCAATAATGACTTTGGAGTAAGCTATACATACGCTTTACTCCAAAATGTCCTAGCTCCTCATGAGTATGGCGGACCAACTGTGGTCTTTGAGATGGAAGTGGTACTACTCACACTCTACCATCTTCCCATACACGCAATAGACAAAAGATGTCTGCCTTCCAATCTGAATCGTTTGGCTCATTGAAGAACACAATCTCTCTCCTTGGCCCCAACTGTGCCACCCACAATACTAGTGCAAAGATAGTCCATCACTAAGACATCATCATGTATGTCTCGCTGAACTGTACCAATATCCTCACTCTTTGGATCTATGACCTCAATAACTCCTCTTGTATGCGCTGAGAGAGATACCACCAAAGCCTCAGAAAATATACACATAAAGGCAAATGCATGCCAACCTGGCACCATCTCCTCATCTGTCTCACCATGCCAACATGCTCTGGTCTAATCTGCTGGCTAGGACATGTGTTTCTACTCAACCTATCTGCATCACGGTTCACCACTCCAGGTTTGTGAACAATCGTGAAATCATACTCCTGTAAAATCAAAACCCATTGTGCAAGCTTCCCTGAAAGCTTGTCGGACTCCATCAACCACTTCAGCGGCTGATGATCAATGATGAGAGTGAAGGGGTTACCAAATAGGTAACATCGGAAATGTGCTATTGCCCAAACTATTACCAAACACTCTCCCTCATATGAACTATACTTTGCCTCCGCTGAATTGTTGGAGCGACTAGCATAGGCCACCACAAACTCCTTCCCCTCATCATCATGTTGGGTGAGCACCACTCCAAGCCCTAACATACTCCAATAAGTATGAGCCTAAAATGGTCATCCTTTGATCAGTCTCCTCAAAATAGGAGCAAATGTCAACCTCTCCTTGAGCTCTACAAAAGCTCCCTCCTGCTCATCTCCCCAACACCACTCCTATGTAAGCTTGGTCAGCTTCATCAAGGCCTTGGCGATGGCACTAAATCCTCTAACATAGCGGCAGTAGAAGTTTGCCAACCCAAGGAATGCTTGCACTCTACTCACATCCGTAGGCCGAGGAATACATGCAATAGCCTCCACCTTTGTCTACTAAACACCAAGTCCTCCAGGGTAGATAGTATGACCTAAATACTCAACACGCTCATGGAAGAACCTACACTTCCCAGGATGTAATTTGAGTCTAGAGATCTCAACCTCTCAAACACCTCCAACAATTGTCTCTCATGCTCCTCCACAGTATTGCTATAGACCAAAATGTCATCAACATAGCACCGAGAAAAATCCAATCCAGCTAGGATCATATCCATGACCCTCTAGAACTCAACATGAGCATTCTTTAACCCAAACGGTAAGAATATCCACTTATATAACACATCCTTGCCGTGAGGATCAATAGCCCAGAATGTTGTATTGGACTTATCTTCCTTCCTGATCTGCAACTGATGATATCCCACTCAAAGATCCAAAGTACTAAAGACCTTTGCATGCCCAATCACATTAAAATTCTCATCCGGTGTAGGCATGGCATACCAATCAACCCCTTTCTTTTGTTGGACAAAACCAAGTACCCTATCGGATAGCGCCCCTTTGGGTCTCCTACAAATAAAAAACAAAAAACAAAAAACATATGTGTATTTTTGGTTTTCCAGTAGTAGATTTTTAAAGCCGAAGTCCGCAACTATTTATCACATTAGGAAAAGTGGATATACTCATAATTTCATTAAAAATTTGACCGCTGGCCATGGTCTGTCGGTTGATAGGACATTAATCTCCACACATCCGCCTATCTGTATAGTTGCCATGCATATCCTTCTTGGTTGGCATCATTGTTGTTGATGCATACTCTCCATGTGAAGTCTCCACCAAACCAGCCCCAAAAGGTCAGTACTTTGGCTCTAAATCAATGTCCTCTCCATATCACTATAGCGATAAGGACGTCGGAAAACTGGTGTATCCCTAGTCAGCTCAATCCGTATACCAAGTCCCTTCAGAGCACCCAAATCCTTCTTACTAAAGGCAAAACAACCCGTGTGACTCCTCAAGAACCTCCAAACCTTCCATCTTTCCTCTCCAATAAGCTTGGGTCCAAGATCTGGCTCCCAAGTATCCTTTGTAATTGTCATAGGAGTGGAAGACGTACTGACTGGCTGCTACACTAGGCCCTTAGGAGCAATAGTATCATGCCCTCGACCACTAGAGGTCCCAACCTTTATGTGAATAACTCCGTCCACTTTGGCTGCAAGCTCCACACGTCCTCTAGTTGCATCCCAAGTGGACCACGGGTGTAATCCAAGTAGCCCATGCTCACCTGGATGGACCCCAAGTAGACCACTCTCCCTAGTAGCTACTGGATGTGTCCCAAGAATACCATGTCCACTTGGTCCATCACCCCCAACATGTGCCTGAATTGTCTCGATAGGCACAGGGCTCACAAGTGTCCGAGTCGTGATGCCTATCAAGCGCATGCTATGCTGCTTTGCTAAGCCAAGGCTCACAATCCAAGTCAAACAGTTCAGGTCCATAGCTTGACCTAACACCTGACGCTTGGATACCTCTAACATTGTTGGAACAGTGGTGATACCGACGCAAAAACCCATCGCCCGCTGTTGTGGGGAACGTTCGGTCTTGAGAGTGCGCCAAGCACATGGCTGCTTGTGCTTAGTTTTCCTTATTGTCTTTCTTTTGGATTTTCCCGTAGACTGACATTCCTTCCCTACTCTTGGATTGTCGGGAATTTGTCTCTATATGAACTTGTTGTTTCAGTTTCCATGAGGTTGGCTCTCCCTGAAGGTTTTGTTTTATCCTTGACTTTTGCAAAACTAATCTTGTCATGCAAGTCTGGTGTTATGGTTTCTACCTCTGCCTGGTCTCATATTCTATTTTCACGTCAGGTCCAAGCTATGGTTCGGAATCTGGCAGTTCATAGACCTAGGTCAGGTGGCCCTTTGATAAAATAAAATCAATAAAATAAACAACAACTGAGTGATCTAACTAAACATAAACCAAGGCACCCAGATCATTTAATTATGCTATTCACTTGGACTGGACTAAGAGCTCCTAGAATGGAGTTTTCCTCAACTCTAGTCACAATTCATAACACAAATCCGCTTCCAAGACTCATCATTCACAAGAATTTCAATAACAAAGTTCACAAGGTTGGATAAGTCAAATAGTTCTAGTCAAGGCAATGCCTGCCCTAAGGTTGCAACTGCTCATCAACTCAGCCGGCACTTCAGATATACTCTGTTCGACAACAGACAAGGCAACTCACACTCCGAACCTCTTCATTCTCCTCTACCTTGTTTTGCAGATCAGATTCACTCCATTCAGACAGGCCAACCAACTTCAAATATTTTCTTGCCCTTGCTCTAGATGGGCTGATCCACTTCAAAATTCTCCTCCTCTTCTTCTTGACTTCGGGAGATATCCTTTGGCAACTTCTGCAGCAAATCCCCTTCAGATGTGCAAAAATTTTCTATTGTCTGAATCTCCTGTCCTCTTGCTTCCTTGCAAAATTTTGTTCTCTTCAACTTCTGCCCAAATCCCTTCAGACTTGCGAAAATTTCTCTTCTGTCCAAGCACTTCCTCTCCTACACATTGTTCATTCTTTTGAGAGAAAACCCTTTTTCTCCCCTGCACTTTCAAGCACTACCTACAGCATTTTGAAAATCTTTCAGCCCTCAACACTCTCCTGCAACTTCAAAAATTCACCCACTGGTCCAATCTCAAACCTCAGGCATCTCAAAAATCCTTCCCCTGGTCCAAGCACAGCCTACAGCATTTCGAAAAACTTTCAGCCCTCAACACTCTCCTGCAAACTTTGAAAATTCACCCACTGGTCCTATGTCAAACCTTAGGCATCTCGAAATCCTTCCCCTGGTCCTGTCTCAACAGAAGGCATCTCAAAATCCTTCAGCCCTCAACACTCTCCTGCAAATTTCAAAAATTCATCCACTGGTCCTATCTTAGACCTCAGGCATCTCAAACCTCAGGCATCTCAAAATCCTTCCCCTGGTCCTGTCTCAACAGAAGGCATCTCGAAATCTTTCAGCCCTCAACACTCTCCTGCCAAATTTCAAAAATTCATCCACTGGTCCTATCTCAGACCTCAGGCATCTTGAAATCCTTCCCCTGGTCCTGTCTCAACAGAAGGCATCTCAAAATCTTTCAACCCTCAACACTCTCCTGCAAATTTTGAAAATTCACCCACTGGTCCTATCTCAGACCTCAAGCATCTCGAAATCCTTCCCCTGGTCCTGTCTCAACAGAAGGCATCTCAAAATCTTTCAGCCCTTAACACTCTCCTGCCAAATTTTGAAAATTCATCCACTGGTCCTATCTCATACCTCAGGCATCTCAAAATCCTTCCCTTGGTCCTGTCTCAACAGAAGGCATCTCAAAATCTTTCCCCCTGGTCTTGTCTCAACAGAAGGCATCTCAAAATCTTTCAGCCCTCAACACTCTCTTGCCAAATTTCAAAAATTCATCCACAGGTCCTATCTCAGACCTCAGGCATCTCGAAATCCTTCCCTTGGTCCTGTCTCAACAGAAGGCATCTGGAAATCTTTCCCCTGGTCCTATCTCAACAGAAGGCCTTTTTCTCCAAATTTCTGCACAGCAAGCACTTTCAAAACTTCTCTCTCTCTCCTGGCCAAGCCCTGACCCTTCGATAATTCTCCTCTCTCCCAGCAGGCCTTTCTCTCCAAATTTCTGCATAGCAAGCACTTTTGACACTTCTCTCTCTCTCCTGGCCAAGCCCTAACTCTTCGATAATTCTCCTTTCTCCCAGCAGGCCTTTCTCTCCAAATTTCTGCACAGCAAGCACTTTCAAAAATTTCTCTCTGTCCTGGCCAAGCCCTAACCCTTCGATAATTCTCCTTTCTCCCAGCAGGCCTTTCTCTCCAAATTTCTGCACAGCAAGCACTTTCAAAACTTCTCTCTCTCCTGGCCAAGCCCTAACCCTTTGATAATTCTCCTTTCTCCCAGCAGGCCTTTCTCTCCAAATTTCTGCACAGCAAGCACTTTCGAAACTTCTCCTCTCTCTCTTGGCCAAGCCCTAACCCTTCGATAATTCTCCTTTTTCCCAGCAGGCCTTTCTCTCCAAATTTCTGCACAGCAAGCACTTTCGAAACTTCTCCTCTCTCTCCTGGCCAAGCCGTAACCCTTTGATAATTCTCCTTTTTCCCAGCAGGCCTTTCTCTCCAAATTTTTGCACAGCAAGCACTTTCGAAACTTCTCCTCTCTCTCCCGGCCAAGCCCTAACCCTTTGATAATTCTCCTTTCTCCTAGCAAGCCTTTCTCTCCCAATTTCTGCACAGCAAGCCCTTTCGAAACTTCTCCTCTCTCTCTTGGCCAAGCCCTAACCCTTCAATAATTCTCCTTTCTCCCAGCAAGCCTTTCTCTCCCAATTTCTGGACAGCAAGCCCTTTCGAAACTTCTCCTCTCTCTCCTGGCCAAGCCCTAACCCTTCGATAATTCTCCTTTCTCCCAGCAGGCCTTTCTCTCCAAATTTCTTCCTGTCCCTCCCTCAAAGCCCTGCACAGCCAGGTATATCTCTCAAAAATCTTCCCTGCAGCCCTCTGTCTAGAACCTTTTCCCTCAAAAATCCTCTCCCTCCGAGCTGAGTTCCTTCACTCCTCTAACTTTTTCATGCTGTTTTTCCCCCAAACCTTTCATTGTCACCACTCCTCTAAAGCCTCCCAAGGATTTCCAACTGAAAGACTCCTTTTTGCTTCTCTTCTAAGGCAAATACTCCTTCATTCCAATAACGTAAAATAGAACCTGAGCTAGTGTAACCCAACATTGTTTCTTGGCTCAAGCCACATTAAAAGACTCCTTGAGCTAATAACACCATAACTTTTCCCGGCTGCACAATAATATAGGAAATATCTCCCGCAGCAAGGTAGCATAAAACTACACATGCAACATATTGACATAAATCCATGTTCCTTACAACAACTAGAAGAGAAAAAGAAAATTTATCACACCAAAAGCCTCAAGGGTACACGTGGGCTATTTTCCCAATGACACCGCTCTCTCTCATCAGTGTTGGGCTCCACCAATTGTTGTTACTATGAATCCTAAACAAGTCCAAGTCCTCCTTCTCGAAACGCATGGGAGCCTAGGAAACTCATGAGTTGGGAAATGCGGCTCTAGGCTATCAACTAGGTTCACCACCGCCATAGGGGACCTATCAGCCACTACCATTGTCTGAGACTGACACCCAACAGCCAAGATGTCATCAACAAGGATGTGCTCAAGTCGCTAAATCCCATCATAAGCACACTGTAAAACCTCTCTGGGTAAGAGGTTTGTCAACCAAAGATGAAGACGATGAGCACGTGATCCCACTCTGGCTGCATCTAACAATACAGAAGGTCCCATCCAAGAATGGACTTGATGTCTACTCATCACCACTCTAGTGCGAGAATCACCTATCAAAGGAATGCTCTCCAAAAGGTAAGCTGGAGAAATGGACTGATGAACCTGGAGATATCGTAATATCCGTAACATCTCCCAAAACACACCAAAACGAGGATCCTAAGACCCAAATCTCTACCAGCACGTGCATGTCCCTGACATGGCTATCCGGAAATCACCAAGCAAATAGGCCCATGTCTCTCTAGGTCATGCGCCCCCAATAAGGAAATGTCTCCTGGTAGGGCCTTTTGGTAACCTTTGACTGTTGACATTGGTAATAACTTTGGATATTGTTAGGCCAAGTGTGCCACATGATGTAGAGAGACTCTCCTAGCAATCTCATCTCTCGCTACATACAAGTACCTCTATACTTGTATATTCACCTATAATACCGCAGCTAGTCCGGTGCCGATCCCACCAAACAACTCCAATAGGCCTATCCCCTCTATTGGATACTACCAAGCAATGAGTGTGGTATCTAGAGGTGTCAAAGCAATCGCCTTTGGAGGCTTATCCTCACACTCATCTCTTGATGGTACGAAGGTTCCACTCCAAGCCTGTTTCACCAACTGATCTGCATGCTACTACAATGCCTCCTTGGAACTCCACAATGGAACATCTAAGGTGGATGGAACAATCCCACTCGTACTCCAAATCCGAGTGATCTCCTCTGGTACTAGAGTATCCTCTGCATGGGTGTTCCCCTCCAACAAATCACCAGGCCAAGTAACTGCACCACTGAAAGCTCAAATTGATGCTGCCATGGTCTCAAACTGTAGTAAGCCAAGACTGCCACTACTAAAGCGTACTAGTAGGCGACATACCCGTCCCTCACCAGACTGCCAACCAGGTCTATAGGAGGTTGTCTCCTCCCAATAGTCAATGCTGAAGCCCATGGGGTATAATACTGCTCCCCTAACTAGCACATCATATGACTCAACTTTTGTCGCAATAGCCTGAGCTCTCACCATCAAGCTATCAGTCGGAGGACCAGACTGAACTTGGACCACAAGCTCCCCACGTGTGAAGTATTGTGTTGAACCACCACCTAGAGATGTATGGATCTGAAATAGACACCTCTCCACATTGGTCTTCCGTAACTCCAGACCGATCACTGCCACCTTCTCCAACATAAGGGGTTGCGCACCAGAGTCTAACAAGACTCTCTATGGTATATAGACCTTCCCTAAAGGTCTCACCAAACTGAAAATCCCCCTCTAGTTATCCAATAGGACAACACCAAGTTTAAACCACGCTCTCGCGAAGGCCGGTCTAGTTGGCAACTCCTCCAATCTAGCCGTTGCTACCTACCACAAACCACTTGTTGCTGTATGGATCCCATGCTCCTCAACCAAGTCAGCTCCACTACCAACCACCTCTGCTCTAGTAGTAGGAACCACATCATCCCTACTCTCACAAAGCGTGGCAGCCAACCAGAACACTGGGGTTGGGTCAACTCCCAATGTAAACATGTCACTGGCCAAAAACAAAGGATGCCGCATAATCAGCTGAGCCGCCCCCAACATCATGCTAGACTCAATTTGTGTAGTAGCAGGTGGCTGACTAGCAAGTAGTCCATCATGTACTCCATCACCACCTACCACACTTGCACCGGGACATCTAGGAACCATGGATGTCGTCTGCAATGCCTCAGATAGCGTGAAAGACTGGGGAAGTCTGACCTGTCTCCCAACCTCTCCTCTCTGTGGGTCCAACTCCACTAATGCTCCTCTAGGCTCTGGAGCACGTGCTGCACTCCTAGTCATTGCTATAGATGCATCCACCTATGCTGCTCCGTATATGAAATCCAAAGCATCTCTATCACCAGTATATGAGGTGGAAGCCTGAGCACTCGAATCTAATCTCCTCTAAGCAATAGCCATACTAGCCAATCTTTGCTCCAACTGCTCAATCCGAGTAGCTATAGTTGTATCAGAAGTAAGGGCAAGTACTGCACCCCTACTAGGTGTAGATCCTCTACCACCACCTCTACCACCTCGTCCTCCATGAACTAGAGCTCCTCTATTACCTGCCATATCAACCCTACCACTCCTTAACTCCGTGTGTAGGTCAAAACATTGATCTTTAGTGTGACGAAATCAATGGCAATGCTCACACTGCCTCTATGTTGGCTGTGAAGCACCAGAGGTATCAGGTCCGCTGCCCTCAGTACACTTTCTAGTCTAATTTATTGGATACCCAAGAACCCAAGAACCCAAGTCCTATGGTGAGGTCCACCACAACTCCAACAAGCAACACCACCACTCATTGGCTGCTGCTGACCTGACAATGAAGGTAAGGGTCTAGCTCCACTAGGCCCTTCACTCGCTCCATGGGATCTAGGCTGTCCACCTTGTCCTCGAAAACCAATTGGGCATGGTGCACTCTGTTACACTCTAGAAGAAGTCACAGCCATGGATGAGTCTCCCTGCCAAATCTAGATGTCACCACTCTCTCCTCCACCATGTTGAGCTCAATACGCTCAGCCAAACCAAAGACTACTACCAAAGTGGGTGAAGTACCTTGCAACAACATAGCATCACAAACTCTACATCGTAACTCCTTGTCCAGTATCCCATACCAAAATTGGGCTGCTTGGGCCTCAGTAACTCCTTGAGTGAAACTAATCAGCCGCCTCATGCGAGTGTATGCCTCACATAGGCTCTCTCCAGCCTTCCGCTTGAACTCTTGCAAGCTCCTCAGCTTGTTAGTCCACACTCCCTGGTAGTTTTGCCTCAAACACAAGAAGAATTCCACCATGGGGTTAAACCCCGGTACCACACCACCTCCTGCAGCGGTACCTCCACTCATGGTAACACTATCTCCAGCTAGTCCACCTCCACTAGCTCCACCAACACTGCTTGAGCTAGAACTCGTAAGTACAGCCAATCTACTCCTGGCCACCAAACCTGAAGTGATAAAGACATAGTTTGGAGACCAATATTGTCTCCATAAGTCAATATCCTCCAAATGAGCACTCTTGAACTCATGGTAGTCATCCATTGGCAGACCCTCCAGATGTTGAAACAACCCTTTCCATGCCATGAAGGGTGTAAACAAAGTCAGGTTCCGCATCTACTGTTGATCACATAAACTATCAATCTTTTGGATGAAGTCATCCAACTCAATGGTACCCACTGTACCATAGTAACGCCTAGGGCCTTTGGAGACCCCATAAATCTTGTCCATGTCCCACATCAATGGTGCGGACACACCAAGTGCACTCTCAATTGAATCAACTCTTGTGTCAAACTCCAATTTAGAGTCAATCTCCTCCCTCATTGGGACTTGAGATTCAGGCTGATACCGAGTACCACTCCAAGTAAACCCACTACGTATTGTAGAGCTATCTCTTTTAGAATCCCCAAAGAACTCCTTCGTGATAAAGTAACTACAACCGCAACCGAAACCACCAGCTACAACAACAAGTCGCAACAGCAAGTACCCCACCAAGTGCCAACACCACCAAGTGCCAACACTAACCAAGTGCCAATACCAACCGAGCACCACCAAGTGCCAAAACTAACGGAACACTGTCCACTAATGTAACTCTAACCGAGACAACTACACTAGGGGCAAGGGTGACCTGTAACCTGCCATCACAACATGCATTCTCACAGTCTCTAGGTCATCACTTCCTACCTCACCAGAGAGAAACAAAGATAGTCTGACTGGTCATCACTACAGCCTCACTATCAAGAGCACACTAGAGCACACTAGAGCACCAATGCTCAAAATTCAAGGCACCTCACACAAACGTGGTGCACAAACAGGAAGCAGAGAATGGAGAGGGTCCAATCACAAGAATACTAATAACAACCCTCCATCTCATAAATCAACACAAGACCGACTCTGCAACCATTTGGCATTTGATATAATTTGAGTACCTATCTAATTCCTAAGCTACGAGGATCACCGAGGATTGGTTTCAAGTTCTTTTTGCCAAAATCTGACATAAAATTTGACATAAATCTGACATAAATCTGACATAAATCTAACATAAATCCCTAAAAATGGCTGACCACTAAATCCTTAGCTAACTCTTCACTCAAGCCAAATTGGAAAAATCAGTTTCGTCCAATCTTCAATTTGTGAGAATCTGCTCCCAACTCTATCTTCCATTTGACTTTTTGAGCTTAACTCGCAACAAATTGGTCCTAAGCTCAAAATTACAGCTATCGATTGAAAATTACTTCTTCTCTGGCTCCAAATTTTGCAAGCGCTTCCACACACACACTCTCTCAAGGAATGAACTATGCTATGGAGACACCACGATCCATCGAGCTTGGAGATACCACCAACACTCGTAGTTCTTGCATCCAATTCCCCCCTGACTCACTTCTCTGATGTAATCAGATCGTTTACCACTTGAATCAATGAAACTCAAATCTATACTTGATCTGATCCTCAACAACTTGCCAACAACAAGGCACTGATTACAGTCAAGCCACACCCACTCTAGCTAAGAGACTCCAAGTGACGCTCGTTGGCTTTTTGTCCACTCTAGCCAGGAACTCGAAGGCTCAAAATCAGAGAAGTGAGCTCTCTAGAGCTGCACTCCTAGGGTATACCCCTAATTTCGACCTAGGTCTCCTCCCAACAGTCCCACTGATGGCACACCCGACGGTGTGGACGGTACAAGTGACGGTGGGCCCCGCCATGAAGTCAGTACCCTAAACCTGAAATCTGACCGCCGGAAAGTAGTCTATGAGTAAATGCCAAAATACCTCTAACTACTATAACTAGAACTCCAATGTTCAAGTATCTAGATGCGACAAATAACATGACAACACCCATTTGTGCATGTGTGTGGTATTGTGATATTTAGCTTAGTATAAAAGGTACTTGGGAGATAGTATTTATATAGATAAAGGATGGTTGTACATTAGTCTGGTTAGCTAAATTTAGTCATAGCTAAGATAGAGGGGAACTTACTTTAGAGGAAGTGGAAAAGATGAGCACCACTATTTGAGATTCTAGTGTGTTGACTTGGTATTATTCTTAGGTGTTTGGCTTTGAGGAAAGAGTTGAGAACTCTTGGCCCTGCAAGCCTTTTTGTTTTGGATTCTTCTATAGTCCAAGGGTAGCCCATGTGAAGGAATCATTGACTTAGTTGTTAAGTCAAGATAAGATAACATGCTTGGTAGAATATGCCCATGTGGATGGATATTCCTTTATACTTTTTGATTTTACTTGACTTTTAGCCTAGTAACTTGAGTTATTTTGATAAATAATAACTTTAGTGTGTAACTATTTCACAAGTATATAAACTAGGGGTGAGGAAGTACTCATCATCCTTTCATTTACAACTATCTCTCTCATTGAGTTCTCTAGTGAGCAATGTCTTGAGTCTTGGAGTGTTAGCCTTGGAGGAGTATGATGGAGTTGGGGCTCTTTGCCTTCTTAGTCCATGGTGCGCTACTATAAAAGCCATCATAGGTTCATCCTGAGTGAGAGATAGATCGGCTCACAGGACTGACAAGTTGAGGAGCTTGGAGGAGTTCCAATGGAAGGCTGGAGAGAGCCTACATAAGGCATACAATCGCATGAGGCGGCTGATCTATTTCACTCAAGGATTTATTGAGGCCCAAGCAATCTAGTTTTGGTTTGGGATATTGAACAAGGAGTTACAGCCTAGAGTTTGTGATGCTATGTTATAATAGGCTACTTGTAATAATCCAAGGACAAGAGAAGAGAGAAAACATAGATTTCATATTCAATCATCCGATGTCCTAAAGGAGCACATTCAGTTTATTATATAGACAAAGAGGATCTCCTCCAAGGAAGCTCCACCATAGGATTAGGCACATAGATAGGTGACATGTCAGCAAGCTCCATCCTTGGATTACTTACTTGGATGGGTGACATGTCGGTTCTAGTCCTATTTGGTTGGACAAAAAAGCTTGGACTAGAGGGAATCTTTTAGAGAATCTTCCTATAGGCATCTCATAATCACATGGGCAAGGTACCATTGGAAAGCTCTTGATGAGACAAAGTAGGGGGGGGGGGGGAAGGGGGGCAAAGGCCAGCCTTTCTAACATTTGGGGGGGAAGGGAAAAATTTGCATATTTTTGAAACCTAATTCATTCGTTTAGATCTCCAAAATTGCCTTCAAAGATTTCAAGCATATTTTGGTTCCTACTCTATTAGTAGAAGTCCCCTTTTGATGATACCTCTTTCTGATCTATTCTAGTCCATCATGTATAACATCCATCCAAATGTTACCAAACTAATTCTCACCTTTAAATCATATGTTTAGATATTGGTTCTAAGGTTTTCAAGTCTATTTTGATTTCTACCCTTTTAGTAGAAGTACTCTTTTGGTGATACTTCTATCTGATCTATTTTGACCATCATGTATAATATTATTCCAGATGTTACCAAAATATATTTCACATCTAGATCATATGGCTAGATCTTGGTATTACACTACTTTGCCCACTTTGGCAATGGTCTTTAGTTTGGCTTAGCGTAGTGAGCTCAACATGGTGGAGGAGAAAGTGGTGAGATTTGGATTTGGTAGGGAGATCTCATCCACAACTGTGACATCTTCTAGAGTGTAACAAAGTGCACCATGTCTAGTTGGTTTTTGAGTACAGGTGGACAGCCTAGGTCCTATGGAGCAAGTGGAGGGCCTATTGTAGTGAGACCTTTACCTTTATGTTCGGGTCAGTAGCAACTAGTGAGTAGTGGTGTTGCTTGTTGGACTTGTGATGGACCTCATCACAAGAGAGAGTGCTCTTAGGGCAACGGACCTAATACCTCTAGTGTATCACAATTAACATAGAGGCATTGTGAGTATTCCCACAAATTGGTCACACTAGTCACCAATGCTTTGACCTACACCTAAAGTTATGGAGTGGTAAGGTTAGTATGGAAAGTGGTATAGGAGCTCCAATTGATGGAAGATGAGGTGGTAGAGGTGGTGGTAGAGGATCTACACCTAGTAGAGGTGCAGTACGCACCCTTACTTTTGATACAACTATGGCTACTTGGATTGAGCAGTTGGAGCAGAGATTGGCTAGTATGGCCATTCTTCAGAGGAGATCAGATTTGGGTACTAAGGCTCCCACCTCATATGTTGGTGATAGAGATGCTTTAGACTTCATATGCAAAGTAGCATAGGTGGATATATTTGCAACAATGATTAGGAGTGTAGTTTTTGCTCCAAAGCCTAAAGGAGCATCAATGGAGTTGGACCCACAAAGAGGAGAGGTTGGGAGACAAGTCAGACTACCCCAGTGTTTCATACTCTCTAAGGCATTGTAGACAACATCCATGGCTCTTAGATGTCCCAGTGTAGGTGTGGTAGGTGGTGATGGGTTGCATGATGGACTACCTACTAGTCAACCACTTGCTAGTACAAAGACTAAATCTAGCACAATGGTGGGGGTGGCTCTGCTGATTATGCACTATTCATTATTTCCAGCAAGTGGCATGTGTACATTGGGAGTTGACCTAACCCCAATGTTTTGGTTGGTTGCCATGCTTTGTGAGAATAGGGATGGTGCGGTTCCTACTACTAGAGTAGAGGTGGTTGATTATGGAGTCGACTTGGTTGAGGAGCATGGGATCCGTTCAACAACTAGTGGTATATAGTAGGTAGCAATGGCTAGATTGGAGGAGTTACGAACTAGACTGGCCTTGAGAGAGTGCGGTTCACACTTGGTGTTGTCCTATTGGATAACCAAAGGTAGAAATTCCATTTGGTGGGACCTTCAGGGAAGGTCTATACACCATAGAGAGTCTTATTAGACTCTGGTGCGCATCTCTTTATGTTGGGGAAGCTTGTAATTGTCGGTTTGGAGTTACGGAAGACCAATGTGGAGAGGTGTCCATTTCAGATCCAAACATCTCTAGGTGGTGGTTTGACACAGTACATCACATATGGGGAGCTTGTTGTCCAAGTTCAGCCTGATCATCTGATTGATAGCTCGGTGGTGAGAGCTCAGGCTATTGTGACCATAATTGAGTCATATGATGTACTAGTCGGTGGAGCAATGGTATATCCCATGGGTTTTAGTATTTACTATTGGGAGGAGATAACCTCTTATAGACCAGGTTGGTAGTCCGGTGAACGACGAGTATGTCACCTACCACTACAATTCAATAGTGGTAGTCTTGGCTCACTATAGTATGAGACTATATCAACATCAGTTTTAGCTTTTAGTAGTGTTGTTACTTGGCTTGGTGACTTACTAGAGAGGAATGCCCATGCAAAAGATATTCTAGTACCAGAGGAGATCACTCAGATTTAGAGTACAAGTGGGATTTGTTCCATCCACCTTGGATGTTCCATTGTGGAGTTTAGAGTAGGCATTAGAGCAACATGGAGATCGGTTGGTGTAGCAAGCTTGGAGTGGAGCCTTTGTACAATTAGGCGATGAGTGTGAGGATGAGCCTCTAGAGTCAATTACCTTGACACCTCTGGATACCACACTCATTGCTTGGCAGCATTTGATAGAGGGAGTATGTCTATTGGAGTTGTTTGGTGGGATTAGCACCGGGCTAGCTATGTTACTACAAGCAAGTATACAAATACAAAGGTACTTGTATGTGGAGAGAAATGAGACTGTTAGGTGAGTTTCTTTGCATCATGTGGCACACTTGGCCTATTGGTATCCTGAGTTATTATCAATGCCAGTAGTCATGGGTTACCAAAGGCCCTACTAGTAGACATTTCCTTACTGGGGGTGCATGATTTGGAGCGACATGGGCATGTTCATTTGGTGATTTAAGGATGGCCATGTTAGGGATATAAATGTGTTGGTTGAAGTTTGGGTCTTTAGGTACCCCATTTTGGTGTGTTTTGGGAGATGTTAAGGATACTATGACATCTTCAGGTTCATGAGTCTGTTTCTCCAACTTACATTTTGGAGAACATCTCTTTGATGGGTGATTCTTGTACCTGGGTGGTGGTGAGTACACATCAGGTCCATTCTTGGATGGGACCTGCTATTTTGTTAGATGTAGCTAGAGGGGGATCACGGGCTCATTGTCTTTGTCTTTGGTGGACAAACCTCTTATCCATAGAGGTTCTAAAGCATGCATATGATGGGATTCAGTGACTAGACCACATCCTTGTTGATGACATCTTGGATGTTGGGTGTTAGTCTCAAATAGCGGTAGTGGCTGATAAGTCACCTGTGGCAGTGATGAACCTAGTTGGATAGCTTAGAGCCGCTTTTCCCACACTTAAGAGTTTCCCAAGCTCTCATGCTTTTCACGAGGGAGGTCTTGGACTGGTTTGGGACTCATAGTTATAGTTGTTGGTGGAGCCCAATGCTGATGAGAGAGAGCGGGAAAGGAGTTTTTGCACTGATGTTATTGTTGGTCTAACGGTGTTGGAGGCATCCACGCATTAGGTGTTAGGTTAGGCTATGGATCTGAACTGTTTGACCTAGATTGTGAGCCTTGGCTTGGCAAAGCAACATAGGTTGCGCTTGATAGGCATCACCACTCAAACACTTGTGAGCCTTGTGCCTATCAAGATGATTCAAGCATATGTTGGTGGTGATGGACCAAGTGGACATGGTATTCTTGGGATGTAGCCAATGGCTACTAGGGAGAATGGTCTACTTGGATTATACCCTTGGTCTACTTGAGATGCAGCTAGAGGACGTATGGAGCTTGCAGCCAGATCAGAGGGAGTTTTTCACACAAAGGTTGGGACCTCTAGTAGTTAGGGGCATGACACTATTGCTCCCAAGGGGCCAGTGTAGCAGCCAATCAACACATCTTCCACTCCTACTACAATTACAAAGGATACTTGGGAGCCAAATCTTGGACCCAAGCTTATAGGAGAGGAAAGATGAAAGGTTTGGAGGTTCTTGAGGAGCTACACAAGTTGTTTTGCCTTCAATATGAAGGATTTGGGTGCTTTGAAGGAACTTAGTATTTTGGATTGAACTAACTAGCAATACACCAGTTTTTTGACATCCTTATTGATATAGTGATATGGAGAGGACATTGATTTGGAGCTGGAGTAGTGACCTCTTTGAGGCTGGTTCGGTGGAGATTTCACATGGAGAGTATGCATCAACAACAATGATGCCAGCCAAGAAGGATATGCATGGCAACTATACAAATAGCCGGATGTGTGGAGATTACCGTCTGATCAACCAACAAACTAGGGCTGATTGGTATACCATGCTTACCCTGGAGGAGATCTTTGATGCGATTGGGCATGCAAAAGTCTTCAGTACTTTGCATCTTTGAGCAAGGAGTAGAATAAACCCAAGATAACATTTTGGGCTATTGATCCTCACGGCAAGGATGTGTTATCTTAGTGGAGGTTCTTACCATTTGGGTTGAAGAACTCTCTTGCTGAGTTCCAAAGGGTCATGGATAGGATCCTAGTTGGATTGGATTTTGCTCGATGCTATATTGATGATATTTTGGTCTATAGCACTATTGTGGAGGATCATGAGAGATATTTGTTGGAGGTGTATGAGAAGTTGAGATCTCATGGACTCAAATTACATCCTGGGAAGTGTAGGTTCTCCCATGAGCAGGTTGAATATTTGGGTTATACTATCTACCCTAGAGGACTTGGTGTTCAGCTGACCAAGGTGGAGGCTATTGCACATATTTCTCGACCTACGGATGTGAGTAGAGTGCAAACATTCCTTGGGTTGGCAAACTTCTATTGCCATTATGTTAGAGGATTTAATGCCATTGCCAAGGCCTTGACCAAGCTGACCAAGCTTACATAAGAGTGGTGTTGGAAAGATGAGCATGATAGAGCTTTTGTAGAGCTCAAGGAGAGGTTGACATCTGCTCTTATTTTGAGGAGACCGATTAGAGGATGACCATTTCTGGTTCACAGTGATTGGAGTATGTTGGGGCTTAGAGCAATGCTCACTCAACATGATGATGAGGGGAAGGAGGTTGTGGTGGCCTATGCTAGTCGCTCCAAAAATTTAGTGGAGATGAAGTATAGTTCATATGAGGAAAAGTGCTTGGTAGCAGTATGGGCAATAGCACATTTCTAATGGTAACCCCTATTTGGTAACCCCTTCACTCTCATCAATGATCATCAGCCATTGAAGTGGTTGATGGAGTCTGACAAGCTTTCATGAAAGCTTGCATGATGGGCTCTGATTTTACAAGAGTATGATTTCACAATTATTTACAGACCTGAAGTGGTGAACAGTGATGCAGATGAGCTGAGTAGAAAACCCATATCCTAGCCAGTAGCATCGGACCTGTGAGCCGGCCTGTCTCTCACTCAGGATGAACCTCTGATGGCTATTATGGTAGCACATCATGGACTAAGAAGGCAAGGAACCCGAACTCCATCATACTCCTCCAAGGCTAACACTCCAAGACTCAAGACATTGCTCACTAGAGAACTCAATGAGAGAGAGGTAGTTGCAAATGAAAGGATGATGAGTACCTCCTCACCCCTTGTTTATATACTTGTGAAATAGTTACGTACCAAAGTTGCTAATTACCGTAGTAACTCAAGTTACTAGACTAAAAGTCAAGTAAAGTCAAAAAGTAAAAAGGAATATCCATTTACATGGGCATATTCCCCTAAGCATATGGTCTTATCTTGACCCAACCACTAAGTCAAGGATTCCTTCACATGGGCTATCTTTGAACTAAAGAAGAATCCAAAACAAAAAGGCTTGCAGGCCCAAGAGTTTTCAACTCTTTCCTCAAAGCCAAACACCTAGGAGTAATACCAAGTCAACACACTAAAATCCAAAATAGTGGTGTTCATCTTTTCTACTTCCTCTAAAGTAAGGTCCCCTCTATCTTAACTATGACTAACTTTAGCTAACCATGACTAATATAGAACCATCCTTTATCTCTATATAAATAATATCTCTTAAGTACTTATAATACCAAGCTAAATATCACAATACCACACACATGCACAAATGGATGTTACAAACCGGAGCACATTGGCATGGTGAGACAAATGAGGAGATGGTGCTAGGTTGGCATGCCTCTACCTTTGTCTTTATATTTTCTAAGGCTTTGGTGGTATCTCTCTCAATGTATACAAGAGGAGTTATTGAGGTCACAGATCCAGAGAGTGAAGATATTAGTACAGTTCAGCAAGACCTTCATGATGATGTCTTAGTGATGGACTATCTTTGCATTAGTGTTATGGGTGGCATAGTTGGGGCTAAGGAAGAGATCGTGTGCTTCAACAAGCCAGATGGTTCAAATTGGAGGGAAGACACCTTTTGCAAGTAGGGGAGGGTGGTAGAGTGAGAGTAGTACCACTTCCATCTCAAAGATTATAGTTTATTTGTCATGCTCATGAGGAGCTATGACATTTTGGAGTAAATTGTACATATAGCTTACTCCAGAGTCATTATTGGTGTGCAGTATGCAGACCAATGTACAATAGCTTGTTGCAAGATGTGTGGTTTGTGACTGAGTTAGAGCACCATTCAATGCTCTTATGCCACATTTACACCCATTCCCTATCATGGGATTGGGTTGCCATTGGAGTTTGGACTTTGCTGGACCTTTACCGTTGACCATAAGATATCATTGGTATGTTTTGGTGATGGTGGAGCACTTGTCCAAGTGGATTGAGTTGGTACCACTTCTTGACAAGTCTAGTGAAGGATGGCTTACTTGTTCTTGGATTAGGTTCTCAGTCATTTTGGTGCACTAGTTGAGATTTTGACTGATCAGGGTATAGAGTTCTTGGGATAGTTTTAGGTCTTGTGTGACAAGGCTTTGACTGATCATTATACTATCTCCCGAGATCACCTTGAGGTAGATGTCTTAGCAAAGAGGGTGGTTCAGATGGTGAAGAGAGGATTACAAAAGTATGGTTTGCAGAGAGGTCACTTAGGAGATTGAGATCTCTAGTTACCTTGGTTGGCCATGGGCTATCGGTTCAGCCGGCAAGCCTCTTTAGCATCCTTCTCTCCTTACTTTCTACTCTATGGACAAGATCCAAATTTACCTACAACCATTCGTCAAGATGCTACAGTAGTTTTGGACTTAGATGATCCAGATGTATAGATGAGCACATGTTCTCAATGGGTAGAGATCTTTCACAAAGTGATGCCGATGGCCTTTGAGAACTTGGCGATTACTCAACATAGAGATACCTTATGCTATGCTACCATTTGAGGAGGTTATAGACCCTCGATATGTGAATTTCATCCAAGTGATTATGTATATCTACAATAGATAGCACCAACAACACTTGATGTTTTGATAGGTTGCACTATCTTGAGAGTGTGCAAGGTCTTGCCATGTGGAGTCCTTGTATTAGAAGAATGTGATAGTGTTGTTTGGAAGGATCATGTGCGCAGTTGTGCACCATGCCACCTACCAAACATTGATGGTATTATGGACCCAAGCTTGGCACTTGTATGTGCAAGCTTGAGGTGTATGTTATGTGGCTCTTTTGGTGGAGCTGTTACTATGTTAATTTGTGATAGTTATTTGAGAGGATGGCATGCATGACTCCTCCCCTCACAATGGTTCCTCAAGGATAATGGTTATGTCCTAGATGTACTTGAACTATAGCTTGTTCATCATTTATATGGTATAGATTGCAGACAAACAACTAATGATGGGGCTCGATAGCACCCGACCTCTTGATCTTTGTCCATCATAGGGTATACCATATACTTGGAGTAGATGGCTATCTGGAGTTAGAGGGACCTAACTACCAGCTAAGGGGGCGATTGTGGCACTTTAGAGTCTATGGATGACTTATGTGTTAGTTGTGCTTCTATAGTGTATGATGTTGGCAATGATGTATGTTGTGTGGCGATGTATATACGCATGATAGCTATCACGCCATTTGTAGTGTTGCATCTAAATTACTCGGACACTAGAGTTGCAGTGATAGTAGTTAGAGGTATTTCATCAATTTCCCATAGACTACTTTTTGACGGTCAGATTTTGTGTTTGGGGTGTTGATTTCATGATGGAGCCCACCATCACTTTGCACCATTTGCACCGCTGGATGTGCCATCAGTGGGACCATTAGGGTTTTAGACCTAGCTTGAATCCATGGGTATACTTTCAAAATGTAGCTCTAGTGAGCTCACTTCTCTGATGTTGAGCCTTTGAGTTCTTGGCTATGGTGTACAAAGGTTGGCAAACATCACCTGGATTCTCTTAGCTAGAGTGGGTGTGGCTTGACTATAATCAGTGTCTAGTTGTTAGGAGTTTATAGAGTTACATATCAAGTACTTATCTAAATTGAGTTGATTCAAGAGTTTTAAATAATCTGATTATTGTGACACTTCAAAGTCTATGTATGTCATATGTGTGAGTTGTGCTTCTATAGTGTGTGATGTTGACACTGATGTATGTTGTGTGGTGATGTATATACACATGATAGAGTTACAAAACCTGATAAAACTGCATAGTGCTTAAGACCCAAGATGAGTACTAAAGACTCAAGATCAAGAGTGCTAATGGTGACTTAAATTTTTCTTTCTATCATCAATGGTGCTACTAGCCTAGGTGGATGAGACACATGCAATAGCTACTTTACTAGTTCCTATTGGGTTGGCTCTTTTGGTGCTTAATCTTCTATAGCTATCCATGACCATCCTCTATTTCCATCAATGTAATTATAAACTTTTCCTAAGCTCTATAAATGTCTGAATAATCCTTACTCTAATCCCTAGAAGGATCCTCTAGATGGTCTCATTTTCCTTTGGCTACATTAACCTTGTAGTGTATCTTAGTTTATGAATTTCACTTGTAGTAGAGATTGATCCTATGAACTCCTTGATAAACGTGAATAATGTGTCAAATACCCTCTTCAAACTCTTTTGTCATTTATCCTCCTCTGATCCCTTTACAACCAAGTGCATCATCACTTCCCCTTCCTAACATTGTTCACTTGATGAAATCTGGTTCTCCATGAGTAGTAGCTTAAGGTTCTTGCTTTTCTTGTGATTTAGACATATTGTTACAGCTTGAAGCTCATGTCACAACTCCACTAACTTCTATTGTATCTTTTCCACCTCCTTCTGATATTCTTGTAACTAAATGGTAATCTCACTTCTGTAGTCCATGGTTACCTCCTCATAGCTCTTCTTTTAAATGCTCATTAATTCTTGGTTTATCATTAATGGGGTCAAGTGGGCTTGCAATTTCTACACCATCTCCTCAACGTTTGCCTGCTTTGTTACAAAATTGACCTCCATTTGCTTAGATCATGTTGTGAGCTCTTGATTTAGTGAAGACAAAGAATGTGAAATTCTTTCAAAGATTGTCCAAATCTCAGTAGGGCAGATTTCTCATATAGACTCTATTGGGGCTTAGCCTCATGTTACCTTTTTTGTCTCCCTTGTACGGCTTGGGTCTTCTCATAGGGTCTTCTTATCCTTCATTTTTCCTACGTGGTTGCCTTTCCTTGCAATCTCTGTTCACTTCTATAGCCTCTACTTTCCATTTTTCTTTCTTCACCTGTGAAGAAATCCACAAATTTGGCATTTTTTCTCTAGTGCTTTTATGTGTAATTCCCTGTTTGTATTGATTTTGTTCTATGTTTCCAACTTTTCCTCCAGTGATTGATTGGGTGCACTTTTTTTTTTGCTCTTTGTGCAGATAAAAAATTTCACTCTTGAGGAATTTCTCCTTTGCCTTCTAATTCTCTAGTTGGACATGCATTGTAGATACCATTAATGCATACCACACACATTTGGATTATTTCTCTCATACATAGCATTGTATGTGTCTAGGATCAACATCAATGGCATCAAGTTGCTACAGCATACCTCACCTCAAGCATTGCCCTTAATACTTCCTTCTCTTCTTTTGTGTTCAACTTCTGCACAAGTTCCTCAAATTCCCTTGGTATTGCCTCTTGAGAAAATTCTTGTAGAGGTGGTAATTCCCTTGTCGGTTTTTGCACGGGCCCAGGCTATGGGGATTCTGGCAAAGTAAGCTCTGAACTGGTGGTTTTTGGCCCAAGGTCAACCCTCTCCTTCTCCTCTCCTTCTTGGGTCCTATTGTATCCTTGTGTCTTTATTGGCAATTGAACGCTTCAAGAAGGCCATGGTCCGGGATGGTCATCATATCTACATTGAAGAAGTCTGATGGAATGTGCAACTCTTTCTCCACATTATCTTCTTTGTGTTCTTGAAGCTCCTTATGGTCTTCTTCTAACCTATTGCCTCCTCTTCAGAGGGTCTTTCTCCTTCTTCATTATCAAATCCTCCTTCTTCATCTTCTGACTTGATAACTTGAGCTTTCTTCCATTTACAAGTTGTTGTCCCTGTTGTAGTTTTATTACCAAATACTTTTTGCTTCCCCTTCTTGGTAGGTGACACAGTTCACCCATTATCATCTACTTTGCATCTGCCTCTTTCATCTTCCAATTGCTTCTCCCATGTGGGATTGTCATCAAAATAATCTTGCGAGACCTCATGTCTTGGGAACTGGAACTTCTTTGCCTTTGAGAGCAGCACATGCCCAATGTAAAAATGAACTACAAACTGCATTAGGTAATGGGGACCTGGCCCTCAAAGATATTGTACAACTTTTTGAATGTGAGTATGGAAAATTTATCCCGAATCTATGAAGATATTGCAGAACATGGCTTCAAAGAAGGCCACCAGTGAATTGGTCAAGTATGTGGTTTGATTTAGGTGAAAGATTTTCATGAGGGCCCCATGATGGCTCTCTTTGTGGATTCTCTTAATCAGCTACTCAAAATTCATTCTTCTTCTTCACAAATGACTGCACTAGGCACTTCTTCATCTTCTCACTAAGTGGAGTAAACTTTGAATCAAACATGAAACCCCCCGCCTGACCTACACTCTTACCAAATACCACTCTCCAATGATGAGGGGTCTAACTGCTCACATTGGCAGTAGACTCCCTGGTGCAGGTTTCCTATGTCCTAGCATCTCCCAATGTAATGTTGCCATGCTGTACTCCCAATTCCATGTCAAGAGAAATGCGAGGTTCAACTTCTCCAATGCTGGCTTTCTAGCTAACATTTCCCATGGGTAGACAGCGGGAGTATTGAGGTTCAAACTGGTATTCTGAAGCACTCCTACCACCATTTTGACTAGTGGAATTGATAGACTACCAATTACACACTCCAGAACCTGGCTGTAAGTGTCCACTAAGATAGGATAACTAAAGAACAAATTGTGGTATCGCGCAGTTGAATTGCCCTCTTGTATTTCCCCAAGATTTCCCTCCTGTCAATGACCTTTGGTCCCCCTCAAAATCCTCACATGTCCTCGAGTCATGCAATTTAAGTGATGCATAATTTCAAACTGTCGTACGGACCTAGACTCCTTCCGCCGCGGAGGTCTGAATCGTCATCCGAAGAAATGGGTTACCTTACGAAGAGAACAGCTTCTTTCGAAGAGCGTATCTCTTACTCGGGAGTAACAGCCTCTTCCTACGCTTTATTGAGTTCCCTACAGGAGTGGAAGTGTCTTCCTTCCGAAGGCTCTTGAAGCAAGTTTTTATTCCGGAAGGGTTTATATACACGGATTACTCGAACTTAAGCCTCCACAAAGCACCAATATTACGCCATATGTGGTGACAATGAAACTACTCGTCTCAGGTGACTAGAAGTCCCAACTTTTTGCAACTTTTAAGATTAATCAATTGAGTATCATCTGCAATTAAGTATCCTCGCCTCCTGTAGCGCAGGTTCTACATCTTTAAATTGGGGAAGCTTGTTTAGCACTGGAAGCACCTTGGCCTTTTATAGGGTACAAAACTCAAACTTTCTGGCGAGGTAAAGCTGGTTAAAAGAAGACTCCACCCAATCAGGTCAAGTACACGACGACACCGGATGAGGGTAGACGTACATAGACATGTACTAGCAGAGTTCACAATCCTGGATGTGCTATGAGAGAAGCATGAAGAGACATATAGACATCCGTTCATAAGCCCAATCAAACAAGGAAGCGAGCTTCCCTCCTACTATGTGCACAAACGATTGGACTTTACGGCCTTTGAGTGCAGAGCCCAATTGTTTGTCAGATTTGAGTGTCCTCCACAAGGGGAACATAAATAAATAGCAGTTAAAGTCCAAGTGAACAAGGATCGTGATACCGAGGACAGAGTAGAAATTAAGAGAAACAGGGGAAAGCCATGACAACACAAGGAGATTATGGTACATATCACTAAGGTGTTAATATTTCTGTAGATTTAGATCTGGAAAGGAATTGTCTTATTTAACACTCAATTATGGATCTAGGCATTTATTTAGAATGTGGGATTGTGTTAGGTAGCTGGTAATGGCAGGAACGACCTACCTTGAGAGATAGATTCAATCTCAGAGTGTTTGGAAGGGACATATGTGAGTCAGTCTATGGGCTCATAGATTTGCTGCACTAACTCGTTCAGTGTACTGGTAGATAGGTTAAACAGGGACAATTGGAACAAGGCAAGTAGAATACAATGAAAACGAATCGAAGACCTGGCTGAGTGTGGTTTTGCTTTGGTCATGACCTGGTCAACCGGGAAGTAGACCGAATTTGATCACTCTTCGGTGCATTGAAAACTAATTAATGTCTCAGAAATTAGCATGGTTATCTGGTGCTCATAACTGATGTTTGGATTATTTCGGCCGCCAAGGTTTGGAAAGCTCTTAATTTCGAGAGGCCTCGTTCTCTTAGTACACGCACCAAACCCACCAATTTTCTCTTAACTCCTGGTAATTTGGAGTATTCTCTCGCTTGAAACATTCATGGAACGACCTTTGTCTGCGCTGGTAGAGTAACAAAACCCTGGACGATAAATGAAACATTACCATATGATACTTACATCTCGAGTAGATAACGTCTATAATGAAAAATAAGCGCAAGGCAGGGTACGAGCGGCTACTTAATTCTTAGCATCCACTTAGCACACCCAAGCCTGAAATGGACTATTTAATATAGCGTTGATGTGGGAGTTGGAAAGCAAGACTCTACTGGATTTGTTGGGGGCCTTCTTTAGGAAGGCGCCGGTATAATAAACTGAAAGAGAAGTGAGATTTATTGGGCATGCGATTTCAGTATGGTTCAGCAGGGTCAGACCGGTCAAGATCTTAATCGAGATGTAAGCTCGAAGCCGTTCTTTCTGATGTCAGAGGTGTGAGGCTAACCATGGTGAATCTCATTTAAATGATGAATGAGGAAGCCTGTAAAATTGCCACAATCGATCAGTATACTTGAGCTACTTATAGACACAACCTGGGTCAAAGACAGGCTGATCATCCCAGTAACTTCTACAAGGGTATATTTAGTCCGGATTCAACTGGTCAGCTTGGTGTAATCGATACTACTTTGCGCTTCACAACTATAATGTGCGTTTTGGGTTTAGTGTGCACCCCTTGTCAATATTCATTCACAGAGAGACCCCTCAACTCCACGTGCCTCCTCAAGCGTCGTAAATCCCTTCAGGCTAAACCTCCTAAACTTAAAGTCCTATGCATGTACGAGGAAGAACGTGAACACTTCAGCAGTTACATTACGCTCAGATCACATGTACGTATAGCTCAGGACAACTTTAAAATTAAAATTATAACTTACCCTTGGAGATAAGGTCGCCATTTCATATGTTCACTTCACGTCAAAATATGGAATCATGCAAGCACTGGAAAGCACAGCAGCCTCCAAGTGAAAACTTGTGTAACTCGAGAGTCTGTTGATAAGACTTTCTGCCAAACTCTGCAGTGCTGAGCGTCTACTAATTCGTGCCATGTCATGCCCAGCCGAATATCACCTGAAAAGCATCTCGCATCAATGCCAGCACGTAGTTTAAGGTTCTTCCCTAATATGTCAGTTCAATGGAATTTCACATTGGTGACCATGAGATCTTTGACTATGAAAGAAAAATGCATACCACTCCACGCACCTCTGGTGTTCACTATACGGGAACTTGGTCTGGACATCTGGTTGAGATTATGACTCAATGGTTCAATCAACAGTTCCCAAGACTTGCCTGAGTAATTCGACATCTTGGCAGTCCAAGCTAGGCTCCAGCATATGGACAACCCACAATTTGTTCTGTTAGACAGTACATAAACAAACAGGGCTCAAGCCAGTCCGGATGGAAGCACCGACCATGCACGCCAATATTGCCGATCTCTGCGGCGGTACACAAGATGGACGGGATTGAGTACCTCGAGTAGTTGAATCAGGACTACTTCCTAGCTTCCTATTGCTCATACACTCTGCTGAAGTGTTTCTACGTCTTTCTCCAGGATGACCACGTGCTTTTTCGTTCTCATCTCAAATCGAGCTCAAATCCCGCTTGTTTAGGTGACCATGCATATGGTGGTTGAGGATGGTCCTAACCAGCTGGACTGTCTGTATACACAAGAGGGGTTGCATCTAATCTACTAGTAGACCAATCCGCTACATCGTTGTTGCCAGTGTTGCATTGCCGCAATAATAAAAATTGTAATGTTATGGATGAAATAGAACCTTATAAGAATTACTGTTCATGATTATCGTGAAGTCATGTCCATTTCCACGCAGTCATTTCCTCACTACCCCAGTGAGATGAAACAGTCGCCTCACAAAAAACATAAAGAGACAAAATGAGAAGATAACAATACTGTTAGTTGCACGCGTGGATTCAATCTAATTGATTCAACATTCTGTGGTTTGGGATGATTGTATCCGTTTTCCAACCTCCAAGTTGGACAAACTTATAAACGAAGCACTTAGTTTACAGTAACTAGCTATGTCTCCGCCTTGGCCATTGGATCTTTGTGGCCTGCATGAACATCTTCTAGCTCAGTACTCACTCGAAAGGGGAGATGTATGAACAATCAAGTTTGAGCTAGAAAAGCATAACAGTCTTTCACGCAGAGCCTCTCGACCGAGTATCGACGTAGAACTTGGTCTAGTTGTGACATAGAGAAGTTATCCTTAATATAACATTCAATGTGCCATTTTTCTAACAGCATTGCCTTCGTTGAAAACTGTGGTGAAACTGAGGTAAATCGGTGCCACTATAGTTTAACTAAAATCTGCACATCAATTACATAACACTAAATGATATACAAAACACTTGTCCTACACTTCTTATTGCAAATCTAGTTTTATGAAATGAGGAATGGAATACATGCAGGCTTGTATGCATGTTCTAAGCTAATGAAACACATTGTAGTGTTTTCAGGCCTTGCCTCTCCCAAAGGCTGCTCTTGCAACCTTGTTGCATACTCTAATACTAACTAACTCTGCAGTTGGGTGTAGGGTGCTATGTACAAAACCCTAACATCTATAGTATATGGTACATGTTATATCAACCTCAACTACCACTTGCAACATGTACTACCATCTGAAATGTAATTTCAACACTCCGACTCATTGAAGAAATGGTAGTACTCCAATTAAATTTCTAAACTTACAATACTTATCTTCTTGTAAAATAATCATACAAATGTTTGCAATCTGATTGTTGGTGTTGATATCACTGAAACAGATCTCCTATTTCTCTTGTTTCTCTCTCACATAGTTATAATGGATCTATATGTGATTGGTTTTCTTGTGGAATTCTGGATTATACACCAGCTTGATAGAACTTTGATTGTTGTTGTACATCAGACTTGGACCATCTTGTCCACACTGCAGTTCTTTGAGTCACCTATGGAGCTATATAACTTCTTTGGTAGCTAAATATGCTACTATGTACTCTGCCTCTGGTAGAAAAGATAGTGTACTGTTGTAAGTTTGCAGCTCCATGCTGGTGGTCCACCATTCATCATGAATATGAAACCACAGCGTGACTTTCTATTGTCTAAGTCACTTGCAAAGTAAGCATCACAATATCCAGCTAGTGCATTAGCAACATCAAAACTTCCTCTAAATTTTAATCCATAATCCAAATTACCTTTGAGGTACTTGAAAATTTTCTTCATTGTTCCTGAGTGTTGAGATGATGAATTAGAACTAAACTTTGCCACCATGCTAATAATATTAGTTGTATTAGGTCCTGTACCTATCATAGCATACATTAGGCATCCTAATGCTTCTTGGTAGGATGCACAAATTGTTTCTCTTTCTTCCAATCTTAATCCAACATTTGGATCTGCATGAATAGCAACTAGATATATATCTCTAAGATTCAATTGTTTAATAATTGACTCAACACATCTTTCTTGAGTCAATCTAATTATGCAATTTTCTTTATCACAAATGATCTGAAGTTCTACATAGTCCTTTGCTTCTCCATTCTCTACCAAGATGATCTAACATGATAGCAATGTAAGATTTGTTTTTCCCACAAACCAAACCATCATCCACAAAAATAATGAGAATTATCCCAAATCCATAATAGACGTCAGGAACAAAAATCAATGGTTGCAATCCATACTTCACTAAGAAGTCATCAAACTTTTGGTTCCAATTTCTTGAGGCTTGCTTCAAGCCATAAAGGTTCTTCAGCAACTTGCAAACACTCTTCTCCTTTCCAACTTCTTCATATCCTTGTGGCTGCTCCATGTAAGTTTCCTCATGAAAATCTCCATGAAGAAAATTTGTCTTGATGTCAAATTGAGCTCTCTCTATGTCTTCCAACGGAGTTGACAAAAGAACAGATCCAATAGAATCAAACTTGACTACCAAAGCAGATGTCTCCTCATAGTTGAATTTTGCAAGCAGTGAATATCCCTTGACTACAAGTCTAGCCTTCTGGCTTGAGATGTTGCACTTAGCATCAAGATTTGTTCTATAAATCCACTTACACTTTACCACTTATCTCCTTATTGCAATGTTGTTAGCTTTCAAACCTTGTTTTGCTTCAATGCTTGAAGTCTTCATCCATGGCCTTCACCTACTCATGTTATTGCACTACATCCTGCAAATGAATAGGATCTATATCTAATCTCCTCCTTCAATCTTAGCTGCAACAATGCAATCATAAGATGTCTTATCATCATCCCACTCACCAATTGTTTGTGGTCCTCTCATTCTCTCCCTTTTGCAATTTTCTCCATCTTAAGTGGTTGAAGTTGAGCTTATTTGCATATCAGTTTCTTGATTGCACTCACTTGTTAATTTTGCTAAAGCCTACTATGTAGAAACTTTCCATCAACTTCTATCTCATCAATGGTCATTCTAGCCTTGGCTTGCTCTCCATCTCTCTCTCTCTTGAAGACAATTTGTGTCTAAGTTTAGCATGTGTAACCATCTGCAATTAGGTTGCTCTTCTCTAGATATGACTTCTCTACTTTCACACATCTTGTTCTTCCTCTAATCCCACAATTTTAAGGCTTTGGATTGTGAACTATATCCAGAAATGTGCATCTCTTGTCCCTTTGGATTAAACTTCTATCTTTGACCCACTGGTGTGTGCATAAAGACTGAGCAACCAAAAGTTCTCAAAGTGTCATTGTTGGTTTTTTTCCAAGCCAAAGCTTGTGAGGAGTTTTCTCTAAAACTCTACTGAAAACTCTATTCAAAAAATATGTAATAGCCCCCATTTCTTCTACCCAAAACTCTCTATGCAGCTGGTTGGAAGTAACATGCTTCTCCTTCAAACCTTGTTCTATGATCTCTTTTTAAGACATCATTTTGCTCAAGAGAGTAAGGTGTTGTAAGTTCATGGACTAATTTAAAACTTTGTACAAAACAACAAATTACTTTCCAATGTATCAGATTTTTTTTTTTGTTAATGCATGTCTTGCTATTCAAGCTTTGACTGAGTATTGATGATGATAGATGAGGCAGCCAGATGAAAAAAATGCCTTAAGTCATAGGCTGTTAATATGGTACTCAGTTGAGAGTATGTTGGAGAACATAATTGGTGAGACGCTTTGGTAGATATTTAAGAAGTATAGGAAGATGAGCATGATGGGTGACTATCCTATCTGAACATATATATTGTAAGTGATGCATTAATAGAGTGTTGGGTGTGAAAATGTTTGGCTGTGGATGTAGGTTCCAAGTTAGGAAGTGAACCACATAATTTACTATTGTCCTTGAATTTCATTTAATGTGGTATGTCGTATGTTGTTGTGTGAGTATTTTCATAATTGCATCTCCTCACAATTAGTATTAGAGCATAGTTTAGAGCAAGGTCAGTCCAGAGTGAAGTGGGTCCTAAGAAGCAATGTCAAGGATAATATCAATATCAAATGCCAAATTTGCAATGGAGAAGTTTGATATAGAAAGTTCAATTTTGGGTTGTGGCAATTGAAGGTGAGAGTACTTTTTTGGCAAGTGCTGCACAAAGCTCTAGGGGCAAGACTTGAGGACAAAAGTGATGATAAGTGGGAGGATGCAGATGTCAAAGCTATTATTTGGTTGAACCTTGCTGGTGAAGTGCTATACAACATAATAAATGAGAACTTTGCACCTAAATTGTGGGCCAAATTGGAGAGTCTTTGACCAAGTCCTTGACAAAAATACTGTATCTAAAACAAAAGATGTATGTTTCGCAAATGAAGGAGGGTCATAGTATCATGGAGCACCTCATTTATTCAATAAAATCATTTGTGAGTTAATGAGCATAGAGATTAAGTCAAAAGAGGAGGATTCAACACTCCTATTATTGACTATTATTAACACTCTTCATTGTCTCCATTGTATGAGCATCTGGTCACAACTCTTGTATAAGGGAAGGATGATATAAACTTTGAGGAAGTCACTTCAGCATTATTGTCCAATCAGATGTGGAAAATACCCATCCAAGAAAATATAAGTCTAGAGGCTCTTTTTATCAAAGGAGTGACAAGAGAGAAAGATCAAATCAAGAACAAATCAAGATCAAAGTCTAGAACTCGAGGCACCAAAGGAAAGTGTTGGACTCGTGGGAAGTTTGGGCATTTGTAATACTAAGAGCTAGTCATATGATCTAGATGTGAAATTTGGTTTGATAACATCTAGAATGATGTTATACATGAGTGTCAAAATAGATCAGATAGAAGTATCACCAAAAGAGTACTTTTACTAATAGAGCAGAAACCAAAATAGACTTGAGAACCTTAGAACCAAAAGCTAGACATATGTTTTAAAGGTAAGAATTGGTTTGGTAACATCTGGAACAATGTTACACGTGATGAACTAAATAGATCAGAAAGAGGTATCACCAAAAGAGGACTTCTATTAATAGAGTAGGAACCAAAATATGCCTGAAAGCTTTGAAGGCAATTTTGGAGGCCTAAACGGATGAATTAGGACTTGAAAATGTACAAATTTCCCCCTCCCCCGGTACCAATAAAGGAAAGGTTGGCCTTCCCTCCCCCTTGGTTTGTCTCATTGAGAGCTTTCCAATGGTACCTTATGTGATTCTGAGACTCTTACAAGAAGATTCCCTAAAATATTCCTTCCGGTCAAAGCTTGTTTGACCAACCAGATAGGACCTAGACCGACATGTCACCCATCCAAGTAAGTAATCCAAGGGTGGAGCTTGCTGACATATCACCTATCGGTGTGCCTAATCCTATGGTGTAGCTTCCTTGGAGGAGATCCTCTTTGTTTATATAATAAAGAGAAGGTGCTCCTTTGGGGCATCAAATGTTGAGTGTGTAATCTGTGTTTTCTCTCTTCTCTTTTCCTTGTAGTATTACAGCATTTCAAGAAGGATTGTAATAGCAAGAAGCCTGTGTCCAATAAGGATAAAAGATGAACTTTGAGATCAAGCAAGCATTCTAAAGTCATTTGGATCTATGGATGATGTTCTATGTGTCACCCAAGACAAAGACCAATTTGAAGAGTCTTGGATTTTAATCTCAGGTTGCTCTTACCATGTGTCCAAATAAGGAGTGGCTTCATGAGTACAACCCTCTCAATGGAGTATCTATAATGAATAATGTAGCTTGTAAAGGTATTGTACAATATGCATTAATATGTTTGATGGTGTTGTGATGGCTCTTGCTCATGTGCACAATATTCTTAAGTTAAAGAAGAATTTGATATCACTTGGTACTTTGGACTCAAATTTTTGGAGGTGTGGAGTAGAAAATGGAACACTAAAGGTATTAAAAGGAGCATTGGTTATAAGGAAGAGCAAGAAGATAGGGAGTCTTTATGAGCAAGTTGGAGATACCATTACAAGAGAGGTTGCAACTACAATTTTATGGAAAAGAAGATACCAAAGATCCCACACAAATATGGCACCTACATTTGAGTCAAAGAGGTCTAAGTGAATTATCAAGCAACTAAACGGCCTTAAAAGTTGTATATTAAAGTTATGTGAGCTTTTTGTAAAATGAAAGCAATGGAGGTATGCTTTTCCACAGGAGTTCATTCCAAAAACTTTAGATTTTAGATTTTAGATTTTAGATTACTTGCATTTTGATGTTTGGTGTCTTGCACTTATAGCTTCAAAATCTAGAGCATTATAGTTTTTATGTTTGGTAGATGACTACTCTAGGAGAATATGCGCCTACATCATGAAGCAAAAATCAGAGGTCTTCTTTAACTTTAAAAAATTGAAGTTGATGATAGAGAAAAAAAAATAGAAATAAAGTGAAGTGTTTGAGATCTGATAATAGTGTAGAATAAAAAACTGGAGAGTTTGATAGATATTGTAAAATTAAGGGATAATTTATCACTTTACCATACAAGGTACATCTCAACAAATGGTTTGGCAAAGTGTATAAAATTTACACTTTTAGAGAAAGCAAAAATTATGTTAAGCAATGCCAGATTGGAGAAGAGCTTTTTGAGCACAAGCCATAAATAAGCATGTAATTTGGTAAACATTTCTCCCTCTACCACTATTGAATGTAAGACACCTATGGAAAAATGGACAGATTAGCATGTTGATTACTCTTCACTTACATTGTTTGGATGCAATAGTACCCAAGAAATTCAAATCCTCTTACTTTGTTATGTTTTTCATAGATGGAGTGTGGAATTCTTGTCTTTACGGGGAATCCTACAAAACTGGATTTTTGGTGAAGACCTTGTCTTTAAAAGATATGCTACTTCACTAGACTAGTGTCTTCACAAATAAATGGTCATACTTTTTACTCCATAAACCTCATCTTCTAGGTAGTTGAGGATCATATGGTTGAAGAATGGGTCTTGACAACACCATACGTTTCAACTTCTTGAATACTTCTTTGTGCTTGGTGGTCTACTAAAAACTTGAGGTCTTCCCTAAGAGGTCAACAAATAGTATAGCAACATGAGCATAATAGGCAATTAATCACTGGTAAAAATTTGTCAATCCATTAAATGTCTACACTTTATTGGCATCCTTTAGAGTATGCCAATCAATAATGGCCTTGATTTTTTCCTCCTCCATCTTGATCCCCATTGATAAGATTTTATGACCCAAGAAGGTAACTTCATTTGGCCAAAAGGCACACTAGACAAACTTCTTATCTTGGGATTGACTATTCTTATGTGTCTTATGCAAAGGTGCTAGACAATCTAATAAAAAATTCCTACCTTGGTGTCATATTTGAATTTATTATCGGGTCCAATAAAATTGAACCTTGTAATGTTCAAGCCAAGGAAAATCTAAAATGACATCATAGTATAGGGGTGTCACTATAAACCTTCTACACTCCAAATACTCCTTCCGAATCTTGAATGGAATAGGATGTGAGGTATAGAATGCAGATCCACCATCATTGATCTATTTCAATTACTAGCTTGATAGAAATATTCAATTCCTTTGCTAATTGCATAGATATGTAATTCTTTGAATTTTTGAATCAACAAAAATCCTACAACCACAATCAGATATAGTACTTTGTAAGTGATGCAAACTTGCATAGGGAGCCTTCAATCCCATTGGAACTAATCAAGTTCCTAATAGGTGGCCCGAGTTCTCTTATTGGGATTCCTAGTTTCCTTGATCATCATGGGATACTCCATGAATTTCACTTGGATGATTTGTCAAGGTCATCCATTCTTGAATGTGCATTCAACAATGCAACGCCCAATTTGATAGCAATAAAAGTAGCCACAATTTTCTTGTAATCTTTTCTTATCCATAAGGCCAAGTAGTTTCCATTCAATGGCATTGTAACAATTTGGAGTTTAGCGATGAAGTTAGTCGGGCTTACAAAGTAGAGAATAAGACAAAATAGCCTAGAATATTCTAGAAGTATCTAAGAAGCTTCTAGAAAGCTTCCCAACTAGTTAACTTGCGCCCTAACAGGTAGCTTTTAGAAGGAAGCTTCTAGAAGCTTTTAACTAGCTTAGTTTGCATGCCAAGTAGGCGGCTTCTAGAAGGAAGCTTCTTGAGAAGCTTCCGGGTTAACTTGGCTTGCACTCCAAGAAAGCTGCTCAAGGAAGCTTCTTGAGAAGCTTCAAGGGTCTTGTATGCTACCTATAAATACCAAAGCCGAAGCTCATGCTAGGCATTTGGAGTTTTCCCTCATTTAAGTGTCCCAATGTGAGTTTCCATTCTCCTATTTCTCTCCTCGGTTTTGGTCTTTTACATTGGTATCAGAGCAGGAATGGGATGGATGGAATTTATGGACCACCAAATCCACTTCTGCCAAACTATTGGGACTTTCATGTCCAGATATTACCAAAGCATTGTTTCACACAATTCATCAACTCGCACTTTGGGTAGGATTTTCTACATATGATCACCGTGTCAAAGGAACCCTTGATACTTCCAGTTGTAACTTATGGAGAATGGTGGACGTGTTGTATCTATGTGTTAATCAACTAGATAAATTGAGGGTAGTGGAATAGAGTAGTGGTGATGGCGGAAATACCGAATGTTATCCTTGCAATGCAACAACAAATTGAGCATCTTACTCGATTGTTGGATGAACGAGACCAGCAACGACAAGAATAGATAGACAGAGCGTCAATTTGAGATGGAGAAGATTGCATTCAATTTACAAAACCCAAGGTGTTTGAAGGCAAGAATCTTCCAAGCACAATGGAGAATTTTGTGTTTGACTGCAAATGTTACTTTGAAGCCACCAATCTTCAAGACGAGCGGAAACAAATTCTCTTGGCTTCTAGCCATTTGGATAGCGTGGTAAAACTTTAGTGGCGGTTCCGAGTAGAAAGAGCTAAACAATAAATTGTTACACTAATTTTGACATGGGCAGAATTCAAAGATGCAATACTTGGTCAATTTCAAACTATAAATGCCACCCGAGCCGCATGAGATAAATTGGCAGAGTTGAGGCAAATTGGCTCAGTGGAAGCTACATCACACAATTTTAGAACATCATCATGCAAATTCCAGAAATCCAAGAAGGTGAAGTTCTAGATCAATTTCTGCAAAGATTGAAGTCACAAACCAAATTGGAGTTGACCATGCGGGAGCCACAAAACATAGAAGAAGCCATGCAATTGGCTGAGCATTTTGATTCCTTGGTTGCGACAACTTGGTCTTGACCTTGACCTACAAAAAGCCTACCAGTACACTACGCATGAGTGGAAGAACCGGTACCAATGGAGATTGATGTTATCCAATGAAGACCACTTGGCATAGCAAATAGAGAAAGATTACAACAAAATGGAGGTTGCTTTTATTGTTGCCAAGTTGGACATTGCATTGTTGAATGTCCACTTAGGAATGGGCGACCTCGACAAGTTGCCCAATTGGATTTTGTGGAACAAAATGATCAGGGAAACGAAGAACCCCAGTAGGAGATTTTGAGCCACTTACTGGGAGCTTGATTAGTTCCAATGGGATTGAAGGCTCGACCTATGCATGTTTGCTTCACTTGCAAGGTATGATATCCAATCGGGGTTTGTAGGATATTGGTTGATTCTAGAAGTTTAGAGAATTGCATGTCTATGCAAGTAGCAAAGGAATTGGATATTCCTATCAAGCCAATGTTTGGAAGTAGTTTGATGATGGCGGATGGTAGAAAGGGTTTTGCATTCTGCACCTCGCATCCTATTACCTTCAAGATTGGGAAGGAGTATTTGGAGTGTATGAGGTTTGTAGTAGCACCTCTGCACTATGATATCATTTTGGGTCTACCTTGGCTTGAACGTCATAAGGTTCAATTTGATTGGACCCGACAACAAATTCAAGTACAACACCAAGGTAGAAATTTCCAATTAGGTTGTCTCGCACCTTTGAGTAAGATGCCTAAGAATATTCAGTCCCAAGATGGGAAGTTTGTTGAGAAGGTAGCCATAGAGAGAATGTGGAAGGGAGATGAGTCCCAAGATGGGAAGTTTGCCAAGAAGGCAACCATGGAGCAAGCTTGGAAGAGAGATGAGTCCAAGGAAAGGAAGTTTGTTAATGAAGCGGCCATAGAGCAAGCTTTGGAGGAAGATAAGTCTATATTTGCAATGTGGATCAAGCCGATTGCACAAGAATAATTTGAGAAGGGCCAAGAGCCTCATCAAGCAATGGTTGATCGGATAGTTCAAGAGTTTGCATATGTGTTTCCTGATGATCTACCAAAGGGATTACCCTCTGATTGAGGTATGCCCTTCAAGATCAAGTTATTGCCTAGGAGTACTCCAATGAGTAGACCAATCTATCGGCTCTCACCAAAGGAGTTGGAGGAGTTGCGAACAACACTTACAGAGTTGTTGGAGAAGGATTTCATACGACATAATACCTCTCCTTGGAAGATACTAGTATTATTTGTTCCAAAGAAGGATGGAGGACTTTGTTTCTGTATTGGTTACCGTGGACTCAATAAGCAAACCATGAAGAATGCATATCCCTTGCCTCGGATGACCTGCTTGATCAACTAAGTGGAGCACGCTACTTTTCCAAGCAAGATCTTTGTAACAACTATTGGCAAATTCCTATTGAAGGAGAGGACGTGCAAAAGACTGCTTTTTGCACAAGGTATGGACATTTTGAGTGGAGAGTTCTACCTTTCAGACTCACTAATGCTCCAGCAATCTTCATGGATAAGATGCATTGGGTGTTGGAGGGACTATTGGATCGGTCCGTGGTGGTGTTCTTAGATGATATCCTAATCTATAGTAGGATAGAGGCAGAACATGAATCATGTGCAAGAAGTCCTAAGACGACTACGACAGTGGAAATTTTATTGCAAGAAGTCAAAGTGTGCTTTTTGGCAGAAGGAGGTTACCTTCTTGGGTCATAAGATCTCATCAGAGGGGATCAAGATAGAAGAAGAGAAGATCAAGACCATTACTGATTGGCCTATCCCAAAGGATGCTACAAAAGTACGAGCATTCAATGGATTGGCCAGTTTTTTCCGAGGATTCATCCACAATTATGCTCATGTGGCTACACCATTGACTGACCTCTTGGGAAAGAACTTGAGCTTCCAGTGGACCACCAAGCATGAAGAAGCATTCCAAAAGTTAAAGCATATGGTGTCTTCAAGACCTATTCTTCAACCATATGATCCTCAACTACCTTGTGTGGTTGATTTTGATGCTTCTAACTTTGCAATTGCAGTTGTGTTGCAACAAGAATTTCTAGACTACATCCTATTGCCTTTGTGTCTTGCTGACTAAATATAGCTGAAAGAAATTACTCTTATCAAGATCGAGAACAACTTGCAATGGTATATGCCACCAAGGTATGGAGGCATTATCTCTTGGGGAAACAAGTGATCATGCAAACTGATCACAAGCCATTGTTGCAGACCTTACACTTGGAGCACATGAAGAGTCGGCATCATCGATGGGAAGAGCAACTCCAATTGTTTGACATCAAACTTGAATACAAACCAGGTCGGTTCCATATCATCCCTGATGCTCTATCACGAAGACCTGATTTGAAGGCTCTTCCTCTCATCACAGTGGCAATTACAACGGTGTCCATTGACCCTAAGGTCCATAATGAGTTTCAATCAGCTCTAACAAGATCCCTTCTTCCAAATAGTACACGGTCGTCTGACAGCATGCGACAAGGAGTACAACATCTTCTCCTTCAAGGAAAGCCTTTTATTCCATGTAGACCAGATCTATGTTCCAACCAAAGGTGATCTTTGACTTGTGCGCCTTCAAGAAGCCCATGATTTACCAATAGCTGGTCACATGGGAGTGGACAAGACCTTCGGCACCCTCCAACGCCAATGGTGGTGGCCCAACATGACACGAGATGTTTGAGACTTTGTCCGATCATGTGAGAGTTGCCAACGTAACAAGGCCAGCAACAAGAAGCCGAGTGGACTCCTTCAACCACTTGCATTCCATCCGCTTGCTGGGAGCATGTGAGCTTGGATCTCATCACATCCTTGCCAAAGACAAAACAAGGACACACCGCAATTGTGGTGTTTATGGATAAGCTTAGTAAGCAAATCCACTTGGCACCAACCTGTGATACCGTGGATGCTCCAACCTTAGTGCAAATCTACTTTGACAATGTTTTCAAGCATCATGGGATGCCATGTGTACTCATCTCCGACCTCCTTGATTTACCGAGAAGTTTTGGCAAGCACTCTTCTAGATACTCGACACCAAGCTTGCTTTGTCCATGGCCTATCATCCTCAAACTGATGGACAAACCGAACGTGCAAATTGTACATTGGAGGATATGTTGCGGGCCTTTGTCAATGTCCACCATACCAACTAGGATGAATGTCTTGCAACTATAGAATTTACCTACAACAATTCCAAACAGGCAAGCACTAGATTTTCTCCCTTTTTTCTCAATTTTGGCCAAGATCCACTTGTTCCAGATTCTCTTCTTGCTCCCCCTCCCTCTTAGGTTCCTCATACTTCCACATTCTTGACCACTATATCAATCTCTCCAACAAGCCAAGTCTCACCTCCTTGTTGCTCAGAATCGCCAAAAACAATATGCGGACCACCATCGTCGTGATCTCACCTTTGAAGTTGGTGATAAAGTCATGCTATCCGCTAGTAACCTCCCTCCCCCACTTGATACTGAAGTTCATAAACTTGCCCCAAATTGGATAGGACCCTTTGATATCACCCACATTGTTTCTCCCATTGCTTATCAACTTGCCTTGCCTTGTCACATGCATATCCATCCTGTCTTTCATGTTTCCAAGTTGAAATTCTTTGTTCCTAACTTCTCTTCCTTTTCCTCTCGAGTCTAGCCTCCTCCTCTTCCTGTCCCTATTAATGATCATGAGGAGTACAAAGTTGATCGTATTCTTGCGCATCGCCATATTCAAGAGGTCGTTGCCAACATACGGAGTACAAGGTCCTTTGGAAAGGGTATCCCCTTCATGATGCCACATGGGAACCTCTTTCCCACCTCCAAAATGCACAGATGGCCATAAAGGAATTTGAAGCTTCATTCGCAACGAAGACGTCACCAACTAGCAGTGGGGGAATATATAACAATATGGAGTTTAACGACGAAGTGAGTCGGGCTTACGAAGTATAGAATAAGACAAAATAGCCTAGAATATTCTAGAAGCATCTAAGAAGCTTCTTAAGAAGCTTCCCTACTAGTTAACTTGTGCCCTAAGAAGGTAGCTTCTAGAAGGAAGCTTCTAGAAGCTTCTAACTAGCTTACCTTGCACGCCAAATAGGTGGCTTCTAGAAGGAAGCTTCTTGAGAAGCTTCCTGGTTAACTTGGCTTGCACTCCAAGAAAGCGGCTCAAGGAAGCTTCTTGAGAAGCTTCAAGGGTCTTGTATGCTACCTGTAAATACCAAAGCCAAAGCTCATGCTAGGCATTTGGAGTTTTCCCTCATTCAAGTATCCCAATGTGAGTTTCCATTCTCCTATTTCTCTCCTCGGTTTTGGTCTTTTACAAGCATTGGTGTTGGCTCTTCCACTCGTGTATAGTGTGTGAGCAAGTTTTGTGAAGGTCAAGACCAAGTTATTATAACCAAGGAATCAAATCGCTCAACCAATTACATAGCTTCCTCCAATTGTTGGGGTCTTCCCATCCTTCATTTTTCCTACGCGGTTGCCTTTTATCTATTGTTTGAGTTCCCACATGGTCACTTCCAATTTGGTACATGACTTAAAGCCCTCACAAATTGATCCAAAGTTTCACTTTATAATATAATTAGAATTTTCATTATGGAGTTATGGAATTGAGTGATGTAGCTTCTTTCAAAACCAATCTGCTTTAGTTTTTCCAACCTATCTTGTGTAGCTTGTGTAGGATTTATCACTTGGAATTGCCTAATTATTACACTCTTGAATTCTTTCCATGTTGAGATTTGCACAACAAACTGCAATTTAGTTCACTCTACTTGGAATTGCCACCATATTTTTTCCACTCCATCCAATTGGCTTCAAGCCAAAAGAATCTATCTCCATTCATCTGGAAGATTTGTAGCTTCAAAATAACATTCACAAATTTACAAAAAATTATCCACTATGCATGAGAGGTTCTTGCCTTCAAATACTTTGGACTTTGGAAATTGGATTTGCTCTTCTCTTTTTCAAAATGGTGCTCTCTCTACATGCTCTTATCACTAATGATCTTATTTTTCCATCAATTGAGTAAGATGCTCAATTTTTTGCTACAAAGCGATGATAACTTTGGGCATTGCTGCAATGGCTACTTCTTTATCAAATTACCTACAATTTGTCTAAGTTAACATATAGATGCAACACATCCACTATTCTCCATAAGTTACAATCAGAAGTACCAAGTGTTCATTGGACCAGGTGACTTATCCAAAATATTTTAACCAAAGCGTGAAATGATGAATTGTATGAAATGGTGCTTGAGTAGTACATGGATACAAAAGTCACAATATTTTGGGAAAAATGGATTTGGTGGTCCATAAATCCCATCCATCCCTTTTTTTTTGGGATACCACAAAAGACCAAGGAGAGAAATAGGAGAATGGAAGATCAAAGTGAAAAATCACATTAGAACTCTTGAATGAGTGAAATTCCAAATGCCTAGCATGAGGTTAGGCTATGGTATTTATAGGGAAGCATACAAGGCTGTTGAGAAGCCTCCTAAAAGTCATTGTCTTAGAGTACAAGCCAAGCTAACTAAGAAACTTCTCAAGAAGTTTCTTTCTAGAAATTGTCTACTCGGTGTGCAATCTAAGGCAGCTGGATAGCTTCCCAAGAAGTTCCTTCTAGAAGCCACCTACTTGGTATGAAAGCTAAGCTAGCCATGAAGCTTCTCTATAAGCTTTCTCTTAGAAATCACCACTTGGTATGCACATTACCCAATAATTAGAAGGTACTAAGTAGCTTTCTAGATACTTCTTGAATATTCTTATAACTCTTTGCTAATTTGGCCTATTTGTTATTCTTTAGTCTTGACTAACTCATCAATAAAATCCAATTTGTTACAAATTTAGGAAATATATATTCTTAGAATATGAGAAGGATAAAAAAAAGGGATAAAGATTATGGCATCAAGAAAGGTACTACCTTGTTGTGAGTAAGGATGTAGTTTTTGATGAGACTAGTATGGTAGAAATGATTAGAATGTTGGAAGAACAATAAAATCTAAGTTTGATGTTGTTAAGATACAGTTTGATGTTGTTAAGATACAGTTTGATGTTGGAAGTGAAGACATCTTGCCTTGTGTAGATCTCCCAAGTGAACCATCTAAAGAGCAAAGTCCAAAAGTTATATAAAGGTATGCATCCAAATAGGGATAGAAGGCCTCCAAAGAGATTTGAGGATTCATTTAAAGCTTATGCTCTTCTTACAAAGAATGGTGAGCCTTCTTCATGTGAAGAGACAATTCAAGATCAAGAGTGTTAAAGATGGCACTATGCAATTTAAGAAGAGATGAAGTCTTTGGCCAAAACCCAAACTTGGAGACTTGAAAATTTCCTATGGGAAAGAATGCAATTGGTTGCAAATGGATATTTTGGAGGAAGGAAGGAAGGACTTCCAAAAACAAGTGGAGATTGATACAAAGCAAGGCTTCTAGTGAAGTGTTATAGCCAAAAAGAAGGTATTGACTTCAATGAGATATTTTCACCAATGGTAAAAAATTTCAATTTGTGCATTGTTGGCAATAGTTATGTTGTAGAATTTGGAGTTGGAGCAGCTAGGTTTTATAACTGCATTTTTACATGGAGAGTTGGAGGAGGAGATTTACATGCATCAACCTAAGGTTTTGTGGTACCAAGGAATGAGAACCTATTTTGTAGATGTAATACCAATAGCTAAGTAGATGATCTAGAAATGAAATTTAGTTTGGTAATATCTGGAAGGATGTTATACATGATGGACTAAGTAGATAAGCTATAGGTATCACAAAAAGTGTACTTCTACTAATAGACCAAAAATTGAAACATTCTTGGAAACTTTAGAATCAATAGCTAGGCATATGATCTAGAAGTGAAACTTGGGGTGATGACATCTAGAAAGATATTGCACATGATGGAGATCATAGATCAGATAGAGGTATCACCAAAAGAGCACTTCTACCAATAGTGCAAAAGCCAAAATAGGCCCGAAAACTTCAGGGGCAATTGTGGAGGCCTAAATGGATGAATTAGGCCCTGAAAATGTAGACTCTCTCCCCCAAAAGAGGAAATTCTAACCTTCACTCCCTCTGGTTTGTCTCACCGAGAGCTTTCAAATGGTACTTCACCCATGTGATTATGAAATTCCTACAAGAATATTCTCTAAAAAAATTCTCTAATCAAAGCATATTTGACCAACCAGATGGGACCAAGACCAACATGTCACCCATCCAAGCAAGTAATCAAAGGGTGGAGCTTACGGACAGGTCACCTATCCATGTACCTAATCCTATGGTAGAGCTTCATAGGAGGAGATCCTCCTTGACTATATAATAAAGAGAAGGTGCTCCTTTGGGGCATCTGAAGATTGAGTGTGAAATCTATATTTTCTCTCTTGTATCTCTCTTGGAGAGTTCTCTTGTCATTGGAGTATTATAGTAGGTTAAAAAAATCATTATATAGACTAAAGCAAAGTCCAAGATTTTGGTAAATACAAATAAACTTGATGCTTTCATGTTGAAGTATGGATACAATAGAAGTGAGTCGTAATACAATACAGTAGATTTTTGTGTATACCTCAAGAAGCTAGATGGACCTAGAGTTTCTTATTTAATTATCTTGGCACTCTATGTGAATAATTTGTTGATTTCTATGGAGGATATGGTTGAGGTGGAGAAATTGAAAGTACAACTTGGTAAGGATTTTGATATGATGGATTTGGGTTCTTCAAAGAGGGTGCTTGGGATTGAAATGCACCAAGACAAGATCAAGGGAAAGTTGTGGATATCTCAAAGGAGGTATTTGGAAAATTTTACTTGCACATTTTGGCATAGAGAATGCCAAACCAGTGAGCAATTCAATTGCAAGTTGTCTTATGATATCATTGGAGCAATGTCCATCAAATGAGGAGGAGAGAAAATTAATGTCAAATATTCCTTATGTTGTTGCTGGTGGGAGTTTAATGTATGCTATGATCTGCACTAGACAAGACTTCTCATATGTTGTGAGTAAGGTGAATTGATGTATGGCTAACCCAAGGAAACAACATTGTGAAGTTGTGAAGTGGATATTTCATTACTTGAAAGGGACTATAAATATAGGCATTGTCAATGATGTGGAGAGGGACCAAGAAGGAGTAATCATAGGCTATGTAGATTCTGATTTTGTATGAGACTTAGATAAGAGAAGGTCTACAACAGGATTTATATTTACAGTTGTCAGTGATCCAGTAAGTTGGAAGTCTTCCCTCTGGTATATGGTTGCTCTTTCAACTACTGAGGCAAAATATATGGCAGCAACCAAGGCTGCTAAAGAGAAAATGAGGCTACAAAAATTAGCCAAAGATCCAAGACCCCTGAAAATGAAGTCCAGACTTTATTGTGATGGCCACAGTGCTATTCACATGGCCAAGAATTAAGTGTATCATTCACAAACCAAGCATGTAGATGTGAGACATCATTTTATCAGGGAAGCTATGACACATGAATAGATCAATTTCCAAAAGATAAGCATGTATGTTAATGTAATTGTATATGTTAACTAAACCAGTTATTGTTGACAAATTCAACTTACACATGAACTTGCTCAACTTGCTTATGCATGTACTTGCTCAATGTTGGATATTGCTCATTGGGTAATGAAGCTGACTATTATTCAGAGATTGTGTTGCCTAAATGAAATACAAGACAAGGTGGAGATTGTTAAACATGTCTTATTATTTGAGCTTTGATTGAGTGTTAATGTTGATGGACAAGGCAGCCAAGTGCAAAACATACCTTAAGGCACAAATTGTTAATACGGTACTCAGTCAAGAACATGTTGGAGGACAACATTGCCAAGACGTTCTATGGTAGATATTTAGGAAGTACAAGAAGATTAGTGTGATGAGTGACTACCCTATCTAAATAAATAAAAAACATTATAAGTGTTGCATTAATAAAGTGTTGGGTGTGAGGATGTTTGGCTGTGGATAAAGCTTCCAGGACATAGGAAGTGAACCACATTATACAAACCTTGATGTTTTTTAATGAGATATGTCATATTCCATGAGTACTTCAGAATTGAATTTCCTAGACTTTCCTTGATCTTCATCCCACACTAAGTTTATACATATGTGTGGAGTTGTTGAAGCAAGAGAGAGTTTTTAACTTCTCTTTCAAGAAAGATATAAATCTAAAAAAAATTTAATTTCTTGATCTTGACTCCACACTAAGTTTCTACATGTGTGTGGAGTTGTTTGAAGCAAGAGAGAGTTTCTCACTTCTCTCTTAAGAAAATACAAATGTGAATCCACTAGTACCATCATTAAAATGGAGATAATACCTTGATCCTCCTATTGAGCTCATGCTCATAGGACCACAAATATCATTATGAAGGAATACTCTACCCTTGTATTTGCCTCTACTATTGCTAAATGTTGCAAAAGGTAATCTACGTTGCTTTTCTAGAGCACATCTATCATAGTAGAAAGACTTTTGACTACTAGGGTCTTTTGGCTTCAAGCAAAGATCCTCTACTAGTGCTTACCTCTCCATCTTCCTAATGTACGCAAGATTGAGATGACCAAAGTCTTTGGTACCAAAGTGCAATATCTAACTTCCTACACTTTTTCTTCCTTTTGCTTTCAACAATATAGTTAGCTTTGGAAATTTTTCTTATATTGATAACCTTGATCTGAAGTTTCTAGAGCTTTGAATCACAAACACCTATCATCACCTCCACTCCATCTTTCTCAATTCAGCAGCCTTCTTTGATGTAGGTGATTTGGATGCCTTTTTTTGCTGCTTGACCAATGTTGAATAGGTTGTGCTTCAACTTTGGAACATAGAGAATTCCTTTGATGACTCCTTCTTGTCTTCTTGCACCAATCTTGCAAGAGATGTGGATGTCTCCCTCTTTAGCAACCCAAACCTTACAATCAACAACAACATACATTGGCCATGTCCCTTCTTCAATCTTCTTGAAATCTTGGAACCACTCTTGTCTATTGGTCATGTGCTCTAAAGCTCATCCATTAGAATACCAAAATATTTTGTCTAGATGTTCATCCATACTTGTAGTAGTGCTAAAGCTAGCAGTAAATGCAATAAACCATGTTGTTAAAGCATTGGCTTGACTTTTAGGATTATTTGCATTGTGGTGCTTTATTATTGGGAGGTTTTTCTCACCTCAATATTATCTTGTCTAATGCTCCTTCTTTCAACATTTTTTATCTTGTTCTCTTCTTTATCCATGAAATTTTGATCTTCTTTTGAGTCATGCCACCATAGCTACCTCCATTGCTTCTTATATAAAAAACTAGAAATGTTCTCCACTGAACACTCTTCTTTCTCTTCTTCACATTTGTTCAAGTAGTCTTCCTTGAGCAGTCTTGTAGGGATTCTTCATAGTTTATTTCTCCTCAAGTACATTCTCCCATGTTGCTACTATATGGCAATAAGCACATGAAAAATTACAAATAATTGTGGTGATGAGTGAAGAATTGTGTATTCTTACACCAAAGTTAACTAATTGACTAGTGAGAGTTTTTACTTGACTAATAAAACTTCCTATCTCTTCTCATGGTTTCATTTGCAATTGAAAGAAGCTTTGTTTGAGAGCTTGCTTGTTATCTAAAGCACATTGCTCATGCAACATAATCAATCTACTCCACATCTGCTTTGCAGTTTTACAATTGATCAATATCTTTAAATAGTTATTTTCTATGGCTACACAGATACATTTTGACAAAATCATTCTTGCTCTGCAGTTTGCTCTCTCCTCTATTTGCTATAGCTTGTTCTAAAGTCTCTATCTCATTTATGATCCTTGCAAGTCTCTTTGACTAGAAAATGATAATCATGTAGAATTTCCAAATCAAGAAATTCTCCCCACTGAATGGACTAATGTGTGCTATATCTCTCACACTATTCCTTGTTCCCATTGTGTCTCAATTTACTCCTAGATCTAAAAATATCTCTTCTAGTCTCTCAATCTATTTGAAATTCTACACCAAGAATAATCTTCTATCACTCTTGATGTGCTTGAAACAAGTACCCATAACATGTTGAAAACTGTAGTGAAACTACACATCAATTACAAAACACAAGGAGCACTAAAAGATATACAAAACACTTCTGCAGACTTACTAGAATTGCAAATCTAATCTTATGAAACGAGGAACGGAATACTTGCAGGCTAGTGTGCAGGTTCTAAGCTAATGAAACACCTTGTTGTACTTTCAGGCCTTGCCTCTTCTAACTGGTATTCTCATGACTTTATTGCTCAAGTTTTCTTGACTAAGCCACTAACATCTAGATGGAATGAAGAACTTTGTGTTTGATGATACCTATATACTCTAACCCTAACTAATACCATCGTTGCGTGTTGGGTGATATATATAAACCCTAACACCTATAGCATATGCTACATTCTATATCAACCTCAACTACCAATTGCCGCATGTACTATCATCTGAAATCTAATTTCAACTTCTTTAACATCTCCATTAACTATTTGTGATTTTTCCTCATCGACACAAACAACAAACCACAGTCTTGCAAGGATAAGTTATTTGATACGAGATGTTTAAATAGTTTGGTTTCTTTTTTATTTCTTAAAGTTTATCATGCATGCAAGTTTTGAATTTATCATGCAAGAAGACACTCTATGGCAACAGTCAATTGTGAAGCAAGAAATAAATTTTCCTAAATGTTGACTTGATTTCACGACGATAAACTAATTCTAAAGTAAGAAATAAAGTTTTCTAAATAATGACTTGATTTCACGACAATAAAGCTAATCCACTAAAATTCTCCAACTTTAGTCTCCAACTGTAACAAAACCCGAATATATTATCCCAGCTTGATTCACTTGATCTCAGCCCTGAAGTCACCGACTCTAGCGGACTTACCCCGTCCCAGCCCGAAATCCAATTCGAGTTCTCTAATGCCTCTAATTCGAGTCTTCCAACCCGATTCACCTTATTTCAACCCGAATCGCCGACCTTAGCGGGCTCCGGTGATCCCAGCCCATAATCCTCGCTCCCATCCGAATTCGAGTACTCTACTGCCTCCGATTCGTGTCCTTAACAGTGCTTACGAACATGATGTCACACGACTACGAACTAGACAATAGTCATTATTGGCACTTCAACTTGTTGAAGTGCCAATAATGACTTAATGTTAGTCCATCTTTGCATCCTCTGGCTACTGTCCAGAGTTTACATATAATATTAACACCTCTGAGGCGTTGACTATTTATTTCATATTTGGCTCACATAGCCTTTCATATTTGTTTCGATCCAGCATTTATCTATTCACTAAAACTGGACTTCTTAGAGTTCAATTTAAACTTTAAACACTACTTACTTTAGTTGAATTATAATATTGAAAGAGACATAAAGTAATTTAAAAAAACTCTTAGTTCTAGATCTTCTCTAAACAACCCAGTTTCATGAGATTCATCTTGCAATAAATCAAATTCTCCTCTGATTGGTTATATGATCATTTTCCAAGGCTCGTTATGAAATACTGTGTAAATTATAATTAAATATCCTTCTAAATCATTAAATTGCTAGCATAGTATGGTACAATGTCAAGGTCTCAAAACTAGTTCCTTCACATTTGGTAATTTCAGTTGTGCTTCTCTTAGATTGTAAAAGTCATGCATTTGTCATTTAAGACACATAAGCAAAATCTTGCACGTTTGAATACGTTCTGGCTCTTAATATTTTAAATGTTCAACTGAAGTAAGAAATGAGTACTAATGCAAGTATTCTATCTATCTAAAGTACCCATATGAAATAGAGGAATAGACTGAGCGCACTTTTGGGATGAGAGAGGTTCAATCAAGGTTATTATGTTCTTTGTTAAAGTTTAAATGGGTTTCTAGATATCCTAGAAAGAAGTTTACTTTTGCTCTTTTGTTGGAGCTCGCTAATATTGTATTTATCCCCTTTGATTCTTCTTTAAAATCTTCTCCTCAATTTTTAAGCCACTTTCTCCACATCAATCCATCTTTCAAATATTGTTTCAAGGAACCAATTTGTTTATAAACTGAAGATGAATCCTCTTTATTCCCATCAAACGGAACCTCTCTATCTTGCATTAAAGCTGATAAAGAAGCAATTGTTGAGGAATAAATTGTGTGTTTGAGCTCAAGATCAACCAATAAACTCTACTTGCTGTAATGAGTTTTCACATTATAAACAAGTATAAGTGTAAGAAAATTTTATTCAAGCATATACTTATTCTCACTTAGGCTAAAAGTTCTATCCACTCATGATCACTTTCTCTCATCTACCTCTTCGTCCTCCTACTGGGGCATCCTCTATCTCTTTCCTCTAGGTGCATCTTTCTCCCTTGTTTGAGCATATCTAATAGTCCTTTACGTGGGCTAATTTCTCACTCCTCCCTCTAGGCCAATCTCTTTCTCCTTACTCTCTTGTACATCTTTCTTTTCTTTATCTCAATCCAAACCTCCTCTTATGCATGTGCCAATCCTCCAGTAATCGCTTTGGGCGAACCTCTCACTAACTGCACCTTTTAGTAGAAGAACCGATCCAAGCCATATTGGGATATCAAGGCTTTCAATACTAACAGCCTTGATATTCTTTTTTACCTTGGATCAGTTCTTGTTTTAATATCCCAGAATCTTCTCATCGTAGACATGGAGTATACCCTTTGTCACCTCTTGAATCTAAAGTACTTTGATCTACGTAATTCAGGTTTCTTTCTTTCTAATTAGTTGTTTTCGGATAGCTTGTTGCAGGTCGAAACTGAATGATGAAGGGGACTATCCAATTAGCTTGATCCATATCCCACAAAGTTTGCTATTGTATCTCTCCAATACTATGAAGCTTGGTTTCTCATCCAAAAAGTTCTTCATAGACTCAGTAACCTTCTTGTACTCATTCAAATTTACTACAACGAACTTTGACAAGATTCCAAGCTAGAGTTTCAAGTACTCATGTAAACCTATGCATGAGTACACTATTTTACAAAGAAGAAAAGGGCGACCGTGTAGAAAACACAAAGGATGGGAAGAATATTTTACAAAGTAGGAGAGCTTTCAAAACGCTTTTTGATATAGCTGCGAGGATGATCCTGTATGCTTGTAAAAATATGTGCTATATATTTATACAAAATAGCCAACTCAACATATTTAAGTTGTTGGCACATAGGGAAGGAAGACAAGCTAAGAGTTTTAGTTTTAGGACCTAAAGAAGAAATGAGAGGAGACAATATGGTGACTAATGCATTAGCAAGATTCACACCTTGTAAGCATTTCCACTAACTGGTCTAGATAGAGTGGTAACATAAAGAAATGAGAAAACACAATATGGCGACTTATGCATTAGCAAATTCACACGTTGTAGTTAGGGAGCTCAACATAAACTCAAAGTCCACTCCTCATTTTTAATTCAAATTTAGACATGAAATTTAGATGGTTAAAAAATGAAAAATCCTTTGTCACCCCACCAGCGCAGACAAATTGTTCCGCGAATGTTTCAAGCGAAATAATACTCCAAATTACCAGGACCTAAGAAAAAGTCGGGGTTTGATGCGTGTACTAGGAAAACGAGGCCTCTCGAAAGTAAGAGCTTCTCAAAACCTGGCTGCCGAATTAATCCAAAGATCAGTTATGAGCAGCAGATAATCGTGCCAATTTCTGAGAACTTACCTATCGATGAATGCACCGAAGATTGATTAGATTCTTTCTAATGTCTTTGCCAAGTCTACTTGACAAGACCATGACCAGAGAGAAACCACACCCAGCCAGGTCTCCGATTGATTTCATTTTATTCTACTTGCATTGTTCCAGTTGCCCCATCTATAAGGAGTCTCTCTATAAGGACACTAAAGGAGTCAGTGTAGCAAATCCGTGATCACATAAAGACTGACTCCTTACTTTTGTTAACGCAGTTCTGGAAATCTCTCTCGGATTAAAATATTTTGCCCCATCAGCATCCAAAGATTGACTTCTCAATACTTCCTCCCAATGGATCATGCACTCGTTACGAAGGATCCTTGACCACGCCACCCACGGCCACACCCACTTGCGCTGAGCCAGTCACCTGAATTGTCCTTCTAAATGAGGTTAGGGATCTTAATCCACACTGTAAATGTGCACCTTTGCGTATCCGTACCCTGGGTACCGGTTATGCTGTAGAAGAAATGTAGTGCGTGTCATATTGGAAGAAAAACTGGACCGATAGAATTATGATGGTCTCAGTTTGGCCGTTGTGATATTTACGTTAATCTCATCTCTAGCAAATATGGCGGGATCTATAGCTAATCTCTAGCAAATATGCAGGATCTATCACTAACCGCATTTGCTGTCGTGCAGGATACCACAATATCTGCTGCACAGCTTGAACAATTAAAGATGTTTGAAGCCACCCAAAATAAAGACCCAAAGGAAAGAAAAAAGAATACAAACGCACCAAGGAGTGCAAGAAAGGAACCAAGCATGGAGTCCAAAGGGGAGGGGTCACAAACCGAAGCCAAACTGAGACCATCAAAACGCACACAGGGAAGCCACACAACCGGCAACAGAAAAGCACAAAGAAAAATAATGTTGTACAATGTGATAGAGGTACTCTAACGGTATATTAGGTAAGTCAAGGGTAGGGCCCTGGACTTGATCTGCACTCCTACAGCTGCTGCCTGTCTATGCAAACCCCAAGCTTGGGATCATCTCAGTTTAACCAAGAGTCTCTATCCAAAGCAGGAGGTAAGCATGGCTTGAAAAATAGCCATAGCCCCTCTTCACTATGAGGAACCTCATGTTGCATTTCTAACTAGTCTATCAAAATGGTGATAAAGATGCACAAAAATCTCCACAACTAGGGGAATAAAGGTATTGGAGACAAGCGGTGGCACATAATGATACTCCTTTCACTGAGCTGCTATGGTAGTTTCTGTCCTTGCCTGAATGGCAACTCATACTAGAGTCTCTTCTTGTAGAGGGTTTGGTACCACCACATTATACAAAGTACACCAGCCATCTATAAATGTGACAATAATTGCTCTCACCCAATGTGGAGGTAGGTACAACCACCACTCAGACTGTACATGAGATCATTAGATTGAAGGACATGAGCCATTGTACCCCGGATGGCATCATGTACTCTAGTGTGCTCTCTTTCCAGAGCTACCGCAAACTATATATGCCCTATGTATCATATGTGAAACCACATGCGCACTGGTCTGGTAGCCCTACCAAGGCCAAATGAGTGAATCCTAAACATATGCACATTGTTTGTAGAGACTCCTCATATATGAAAAAAAAATCCTCCATCAAGGAAGAGGCATGGAGCCAAGCTATGGAGCCTTTCCCTCCACATGAAAGAATCCTAGCTTTATCAAATAGTGGTGGATTATTGTGGATGCTAGAGAGAATGTGGGGGTACATATGCTCACTGATGTCTACTTGAATCTTCCTAGAGTCTAGTGAAACAAAGCCTGAAAATGTTGAGAGTGTTGTATGTGCAAGGGCTGGTAAAGGGTCACAAGACAACCTCAGATAACTTTGAAAGTCATGGGTATCTGAATCCACTACCTTAACAAGTGCTAATAGAAAAGCCCACCCTTAATGTCAAAACCTATTGGTTAATCAGGAGGCCGCTAGGCCCAAGCACCTATAAAGGCCTCATATGTAATATGAGGCCACATCTTCCCATGGCTATATGTAGTGCTATATGTAGTCTACACTCCTCTAATAGTTTAGGGCCCAAGCACCTATAAAGACCTCAAATGTAATATGAGGCCACATCCTCCCATGGCTATATGTAGTGCTATATGTAGTCTACACTCCTCTAATACTCGAGGAAGTATTCATATTCCTAGGAAAGTGGAGAAGGTGTACCATATGGTGCTATCAAAAGTGCACAAGTGGGGTAGAAGTGCCTTTGTAGGAGGGTATGTGTAAGTTAAGTAAGAGGCTTGGGGGAGATAGCTACATACTAGGATGGATTGCTACTTGTGTGTTCTCCAGCCTTAGGAGTAAGTGAGCATGGATTGTCGCATGTATTAGAGTGTCCAAGTTGAACGTGTTGCAATAATACTCTACCCCTAGTGGAGACCCTAGAACTCTCACACATCCTATTGGGAATTGGAATCCAAGTGGAAAGTCTAAGGGATTGAAAACTGCATGTGGGCTCCATACCTTGCAGTTATGACTTTGCACTTGTAAACTCAAGGTTCTAAGCTGTCCATGAAAGCCTTTACTACTTAGACCACGTCCTTTAAAGGGCTTGAGATGGAGGAAAAGAGACATGATGGGAACGCCATGGCAACCTCCTGTAATGCTATGCAGTAACTTTTGGCAAAAAGAGGCCTCCCAAGGGGATCTCTTGCCATGCATTCTCAGCCGATGTCATCTGTATGAAGTCTCTAATAGTAGTATGGTGACTATACAACAAAGTGGGGTCTATGCCATAAAATGTGCAAAAAAACAGAATGAGGGAGTGAATCTTATTTCCAATGGAACAAAAAGCACACAACAAAGTTGTGCAAGGTATGGTATTGAAGGCATTTGAGACATCCACTTGGAAAACCACCCGATCAAGGTGTAGATCCAAGGATGCTCTAATGCCAACAATAATCACCTTGGAGTAGCAATTACATAATGATGTGGAGACAAAAAACAAGAGAAAGAATCTTGTAGTCATAAGCTGCTGGAATGTGAGACTAAACACAAAAATAAATCCCCAATAGCAATGGGGAAAAAACCAAATGTCTCCTTTGATATGGCAAGGACATGGGATGCACCAAAGAGGAGAGGAAACCCCAAATCTAGGATGTCTAGAGAAAGACACTCACGTTGATGCTCAAAGACTAGTCTAGATGGTCCTCACACCGAAAAATGTGAGAATGCAATAAATCGTTAGCAAAGACATACTCTGTAAGGTGTAGCTCCTCATTTGGGAGATAATCAAGAAGCAATGAGGGAATCTCCTCCTTAGTCAGAGGATGAAGTGTCTATAATGCAAAAAGGGTATCTAAAGAGATGGGTGCTGGCTGAGAGGGGGCTAGGGCCTGGGCTGCCCATCTATACTTCCTGACTTGGCCTAACATTAGGGAGAGCCGGAAGCAGCAATGCTCTGGGGGTGGGGCATGGGATTATGGAGACTCTACAATCCTTCTTGCTATTGCAAGTACCCATATGGTATACTCATCCTAGACTAGTCTCCTCTAAATAAATGATGAATCCTAGAGGCAGTCTCTTTATGTCCTGATGCCCCTCCATGCATTGGTGGGAGCAGAGTCCACTATGGGGTCAGTGCTAATAAGGTCCATGTAGATATATTTTTTCCTTGGTCATCTGCTAAAATGGCTTGCACTAGGATGGAGAGTGTGGAACCTACAAGCTATCATAGTGGCATTGGGATCCTGGTATACATACAAGGTCTAGGTAACCCTGGTAAGAATGCATGGATAGGATCTAGAGAGTGTAACCAAGAGTAAGAGTCTAGTGGAGCTTGAAGAGAGAAGATAGTTGTACAAGGTGGGTCTGGTGGAGGAGGTGGAGTGGTGACCTCTGCCCTCATATGTAAGCATCTGGCTTGCCCTTGATGTTGGGCTAGACCAATGCCCACCCCCATGGGCAATCCGGATAAGATTGTGTGGGTTGCTGATGGGGTGGTATGTAATGGCTTGCTTTGTGGTTTCCTGTCTTCTGCACTTGCAAGTCTATCCTACTTAGAGGAGCTCGACTTGAGCCATATCAACTTTTGAAAAAAAAATTCACCAGAGCTCGGGTAGACCTTGTTCAAGACTGTGTGAACTGTAGGTAAACGCGGGACTGCTCTTTGTCTCACTATCAGTTCATTTCTGATAGCCTAAATGTCATCTAGTCCATTACTCCACCACTGCCAGGTGCAAACTCTTCCTTTCTAAATTTTTGAATTTTCAAAATCTTTGCTTTTCTCTGCAGTTCTCTGACAGTTCAATGTCAGGACTTCCAAGTGCTCGAATCCAGGTGGTAAAAACCTCTCCTTTCAATCATTGCAAGGAATTAGCTTTTACTCAACTCGAAGCTCTCTAATCTACTCTAACTCAGCTTTACTCGCTCCAACAACAAGGCTCGTCACCATAGCCCGTAGCCACAGCGTTAAAGATTCAAGAGAAGCTTTTTGGGAAGTGACCGTCGTGTTCTACACTCCAACTTTCACAGTGTACTTGCCTGCAACTGGAGATGTATTGTTGCATTACTTGCATAAAACTCACAATGAAACGTTCGTCTTTTGATACATATACAGGGTGTAAACAACAGGCCTGCCTCTGAACGAAAGAAAGGTCGTGGATACATAGCGTCAACTCCATCGTCGAGATCTGAGGATTATTCATCTGCTTCTCACTTCATCAGCATTTATGAGGCTGATCGGTACTGGGGTATGGTATGGGTTGGCATGGTACTCGGCTTTCGTCCTACGCGGTAAGATATACACAGTCTCTGCGAGGTGCAATGGTATCAGAATTAGCAGACAAGGAATGCGCATCTTGTTACGATTCTGACGAATGATTGGGATTCATGTATTCTATATATGATAGCCTTTTCCCTGTTATGAGATCTACACCAGGTATCAACTCCCATATAAACGACAACTACCCAGTATTTTACATTTCTTTCCACCTTAGTGCCAGCGTATCACTGGTGGGCTTTTTTAGGAAGCTCTTCATCGTTTCGTTTCCAACTGCACGTGCGGTATTTCCAATCACAACGCTTACATAGGATGCTTTGCAGGACATCTGAATTTGAGGTGTGACTTGAGACTTCCCGCAGGACAAATCCCTGGATTGATGACGATCGACACTCCTGTGCATGTTCCTCCAGCCGCAGTTCTAAGCATCCACTTCTACGAATTTTCATGTAAAGTTGAATTAAGATATGGTTAGTGAGAAGCACGGACGGCCATCTAGCTTCACTCTTTGTACATTAAGCTGCAAGTTTGCAGCTCTGGATCTCCGGGATCAAGATTGCAAACGCACAAATTCTTATTATGTAATTAAAATAGTGTTAGACCTAGGCGTCGCTGTAAGGGAACTTTCAGTTGATGCTCGACTTTGTCCGTTAAGATTTAGGAAAGGGTGCAATCCTTGCCTTCAAGCAAGACAAAACGTCCCTATGTAAGGGCAACCCAGCCCTGGTGGACGCAAGCTCATGCATACTATTCTGTAACTGTATCTAACTGAGGGAGGTTGCACATGCAGAATGACTTGATCTACACATGTGTATTTCTGAGATATGTGGTAAGCCCATCTCGACGAGTTAATGCGTTTTGCTATGGACCAAAGGATCATAAGACCGGACTCAATATTCCACTCACCGCTTGTCGGTTCTAAAGAATGTTATGCCTAGTCAATAATTAGCCTGCACTTCCACGCCATGAGCCAAGTGTTTCATTCCACAGAGCCTATGCCTATACTGACATGAAGAGGAAGTATAGGAGTAGTGTAAGCATTACTACTATTTTACACACGTACGTGGAATCAAAGCCCGATTTCAAAAACTGCGGTCTCTGAATCAGTCATCTTGGGAGTACGGTACTGTACGTAGATATATGCACATTTATTGCTCTAAAGAATATGAACGGTCGAACAAACAGAAGCATCGAATTCGCTGTACTACATAAAAAAACTCCGGCAAAGGCATGTTTGTTACTACGACGCTTAAAGCTATACATTGCTAGTGAATGTCCAGATTAACGGACAACATAACTAGCTGAAGCATAATCCGTGATCAACCCTGAATCACGTAACAGTTGTTGAATTATGAGATTTTTCAAATGAAGGGTGCATGTATCACAGTTGTAGTACTCAGAAGCCAGTCATCTATGATGAGACCTTGAAATATGATCGATCAACCATGAATTGTGCATACACACTTCATACATCAAAACTCGTGAGCATTGAACGGATCGTAAGCCGAAAATATTTCATACACCGGACATTGGATCTGGTCGAGAAAGCGTGGCGTACAGCTTTACTGCACAAACCTCATGACAAATTACGTTTCGACCCCGAGCGCTGTAAACTGGTTTTGCAATGAAGTAAGTCCTACCAATTACAATTATTCCACCAGAGCCAGAAGCTAGAGACGATGTAATCTGTTTACCGATGTGCTGATTTGTACTCCAATAAATGCTTTATTCTAGAAAGGCACTACAAACGAATGCAACAATTGAGTTGTATGGTTTAATACAATAATGATCTTGCTTGATCTTGATCTCCACCGACTGAATTGTGATTTTTGGCGGTGCTAGAGTTACTTGAGCCAAGCACTTCGTTTCTTATCCAGAATCACAGTAATGCGTCAGAATTGGATGATGCTGCTCCTCCCTTGATCTGTTAGCTCTTATTCCCTTTCACCTCGCAGAGAGGGTGTACGACGCGGTGAATGGAACTGTATTCGAAATTGACGTAGCTTGATCGTACTTGAAGCACCATTGCGGAACCGGGTTGGCAAGCGCCTGTTTGCAAACACCTTCGAGACTCCTTGACGAATTACATATTAGTCTAGATCTCAGTAGTACACTGTCACGCAATGTATGTCTTATCGCGAAGCAAAAAAGCTGAGCACGACGCCAGTCCATAGTATCCACCAGTACCGGTTCGCCACACATGTGCTGATGATGTTTGAAGAAGATGATTTATCATTTTCTTCATCAGATTTCGACGAGGGAGTTGCAATCTTATATTCCACGACCTTCCTTCCGTTCAGAGGTTGGACAGGCCTGTTGTTTACACCCTATATAATTACCGAATGCCGAAGTTTTCATGGTGAGTTAGATGCATGTAATGCAGCAACAAGTCTCAAGTTGCAGACAAGTACGCAGTGAAAGTACAGAACATGACGATTACTTACCGGAAAGCTCTTTTTGAATTGTTCAAGTTGTGCTACGGACATTGTGATATCCTGCACAACACCGAATGTGGTGAGGTGTAGATCTCGCATGTTTGCTAATGGATGAGATTACCGTCATAGGACGTAAATATCACAACTGCAAGTATGCTATAAGTCGAGATTCTCGTACAAGCAGTATATATGTTTTACCGCACAAGCGGTACCGACAGTAAGAATATGCTAATGTGTATATTTACGTGGTGGATAAGATCACTACCTCATTTAGAAGCACAATCCAGGTGACTGGCTCAGCGCAAGTGGGCGTGGGTGTAGTCAAGGATCCTTCATAACGGGCATATGATCCATTAAGAGGAAGCACGGAGAAGTCAATCTCTGATTCATGGGGCAAAATCTTCAAATCCGGGAGATATTTCCAGAACTGCATGCACCAAAGTCAGGAGTTACAACCTGACATGAATAAGTTCAGAGGAATGTAAGCCTTGGTACTGAAAAGGAAAAAGATTGCCCTGATACAAGACTCCTAGACCATTTGAATGAATATCTGATCTATCTATCTGATCCTTCTACGAAATTTGTGTTGTTCGGATAATACCTCAGCGAGGAAGGGACTTTCTGCGCCTTCCCTGAACAGAATTCCAACAACTGCTCTCTTCCCAGTTGGAGTTGTGTGAAACAAGTGCAATTCCAGAGGATAACTGCAAGATAATTTAGTTGTTTAATAACCTTGTGAATGTAGAAGTTAAACTACGTAGATTAAAGAGTTGAATCATATGCAATTTATGAAGAGAAATTTATTTGAAAACTGGGATTCCCAGCTTTAAGGTTGTCGAGAACGGAACAATTACGTCCTGGCATGTCTTCTCCCGTCAGGAAATGAATCATCAAAACTATCAAGATCTCAACCGAAACAACAGATATTCAAAGGATTAGCGTGTTCCCTACCTTTTGCCGTCAATTGTGTGTTCGCTGGGAGAATGGAAGTGGAATTTAGTGAAATAATACGTCTCGTTGTCGTTCAGTGCTGCCGAACCTCCTCGAACCCCTTGAGACATGGCATCCTCTTGGATTTCCAACGTCCCAAAACCCTCCCTATCCTCTCCTTCAACCTGATACACATTATTATCAGTAATATCAGTATTATCAGTAATATCATTATTACTTTCATGCATCAATAGTAGATTGATTCTGGAATCTTAGAGCTTCATTATACGATGTGTGCGTACTTATGTACGGACGAGACTTTCTCACTTCGTATCTATCTCGAGCCTGTTTAGATTGATGTCAGTTCTTGCAAGCAGGGACTTGTACATCACGGTAGTAAAATTTTCCTTGGTGGTTTCCGATTGATTGGCTCATCTGCAAATACATGAGAAACTTCACATCACTAGAATTTTGGAATAGCTGCACATGAGGTCTACCCAGAAATCCTCTAGGAAGTAAACTTACTTCCAGTTGGAGATGTTCTCTATTATTCAAAACCATGGCTTCAGCAGAGTTGTATTCGAACTTCAGCTTGTCTAGTGTGCTCTCGGGGATAAGCCCAGCTGTCAGAATATCGATTGGTGACTGGTGAGTGCCGTTCTTGCATACACTGCCCCAATTGGCAGGTCCTTTTGGACCCTCAGTGTAGTCGAACGTCGCGTCTGTTGCAAAGGAAACAAAGGAGTTCAGAAATACAAGTATCTATCTTCACTTACGGATTCGCAGATAAACTCCGCGTTAACCTTTCAATTCACCGCATACAATCGGAGGAGGTGGCATTCAACCATAGTACTCTTTGCTTCGGTAGGCAAGATGCCGACTCAGGTATAAAGAGAGGCCACCATTGTGAAGATTCTTAATATCAAAGGCTTCAAGGAGACGACTTCACAAATTAGATCTTTAAACTCAATAGCTAACTCTGATTGCTGAAAATGTTAGGAATGGGGAAAGGTCGAGGATATAAACAGGAGTATAAGATGTTTGAACAATATAGAATACTCAGACGCTGGTCTGCTCTCCCTCGCTAGTCGGTCAGTACAGGCGCTCCTCCCCCGCTCCCCATCTGGTAATGGACCAGCACAGACGCCTTGTACACTCACGATTCATCTCACTGGAGTTTAGAGATCCATAGAAAACTCTTCCCGCTTCAGGAATCATTATCTCTCACCGACCGGGACTCATACGACAGTGCGACCGATTTTTGGTTTTCGTGGCCTCGTGAGCAGGATACCGATAGAGAGGCGTCATTGTAATTAGCAAGAAGAATCTATCAAATCGACAATGAACGCAGCGGGCCTAACATGATTACAGTCCTTACTCCAAGTTCTGAAAGACAAAGAATACATACTGGATTGGCTGACGGCGATTTGTGAAAGCAGCGAAACAGCACTCATCACCAGGAGGACGACCAGGTATCGTGGAAATGTACAGACCATGTTCGTAAACTTGTCGTGAATTGAATGGTATGCTTCAAATATTTGAGACCTTAACAGCACGCTTTGGTTTACTAGAACTTATGCCTCCACAGGCCACCAATACGACGTTGTAGTATATCTGGTGACAATGAAACTACTCTGCGCATGTAACTTAACGTTGGGACTTGGGTATCCTCGCCTCATGTCGCGCAGCCTCAAATTCAGAAAGGTTGGTTAACGCTGAAAGCACCTAGGGCTCTTATATGGTACTCAAACTTCGTAGTGAGGTATAGCTGGACTGGATGAGGGCAAAATGAGTACACTGGATGAGGGCAAAATTGAGGCCATAGACATCCATAGGGCGAGTTCACAATCATGCATGTGCTGTGGGAAGAGCATCAAGCAACCTAGGCAGATATCCGTTCATAAGCTCCGTCAAACAAGGAAGGGAGCTTCCGTCCTACTATGCACACACAAACAACTGACCTTCCCGGCCTTTGAGTGCATAGCCCGTTAGTTGTAAAATTCAGATGTCCATGACCAAGGGTAGGCATAGGTAAACAGCAGTTGTCAATGAAGTCCAGGGTGACAAGGATCGTGGTACAGAGGCCACAGTAAAAATCAAGCGAAACAGGGAGACATCACGAGACCAAAAGGAGATCATGGTACAGATCACTAATTTAAAATGTTAATATTTCAATAGATCTGCATATGGAGAGGAGTTGCCACATTAAACACTGATGTTGTACGGGTCTGGACAATTCTTGAAATCGTGTCTGGTAGCTGGCAATGATAGGGACGATCTACATTGGAAGATATATTGGATCTTCGAGGTGTTTGGAACAGATATAGTTCAGTCTCCGGGTCGCCACAGATTTGTTACGCTAACTCGTTTAGTGTCTTGGTAGCTACTGTCTACAGGGAAATTGCAACAAGGAATAGAGGAAGTTCCGCTGATACAGAAGATGAGTGTAAGCATTTGAAATTGAGCAGGAGACTTACAGGCCTGGACGGGTATGTTTTTTTTCTGGTCATGGTTCTCCGAAACTAGAACGAATAAAATCTATCTCCAGTGCATTTATGGATAATGTCACCGAAATTGATACGGTTATCTGGTTATCTCCTATTTGATCTTTGGATTAATCCAGCGGCCAGATTTTGAATGTCTCTTACAGTCGAGGGGTCTCGATTTCCTAGTACGTGCCGACAAACCCCGACCTTTTCTTAACTCCGCCTGGTAATGCGGAGTATTCTTTCGCTTGAAACATTCAGGGAGCAACTTTTGTCTGATTTGGTGGAGTTAGAAACCTAGGACGATAGATGAAACTTTACGATATGACTGCACAAGACAAGTCCAGAGTGTATAAAGTTTAGTTGAGTCTTATGATGAAAACTGTGTGTCGTCGTTGTTTAGGAGCGGCATCTTAATGTCTAAGTATCTGCTTGAACACATTCATGTCTGATGTGGACAATCTGGAACCGCGTTGATGTGCGAATTGGAAATCTTTTAAAACTGTAATGAATCATCACCGATCTTTCTTTAGAAAGCCACCAGAATAATAAAGTGAAAGCGAAATGAGATATATTGGGCATGCGATTGTCATTGTGGCTCAGTCTAGACGGGTGTTGACCTTATTCGAGATGCAAAGTTCGAAGCCGCTTCTTTCTGACGTCAGAGGTGTGAGCTAATCCTGGAGAGACATCAACCGGATGAGTAAATCTACCAAGAAATTTTTGCTTTGTAATAGAATCTCATTTAGGAGATGAGTGAGAGAGACTGAAAATTTTCCAGAATCAGATCTACTTTATGGTGGACTCAATTGTGGACAAATACATGCTGATCAATCACAGTAACTTCTAGCGGCTCTATTTAGTCCGGGTTCAACCGGCCAGCTTGGTGTAACCGGTAGTATCCTGAGTTTGTGACCAATACCATACTTACAATGTGCGTTGGAGCTCTTGTGATCCCCCGCAACACAAGCGCCGATGGTAGGCAGTTCTTCCGGCCCAGTCCGGACCCAAGGTCATTTGCACCACTACCCCAAGTGACACAATTTTGGATGCTCGTGATGTCTTTACCAATAGTATCCTTGTTCACGTCTCTAGCAGGTGTTAAAGATCGGGTTGCCGAAGTCTGTTCTTTTCCACATTTGTTAGCCAATCCCGGTCAGATTCTCCGAGACAATTGTATCTGTTCTAATGTCAAAAAGGATAGTATCAGAAGTTCCAAAGAGAGATTGTGCATCTAATGATCAAGATACATTTTCGGACAAAGTCACTTCAACTGGAATGCTTTCCAAACGTCCGTGGTAAACCTCTTGAATTAAAAGTTATTTGCATATACGAAGAATAATGTAGATAATTTTGGATTTACATTAGGATCATATTACATGAAAATAAAATTCATTTTTGAACCAGGATATTGTTATTTATATGTCAAGATGTAGAAGAATCATTATATCAGATCAATATATATTAATCTCATATGTAAAATTAAATTCTAATCTAATAATACCAGTACAAATTTATGACTAAAAGCGAAATAATCGAAATTTTATTTTAATTAAATCATCATAAACAGATTCGAAAAATTCTGATTTCTATATTAAAATCTACTATGATACTTTAGGGAAAAACAATATTTACTTATGAAAAAGGCCAAAATTGAATTTAAATAATTTAAATAATGTAAATGAATGTAGTTCCAGTACAAAGGTCAATCCAGATAAATGTACTCATTCGGAAAAATGACTATTAAAAAAATTAAAATTTTGAACACTTTTAAGTTAACTGCTATTAAAAAGATAAAATATATTTATTTAAAATTATTTATTTAATTAATTTTTCTGTGAAAAATATGAAATTTTACTTCAGACTTTAATAGAAGGATCAAATATCTTATTCTAAAATATTATAATTTTATAAATTTTATTTATCTTTAATTTATGTTTTACACATTATATGCAAATCATTATTTTTAATATAATTATGATAAAAAAATTTGAGTGAAATTATCTAATTCTTAGCATAAATAAGTAAATATAGTAGAATTAAATTAAATCTTTTTATAATAAGAATGATTCATAAAGATAATTTATTGTAGAATGAACAAGAATAATTATATCTTATGAATATTATTTATATTTAATAAAAAATATTTCTCTGAAAGTAATAAATTATTCTTATTTAATTGAAATTTTTTATATATAAATATTACAAAAAGGTTTGTATATTGATGGTAGTAAGATTTTTACTACTCAGCAATTTTGCGACAAGAGATCAATGAAATGAATAGTTGGAGAGTGAAGAAATTTCTTATTGAATTATTATCATTGAGTGGATTCACTATCAATTTTTATATCCTTATAGCATATGATGCATATACAAATCATTATAGGTATCTTTGGATGAGAGATAGTCTTAGCATAATAACTGTTATAGTCCAACCAATGTCCCTGTCATGTCAAGTTTTTCAGAATAAATAACTTCTAAATCGAAGATAATTTTCATAGCAGCAGACTTTTGTTTCTAATGAAAGCAAAGATGCCACACATACCATAAAGGGAGGCCTAAAAGCATTTGGAGTAGATGTCAAACCAGTTGTTGTTCTTAACGATTTTTTTATGAAGGAACAAAAATCCATGGAACTCATAAATGCCTATTAATCATTGAAGAAGGAGGATGAGACAAGGATAATTTCCCCACTACCTTTAGGGAGGCACCAACAGGCAACTTGGAATGGACGGCCCAAAATAAGAGTTATTGAATATTGTGTAGATCAAAAACATACAAAGAAGTACTTCAAGAGGTTCAAGAGGAAATGAGCATTGATTTCAAGTAGCCTTATTTATCAAATCCTACAACATTCTATGACCTTTACACTATAGCAAATTGCCAAATTGACACCCTAGTATAAGTCCTTCATCCTTAGAACCTTGAATCCAAAGTGACCCAAATTGCTTGTACCTCCTAATACGGGGAACATGAACACACCAATTATAAACATTCATGTTAGAACTAAAACAATCCATAGTGTATTTATAAATGGAGAATCAAGAGTAAATCTCTTGCATAAGCTTAGATACCAGAACATGCAAGCTGCAAACAATATCAATATGGAAAGCAAACATAAGGTGAAGCCAAAAGGTATCTCCAAGACACCTTTAACTAAAGGTTTTTTATCCCATCAATATGATTGTCATTAGGATGGATGTGAAGAATAACAACCAATAATTTCTTGGCAAGCCATAATTCATATGTAAGAATGGTGGGCAATATAGAGTAGTACGTACTATCCTCAAACACAGTGAACTCAAAAGATCAAAAGAGAGCCAACCAAAGAATCATCCTTTCCACTTAAAATCCCAACAATTGATGGGAATTAATAAGACGAATAGCATGACTGCCAAGAGGAGCAAGAACTCCTAGAAGAATATATCAACATGGTACGAATTACCATTTAGCAATCAAACTTTGGTGCAAAGATTAGCATCTTTTTGGAATAGGTAGATAATTTGCAAAGTAACTTGGGACACAATGATTACAAGATGCTTAAGGAAATCTTCAACAATACAAATGCCAATGACAATAAATATGAAATCAATGTTGAGGCATATACATCATCAAGAGTTCTATCAATGCAAACTAAATGAAGATATACTTATTGTTAAAGTTGAAGAAGGGACAAAAACACCTCTTAGATGTAAGTCATCCAAGGAAAAGATTTAATCAATTTGACCACAATTTGAAGATCATGTCAAAGATGTGAAACTATGGACTATTGACAAATAAAATATGATAAAAATTATGTTACTTTGAAGGATCCAATTTTGGAGTAAAATTAAATATATCACTTAATAAATACAAAGACTTATTTGCTTAAGATTAATCATCTCTAAAGAATATACACACCATTCCCAAGCAAGAACAAGATGAAACAGACCAACTATGACAACCAATTCAATATACTCAATATAAGACAAATCCTAACCACATCGGACAAGTTAAGGCCAAAATATAGAAGTTTCTAAACGCATGCATGCTTCATATATCCTATTGACAGACTCTCTGTATTATTGTAATATTGGAGAAAAATAGTAAACTTAAGATATGTGCCAATTATAGAAATTGAATGTTATTATAGTCTAAGATGCCTTTCTCCTTCCCTACATTGACTTTCTGTTAGATGCAATGTTAGGATAATGAAATGTATTTACTCCTTAATGAGTTATAAGGACAAAACCAAGTAGTAATAGTGAAAGAAGATAGAGCAAAGATGAAATCCATTACAAAATGAAGGCAATGCTTATAGAGTAATACATTTTGGCTTTAAGATTACTCCTTCTACATTTCATTTCATAAGGCTAATTGAAGAAGTCTTCTTTCAGCATTTGTAAAAATTCATGTGTGTTTATATGGAGTATAACACTCTAGAGTGCATATTTTCAATAGTAGTACCTTGGTGGTTTTGAGTTAATTATAAAAAGCTAAATTTAGTAAAACCAAGTTGGAGGTATCTCTAAGTAAGTTAATATGGATAAATAAAAGGAAAGTTCTAATATTTAATTTCTGGATATCCAATGACCCTTTAGTGAATTTCAAATTAGATAAATATTAGAATGTGAACTCTTTAGAGAATTTTATATTATAGAGTAATTGATATTGTTTTTGATTTTATTGGATTTTGATCTACATCTTGGATGTTACATGGCCAAACAACCTTGGTGTATAAGATGTTAAAATACTAAAATACCATTAGCTTGACCAAGAATTAGGTGACCTCAAGTGATATAATTTTGTAAAATTAGATATTTGACATGATCTTAGTATATATATGGAGAAGATCCTAGAATACTAAAGAACACACTTAAAAACTTCCAAAGGAAAGCATGTGAGTCCAAAAGCTCATGCGAGTACATATTGACCTAGGAAAGGAAAAGAATCCATTCTTTAGTGAGATTGGGGCATAAGGCAAGGAGTAGAATGAGACTTTGTAAGTAGTACTTATACTAAAAAGTAAAGAATGAGACATCTTTACATCATAGTGCTACTATTATTTTTGTTGATCTTGGAGGAATTTGTAAATCTACAAGACATTTTCTTGATAATGTTGGAGTACTTTCTTAATTGATATTGGTGAAGTCTTCTCTTACGGATATTTTGGAAGAGGTTTTTCATAAGTGAGTGATTAAGTCATGTGTGCATAAATGAGAGATTTGGAAAGTGAGTGGTATATTTTTTTTTTGAGTTGTTATCCTTGATGGTGCTTGATACAACTTTTTTCCACTTTCTAGTGTATGGTGTGTATACAAATTACAACTAAAGGGGTCTCCTTAGTAAGAGATGAACTTGATATTATTTCTGCTTGCACAGCAAGTTGGAGCAAAATTTCAAGATATGTGGAGAAAAGTTAGAGATGAACAATACCAAGCTGCAGATAAGAGCAATGTTAACCATGAAATTTGTTATAGGATTGAAGTCACAAAAACAAAGAGGAAGGTATGAAAGCCATTGTCAAGGTTGCAATTTTATATGGAGGTGAGATTGGAAATAAATTAGACTTTTTTCCTCCTGGACATAAAGTTGTTCTTCATAAAATTTGAGTAAATTATACAAAGTTAAGATCAAATGCAGTGATAAACGACTCTAAGGATAGAGTAAACACTTAGTTCTGGGATAATGTAACATCCTACTGTGCACACTAGTATTTAATAGTATTTTTTAAGGTTTTGAATTGAATAGAGTATGAGTTTCACGAAGTTGCCTAGGCACTTACTATATATAACTTCAGTGAGTATAAACATTTACTTAAAAATATAAGTAAAGGTTTAGGGGAGAAAAATCAGTCCTTCCTTAAGAACTTAGAGCATGGAATAATTGAGTAGAATGAAGCTTTGTTAGTATTAATTATATTTGATAAATAAAGAATGAGATTTCCTACTTGAGAAAAACATTATTATGGTTTTGAGCTTGGATTGAACCTCTTAATTTAGATAAATTTTTTAGTGAACTATCTCTTATATTGAAATTGATGAAGTCTTTCTTTATGAACTATTTTGGATAAGCTTTGGCTTATAAGAATAAATGAATGATTTGGGGATTGATATATTTCCTTTGCAGTTGTTATCCTTGAGGGTACTTGATACTAGCTTATACCTCCTTCTAATAAATAATACATACATAACTTTCATGGGAGATATCCTTTAAGTGAGGGACATATCTATCACCATTCATATTTGCAGACCTATTTTAGAAGTGGATTTAACTTCATTGGCCATATCTTTTGTGTTTTTTGCCAAAGCAACACAAGTACATAACCAAGTATAAACAAAGTGGGTCAAAGAACCTACAATAACAACCAATATCATAGAGTAGATAGTTATATTTATTTTTTATCACATCGTCACTTTTTTTTGTTACCATTTGGAACTTATAAGTGAAAATGTATATAGTGCATGGATTGTGTAATTTAGGTATTGGTGTAATGCTCCCATTTCTTCAAAATTTGTGTTTGTTGATTAAATCAGGCTTAAGTGCTGAAAATCACCAAGAATAACCTAGTTATTAGGAGAAGTGCCTCAAGAGGAGAAGGTACTTGAACAAGTGTCACAAAAAAGAGAATGGAGCAGTACTTAGAGTGGTTCAGGATGACCTCAATTGACTGGAGAACAAGAAGCAAATGGATGGATGTAGGATGATCTGAGTGCATGGACAAGAAAAAACACTCGGAGTCTTGTGGAATCATTTGGAGTGCTTCTAGGAGCTAGAGAGCACACATAGCGCCAATGGGTGGAACTTGCAGGTCCAAGTGCCATGTTCTACCTTGGCACTCATAGTTAAAAGCAGCCACAATCACCACAAGCTCAGCCGGAATTTGCCACCAAGTGCAGTTACACTCAAGATAACTGTTAGCACTCAATGTGCAAGTTTGTCACATGGGAAAGTGATAGAAAAAGAATATTTGGCATGTGGGAGAGCAACTTCTTACCATGGAAAACGTGTAGAGACCTTTGCCTATGTAACAGCAAGTGCTTACCTACTCTATAACCACCAAAGTGCTGAGGATCGACTAGGAATTTGGACTATAAATTGAGGCATTTGGCTAGCAGCTGCACTTTTTGGAAATTTTTTTGTGTACTAAGCTGATCAAGTGGTGTCTTGCACTTAATCATGAACTGAGAGAAAATTCCTGCAAGTTGTTTTCAGAGTTGTGCTCATCATGGTCTCTAGCACTTGGAGTGAAGCAAGGTACTCAAAGTAGTGGCGTGGAAGAGACTTGGCACTCTTGTCTATCTAGAACCATAATGTTCACACCCAAAGCTTATAGAAACATCCTTGAGGCCATTTTGAGCTCCCCTTTGTGAAAAAATGGGAGATGCACTATAGAACTAATGTAATTGAGAGCAAGCTTTTGGGATTCTTGCTCGGCATCGGGAATCAATAGACTTCAAATGATCCATGAGATGAGAGGGAAAATGAGAGGACATCAAGAAGGATGAGAGGCAACCCTTTGAACTAAATAAAGGATCACTAGAGAATGGTACTTGGCCCAAATGCTAGAGTTGCAGGGGCAATGACCATAGATAGAAAATTCACAAAGAAGGAATTCATAGCCAAGATCAAGGCCACCTTTAACAATAATTAATCAAAATACAATGGGTGAAGAGTGGCCAATTACAAGGGTCATATGAGAAGAGCCATAGTAGAGATGGTTATGAAAATTTTTAAACAAAAAAATCACCTACTTGACCAATGGTTCCGTGTTTTTTGACTACACATATTTGGGAGAGCCATTAGATTGGGCCAAGATGTTTGATAGAAAATTCAAACTCTTGCACCAAGACTTTGAGGAAGATGAAGGTACTATCTTGCCCCTTTTGCCACTCATTACTACATGGGGACTAACCTGTTGACCAAAGAGGAGGGGAAGAAGTTTCCAACCCATTTCCATCTTGTAGATTATTTTGATGATCAATCCAACAAACCCACTCAAATTGCCAAGTATCAACATGCAGATGCTTGCTCAGTTCTCTTTGTGCTTGTGGACAAAGAATTAGCCCTACACAAAGCTTACATGGAGGAAGAATATCACGCCAAGGAAGAAGACACCTCCATCTTCAAAGAAGCCTAAGGCTAACACAAAAGTAGTAGATATATCCTCTTAGGAGGGAGAAGCCAAGGATAAAGAAGTAGAAGGAGATAATGAAGAAAGGAGGCAAGGATCCTTCACCCTACAAGGATCAACCTCCATGTCAAGAGAGAAAGAAGATGAAGAAGAAGCCTTGGAAGAAGCCCAATCTATTTCAAACTTGCCTGACCAAGATATGGACAATTGCTTGTAAATGAAGAAGTAAATGGAATGGAAGAAGCAATGGGGCCAAATCAGGCACCAATAAGTCCAATTGTGGAAGAAATAGCCATAAAAGAAACTCAAGATCAAGCTAAGTGCTTGAAGGTCCAAGAAACTTGGCCTGAAGGGGAAGAAAAGACCAAAGTCCACCCAAAAGAAGAAAACTGCATCACCAACTAGGTAGAAGAAGAAGAGGAAGTTGACATCAAGGCTGACCTCCTAGTCCCTGCACCAAAACACAAATCAAGATGCAAGAGGATCCAACAACTTCAAAGCCAATGCTAGTCCAAGAAGGTTCTAACTTGGTTACAATTGGAGCTACATTGCAATTGATGGAGGTGTTGTTGCCTCAATACCAAGCCAAAAGCCTGACATTCTAGACTACACCACCTTGATCAAGAATATGAATATGAAAGACTACACTCAGAAAGCCAGAGAAGACCTGGTAAAGGAAGAAGCAGCAAAGGCTAGAGATCTATTCAAGGTAGAGGCAACAAAGGTAAGTGTCTTGCTACAAAAGAACCAAGAACTCAAGAGGAGAAGATCCACAACATAAAATGAACAAGACCAGTAGGCCAAAAGACCCAAAGGTTTGAAGGAGATTGCATGGCACTCTAACTTGAATCTGACCAATACAAGAAAGAAGCCAAACACCAATTTCATAGCAAGTGCTAGGAATTGAAGAGCACTTGGAGTGCTCTAAAAGAGGGACATGATTTTGTGATGACCCTCAAAGTGTAAATGCAAGAGTACCAAAAGACAATGGCAGCACAATTGAAGCATCTCACCAAGGAAGTGGAAGAAGAGAGAGCCAAATATGTAGGAAGTGTCCAATAGTTGGAAGAGCAAAGGGCTGAATGGAATACTCATACCATGAAAATTGAAGAGGACTAGCTCAAAACTTTGCAACCATTAGAGCAGGCCAAGACCTTATTTCTGGACATGCTAAAGGAAGGAGGATAGTGTACATATTACAAATAAAGCACCATGAATTGAACATGCAAGTCCAGCAATTGCAAAATCAGGCTTATGAAGAAGAGAGGATGAATATCATGTCTTTGCACTTCACATTCTCTACACAATGAACAAGAGAGCAAGATAAGAAATTCATTTTGTAACTTTTAACTTGTACTAGTTGAACAAGGAATTATTAAAATAATGAAATTGAGGAATTTGGATTACGCTTCAACCAAATTCACTCCCCCTTTCCAACCTTCACACAACCCACACCCATTTCTTCCCACTCTATGGTCAATTTTCTCATTCTCATACTCCTTGTTGATCTTGCCATCTTGTATTGTCATCTGTTCTCATACATCACCCCATATTCATTGCTCCCTTTGGTGGTCACCACATTCATCTTGAACATGCACTTTATTAACCCTAAAGTGTAATTAATGCTTTATGGTGTGCCAACAGAAAACTCTATTTTCCTTATTTCCTACAAACCACCTCTTATGGAGTTTGCTAATAATAAGGAACTTGGATGGAACTCCATAGGGGGACCCTTTCTTCTTGTGGCCCGCACCCCATACTGATTTAGTCAACACTTCATAATAATCTATATGAAAATATACAGAGCTTCATAAAACTAATTTTGAAACCCCCTATTTTGAAGGATGGTTTTTTTTCTATCAACCATTAGAATTCCCATACTCTTGTTTGTGTGGATTTGGAGTGGTTGAAATCACTGCCAACCAAAGTATGTATGCCAATGAAACATGCAGCTCTAGTTGGAATGGGGTTTACCTAGGCATAGGACACTCATCCTTACAATGGATATGTGTTGGGTCTACTATTTGCGCCACTACAAGAGATTACTATCAACCATGGTTATCTATTTTTGCACAAAGGAATACCAAAGGGATTTGGGTTACATCTATTTATGTTCAATGACTACCTCCACTAGCATGAACCAATCCCTTCATTGCCAAAATGGTCAAAAGTTAGTACTTGTCCAAAGTTACCTAATATGCATGAATAAATTCTGAAGAAATTCAGCAAGTCATATACTTTTTGGGCTACTGGGACTATCCTCCTTAGTTAGTCCAATTTTTGGAATAATATAAATTTTGGCTATCAAACCAATATTGATTCCTTTGCAAAAATCAAAGTCATTGACTTGGCCCAATTTGGCCACTAGATAACACATCAAATGACAAAGAAACACATACAGGATAAAAAGAAGATGAGAATATTTATGAAGTCCTATAAAGATAAAATCAAATAAGTGAAATGAGGCTAAACCTTAACACTAATTGGAATGATAAATTCATTTCCTTTCATCTAGAATATCAAATTTATGTAAGTTGAAGTGTTTACATAGGATTGGAAGTATTACATAATGTGATTACTCTTTTTTGGATTGCATCAGCAAGTGTTTTTGTAAAGCATTAGGAAAAGTTGACTAGAGTATGTTGCACAATAAGAAAAATAACAATAATAACCCTTATATCTAGTACACAAAGCTTTTGTAAAATCCTTGACAAACATGATGAATGTCCTATCATATCTCCATATAAATCAAAGGTTAGAAGAACAAAGAGATGATCTTATTTCATACCTCTGTACTTGGAGACCTTAGCTATTGCTACGCTTCTTGTTGCACATCCTCTTTAGCTCATCCAATAAGATGTGTAATCACCCCTCTTGAAATTGCATTGCATATGAGATATGTAACCACAACATCCACCACTATCATCTAATGCATATCAACACTCTCTCTGAGTGAAGTATCTACTATCTTGTGCCATTATAAAAATTACATCTTTGATGGTACTATGGGTAGTTATTCTTTGTCTTCCTTAAGTGCAATATATATTAGATCCCTATAACATCTAAGATAGTAAAAGGCTCACAAGTAAATAATAAAGATACAAATGGGTGAATCAAATATAGGCAAAATTTCATTGCTGTAGAGAAAGTAGCTGGTATAAATTGGCTTGTAAGTCAAGCTAAGATCCAAGTACACCCTTGCCAAAGCAAAAGCAAAGACATACCTTAGGAGCACAAGGAATGGATGACGGAACTAAAAGACAATGTAGAACCTACTAAACTATGTCTATCAAGGAAGACTACTAGCATCTAGAGGATGATACTTCCAGTACTATAAGTATCTTGTCAAAGGTAGTAAGCCGATCTCTCTATAGAAAATTTGTAGATATGGTTGTTTTAAGCCAAGTTCCCTATCAGATACTCAGAAATCCTTGGTCTAATCAAAACAAGAAATGTTTTCATGATCTTCCTATCAAGGGTCATGAAGGTGATGAGAAAGTAAAGGAAGTCAACTCATCTATTTACTTTGTAAATAGTTCAGTTGACGAGCAATACTGGAAGAGAATGTAGAAAAAAACTGCATCTAGATCTCCAAATAACAAAAGAGCATCCATAGAAAGTAAATCCTTTACAAAGGTCTACATTTTAAAAACATATGATAACAACCTTGGACTTTACTAACACTCTCAATACATATAATGTATATAGAAGCTATTTTCATATGTGATACACTTCTCTATAAGTGAAAAAGAATACAAGACTTAAGAATTCCCTACACTTTGACATCTTTACTTCCAATTCTTGATTTTCAAGATAAAATATAACTAACCAAAAGGAAATTCACTTATAACATAAATAAGACTAGTTAACTATTATTCCTTGAATGGTGGGAAAAGGGTAAGACTAGTTAACTAATATGCAAATGGTAAGGAAAAGGGGAGAACTCGGCCTTTGTTAAGGTGTGCCGAGGGGTGGGGTGTCAAAAAGTAAAGGGTCAGAGCTCCGTGTCAATAGTCATTCCCGGACAATGAAGGAATACAGCATCCACATAGATCTATACCTTGTGAAGGGAAGGAAAAAGGAATACATGGCCCCAAGGAGCGCTGGAGGAAGTCTAACGAGGAACCCAAAAAAACCCAAGGGTCACGAAACTAAACAAAACTCCAAGCACACACGGGGAGATCACAAAACAACGAGTTGAAAAGCAACAAAAGAACTATGCTAGACCGTGTGATAGAGATAGTAGAATAGGAAGAGTCCATATCGTGAAAGACAGTCGATGTAAGAGAGCGTTCGAGAAGTATCGAAGAAACACGCGACGAAGGGGGTGTTGAGAACGTCTATTTCAAGGCCCGACCGGTGTACTGAATGATGGATGTTTTCTTGTGAAGCTCTCATGATCCATGCGAAAGTGAGTGGAATATGTTATCTACTGTTCTTGCAAGTGAAAAGAGGACCCGAACGAGACGCAGCACCCAGTGTGGACAACTTATAATTTTCCCATACCACTTAGAGATAAGATTTCTCATATCGATACTATTGGAGCCTAGCTCCTTTTTACCTTATGTCTCCCCCTTGCACGGCTTGATGGAGTATCCTTCATGTGTTCTACATGGTCGCCTTTTCCTTCAGAGATAAAGTCGTCATTTCACATATTTATTTCCGGTAAAAGTTTGGAATTATCTTGTATACAAAGAGGTAATGAGCACTAGAAAGTACGGCAACTTATAAATAAAATTTGTGTAACTCGAGCGCCTGTTGGGAAGACATTCTGCCAAATCTGCAGTGCTGAGAGTCTATTAGTGCCGTGCCATCCCATGCCCAGCTGAATATCATTCCTGTGGCATCTCGCGTGAATGTAGGGTAAATTTCATCCCAATATCTCAGTCCAATAGAATTCAATATTGGTGGTTCCTGCACCCGTTGCCGAGCTCGAGTGATCAATAAGTTCAACTCAACAGATTTGTGGTTTCTTATTTGCACAACAGCATGAGAGTAATTTTAGAGTTACTCTTTCAGCTTCATCCTTGGCATCTTATTGCTCCAACTTCCAAGCGTTAGTTTCTCATGTCAGGGGTGACATTATTGGATTTATGAGTTGCGTTTGCCGACGATTGGTGACAATGATCATCAGACTTTTGTCTATGAATAGAAATGCCTACCACCCACCTGAGGTGTTCTCTATTCGATTATTTAAACTGGACATCTGGATGATACATTACACAAACAGTCAGCACAAATGGGAAGATCGACCGTGCACGCGAATATTGCCGATCTCTGCGGCGGCGGTACACACAATATGGACCGGATTGGAAAACCTCGATTAGTTGAATGAGGATGACTTCCTAGCTTTCTTTTCAGATTGTCTGCGGAAGTGTTCTACGCCTGCCTCCATAATGACCACATGCTTTGTCATTCTTGTCTTCAATCCCACAAATCCCACAATTTAGGTGACCATGCATATGGTGCTTGGGAATGGCCATAACCAGGTTTAATCTCAGGAGACTCCAAGTTGGGTTGCATCTAATCCACTGGTAGACCAGTCCGCTGGATCGATTTTGTCGTTTTCCTTTGCCGGAAAATTAGAAATTCTAAAGTTAGGTGACGAGTAGAACCCTAGGATATATGCAGTTCGTGACTACCTTGAAGAAAATCTTGTCCATTTTCAAAACAGTCATTTCCTCACTGGCCAAGAGAGACAGAATAGTCCGTTGACAATGCCACACGGCCCACAAGATGACTAAGGTGACAATATTAGACTTAGTAGCAAGTGTGAATTCATTCTAGATGATTCAACTTTCGGTGGTAGGGGACGAATGTATCAGTTTCTCATCTCCAACATACTTATACACCAAGAACTTTACCTCTTTACCTATTGTCTCCCCCATTAGACTTTCTCACATGTCATGTTTATCTCTTATTTCGGTTAGAGGGTCTCAGTCACTCTATAGACCTCTGAGACTTTGAGTCTTTATCAACCATCAATAGTGTGAGCTCCCATTCCATCGACAGTCCTCCCTCACTTTTGCCAAATATATCCTTGGATGACCTAGTTTACATTATATATTTCAAAAGTAGGTTATTTTACATAGTGCTTTGTTCTTTATACAGACCTTGATTTCTCTTTGCCTATTTGTACTATTCTTGGGTTCTTGGGTTCTTCCTTTCCTTTTGTGTTTTTTTGGCGCCCTTGTATTCTCTTCTCCTTTTCCTACGCCGTACAATTTTGGGCCTGCTTTGCCATTCAAAGCCAGATCTTTGTGGCTTGAATGAACATCATCTCACTCACACAAAGGGGCATGAGTTTGAACAATTAATTTGAAACTAGAAAAGTAGGAGATTCCTCCATTCAGTATCAACTCATGCTTGCAGTTTTTCACTGTCCAACTCTTAGTACATCTAATAGGGTGGGCAGAAGGGACTTCAAAAAAGTGAGACAAATATTGGAAGCTAGCGGAAGCTAGAAAATAAAGCCAACAGTTTTACTGTGAGAGAGATGATGCGACAATCCAATGTCAAAGTACTTATAGTATAAACGTTAAGAATAGGTTGTTCTCTTGAGGATATGGGTTGGAAATGACTAACAATGAAAGTAAAGTGCCACAATGGCACAATTCTTTTTATTGTCAGCTGTTTAACCTCTTGGGCAACAACTACTCAATAGAGTGCAGTGTCACCCATCGTGGCTCACTACAAAAAAGAGAAATTAATAATCACTCTCACAAAAGATGTAGTCTAACTAAGCTCTCGGTAGTGACGGTTCACGTAATGCCAAAAGACTCTTCTCCTTGAAGAGCATTTTTCTCGACAAAAGTCAATTTCACCATATAACAACCCAATGTTGACATACTAATAGTATAATTGGTATGAATAAGTCGTTCCTAGAAGGATATGGTTTGGAAATGGCTAGAATTGAAGAGAAAGTGTCACCTTGTTACAAGTCATCTATTATTACATATTTAAGAATGGATCTTGGGCAAGATACATTCTTAGAAGAGTGCATTGCAACTCACATTAGCACAATATAGAAAACTAAAACATTCAAATCATTTTCACAAAAGATGTACTACTGATGGTGCTCCTAAAGATGATGGTTTAGTATGTGTTGATGGTCAATGGACCCAAAGGTCTCTCCCTTGCAATTACTTATATTACAAAAGATATACTACAATGCTAATGAGAATGTTCTATCCTTCCCAAAAGGCATTACCATTGCTATATTGTAGGCTTGTAACTTGATTGACTTTTCATTATATGTGGTACTTTTAAATACTCACCATCCGTAGGACCATTCAATGCATTGCCTTGATCCTTCAAAACACCTAGGGGTCCACTACTGCAATCAAGCTTGAATGTCTTCCCACATTCTAACACTTGTGTTCTCACTTCAAGTTCCTCACCACTACTTGATCAAGCTATCATGAAACATACAAGAAATTTATATTAGCACACTAAGGATAATGGATGTCCTCATGTATCTTTGTCAAAAGATAATCAAATTTGCTTACACACAAGCAAGTAGACTCAGCATGCACAAATTAGAAAAAAGGTATGAGACTGAACATGTATTATGGTGGGGTAATTCCCCCTTATACCTCCTACTATAAAGTGATGGAGTGCATCTATAAATTTGCAATGCCACAATCCCATGATAAACTCTAAACCAATTATAGTTAACCTTAATGTACCTACCTCATCATTTGAATTAAATGTTGTGGAAGTGCAACCTAAAAGGGTGCTTTACTGTGCAATCTACCAGTCAAATGACCCTAGCTAGGCATGAAGAGAATGGTTATAATGACATGGCACTAAAAAATGTCCTATGGTACATCAATGCTATTGTATGAATGGCCTATACAATATTGTGACTTGGGAGTGGTACCACTCCAATCATAATCTAACGTTAATGACATCTCATCACAATGTTGCTTGATTCTGATGGTCTCCCACCACAATGATATTTGACTTTGATAATCTCCTACCACTATGATGTTTGACTTTGATGATCATGCCTTGCTATACATATGTACATATTTATAGCTGATAGAATGGGCCTTACTATGCTGATCTGATATCACCTTTACACCTTTGAATTAACTCATTGATATGTTCATTATGCCCAAGTTTCTTCTGGATATTGATCAAGACATCCTTGAACTTGGCATTGGTATGCTTCCACAATCAACCAACCAACTTGGCAAACTGCTCGTTTGAATATACTTTTACCTCCAAAGCATATATTTCTGACTTCAGCTCCTTAGCTTAATGTGATGAGCCTAAGTCATAACCAACATTTCCACTTGTATCTTAAGTCAATTTGTGGCATCTTCAATGACAATAAGAATCCTCATCCACTCCTCATCCAAGGTATCATGGATGGATTGCAGCTCCATCTCTACTTCTTGGCCTGACCTACACACAAAGGATTTGTTCCTTTTCCTTTTGATCATTGAAAATCATGGTCAGTTGCTCAATGTGCATTTGAGCCTTCTCATTATTGATATTGTGGGTAAGTTTGGCCTTGGCACCCAAGAGGCAGAGAACCTTTAGTTCTTGCTTAAGAGATGCTAACTCTTCATCCCAAGCACTTAGTTGTTCCTTGTGCTTCTTCTTCATCTCCTTAGCATGACGCTTGGACATCCCCTTGATGGTTAATAAGTTTGTATCCAATTGGGAAATTGGTTATGGTGATCCAGCCATCTCTTCATTCATTGTGGCAATTTTGCTCTCCTTGGCACTCAATTTCTCCTCTTGCACTACCTTGTAATCTACAAATGCTTGCTCCCACTAGGACATGCTTATCTTCAACATTGTGACCTTGACCGTAGTACCACACAACTTCTCTTTGTTTTACCCAAGTAGAGTATTACTATCTCTGTTCTAGACATTGTAGTCTTTGGAAAATGAATTATATGCCTTTCTCTTGCTCTACAACTCAACATCTTTGGCTATGAGTGCTACCTCCAACTTTTGGAACTTGGGTGCAATGGCTCTTGAGATACCTTCTCTCCTTCTTATCTTGGTTTCCTAGACTTGGTCTTATTGATGACCCCTCCCCTTGGTTATCACAAGCCTCTCCTTGAGCTACATGAGCTCTTGAGTGTCTCCTTGGCTCAAACATTTCTCTTGATATTAGCAATGTCCTTAAACCATAAGAAGTTCAGCTATTAGCCTTGCAATACTAGCCTATGCCTTGGCCAACTCCTTCTTTGCTCCCAAATTTTCCTAGACAAACTTTTGAATATGATAAAGTATGTACTCTTTCAACCTCTTGTAGTCCATCATCGTAGGGTCTATCTCTTGGTAAGCAAGAAGCAATTCTTCCATGGCCGATCTTGACACATGAACCAAACCACAAAAAAAATGGTGGATAGTTTAGTGTGGGTTTTGTATGTCCACCTGAACTTGACCTTGAATGAGTTTCCTCTTCTTGTGGGACATTTGCTTCTTCCTTTTTGCGTGGGTTATCTTGAGTTGTTGTTGGTACTACTAGAGTGCTCTCCATTTCTAACATGGCATGGGGAGCATACCACCTTCCTTTAATCTGCTCATTTGGCCATCATCTTGGTAGTAGTAGTTGGTTTCACAAACAAGTTGTTTGAATCTAAGGACACTCTCCTCCTCAAACACTTACCCTTTCCTGCACTTGAGATTCTTCGCTTATCAATTGGTTTCCTCCATCTGATTGAGATAGTATTCCTTGGACATCCTTGGTCAGTAGTTCTTGACATGGAGCACCATCTTTTGTTCTTCAAGTGGCAAGACAATCAGAACCTACATTGTCTCCACTTCTAGTGTTGGCTTTGAAGGAGTGCTTTTCCAAAATTGATATATCAAAATATCCTCCTCCTCATCTACTAGAGTCTTCTCTTCTGCTAGAGCAAGTTTGTCTGGTTGCTCTAGCTCCACTCTTGCTGTGGGGGTTGATTGTACGTTGACCCTTGGTTTTACATCACCTCCCTCCTTATCAGAGGATAATTCTATCTTGGAGAAGGAGGTAACCTACTTTGAGAGTGATTGTCCTATGGTTGGTGATTGTTCTTCCTCCCTTTCCTTTAACATTAGTGTTGCATTGGGATTACTTTTTGAATCTTGGTCATCTCCCACTTCACTTCCAAATTGATTCTTCATCAGATTGGGGATCATTCTTATCCAAAGAGTCCACGAGCTAGGGATTAGGCTTGTATCTCTTCATGGTTTGTACTAGCACCAAGGCTGTCTTCCTTTTGTAATTGGTCATCCTAGTAGTTTTGGCAATCTTTGCCCACCAATTTCTTGACATGGTATCAGAGTGACGGAGAGCCTAGGATGCATGGCAAGCAAGAGAAATACAGCTTAGATAAAGCAATCTTCTTTGTGGTATATTAGGACTTGTTGCTGAGCCTAGAGTTCCATCAGCCAAAAGATGATGAAGGAGGTGTCTATAGTATGCATTGTCAAAACTTCTATTGCTTTTTTGAGGGCCAAGATAATGTCTTTCAACCAAAATGACATCACCTAACCCTCAGAAATTTCTTTTTCAAAAGGCTTTAATTTAGTTGTCTACCAAGTTTCAACATGATTAAAAATTTTGACAACCTATTCTTTGAAGGCCAATATCTTCCAAACGGAACCTCCCTAGACTCCTCGTGAATATAACTAGCAATGAGGGTTGGGGGCAACTACCTAGACAAATTGGGGCAAAATGTTTTAAATTTTAAGGTGTCACTTTTTTTTCCTTCAAATGTATGAGATCCACGTTTTTTTGGAATGTTTTGCCTTTAACCATTCTTGCGGAGGTCATTTTCTATCAATTGTAAATTGAACCAATGTCTTTTTTGTGTTTCCTAGTAGATTCTTGAATTTCTTGTTTTCTTTTGGGATTGATGGAATGCACATTCTTGAATTTGTTGTCTCTTTATGGATTGATAGAGTTCAGAGTAGAGTTGTCATTACTCATGAGGAAGTTATGCTTAGCTAAATTAGACAACTAAGTAGTTAACTTTCTTTTTGAGTACAAATTGACCATGGCTAAAATTAGTGCAAGCTCCATCACAGGAAAGAAGCTTGACAAGGGCAACTATGTTCTTTGGACATTGCACATGGAGTATTTCCTTATGGAAAAAGAACTATGGGAGATTGTCATAAGGTAGGAGATGGAACCAAAAGGAGATGAATAAGAGTCCAAAGGTGAGAAAATGGAAGAAGCAAGCAAATCAAGTCTTGCATTTTGTAATACTCCAAGGACAAGAGAAGAGAGAAAACACAGATTGCACACTCAAACATTTGATGCCCCAAGGGAGCACCTTCTCTTTATTATATAGACAAAGAGGATCTCCTCCAAGGAATCTCCACCCTAGGATTGGGGACATAGATAGATGACATGTCAGCAAGCTCCACCCTTGGATTACTTACTTGGGTGGGTGACATGTCTGGTCTAGGTCCTATCTGGTTGGTCAAACAAGCTTTGACCGGAGGGAATCTTTTAGGGAATCTTCTTGTAGGAATCTCAGAATCACATGAGTAAGGTACCGTTGGAAAGCTCTCGACAAGACAAAGCAGGGGGAGGAAAGGCCAGCCTATTCTATGTTGGGGGGGGGGGGAATCTGCACATTTTTGAGACCTAATTCATCCGTTTAGGCCTCCAAAATTGCCTTCAAAGATTTCAGGTATATTTCGATTCATACTCTATTAGTAGAAGTCCCCTTTTGGTGATAGCTCTTTCTGATCTGTTTAGTCCATCATGTGTACCATCCTTCCAGGTGTTACCAAACCAATTCTCACCTTTAAATCATATGTCTAGCTATTGGTTCTAAGGTTCTCAAGTCTATTTTGGTTTCTGCCCTATTAGTAGAAGTACTCTTTTGGTGATACTTCTTTCTTATCTATTTTGACCATCATGTATAACATCATTCTAGATGTTACCAAACCAAATTTCACATCTAGATCATATGGCTAGCTCCTGGTATTACACATTGCCTTATGATTTCTATTTTGCCTCTGTGCGATTATGTTCAATATGTAGAGACACTACAATGTGTAGGGGAGGCAATTAGCAAGGTGTTTGAGACATCTACCAAAGTGTGCAAGTCATAGTTGAAATAGAAGCTTAATGTTGTCAAGAAGGGGTCAAAATTTGTGAACAAGTACATTCTATCAATAAGGGGTATTGTTGATCAACTTGGAAATATTGGGGTCATAGTAGATGATGACAATTTGACCATAATTACCTTACACCAATCTTCCTAGATGTCAATTTTTTTGCATGAGATTTTTCCTTCATTTTAAGATTTGACCCCCTTATTGGTTAGTGAAGAAATGTAATTGATAGGAAACCAAAGGTATTCCTCAAATTTGTAGTAGCAAGATCAGGCTCTATATGCAAGTGCAAGCAAAGGTAGAGGCCATGGATGTTCGTTTGGTTTTGTGAGTTTCCAAACACAATGGAAATGGAGGTGCTCGTGGATATCCACATCAACATCAACATCAATATCCAAGTGGTTACCAAACCCATGGACCGGCCTAACCACAACAGAGTCAAGATTTGAGCAAGAGTAGATGCTACATTCTCCTAGATGATGTAGCCATTGTGGTGCAAAATCCACTATGCTTGTGATTGTCAAAACAACAACACCATAATATTGGTCAAGACTACATTGCTCAATAAAATATCACAGCTTGTGATTTTGATGACTATGATGATCTTGAAAAGAAAGAAAGCCTCTTGACAATGACCTCTATCATGGGGACTATGGTGCAGCCTGTTGAGGAATGGTACATGGATTCCAGAGCAAGCAACCACATGACATGACATGAAGATTGGTCCAATCATCTTGAACTTGTTCAACATCTCTTGTTGTTATTACAAGCAATGATATCCAACATCATATCACTCATAAAGGTAAAGTGCCTATTGTCGCTTTGAAGTCTAAGATCTAAGCATTATGTGATGTTCTCTTTGTACCAACCATCACTTGCAATCTTGTCTTAGTAAGCCAATTGGTAGAGTCAAGCTATCAAGTTTTACTTAATCCTGATGGTTGTGTGATTCAAAGTATAGCTATATAGACAATGATAACTATAGGGACTAGATGTTGAAGGTTGTTCTGTAGTATCCATGGGTGCATGTTTACTCTAGTATGCTATTTAGTTTGGTATTGCAAGTAATTGAGAGATTTTATTTATATAGAGTTGAAGCAAGATTCTACATTAGCCATGATTAGGTAAAATAGTCATAGACAAAGTGAGCAATACTATTTTGGATTCTAGTATATTGAATTGGTATTATTCCAAGATGTTTGGATTTGAGGAAAGAGTTGAGAACTCTTGGACCCACATGTTTTTTTTGGTTTGGATTCTTCTATAGTCCAAGGATAGTTCATGTGAAGGAATCCTTGATTTAGTAGTTAGGGCAAGAAAAGACAACATGCTTAGGGGATTATTCTCATGAGTTTGGATATTCACTTAGACTTTTGACTTTATATGACTTTTTTTCTTAGTAACTTGAGTTACTATGGTGATTAGTAACTTTGGTGTGTAAATATTTCACAAATATATATACTAGGGCTCAAGAGGTACATCATCCTTTCATTTGCAACTATCTCTCTCTTTCATTTTCTCTAATGAGTAATGGCTTGAGTCTTAGGGTACCTTGGAGAAGTGTAATGGAGTTTTGGTTCTTCCTTCTTAGTCCATGATGCGCTACCCTATTAGCCATCAGACGTTCATCCTAACTGAGAGCTAGGCTGGCTCATAGTTCAAACTACATATCACAATGCCTTAGATTCAAGCAGCAATGTATGAAAAAAGTGGATCACAAGTAACTGATATGCAGATTTAGCATAAGTGCCTTGGCCACATGAATGTCAAGAAGTTGAAGAATCTGCCAAACAATATTGTAGTTATAGATATTCCTCAGTTTACATAAAGTGATAGTGTAGAGATCTTCATTGCCTATTTGTTGAGAAAAAAGCTAGATAGCCCTTTAGTCACCAAGGAAAATGTGCCACCAAAGTACTTGAGTTGGTGCACAATGATGTATAGATAGCTTTGATATCCAACTTGAATGGTTCTTAGGGTCCTTCATAGATGATTTCTCCAGATTCATTTGGGTGTATTTCTTGAAGCGGAAATCTAAGATGTTTTCCATTTTCCAAACCTTTAAGATCCTTGTAGAGAAGCAACCTGAACACCATATCCTTCAGTTCAGGTCAGATGGAGGTGGTAAATACCTTCCTATGGAATTCACAATGCTTTTGCAACATCATGACATACGATGCCAACAAAGTTGTAGTTACAGTCCACAATAAAATGGAGTTGCAAAATGCAAGAATTGTCATATGGTAGAGGCCATGTGTATTATACTCAATGAGACTCATATGCCTAAAATCTGCTGGATAGAAGGTATTGCATGTGTAGTTTACTTGATGAATAGATGTCCATCCGTAGCAATTCCTTCCTACACCTCCATGGAGGCATTTACAAGCACTAAGCTTGACCTAAAACATCAAAAAGTCCTTGGTTGTGTGTGTTTTGTGCACATTTAGATGAGAAGTGCAACAAGCTTGATCCCATAGTTATGCATTGTATATTCTTAGGCTATGCTCTCCAAGCAAAGGATTTAGATGCTATGATCCCTCCATGAAAAAGCTTTATGTTTCTAATGAGCAAAAGGCTTGGTATGCACTACCCAAGGCCCTTCTTGCTCTTTGATTGCATGCTATGGAAGAGCATGTTGACCAATAGATAGAACTCACTATTGATGGTAGTGGAGTATAGAAGGTTCATATTTATGATGACCATGGTCTAATAGAGTGTGTTGTAGACCAAAATCTGGCCTTGAGCCTAGCAGTAGTGTAGGTTTTGATGCTTGCACTTTAGATTGCCCTAGGGATGTCACAAGTGTAGTGGTAGATACATGAGGTAGTGCTGATGGATCTACAATGGACCAATTGCCTCAACACTTGAGCAAAGTCAGACATCCAATTCAAATGCTCATGCATGAGGATTTCCTTGCCTCTCATCATGCATATATGGTGAATGTGCTCCAAGAACAAGAGCCAGAATACTATTGAAGAAGCATTGAAAAATGAGCAATGAGGGGATTGCTGCCCTAAGCCACAATGAATGTGAGAATTAGTAGACCTACCACCTAGTAAGAAGGTAATTAGCTATAGATGGGTGTACAAGATCAAGTAGAACTAGGATAGTTTTGAGAGCAAGTACAAGGCTAGTTTGGTAGTCAAGGTTATGCACAAGAACATGGCATTGCTTATGATGAGATGCTTAGTCATGTTGCTAAGATGGCTATAATTTAAACAATAATAGCAGTATCAATTAGTAAGCATTAGAAGTTGCTCAAATGGATGTGAAGAATGCCTCCTTGAATAGAGATCTTCAAGAAGAGGTGTTTATGGTGCAACCACTTTGGTATGAAGATCTAAGTTCTTCAACTCCAAATTGTAGGTTGCAAAAAGCTTTATATGGGCTCAAGCAAGCTCCCAGAGCCTAGTATGGTAAGATCATTGGTGTTTTGCAAGAGTTTGGGTTTAGAGTGTGCAATTTAGACTCCTCACTCTATGTGCTAAATACAACAAGTTATTACATTGTCAAAAAAATCTACGTAAATGATTTTATCTTGAGTGGGAATTGTAAGAAGCAAGTTCAACAAATTAAGCATAGATTGTAAGTTGAGTTTGAGATGAAGGATTTGGGGGAGTTAAGATATTTCCTTGTAGTTGAGTTCATCAAGGATGGTGAAGATATGTGGCTATTGTGGCAATATTATGCTATTGACATCCTTGCCAAGTATGGTATGATGACTTGCAAGCTGATCCCCACATCTTCAAAACAAAATTTGAAGTTGAATGCTATTGAGGGGGAGTTAAGATCTTTTATGTGTAGACAGATGGTGAGGAGTTTGATCTATCTCATTATCACTAGGCCAGACTTTCATTATGCTTTGGGACTTGTGAATAAATCATGCAAGCTCCACGGAAGCCACACCTTGATGCAGTTTGGAGGATTACGTGGTAGATGAAGTTCATTATATAGTTTGGACTTCATTATTGAGCCATAGAGAGTGTGCAATTGTATGGATTTATAGATGCAGATTGGCCAAGAAGTACTTTAGAGAAGTGGTCCACATCCGGCTATGCTTTCAAATTAGGGAATGTAGCTATTAGCTTCTCCTCAAAGAAGCAAGCTATGATATCCTTATCTTCTTGCAAGGTAGAGTATAGAGATGCTGACCACTTGGAACACCCATTTGTGCATGTATCTACTATTGTGATATTTAGTTTGGTATTATAAGTACTTGAGAGATATTATTTATAAAGAGATAAATGATGATTCTACATTAGTCATGATTAGCTAAATTTAGTTATAACTAAGATAGAGTGGACCTTACTTTAGAGGAAATGGAAAAGATGAGCATCACTATTTTGGAACTCAAATGAAAGGATAATGAGTATCTCCTCACTCTTAGTTTTCACTCTCTCATTTAGTTCTCTAGTGATCAATGGTTTGAGTCTTGGAGTGTTAGCCTTGGAAGAGTATGATAGAGTTGAGGTTTTTTGCCTTCTTAGTCCATGGTGCACCACCATAATATCAATTAGAGGTTCATTTAAAGTGAGAGATAGATCGGCATACATTTTTGGTTCCATTGCCAATACTTCTTTAGAAGGCAAGATAATGTTTCATGTACAATTCTATATTAGACAGAATGAGGCTATGAGAGTTCACTTGGAAAGAACATTAGGGGAGGAGAGAGCTGAATTTATTTCAAAGAACTTGGAACTATTTTTATACCCTATAGTTCATTATGATACCTTTAAGTTGATTTTGTACATCTTGTACATATGAGAGGATTTGGAGAGATTGTGTGAGGTGGATTGCAGATTTTGGAGATTATAGTGATTTTGGGCAAAATCTTAAGTTTGGATTTGGATTTGAAAACTTTTCACAAAAGATAGCTTGAATATGTGTTAGGTGAGACACTTGAAATTATTGGAATAGTTGCTACACACACTAAGCTAGAACTTTTAGAAGATGGTAGGGTAAATTGTTTGGGCAAATTGCATGCTCTTTGGAATTTTATATAGAGTTTTCCATTTCTTCCATTTTCAATGGATTGTTTTAGAACTTTCCTAAAAAATTTAATACGTAGTATCTACCTTTTGGCCCAAGAATTAGGGAGAGATCATTCTTTCATAGAAATTGATGCATTTTTAAAGTGAGGGAGGGGGTGGTTTTGAGACCAAGTCTGAAATATGTATGTTCAATAGAAAGGTGAGTAGGCCAAAAGATAAAAAGATCTGAAATTTTGTAAGGGAGAACACTTTGAAGTTGTCATCAACTATGAAAATAATCAAAGGATTGTGACAAACCATTTGAGAAACTCTAGTGATATTTTAAAGAGGGGTCAATTTTGGAGAGATCTCATGCACGAGGAGTGTGAGAGCAATCGAAAGCATGTTTTAGTGTTTAGACTCATATTTGGAATATGGAGGGTCACCAAGAATGGAAGTTAAGGCTATGCAAGGTTCTCCAAGAGTTTGAGGTGATTGTAGGGGTGGATTTGAGGGAAAGAGAGTTTAGAAAAGAATTTGAAGAGAGTGTTGAGAGGATCCAAAAACATACACTACTTGGAGGAAAAAGTGATTCTAGATGCTTTTTATGTAAGAGAAGGGACATAAGGCAAGTTCATGTCCCATTGATTTGAGAGAAAGAGATTGAGGGAAAGAAGAGGCTTACTTGGCTTGTGATTACATGTTGGACCTTCTTCACAAAGATTGGGAGAAAAGAGATCTAAAACAAAGGGGTTGTGTGAGGTTTGTGGAGTAGAAATATTTCCAAAAGGACATGAGTGTTGTGGAGTAACATCACTCTTGGAGACTTTGGTGAAAGATCTTGGAAAGATTCTTAGTACAACTAGAGAGCAATTACCACCTTCTTCAGCTAGTTCTCAAGATTGGTGATGGAGATAATCTGTTGACTTACGGATAAACTATCCATGAGGGTTCAATTTATATGCACTCTAGGATTTGATATTGCTATAGAAATCTTAGAGTTACTTGAACCTTTTGTGTTCCCCAAGGTGGATTACTCTCGGATGGTATTAGTTAGGTATATACTCTATTAGTTATAAAGTGAGAGAAAAAAAAATTGAGAGAAAAGAGAAGGATAGTGAGTGGCTAAGATGGAGAAACTTCCAGTTTATAGAATAGAGTTATAGAGTGAGAGAAGAAAAAAATTGAGAGAAAAGTGAAAGATAGTGAGTGGCTAAGATTGAGCAACTTCCGGTTTTCTTTAGCAAGGATAGATAAGACGTTGAGGCCTTTGTGAGAGACTTCATGAGAGCTTGCATATGAAAATATGAGAGAAAGAAAAATGAATGGACCTCATTATTACCAAATTTATTTGAAAATGTAACCCTTACATGGTATGAGCCAGAATACCAAAAGAGAGAGAGAGGAGAGATGGGTAAGAAGAGACTTAGGAGAGCCTGACTTCAACACTCATTGAGAACTATTTTCCAGATGAGAGTTATAAGAGATTGATGTGTGAGGTTACCTACCTCAAACAATGAGATGGGGAAAAGGTGAGAGTTTATGTAGAACAAGTTGAGAAGTTAGAATCCAAATTTCATGTAATGTTGAGGAAAGGTAGAGATGATGTGGAGACTACTATGATTGGCATAGGAGCCATGCTCACCAAGAATTTTGTGAGAGAAATGAGACCATAGATAAGAAGCAAGGTGAGATATGAGAAACCTTCTTCCAATGTTGAAGCTAACAAGATTGTAATTCATATAGAGGAGAGTTTGGAAGGGGATGAGAGTGATTTGGTGGTGAAGGAGGTTGTGCATCCTCCTAAAGCTAAAGAGGATTCACAACAAACCAAGCATGGTGGAACTTTTGATACTTTGGTGGAAAGGGTTGCACTACAAGTAGTAGTTGCTCCGGTTCTTGCAACTCCACCAAAAGATCAACTTCAAACCATCATAAAACAACTTGCAGATCTCAAGATCAATGTAGTGCAACTATGGAAGAAGAGAGAGGTGGATCAAAATGTGAGGAGAGGTCTTAGGAGTTATGGAAGCTATCCATATAAAGGAGGTCAACCAACCAACAATTTCAATGAGAGAAGTTTTTTCAGTTGTGGAGGTAGAGGTCACATCCAATGGAATTGCACAAATTCTACTTACCATGGAGGAAGGGATTATGAGGAAGCCAATAGAGGGAAAGAGGGAGGTAGAAAAATCCAAGTGGCTCCTAATCCAAATAAAGATAGGGGGATAGCATCTATAGATGTAGTTGAGAGAAAGTATGAGAAGGGAGAGTGCTAAAACTTCAAAGGTCTTAATTTGGAGCTTTTGGCACAAGAGAAGAAGAGAGCTCATTTTGCAAAGGATGTACATTCTTTTCAAGGATTTACTCCTAACAAGGATACTTCTATCCCTACTAGGAGCATTTGAACTAGCATCCCAACACCATCAACAACAAAGACTCCAAGGAAGAAGTTGGGGATGGAAGACTTCTTGATCTCAAAGCAATAATGAAACTAAAATGTGTTGGAAGATGTTGGTAGTCACAAGACTAAAATCACAATGGGCCAACTGATTGTTTTGAATCCTATCTTAAAAAAGGAGCTTAGAGGTGGTTTGAGTTTTACAAGGAGCAAGAGGAAGAAGAAAGCAAAAGCTCCAATATCAATGGTGGTGTTGGATGCCAAACCAACACCATGGGAGGCTTATGAAAATGCTTCCAAGATTGATGTGAGAGTGAATGGTCATAACATCAAGGATGCACTTGTTGATAGAGGATCTGAAATGAATGCCATGTTAGAGAGGTTGATGAAGAAGTTGGGTATGATACCCTCTAGATCGTCAACATTTGTGGTAAGCATTGCAAACAAGCAACAAGTTTGACCAATAAGGGTGATGGATAAGGTGATAGTTTTAGTTGTGGGAGTTCAAAATCTCATGACTTTCCAAGTCTTGAAAGATTCAAATTATGATTTACTTCTTGGGAGGCCATGGTGGAGAGCAGCACATGCAACTAATCAATAGCACAAATGGTACTTGAGGATTGGGCCATCAAACCATAGAGTCACAATGCATGTGACTAACACCACCAACACTTCACATTTAGATACACCATCTGTTGATTATTGGGAATCAAATTCAAAAGAAGGAGCTTCAAGTGTGGACACAAGCATGGAGGAAGAGACTTCAATGGAAGAGGATAAATCTAAATTTGATTCAGAGATGTATCCCTTATATGCTATGAATTTTTCACTTAAATTAGAGGTGTGAAGGACCTAGATAAATCACCATTGACTCTTGAGGAGATAGAGAGGAGGTTATCTACACTCAAGTATGGTCCAAATGTTACCAAGGAGGAGAAGGTGAGATTTGAGGAGATTTCTCACAAGTTCATCCATGTGTTTGCTTTCAATTACAAGGATCTAAAGGAAGTCACCCTCAAGGAGCACAAGATAGAGGTGGGTTCACATGCAAGACCAATCCGCCAAAAGCAACATTGCATTAGCCCACCAATAGCTTTGGTTTTGAAGGAGGAGATTGATAAGTTCAAGGAGGCTTTATCAGATTTATCTTTGAGGTAGAGAATTTAGAATGGATGTCTCCAATTGTGATTGTGAAGAAAAATAATGGTAAGATTTTGGTATGTGTGGATTACAAGAAGCTCAACAATATTACTAAGAAGGACTATAACCCTTTGCCATTCATTGATGAGATCTTAGAGGAAGTTGTAGGTCATGAGAGGCATAGTTTTGGAGATGGTTATAGTGGGAGCACCAGAGCATCAACAACTCACCACTTTCACCACACCTTGGAGGACTAATGCTTTCAAAGTCATGCCTTTTTGACTCTACAATGCTCCATTTACCTTCCAATGGTTCATAAACAAGGTATTTGGACCTTTCATTGGGAAATTTGTGAGAGACTTCATTGATGACTTTTGTGTTTATGGGAGCAATGAAGAGCACTTTGAGCACATGACCAAGATAAGTCCATATGCTTAGGGGAATATTCGTATGATTATGGATATTCCTTTAGACTTTTAGACTTTATTTGACTTTTAGCTTAGTAACTTGAGTTACTCCAGTTATTAGTAACTTTGGTGCGTAGCTATTTCACAAATATATAAACAAGGGGTTAGGAGGTACTCATCATCCTTTCATTTTCAACTATCTCTCTTATTGAGTTCTCTAGTGAGCAATGGTTTGTGTTGTGCATATATACATTGCTACACAACATACATCGCTGTCATCATACACTATAGAAACACAACTCACACATAAGTCATACATAGACTCTAAAGTGGCACAATAATCCGATTGCCTACAATTATCATCTCAACTCAACTTAGATCAATACTTGATCTATCACTCTATAAACTGCCAACAATTGTGCACTAATTACAGTCAAGCCACACCCACTCTAGCTAAGAGAATCCAAGTGACTCTTGATGGCATCTATCCACCATAGCCAAGAACTCGAAGGCTCAACATTAAAGGAGTGAGCTCTCTAGAGGTACACTTTGAAAGTATATCTTTGGACTTGATCTAGGTCTGGAACCCTAATGGTCTTGCTGACGGTACACTCGATGGTGTGAATGGTGCAAAGTGATGGTGGGCCTCACCATGAAGTCTATACCATGAACACAAAATCTGACCATCGGAAAGTAGTCTATAAGTGACTACTGAAATACCTCTGACTACTATCACTACAACCCCAGTGTTCAAGCAATCTAGATGTGACACTATAAATTGCGTGACATTTGAGTCTTGGAGTGTTATCCTTGGAAGAGTATGATGGAGTTAAGGTTCTTGCCTTCTTAGTCCATGGTGTGCTACCATAATATCCATCAAAGGTTCATCTTGAGTGAGAGTCCAGCCGGCTCACAGACCAACACTACATGTGAGCTAATATGGCTTTGGAGGTTACTTGCTGACATTGGTGTATGTGTCTCCAATGTGATTGTTATCTATGTAGTTAACAAGAGTAGTACTAGACTCAATAGTAATCTCAGGTTTCATGCTAGGAAAAAACACATTGAGGTCCAACATCACTTCATTAGAGAGAGGATACTAGAAATTGAGATAGACCTTGTATATCTAGATACAAATGAGCATGTAGCTCACATCTTACAAAGGAATTACCTAGAGACACATTTAATGTGTTTTGAGATCAATTAGGTGTATATTGCATTGATAGGAGCTTGGGGAGAATTGTTGAGACTCCAAACTCTCTATAGGTGTGAATTAGTTCACGGTTAGACTAAACCTATATAACATTGTGCTCACACTTAGTACACTTGTTATAGAGTTAGTTAGAAAGCCACCGCCTACATGGCACACTAGGTTCTTGACCTCATTTGTGGGTAGCACACTGTTCTCAGATTTTTATATCTACTATGGGTCACTACCTACCTAGACCATTCTCTTGGTTTACCCTCTCCCCTCCCCACACACACACACACATTCTCTCTCTCTCTCTCTCTCTCTCTCTCTCTCTCTCTCTCTCGCTCTTGTTCTTGCTCTCATGTGCTCTCAAGTTTCTTGACAATAGTCCCTCCCTACTCCATAATTACTGACCTTTCAATGTCATATATCTCTTAGGTCATCTTTCTCCTACAAAGTACAATTTTCCTTGGAGTGAAGTCAAACAAATGTAATCATTCCTTCTTCCTTGCAACTCGGCTATTTCTTTGTGCTTTTAAACAAACTAAGGAATTTGAAAAAGAAAGGTGGTTGTTGAAAAGAGATGAGGCATTGGTTAGCCCACCTTGCATCTCCTTATCCAAATTTTTATTTTCTCTCTTTCTTAGTAATTCATTACTTTTTTAGATTGGAATAACATTTGTAGATAGGATTTGAAGCTTGTATTTCAATTGCCAAGAAAGCCTTAAAAATTGTATTCAAATAACAGATGGAGAGACCGTTAGAATGGGACTACAATCACAATCACAAACATGAGTATGAGTTGCCATGTTAGCATCTAGCAGTCATTCATCAATGTTGGTATTCACATGAGCAAGGAACTACCATGCAAGACAAAGAATTAATTTTGGTAACCATTAATCCTCATGATGCTTCACACATGTGTGAACAACTTTATTTTGCCACTAATGCCTGCCAACATTCTGAAACAAGTCATTGACAAGTATAAGTACCCCACCTCAAAAAGGAGTATGGTTCATCAAATTGAAGTGATGTTGCCACCAAATTTAGTAATGATAGAATCACAGATGCACATTAGAATGAACTCACCTAGTGATGTCATTGGGAAAATAATCTATATGTTCTATTAGTGGTATTTAGTGTGCTAGGTAAACTGGTAGAAGATTATGTATATTTAGTAAAAGTTCTAGTTGTAGGCAGTAACTTTTGGATTCCAACAATGAATTTTAGTATTTGTGTGAACTTTCTAGGTAGTACCTTTGATAGTTGCCAAAATAGTGGGCTACTATATTTTGTAGGTGGCCACAAGTAAAGAAGGTAAGAAGAGGAGGATTTTGTCACCTATAGGATTTTTTCTACAATGTCTCCTTTGTACCCTCAAATGAAACAAAATCATTAGCTAGCTAGCTAATGATAGCTAGGGTTGCAATAGTGATTTTGGCAAGAAATGGGACTTTTGGAGGTCATTTCCTTCCTAGCAGGAGCTGATACAACTAAGAGCAAAAGGGCTGTGAGTTTGTCTGGCATTTTTATGTGTAGAAGGAGAAGAGAACAAAGGAGATTATTATCAAAGAAAAGTGGGATAATGGGTTTAAGGGGAACGTGTAGAAAAGGAGAGTTCAGGGAATGAAAGAAGGTATTGAAAAGAGGAATCAAAGGCAAAGGTTTTGAGGAATCTTTTGCAAAGAGTTCAAGAAACAAAAGAAGGAGGAATTGAAGACAGAGAGTTCAAGAAATGAAACGGACAAAAGAACAAAGGTTTGAGGAATCAAAGGAACAAAGTTGTAACAAAGAGTGAGTTCAGATAGGAATCAAAGGAGGGCTATGACAAGAATGTAACAAAGGAAGAGAGAGGTTGGGGAATTGAAAGAGAGTTTTGGATAGGAATGTAATGGAGGAAGGAGAGGCAAAGAATTACAATAGTCAAGTACTCTATCAACCTCCTATAATCCATAGGGTCTATCCCTAGTAGGCAGCAAGCAATTCTTCCATAGCCTTCAATACCGGCCCTAACACATGAACAACCCACATTGATAGTGGTGGATAATTCAGCATGGGTTCCACATGTCCTTTTGGATTTGGTCCCAAACAAGTTACCTCTTCCTATGGGACCTATGTTTTTTTTTCTTCTATGAGGGTTATCTATAAAACTACCAGAGTGCTCTCCACTCTTGGCACTACTTAGGAGCATGATACTACTCTTGATTCTTTGTCAAAATTGGAATCATTGTCATCCAAAGAGTCCATAACTTAGGGACTAGGCTTGTGTCTCGTTGCAGTTTGTACCAACACCATGACATCTTTTGTTTGTTGGTGGCTGCTCCAATATTCTTGGAGATTTTCAACTACTTCCCCATCTTTTGGTATTCAATATTGCTTCCTTATACTTCTACACTTCCTCCATATATTTAGGTTGTGCTTGGTGATATCCCAATGAGTAGTAGTGCATTGGAAATAGTTTTTTTCTTCCTTCGACAATAATTTTATCCCAATATAAAAATGCAAGACAAATGGAGAAAAGAAGGTTTTTCCTCCATTTGTTTGCAATTGTTTGGTCAATTTGAAGGTCTGATGGTAAAACATATTTTCCCGGTCTATGGGTCTTCCCTCATGTAACAATTGGAAGAAGGTGGCCTTGCCATTGTTGACATAGGTAGTCCATATTGACTTGAAAAACTTCATGATCGATGTCACAATGGTAAACATGATGGGATTATTATACCCATTACCTTCCAACCATTGCCCAATTTCTTGGATTTGAACAAGCAATCAAGCTTCCTCAAACTTCTGTTGATTGAGGCCACTCTTGGTCAAGGTACATTGCTCTAGGTGTTGAATTGGCCCTAAGAACCTTTTGCCAATGTTCTTCCATCCAAGCAAACACATTGCCTTGCAAGTTGGTGAATTTTGGTTTCTTCTTCTCTCAAATTTCCAATACCATTGAGAAGTAAGTGAAGTCCTAAATCCATAATAAAAATTGCAGTTGATTTGAATTAAGGTACTTAGCATAATAATAGTATGCCCATTTCTACACTCCTAGAGAACATATTACAAATCTACTCATTGCCTTCTTATTCTTAGGTGACATTGCCTTGCCCAAAATTTAGAATTAGAATAAGAATTAGAATTAAAATTTGTCTCACCAATTGCACTTCACCCAATTGTTCTCAATCACCCTCTCTGTAAAAGACCATGACCAAGGAGAGAAATAGGAGAATGGAAGCTCACATTGGGATGCTAGAATGAGAGAAAACTAAAAATTCCTAGCATGAGCTTTGGCTTTGGTATTTATAGGTAGCATACAAGGCCTTTGAGAAGCTTCTCAAGAAACTTTCATCTAGGAGGCACCTACTTGGTGTGTAAGCTAAGCTAGTTGGAAGCTTCTAGAAGCTTTCTTCTAGAAGCTACTTACTTGAGGTGCAAGCTAAGCTAATTAAGAAGCTTCCCAAGAAGCTTCTTAGATAATTCTAGAATATTCTAGGCTAATTTGTCTTATTTTCTACTTTGTTAGCTCTACTAACTTCATCGCTAAACTCCATATTGTTACATATTCCCCCACTGCTAGTTGGTGACGTTCTCGTTGCCAATGAAGCTTCAAACTCTTGGATCACCGTCTGTGCATTTTGGAGGTGAGAAAGAGGTTCCCATGTGGCATCATGTAGGGGATACCCTTTCCAACAGACCTTGTCCTCCATATGTTGTCGATGGCCTTGTTGAATATGGCTATGCGTAAGGGTAGATCAACTTTGTACTCCTCATGATCATTGATAAAGACAGGAGGAAGGGGAGGTTGGACTCAAGAGGAAAAGGAAGAGGGGTTAGGAACAAAGGGTTTCAACTTAGAAATATGAAAGACAAGATGGATATGGATATGACAAGGCAAGTTAAGTTGATAACCAACAAGAGAGATAATTTGGGTGACATCAAAGATCCAATTAGGGATAAGTTTACAAACTTGTGTATCAAGGGGGAGAGGGAAGTTACTAGAGGATAACATGAATTTATCACTGACTTCAAAGGTGAGATCACAACAATGGTGGTTCGCATATTGTTTTTTATGATTTTGAGCAACAAGGAGGTGAGATTTGGCTTGTTGGAGAGATTGGGATATAGTGGTCAAGAATGTTGAAGTATGAGGAACCTAAGATGGAGGGGGAGCAAAAAGAGAATTTAGAACAAGCAGATCTTGGCCAAAATTGAGAAAAAAAAGGAGAAAATCCGGTGCTTGCCTGTTTGGAATTCTTGTATGTAAATTAGGCAATTGCGAGACATTCATCTCAATTGGTATGGTGAATATTGATAAAGACACACAACATATCTTCCAATGTATAATTTGCACATTCAGTTTGTCCATCAGGTTGAGGATGAAAGTCCATGGACAAAGCAAGCTTGGTGCCAAGTATCTAGAAGAGTGCTTGCCAAAACTTCTTGGTAAATTAAGGATCGTGGTCAAAGATTAGTACACTTGGCATCCCATGATGCCTGAAGACATTATCAAAGTGAATTTGTGCTAAGGTTGGAGCATCCACGATGTCATAGGTTGGTGCCAAGTGAATTTGCTTACTAAGCTTATCCACAAACACCATGATTGTTGTGTGTCTTTGCTTTGTCTTGGGCAAAGATGTGATGAGATCCAAGCTCACATGCTCCCATCAAGCGGATGGAATGGCGAGTGGTAAAAGGAGTACACTCGGCTTCTGGTTGTTGGCCTTGTTGTGTTGGTAGCTCTCACACAATCAGACAAATTCTTGAACATCTTGCATCATGTTGGGCCACCACCATCAGTGTTGGAGGGAACCCAAGGTCTTGTCCACACCCAGGTGACCAGCTATGGGTAAATCATGGGCTTCTTGAAGGAGCAGAAGTCAAAGATCACCTTTGGCTGCAACATAGATCCAATCCTCATGGAATAGAAGGCCCTCCTTGATGGAGAAGGTGTTGTAGTCCTTGTCGCACGTTGTAAGGCAACCATGTACCATTTGGAAGTAGGGATCTTGTTGTAGAGCTGACTGAAACTTGTTTTGGACCTTGGAGTCAATTGACACCATCATAATTGCCATTGTGATGAGGAAGAGACTTCAAATTAGTTCGTCATGATAAAGCATCAAGGATGATGTGGAAATGACCTAGTTTGAACTCAAGTTTGATGTCAAAAATTTAGAGTTGTTCCTCCCATCAATGATGTTGACTCTTCATATGTTCCAAGTGTAAAGTATGCAACAATGGTTTGTGATCAGTTTGCATGATCACTTGTTTCTCCAAAAGGTAATGCCTCCATATCTTGGTGGCATATACCATTGCAAGTTGTTCTTGATCTTGAGCAGAGTAGTTTCTTTTAGCCATATTGAAATAGAAAGACACAAAGGCAATGGGATGTAGTCCATCTAGGAATTCTTGTTGCAACATGGCTCCAATTGCAAAGTTAGAAGCATCAAAATCAGCCACATAGTGTAGCTGAGGATCATACGGTTGAAGAATAGGTCTTGAAGACACCATATGTTTCAACTTCTGGAATGCTTCTTCGTGCTTGGTGGTCCACTCAAAGCTTGAGTCCTTCCCCAAGAGGTCAGTCAATGGTGCAGCCATATGAGCATAATAATGGATGAACCACCGGAAAAAATTGGCCAATCCATTAAATGCCCATACTTCTATAGCGTCCTTTGGAGTAGGCCAATCAATAATGGCCTTGATTTTCTCCTCTTCCATCTTGACCTCCTTTGATGAGATCTTGTGCTCCAAGAAGGTAACTTCCTTTTGCCAAAAGGCACACTTGGACTTCTTGCAGTAAAATTTCCATTTTCATAGTCGTCTTAGGACTTCTTGCACATGATTCACGTGTTCTGCCTCTGTCTTGCTATATATTAAGAAATCATCCAATAATACCACCATGTATTGATCCGATAGTCCATCCAACACCCAATGCATCTGATCCATGAAGACTACTGGAGCATTAGTGAGCCTGAAAGGTAGAACTCTCCACTCAAAATGCCCATACCTTGTGCAAAAGGCCGTCTTTTGCACATCCTCCTTATCAATGGGGATTTGCCATTAGCCACTATGAAGATCCAACTTGGAAAAGTATCATGCTCCACTCAATTGATCAAGCAAGTCATCAATCCGAGGCAAGGGATATGCATTCTTCACTATTTGCTTATTGAGCCCACGATAATCAATACAGAAATGAAGTCCTCCATCCTTCTTTGGAACAAATAGAACCTATGCTCCCCAAAGAGAGGTACTTTGTCATATGAAATCTTTCTCCAACAACTCTGTATGTGTTATTTGCAACTCTTCTAACTCTTTTGGTGAGAGCAGATAGGTTGGTCTACTCACTAGAGTACTCCTTGGCAATAACTCAATCTTGAAGGGCATACCACAATCAAAGGGTAATCCATTTGGCAAATCATCCAGAAACACGTCTGCAAAATATTGAACTATCTGATCAACCATAGCTTGATGAGGCTCTCGTTTCTCCTCAAATTGTCCTTGTGCAATCGGCTTGATCCATATCGCAAAAATAGACTTATCTTCCTCCAAAGCTTGCTCTATGGCTACTTCACTAACAAACTGTGGACTCATTTCTCTTCAAAGCTTGCTCCATGGTTGCTTTCTTGGCAAACTTCTCATCTTGGGGCTCCTCTCTGTTCAAGGTATGCTCTATGGCTACCTTCTCAACAAACTTCCCATCTTGGGACTGACTATTCTTAGGTGTCTTACTTAGAGGTGCCAAACAACCTAATCGGAAATTTCTACCTTGGTATTGTACTTGGGTCCAATCAAATTGAACCTTATGAAGTTCAAGCCAAGGTAGTACTAGAATGACATCATAGTGTAGAGGTGCCACTACAAACCTCATACACTCTAAATACTCCTTCCCAATCTTAAAAGTAATAGGATGTGAGGTACAAAATGCAGAACCCTTTCTACCATCCACCACCATCAATCTACTTCCAATCACTGGCTTGAAGGAATACCCAATTTCTTTTCTACTTGCATAGATATGCAATTCTTTGAACTTCCAGAATCAACCAAAATCCTACAGCCCCAATTAGATATTGTACCTTGCAAGTGAAGCAAACTTGCATAGGTCGAACCTTCAATCCCATTGGAACTAATCAAGCTCCAATAGGCGGCTTGAAATCTCTTACTAGGATTCCTTGTTTCCTTGATCATTCTATTCCACAAACTCCATCTATGCAACTTGTCGAGGTCGCACATTCCTAAGTGGACATTCAGCAATGCAATGTCCAACTTGGCAACAATAAAAACAACCTCCATTTTATCATAATCTTTCTTTATCCGCTATACCAAGTGGTCTCTATTGGATAGCATCAATCTCCATTGGTGTTGGTTCTTCCACTCGTGCGTAGTGTATTGGTAAGCTTTGTGTAGGTCGAGGTCAAGACCAAGTTGTCGCAATGAAGGAATCAAAGTGTTGAGCCAATTGCATGGCTTCTTCTACATTTTGTGGTTCTTGCATGGTCATTTCTAATTTGGTTTGTGACTTCAATCCTTGCACAAATCAATCCAGAACTTCACCTTCTTGTATATTTGGAATTTGCATGATGATGTTTTGAAATTGTGTGATGTAGCTCCTTATTGAGCCAATGTACTTCAACTCCACCAATTTATCTCATGCGGCTTGGGTGGCATTCATAGTTTGAAATCGACCAAGTATTGTATCCTTGAATTTTGCACATGTCAAAATTGGTGCAACAATCTGTTGTTTGACTTGCTCTACTTGGAATCACCACCAAAGTTTTGCCACACCATCTGATTTGGCTAGAAGCCAAGAGAGTTTGTTCCCATTCATCTTGAAGATTAGTGGCTTCAAAGTAATATTCAAAGTCAAACACAAAATTCTCCATTGTGCCCAGAAGGTTCTTGCCTTCAAACACCTTGGGTTTCGGAAATCAAATGTGATCTTGTCCATCTTGAATTGGCTCTCTCTCTCCATATGTTCTTGTCATTGCTGGTCTTGTTCATCCAATAATTACATAAGGTGCTCAATTGTTATTGCATCACAAGGATAATGTCTGGTATTGCCGCCATAGTTACTACTCTATCCCACTACTCCCAATTTATCTAATTGATTAATATATAGATGCAACACGTCCACCATTCTCCGTAAGTTACAATCGGAAGTATCAAGGATTCCTCAAACAAGGTGATCATATGCAAAAAATCTTGCCCAAAGCGTGAGGTGATGAATTGTGTGACATGATGTTTGGGTAATATCTAGACATGAAGATCCCAATGGTTTGGTGGAAATGGATTTCATGGTCCATAAATTCCATTCATCTCTCTTTGATACCAATGTAAAAGACCAAGATCGAGGAAAGAAATAGTAGAATGGAAGCTCACATTGGGATGTTGAAACGAGAGAAAAATCCAAATGACTAACATGAGCTTTGGCTTTGGTATTTATAGGTAGCATACAAGGCCCTTGAGAAGCTTCTCAAGAAGCTTCCTTCTAGGAACTGCCTACTTGGTGTGCAAGCTAACCTAGTTGAAAGCTTTTATAAGTTTCCTTCTAGAAGCTACTTACTTGAGGTGCAAGCTAAGCTAACCGGAAAGCTTCCCAAGAAGCTTCCTAGATACTTCCAAAATATTCTAGGCTAATTTGTCTTATTTTCAACTTTTTTAGCCCTATTAAATTCATCGCTAAACTCCATATTATTACACTCTCACATAGTCTCTTGTGCTAACTTTGACAATTCTTCCTCATTGTTGGGCGAGTTTGTTCTAATGTGCATTTTCTATGATTCTACATTGTCTTATACTTGATGGCAGCAAGGCTTCAATTGATTGAACCTTATTCCTTCTCAAGGTGGATTACTTATACCTATGAATGAATTTTTTTTTGGAATTTTGGCAGGCATTGATAGTAAAACATCATTGTTCCTACATGTGTGAAGTGCCAAAATCAATTCTTTGTCCCACATGGCAATTTCTTGCTCATTTGAATACCAACATGAATGATTGACTGAGCCAATAGCTGACATGGCAAACCATACTTGTGATTGACTAGTCCCACTCCAATGGTCTTGGCATAGTCCCATAGTCTGATGGGTGTGATGACTACATTCAATAATTAAATACATGTTTATACTCTTTTTCCTATAGTTGAAGTAAAACAAGTAAATCCTATCTACCAACTGTATTCTATTTTAATAGCTTAAAAATACCTAGAAAAAAGGAGAAGAAAAAGAAAATCTGCATAATGATGTGCAAGGTGGGCTACCACAATTTGGTAGTTTGTCAAAGACTCCATTACATGTATTTCTTGGGTACCATGATGCATGTATGTCCATATTAACAATTAAGCACATCATAGATAATTACTTGGTCTCACATATTGAAATATAATGTGTATAGAGATTATGATTGTAGATAATTAAGTGTAGAACATAGCATTTTTAAATTATGATATTTTATTTATCTAAATATAATCAATATCTTTCAACTTTGAGCTATATTTTTTTCAAAAAATAAGTCAATTATTGATCTAGTGATATATTTAGATTTATATCATTTAAAAGTAGTAGAGAATATTAGAGAAAGTAGTTCTCTTCCTTATCTATTTTTTCCTTACTATATGCTTTAACTTGCAAGAAGATTTTAAGAGTACTTTATTATTACCTTGACTAGAAAAGTACTAGTATAATTAGCTAGTTTTTACTTGTCTTATAAATAGTTCAAGTTGTTCAAGTTAAGCAACTATCAATGAAAACTACTAGTCATACATAATACATTTGGGCTTGTACTACTTGAACAAGCATTGAAAAATTTATATCCCAAGAAGTTTATTTCTAACTAATAATCCTTATTCTAGTTGTGTGGAAAATTTAAGGAACCAATATTGTGGTTGTTCATAGTTTCTCAATGGCATTAGTAATAGGATTTTATCTCAGTTTAAAATTTTTGATCAAATGCTTCTACATTTGTAACAACTTAGGAAACACACAATTTAAGTATTGTAATAAGTAATTGTATCCTCGTATAATTGATCTATATTGGTCAATTTTATGAGGATATAGGTAAAAAATGGTTGAATACAAAGAAAAAAGTGTCACATTGTAGTCCTTTACTATTTAACCTCTTGGGTAGAGATAGCTCCTAGGCAAGGGCAATGACACCAAGAAGATACATTGTGGAAATAACAAAGAACAATCATTCACACAAAAGTATATAATTTCAATGAATTTTGAGAAAGTGATGGCTTAGTATGAGAGATGCTCCTCTTCTCTAAAGGTCTTCTAAAGATCTTTTGGTAGGTAAATGTCCTACCCTTCCAAAGAAAGACAAGGGGTCTTCTAAGGTTAAATACCATCCCTTCTTTGGAGGAAATTACCTCCCCAAAGATCCTTGCTCCTTCCCAAGACCTGAGTTTGTGGTCTTTTGAAGATAATGTACATCACTTTCCAAAGGCAATGCATTCACCAAAGTCAATGTACTCCTCTTGCAAAGGCATCTACTTCTCTCAAGACCAATGTTGTACCCCTATGCAAGGCATTTACTTTGCCTAAAATTAGATATCCTACCCTTTGGAAGGCACTATCTTCCTAAAACAATGTTCTACCCTTTGCAAGGTACTATCTTCACTAAAACTTGATGTTTTGCCCCATGGAAAACATGACCTTGAGACACTATAAGATCTTTGTCACAATCTATCCATTTGGTCTTCACACTTTGGTTATTTATAACACTATAGCTCAAATTCCTTCAAGTTGTTGCATCAATGCTAGTGATCACACACACAAGGTAACCTGCAATCCTTATTGATCTTTGCCAAAGTGCAAACACAAATTAAGAATATTTCATGAGAGAGTTTGAGAAAAGTGACAAAGTGATGAAGCTCTTCTACTTTATTCACCAATTATATACTAGATAATAATGTAGCACATTGAATGTTGTGCTTAAATAGTTGTAGACACTTGGAACTAAGAATTATAAAACTAACAAACTACCATTGCCTAACAATCCATAATTGCCACTACTAAAGGTGTAGCTCTAGGAGGATATAGAGATGGTATAGCTAGAACATTGTGTTGCACCACTACCTCCTCAAGTGGCTCTAAGGACTTTGGTGCTTCCTCAAACTTCTCCTCTGGCTCTAGAATCTCTTGGACTCTAGAGCCAAAAAATTCTAGACATTGGAGTTTAGGACATTAGGAGTTCTCCAATGTCTAGTCTTCAAGGGGCTGCATGAGTTTCTAATGTGCTAGCCTAAGATGTTGTACTTTCTCTATGGTGGCGGTGGTCTCCACAAACTCCACCATCAACTCCTTCATGAGGTTGCATATCCGCTTCACCATATTCTGGCATTGGTCCTTCCATAACCCCATCATCTGTAACCACACCATCTATTTATTTTGAAGAACCTTGGTTGGTGCAAAAGTAGGAGCTATTGCCAAGAGTTGAAGCTTCTCATGCTTCTCCTTGATTAGGCAGATTTTAGTGGTGATGAGATCTTAATACACCACCTTCAACCTGTCCTACAAGTTCTTCACCATTTCTTGGTACTTGGTGGAAGCTTCCCTCCTATAGGCCATTGCTACTTCTTCATAGTTTGCATTCTGGATGGCTGCCAATGCTTGGCTAATCATCAATTGCCTCACCTACCTTTTGAATTGTAGGATCCACTCATTAGAGATTGTTGTTTCTTTGGCTGCCAACTTCCAAAGATCTGCCTTTATCTTCCAAAGAGTCTCAAATTGACTCTTCACTAAATGGTTCTCTTCTTCCAACTCCTACAAAGAACCTTGCAGCATGGTCAATCTCCTTTCAAATTCTGTGATCCGCTTGGTCTTTGATCACTTGCTCTTCCCTTGCTCTGCATGGGTGGTCTTCATGGTCTCCAACTCTTCCTACAAGGCAATTGATTCCGCACCTTGCTTCTTTTGTTCTCCACAAAGATAGTTCACTTCACTCTTCAAGGCAACCACCTCAACCTTGTGATGCTCTAACTATGAATGCATATTGTCACCATTGATAAATAGTCGGATACTTGTGAATGATTCTTCTTGTAGGTTGGATAATGAGTATCCAAGACCATCATCAAAGGCAACAAGATTTCATGAGTATACCTTACCATATCCATTTCCTAGATAACAAAGTGCTACCTCTTCACCAATCAACCTTCTTCCTCCATCTATGGGTAGGTTGGTCCTTTTTGGTGGTGGTACTTGTGATGTTACTTTTGCTTTCTTCAAATGTCTTCTTCTTCATATGCAACAAAGTGACCTTTTTGTCCCAACTATTGAATTTCTAGCTTTTTGGGTTCCTTTGGTGAGTAACATTTAGAGTGCATGTTGCTGATTCCCCAAATATCAGCATTCCCAAGGGCCTCTCTTTCTTGGTTCTTGACATATTCCTCTTCTTGCCATTACTCCGTTGCCTCTTCTTCCATATCCAAATCTGTCCCATGCATCTCCAAATGCTTTTCTTTTTCTTCTTTGGATTGGGTGTCTTCATCTTCATCCAACTCCTTGATTGCTTGAAGTTTTGTTGCCTTCTTTGAATAGCAAACTTCTTGATAGTGGAAGTTGTGAAGAACTTGCACTTCCTCTCTTTCTTCCCTGGACTCATGAACTGACCTGTCTTTTGATACTTCTCATTTGCTTCTCTCATGAGCTCCATTTGGTGCATGCCCTTGGGGTTTTCTTTGAAATTAGATGGGGATACTTTGCGGCTCAAAAATGCACTCAACTCCTCCTTGGTGAGTAATCCATGACTAATGTAAAAAATGCACCACAAATGGCATTAGGTAATGAGGTCTGAGTACCATCAAACATGTTATACATCTTCTACACATGGGAGTGGAAGATTTGTCCTCAATTGATTGGTCTATCAGAAACTAGGAACTCAAAGAAGGCTACCTGCAATTCATGAGGTAAGTCTTGCAGTGAAAATTGAAGATCTTCATCAAAGCTCCAATAATTTCCCTTCAAGCAGGGTTCTTGTAATTGGCCACCAATCAACCATTGGTGAGATGCTTGTTATATGCAAAGGCCTGATCAATCCTTGCCTGCATCTTGATGTTGATATTGAACCATGAGTCAAAGTTGTAACCTTTTTCTACCCTTGACTCTCTTCCTAATGTCTTCTTCCAATGGAAGGGTGTACATTTGCTCACATTTGCTCTCAACCCACTTGGTACTACTTTGTTCAAACCCTAAAGTTCTAGAGCCATCAAACCCAAAGTATACTCCCAATTCTACAAGAGAAAGTTAATAGGCAACCTCTATAGTGTCACTTGTCTAGCCATCATTTCCCCAAGATCCACCATTGGGGTCTTCAAGTTCAAACTGCTCTTAGTAATACAAAGGGAGGTAGATTTCATAATTGTGCTAGCAATCAATCTCCTCATAAATTGACTCTTGATTTCCCTTCTTACTCACTCTTATTGCAAGAAGCAAAAATTTGTGAAGAATGGGAGGCTAAGAATTTGTGAAACTTCTCCAATGCAGAATTCTCAAGTTTATAGAAGTTTCAACTCCTTGATTGCAAAGGTCTTTAGTCTCCCATTACTCTTTTCTTATGTGAGCCATCATGGAGTCACTCTTTGCATGTTCTTGAAATACGTGTATAGTTGGTCATTCTTCACCAAAGAGTGTCTTCGTGTTCTTCCAAAAGTGATCCTTGTCTTTGGAAGATAAAGACAAGGGTTCTTTGGAAGAAACTTCTTCATCTTCACTAAAAACTTTGGTCATTATTTGTGAAGATGCTAGTTTGGCAAAGAGACATATCTTCCAAAGATAAGGTCTTCACCCAAAACCCAAATTCTGGACTTTCTTACTCAAAGGCCAAAAATGCATTCTTCTTTCTACTCTAAACAAGGAAAAACATAGAAAAATAGAGGAAATCAATCATATTTTAATTGTGTAGTTTTGTTATTATGAGACGAATCAAAAGTTGAGAACGTGAATTTTTCTTTGAATCTTGACTGCATGAAGAAACATGTCTTCTTTCCCTTGAATGACTATAGATTCATTTAATGAAAGGTTAAATAATTGTGGGATTTTTAATAATTTTTGATAGTGTATAATAAATTTTGAATATATTGGTACTTGACTCAAGAACTCAAGTTACTTAACTCAAGATATAGAGCATATTCTACGTGATACTCCTATTGGTTCCATCCAATAGTTGAGAACCTTAGTATCAAGTATGTTTTGGTTAACATCGTAAAGAGTGCAAAAAATCTTTACAATGTTATAATGTTGTTATGGAAACCATTTTTTAGTAGATTAAATTGGAGTTAAAACCAACCATATAATCTTGTGATATTGACAAAAGGCAACCCCATAAGATAACCACCAAGCATAGTCATAGCCCATGCTCATGCACTTCCTTTTTTAGGGAACACCCAGGTGACTAATTCCATCCTCACAAGAAGCTATGTTCCTAAAGCCTCCTATTTGGCATGTACATTCTCACCCACAAATAAAATCTTTCCACATCTATGAGCTTTTGATAATACCATATGCCATACTTTCTTGACTCTATGAGGGCCATGTACTCTCATAGTTATTAAACAAGTAATATAGACTATATATTGCTCTTCCTATAGCCATGAGAGGTTATGGCCTCATATTGTAGGTAGCTATTGCACTAGGAACATATCCAAGAGCACAGGCATTAGTGGCCTCCTACTAGAAGATAGTTCTTATACAAAGATCATCCTTTCTTACTAGCACCTATCACAATAGTAGATTCTGGCACCTATGCATTCCAAATATATCTTTGGTTGGCTTGTGACCAACCACCAGGTCTTGTACACCAAACTACCTTATTTCTTGAATTTTTCTACTAATTCTAGGAAGCTTCATGCAAATCTTAGTGAGAATTTTTGCTCTCATACCCTTATCAACATCCTCATTCATGTACTTGTACCTAATAAAGCTAGGATCCTCTCTTGTGGAGGGAAAGTATCTGAAGTCTTGCTTCACACTTCTCCTTTGATTGAAGACTTTCAGCTCATTTTGGAGGAGTTTACCACTGCCCTTTGCCTATGATGGGATTACCACATCTAACACTTTTAGGGCTACTGGATTAGTGTGCATGCGGTTCTTCATACAACATACATAGCATCCACATTTTACATTGTGCTATAGGTGGATAGACCACCAGAGTGCACAATGCTACTTGGAATACAACGGCTCAGATCTTATGATCCACACATTCCCAGATTTAGATTGAGCATAAGTTTTATTCATGGATTACCCACACACTTTGCTTGATGTGGTCATCACAAACCCATTACAACTAGAATCCTTAGTTTGAGGAAGCCTATAGGTGTTAGTTTTTGCAATCATTGCTGCAAATGGAAGGAATATCATTATGCACCATGACATGCCTCTAATACCTTAGTCCAATTGGCAATGGAGATTTTTGGATATCTCCATCATCACTTTGATAGTCTCTTTTGCAATGCAACATGAGGTTCTAATCAAAGGAGGGAAGCACTAGCTATATAGTTAACCATGCTTACTTTCTCACTTTGTAAACACATATTCCATCACCTTATAACAATCACATGCATTGTGTCTTCACCAAAAGGCAACGACAATAGGGGCTCCTATCTCCTACACATCTAGGCCTCTCTCTCTCCCTTCCTCCTCCATTGGAGAATGATGTTTGGTTTAAAACCCACATTGAAATGTGTACTTTGGTCAGCGTATGGTTTGCTGACAAAGAACAAACCAAATCCCATGTTTGTCTCGGGCAAGAATGCAGGGTGGATGGGTGGAACTATAAATTTTGAAACCGCTTTCCAGACAGGAGGCCAGCTTGAAACAAACAAAAGTAGATATTCAGGAGTTGTGGCCGGATTGGAGTTCAAGAATAAACAGAAAAATTAGACTTTTGAGCCCGGTATAGAATTTGACCCGGTTTGGAGTTCAAGCCCAAAGCACAAGGAATTCAACTTCTGGGCCTGGAATTCAACCGGCATGGAATTCAACCGGCATAATTTAAATTTTTGGGCTGAATGAGAGGACCGGGCATGAGGTGTACCCGTGGAAATTTTGAATTCTTGGTCTGGGTGCAGAGTTTGGCAAAAAAAGTATCACTAAATTTGAAAGAAACTTTTTTACTTTTGGGCAGGTGGGGGATTCAGGCCTGATTAGGATTTGGCCCAAAGAAATGACTGGATTTCATTTAGATAAACTTAAACTTTTGAGCTTCACACTAATTTTGGCTCAAAGCAATGATGAGAAAGTTTTTGAACTCTATTGAAGACTTTGGGAAAAACTCAAGGGAAAATTTTTTTTATTTGTATTGTTGCATTTATTTGCATCTCAGATGGTTCAAATTCGGTGCTCAACGGCCTTAGGCAAGCCCTTCTCCGGTGTGCATATACTTGCTATTGTTGAACTCGTCATTCTGCTTTCTCTGTATTGCATCCATCACAGTGCATTTCCCACATGAGGTGCTCATAACCAATCATACGGTCAAGTTGAAGCTTGATAGAGGACTTTTAAGAGGACTTTTCACAAGAACCAAGTGTCAACTCGCTTGGAACCTTGGGCTAAGCCACACCAAGAGTTTACACGTAGCTTGACTGTGATGTTGACTATGAGCCTCTGCCCAATGAAATGGGAGTGAACTTGTCTTCGATGGTAAGGGTCCGTTGGAAAAATTGTAAGGCCTTGACATCAAGCACTCCATGTTGACAAAGTTATCTCATCAACTGCATTACTAGACAAGGGTGATCGCGCATAGAACATGAAGGATGGGAAGACCCCATCAAGCCTTACAAGGGAGAGACAAAAAAGGCAATTTGGGGCTAAGTCCCAATAGAGTCTATATGAGAAATCTGCACTATTGCACCTAAGATATCAAGGCTATCTTAGGGCTATGTAATTTGTACGATCTACAAACACTAGGACATCCAGATAAGCATCACCTAGTGTGATTGCTCTCCTATGGATTGCACCAGCCATTACCCTCTGTACAGCAATGAACACATGTTGTCTAAAATACACTACAAAGTATGAGAGTGAGAGAAGTGGCGCCTAACATGATAAGCTCTTGCTCACTCCTTGACAAATGTGTCAAATGCCGTGTCCATCACTCCATATAACTCCAAGGCTAGAGGAACAAAGAACAGACCTTGTTGCATGCCCCTATACTTGGAGACCTTGTGACTTGTTGCTGCACTTGCTGCCCATCCAATGGGATGGGTAATCACTCCTTTTGAAACTGTATCTTGCGTATAGTCAGTAACCACAACATCCGCTATTGTCCCTTGATCATCTCGGACCAAGTATAAGTTTACTTTAACACATGTTGTCTACAAAGCATACAAACGCTCCATCCAAGCCAAGTATCCACTCTCTCATGCCATAGTAAACATCCCTAATAGCATCATGGGTAGCTATCCTCTGTCCTCCAAAAAGACAACATGTCATATGGACCACTGTTGCATCTTGTGTAGAACCACATTCACAAGTGAGTAATGAAGATGTAGATGGGTGGACCAAACCTAGGCAAAATCTCATCGCTATAGCAAAAGTAGTTGGTGTGAGTCAAAATGCTCTAATGCACAGTTGAGCTAGGATCCAAGAGCCTACACCCTTGCCGTAGCAAGAGCAAAGTTGTGCTCTAGTAGCCTAAGGAATGGATGAGTCAATTAAGAGAGAACGTAGCATATGCTCACATTGTTGTTCCATCAAGGAAGATTGTAAGCCTCTTGTCCAATCTGACCATTATGAAGCAAAAGATAGAAAGTCCTTGTGTTTGTGGGGATAGACTATCTCTCGTTGGCCGCAATAACATTTGAGAGAAAAGGATCCCTCCTCCAACTCCATCACATAAGTCTCCAAAACCCGCCTATCAACAATCACAAAACAAGAGGAAAGTAGGGGTGCCAAGAGAGCCAAACTACCCAAAAATGCTATTAGCACTATCTCTTCCATAGATAGCAAGCCAACTCCTCCATACAAGATCAACAAAGCTCTCTGTCTATGTGCCAAGATCCCTTGTTGCACACTCAAATGTCCTTGGTCCAATAATATCACCAAAGACTCCCATAATCCTCCTATCAAAGGCTCTCAAATGTGATGGGAAGGACGAGGAGCAAAGAATTGTACGGATAAGTTGGTCAACAAGTAATACTAGAGGAGAGTATACAATTCTACCTATGGATATAATAGTGACGGAAGGTCATCCACATGGAGAACATCCTCTGCAAGGGCAACATTTAAGAAGCATGTGATAAAATTCTTGGATCCTATTGGCACTCCAAGAACACTTATTCCATCTCTAGATGTGATACACTCCTTTTGAAGCTTGAGAAGGGGAGGGATACTAAAGGGGACCATGCCTTGCACTTTGACACCTTGACTCTTGAGCCTACTAGATGTTGTTCAATAATCAAGTGGTCAAAGGCCTGCCTAATCTGATCTACAGGGCCCACAATGTGTGTTTCATCTACCAAGGAGTGAAATACACAACCAGGCATGGCCAAAGTAGTAGATAAGAGAGCTCTAAAGTGAGCCATGGCAAATAAAGGTCCCCCTAAAGGATCTCTTGACATGTACCAATAGTTGATTCCAAGATAGTGACTCCCTCTTGTGAACAACTGTGCTACTAGTAAAGGGAGGCAAGAAAGCCATAAAAAGACCACACAAAAGGAATAAGACTTGCCAAGGATCCACTACTAGCCTCCCTAAGCTCTCTAAAGATGGATGCGTGTGAGACGCTATTAAAAGTGTTCTCCATTTGTAGGATGATCTACCCCGGATGGATATCTAGGAGTACCCTAATGCCTAAAGCCTCACATCCTCCAAGTGTAGCTATTTCAAACTGATGTGGAGTAAGGTGCTATCAAAAGTGAGAATGATGTTGAAGGACAATGATATGACTAAGCAAATGCCAAAATATCTCTCCAATAGCAACCGGTCTAATGTGTAATTCTCCGAGGACAAGAGAAGAGAGAAAACACGGATTGCACACTCAAACATTCGATGCTCCAAAGGAGCACCTTCTCTTTATTATATAGACAAAGAGGATCTCCTCCAAGGAAGCTCCACCATAGGATAAGGGACACAGATAGGTGGCATGTCAGCAAGCTCCACCCTTGGATTACTTACTTGGATGGGTGACATGTCTGGTCTAGGTCCTATCTGGTTGGTCACACAAGCTTTGACCGGAGGGAATCTTTTAGGGAATCTTCCTATAGGAATCTCATAATCACGTGAGTATGGTACCATTGGAAAGCTCTTGACGAGACAAAGTAGGGGGAGGGAAGGCCAGCCTTTCCTCTGTAGGGGGGAATCTGCACATGTTTGAGGCCTAATTCATCCGTTTAGGCTTCCAAAATTGCCTTCAAAGATTCCAGGCATATTTTGGTTCCTACTCTATTAGTAGAAGTCCCCTTTTTGTGATACCTCTTTCTGATCTGTTTAGTCCATCATGTGTAACATCCTTCTAGATGTTACCAAACCAATTCTCACCTTTACATCATATGTCTAGTTATTGGTTCTAAGGTTCTCAAGTATATTTCGGTTTCTACCCTATTAGTAGAAGTATTCTTTTGGTGATACTTCTATCTTATCTATTCTGACCATCATGTATAACATCATTCTAGATGTTACCAAACCAAATTTCACATCTAGATCATATGGCTAGCTCTTGGTATTACATAATGCCCCTTGAATCCTTCTCCATTGTGAGAAGTCAACTAGCACCTAGCACCTAGCACCTTGCTAACAAACATAGGAGTGTCTCCTCTTGCTATCACTACAACCACTTGTAACAACTTGGTGAAACCACCCAAATGATCATTTCCCCAAAAGTAATTTCTAAGGTGCTCTATTATACCATCCTTAACAAGCCTCCTAAGGAAAGGGCAGAGCAATGCACAATGCTTGTGCAAAAAGCAACATTTTAAGACATAAAGGTTGCTCAGGCTGATAATCTAAGACCTCTAGTGGTAGTCCCTCTATCGTCATAGGATGTATTGAGCTTAGAGAAGAGATAGTCTCATCAGTAGGACTAGCCATTGACAAAGGGTGTAGTAGTCAAAATGCTCTATTGAACTCTCATGCTTGACCCAATGTCCTACATCATTGTAATTGAGTGTACTCTATGGTATCTTGTGGCAAACCTGTCCCCTAAAACGTGTATCCTTAACAAACTCTTCTTGAAGGGCCACGCAATCCTCTGCTCGGAATCAACAACATCTAACAGCCACCTCTCTATGCCCCGCACGGCCCCCTCTAGTATAACAAGGACACCATCAAGGGAGTAAGAGGAATAAGAACCATGCTAACTCGTCCAAGGGATCACGTGCCAAACGATCAAGTGGTAGGAAAATAGCCTATCTAGTCTCATCATGGAATGTGTGGGGTAGCCTATGGAATAGATGTGGGCATGAAAAACTAGTCCCAAATAACCCCAAAGTGCAACAACCTCAGAAGTTAACCTCTCCCATGACTCAATAGGTATCCTTGGAACAGTCAACTAAGGGATAAAAGAAGCATATGTAATCCAGAGTGTCATTTGCTGTCTAGGTGGTCTCTCCTCTCAAATGGGCATCCCAAGTGGTCCAATCATAGTCCTTGTGCATCCTTCCCCATGGGTCTTTCCCCCTTGCAAAGTAAAGTGTAGGTAACACATCGAGCATGGTATGTCTCGAGTCGCTCTAGGCAGCCCCACATGGAGAGGTGTAGCCATGGTTAGCACAAGAATAATAATAGTAACACATGATTCTCTTCTCCATATCTCCCCGTACTTGCAAAACCATAACCCCTCGACTCTCAACTAGTATAAAAAGATATAATCTATCCAAACTCTAAAAGTTATAAATTTTTATAATTTTCCGTTTCTATCTCCACAATTTTAAAACTAAATTCTCATAGAATTTAATCATAAAAACCAAAAAATTAAAAATTAAAATTTTGGACCTTATCAGTACACAATGTGTAATGATCACTTGAAACCCTTAAAAAACCTAGAAATACTCATAACTTTCTCATAATTATCCATAATCTTTAATCTAGATACAAACGGTACCAAAATTAAAATGCGAACCAAAATCCACTATTCACTCAAGGGCATTACGCTAGAGAGCACTCATAAAATATAGTTATTTCCTCTCACGTCTCCTCTCTCTCCCCTCCCCCCTCCCGTGGGAAAGAGAGTGTGAAAGAAAAACAAGACTTTCTGCAAGCAAGGTTACTTGGTCCGAATCATCTTCCATTCAGCGCCGAGCGACCGCTGATCGCGATATTCGAATCTATCTTCTTTTACGAAAGGTACCCAGTTCTAGTCAATACTATACTTCTAGATGTTAAAATCGGGCCTAGCTCCATTTTACCTTTTTCGTCTCTCCCTTGTACGGGCTTGATGGGGTTTCCATCCTTCGTATTCTCTACGCGGTCGCCCTTTTCTGCGATTCTGAAGAATTCTCGACTACCGTGTGGAAATTACCTAGATAAATTGTGATCTCAACAGACCTCGCGAGTATAAGATGTAGTCTTCTATCTGATCTTTGAGATTTCAGATTTTGCTGAATGTCGTATCCGAACCACACACTAAATTAGTGCCTTCTACCATGGAGCATCCATCCCAATGACAAGGTGTGAAGTGGTTGCGCCATAGTCATGTCATTGATGATAAAAACAATTCTGGTCATGATAAGCAATTTCACCGCTCTGTTCAAATTTTGATAGATATATGATGAAGACTTTCAGACATTCGCCATCTTGTGTCAACTGACATAGTTTTCATATTTCTTGAGATCTAGGGTACTTATACTCCACAAAGGGCTCATTGGGCATGCCGATTGTTCACCGTGAGGGCCTACAGCTCGATTCCGCTTCTTGCCCACTGTATCGCAATTAGGTTCCTCGACTTCTCAGCTTGGAAGGGCGAAGGGCCTGGAAGTTTGGATTGTGATCAGCTCTGACCTACATGCAGTCTGGATTGATGCTAGTTCGCAGCTGTAGAGTTTGCGAAAGGCCGCACAACATCTCTCCAACGAACCTCCAAACGACCCGCGCCGAGAATCGCATGTTCTTATGTTCATACGACTGAACGGGCAGCGGTATCAGAAACAATGGACTTTTGATTCTAACCCAAGGATTTTATGTGTCCACGTATATCCTTTCAAAGACCAGTAGAGCTCCCAGTCACAGGAAAGCCGACTGCTAATAATCACAAGAGAGGATAGCTCTTCGCAGCTTATGCTTACGATTCCATAGCTCAAATGGCCAACTCTCTACTCGGTGCAACAAACAGGTTCGAGTTGCTGGCATCGCTAGCAGCTTGCAAACTTAAGCAACTACATTCTTCTCGCCATAATCATTCTGCTGAGGATGCTCGCAGATATGATTTCAATCAGAAGACTGTTAGATTATTAAACTCAAGTCAAACCATATTCAAACCAGAAACTGAAATGCGGCGACCAGCTCTTGTCGATATGCTCTCTTACTCTAAAATTCTTCCATACCGGATGCAATGTTCGATGCAATGTTCGAGTATCTTTAAGTGATAGATTGTCCAAATTACGGATACAAGACAGACCATCAGTATAGCCAAGAGTCACCTCCAAAAATCTAAATCAAGCACAGGCCGGATTAGGGCTAAGCGAAGGCTTAGCCTTAATCCGGCAGTCGTTTCGCAGCCAAAGCGGCCACGGCTCTTCACAAGTCCCACTTATGGTCATGAATTCCGAAGTCAAGATATGATAGTTTCAGCTACTGTTGAAACCAAGATCAGCAAAAGTTCTGTTTAGAAGTGTTCAAGAGGCTGCAAAGACGTTAATTGCAGATGCTGTCCGTGTATAAAAGCATTGTCGGCACTATCAGTTTCATGCTAGAACAAATTTTCAATAGTCTCCAAGACGTACGTATGAATAGGCATCAGCAGAAGTAGATACTCAATGTTTATATATTCCAATGATCTTGAGAAGTGGAGGTACGGGACAGCTTCAAATTGAAATCAAAATATTTGGTTTACTCGGAGATCTTCTGGCTAGACCGCAGTAACAGGTTGAAAAGAACCACACATGGAACGTGCTTAGCATCGGTACGACACATGTACAAGCTCTATGTGAGCAGATGAGCGCAATCAGGTACTTCAATGGTGTTTACCTCTTCTTGTTCAGATCGAGAATCAGCCGCCGGCATAAACTCTTGCAACTGCGACGGGTTCTGTAGAAATTAGCGTAGAGAGGACATGTCAATAGCTGAAGGCAATACTGAACTTTTGGAACACGACAACTTCTTGAATTTTCTTGCATACGCATGATCCTGTCCTACCAAGTTTACGATGTTTGCTGTGCTCAGAATATAGATCACGATGTTAACTGTGCTCTTTTAGCTTCCGACATTCCAGTATCCTGTTCACCAAAAGCAACGCACATGGTGTTCTGGTTCAGATGAATGCGAAAGGGAAGCATAGCATAACTGATCCAATTTAATGTAAAGCAGAAGACAAGATCTGCAAGAAATGTGCACGTAAATCATGGTCACTGCATGTAATAATGCGAAAGAGCATGCCAAGTTAGCGAGACAGGAAAAGGTGAAAACTTTGACATAGCACGGCCTGATGATTAAAGCTTCGGGAGGGCACGCGCCATCCGACCGTAGTCAAGAGAGGATTATCTCGAGCAAAATCAGCATTCTAGCACGCGTTTCTTCGACGACGACCTATGTCGACCGCGTGTGCTCCGCGCATGGTTGACGTTTCATGTCATATATTCTTCACAGTGCGAGTTTCGTGAGGCAGAAATTTCTTCGAACAAGACATATGCCGGATAGCGTGTACCTTGTACATGCTTTGGCTCTTCTCTTGAGAAAGTGGAGAAAAATACACGAAACTACGGTAGAAGTAACTCAACCTCCGACTCACAAAATGAGAACTTAAACACCGGCAACCATTCTTTCCAACTTTAGATCGAGAGTTGTCAGGACCCCGGTTATTGTCTTGTCTTCCAATGTAATAGTTTCGAAAGATACGCTGTTGAAATATCATTTCCGAATATTTGAGTTTTTCATAAAATCAAAATTTATATTTAGTGGAATTTTCAAAAGTACTTCTCAAAAAGAAGAAGGTTGAATAAAAAACATTTTAATGCATATAACACTAAGTTTACACTCACTCGGAAGCAAATTTCGGTAATGTACGTAGGAAACCATGCCACGTATTTATATATGGATTTACTTTGAACTTTATTATTTCATTCCTCTATTTTTCCCATAAACCTTGTACACTAAAGATCTCGTTGCCGCATAAAAGTTTCCAATCGTATCGTCTCAATAGCTCTTCTTGCAATTTCCGTTGATGAATGTAATCATATCCTTGGATTTTCATAAATATATAAATGATTATTATGAGTAAATAATTATATAAATGATTACTTTTGTATTAGGGCTTAATATATATGGTTATATGTATTGTTGTCTTTGTGTTTATGTGAAAAAAATTATTATAATAGTATGGAATTTGCATTCAAGTTAATTTAGTTTATCGATATAGTAAATAAGTCAAATAGCTCAGAATTATAAAAATATTTAAAAAGTTATTTAGTATCTTCCACGTATTGATAATGGATATACCAAGTGATGATTTTTAAAAGAATTATTATTTTTATTTCTTGACTAGTTTAATTTGTACGGCAAGTAAATGATTTCAAAAATAAACTTTCTTAGAAGTTTCTTTACTAGTTTAGCTTGCATGCCAAATAGTAGACTTCTAGAAAGAAACTTCTCAAGAAAATTTTTTATTAGCTTAGCTTGCACTTTAAGAAAATGACTTTTAGAAAACTTCTTGAGAAATTTCTCAAGAATCTTATATATTCACAATAAATAATAAAGCCTAAGTTCATACTAGATATTTGGAGTTTCTCTTATTCAAGAATCTCAAGATGATCTTCCATTCTCCTATTTCTTTCCTTTGTCTTTTACATTGACATCAAAACAAAAATGAGATGGATGGAATTTATGGATCACCAGATTCATTTACTCCAATCAATTTGGATTTTGTATTCATGTACTACCCAAACATATTTTAATATAATTCATCATCTCATGCTTTGAATAGAATTTTCCAAATGAGATCACATTGAACCCTTCATATTGTAACTTGCAAAAAACAATAGAAATGTTTTGTCTACATGTTAACTTAAATAATTATAGATAATTTGATAGAGTAATAGTTATGGCAGCAATACCCAAAGTTATTATTGTAACAATAAATTGAGCACTTTATTTGGTTGTTGCAAGAAAGAGACCATCAACAACAAGTGCATAAAGAGAGTATCATTTTGAGAAGGAGAAGAGAAAATTCCATTTCCAAAGCCCAAGGTATATGAAGGCAAGGATCTCTCACGCAGAATGGAAATTTTTTTGTTTGATAATGAACATTATGTTGAAATTATAAACCTTCAAGATGAATGGAGATAGATTCTCTTGGCTTCAAGCCAATTGGATAGAGTTACAAAACTATGGTGGCAATTCTGAGTAGAGCAAGCTAAATTGTAGTTTGTTGTGTCAATCTCAACATGGGAAAAATTCAAGAGTGCAATAATTGGGAGATTCCAAGCTATAAATGTTACATGAGACACACAAGATAGATTGGAAAAATTGAAATAGATTGGTTTTGTGAGAAGCTACATCACTCAACTCACAACACCATAATACAAATTCTAGATATACTAGAAGGTGAAGCTCTAGATCTATTTGTGAGGAGCTTGAAGTCACACACCCAATTGGAAGTGACCATGCGGGAGCCTAAACAATTGGAGGAAGCCATGCAATTGGCTGAGTGCTTTGATTCCTTGGTTGCAACAACTTGGTCTTGACCTTGACCTTCACACAACCTACCAACACACTACATACGGGTGGAGGATCCGATACCAATGGAAATTGATGCCATCCAATAGAGATCACTTGGTAGTGCAGATAGAGAAAGATTGTGACAAAATGGTGGTTACTTTTATTGTCATGAAATTGGATATTTCATTGTTGAATGTCCATTCAAGTATGGGTGACCTCAAAAAATTGCCCAAATATAGTTTGTGGAGCATGATGATCAAGAAAAATAAAGAATCACAATAATAGAGTTCAAGCTACCTCTTGGAAACTTGATTAGTTCCAATGAATTGAAGGCTTGACCTATGCAAGCTTGCTTCACTTGCAAGGTATAATATTTGATGTGATTATAGAATTTTGGTTGATTCTTGAAACTCACTTGCAAGGTATGATATTTGATTTGGATCGTAGGATTTTGATTTTGGAAGTTCAAATAATTACATGGATATGCAATCAACAAAGAAATTAGCTATTCCTATCAAACCAATAATTGGAAGTAGATGATGATTGTAGATGGTAAAAAGAATTCTACATTATGTATCTCATATTGTAAAAGACCAAGATCGAGGAGAGAAATAGGAGAATGGAAACTCACATTGGGACACTTGAATGAGGGAAAACTCCGAATGCCTAGCATGAGCTTTGGCTTTGGTATTTATAGGTAGCATACAAGGCCCTTGGGAAGCTTCTCAAGAAGCTTCCTTGAACCGCTTTCTTAGAGTGCAAGCCAAGTTAACTAGGAAGCTTCTCAAGAAGCTTCCTTCTAGAATTTGCCTACTTGGCGTGCAAGCTAAGCTAGTTGGAAGCTTCTAGAAACTTCCTTCTTGAAGCTACTTGCTTGGAGCACAAGTTAACTAGTCAAGAAGCTTCCCAAGAAGCTTCCTAGATGCTTTTGGAATATTTTAGGCTAATCTGGCTTATTATTTACTTCATCGCCTTACTTACTATGTTGCTAAACTCCATATTGTTACATATTCCCCCACCGCTAGTTGGTGACATCCTTGTTGCCATTGAAGCTTCAAACTCCTGGATGGTCGTATGTGCATTCTGGAGGTGAGAAAGAGGTTCCCATGTGGCATCATGAAGGAGATACCCTTTCCAAAGGACCTTGTACTCCGTATGTTGGTGGTGTCCTCGTTGGATGTGGCAACATGCAAGGATACGATCAACTTCATACTCCTCATGATCATTGATAGGGATAGGAGGAGGAGGTTGGACTCATTAGGAGAAAGAAGAGGGGTTAGGAACAAAGGATTTCAACTTGGAAACATGAAAGATAGGATGGATGTGTATATGACAAGGCAAGGCAAGTTGATAAGCAATAGGAGAGACAATTTGGGTGACATCAAAAGGTCCTATCCAATTAAGAGCAAGTTTATGAACTTGGGTATCAAGTGGGAGGGGTAGATTACTAGAGGATAGCATAACTTTATCATCAACTTCAAAGGTGAGATCATGACGATGATGGTCCGCATATTGTTTTTGACGATTCTGAGCAACAAGGAGGTGAGATTTGGCTTGTTAGAGAGATTCGGATATGGTGGTCAAGAAGGTTGAAGTATGAGGGACTTGAGTCAGAAGAAGAGCAAGAAGAGAATATGGGACAAGTGGATCTTGGCCAAAATTGAGAAAGAAAGGAGAAATCTAGTACTTGCTTGTTTAGAATTGTTGTATGCAAACTCCACAACTGCAAACCATTCATCCCAATTGGTATGGTGAATGTTGACAAAGGCACAAAGCATATCTTCCAAGGTGTGATTTGCATGTTCAGTTTGTCCATCAGTTTGAGGATGATAGGCTATGGACAAAGCAAGCTTGGTGCCAAGTATCTAGAAGAGAGCTTGCCAACACTTTCCGGTGAAGCAAGGATCACAATTGGAAATGAGTACACGTGGCATCCCATGATGTTTGAATACATTATTGAAGTAGAGTTATGCCAAGGTTGGAGCATCCACAATATCAACCGTTGGTGCCAAATCGATTTGCTTACTAAGCTTATCCACAAACACGACACTTGTTGTGTGACCTTGTTGTGTCTTGGGCAAGGAGGTGATGAGATCTAAGCTCACATGTTCCCAATGAGTAGTTGGAATGGGAAGTGGCTGAAGGAGTCCACTTGGCTTCTAGTTACTGGCCTTGTTGCGTTGACAACTCTCACATGATCGGACAAACTCCCAAACATCTCGTGTCATGTTGGGCCACCACCATTGGCATTGGAGGGTACCCAAGGTCTTGTCTACCCCCATGTCACAAGCTATTGGTAAATCATGGGCTCCATGAAGGCACACAAGTCAAATATCACCTTTGGCTGGAACGTAGATCCAATCCGCATGGAATAGAAGGCCTTCCTTGAAGGAGAAGGTGTTGTACTCCTTGTCACTTGTTGTCAGACAACCATGTATTATTTGGAAAAAAGGATCTTGTTGTAGAGCTAACCAAAACTTGTTATGGACCTTGGGGTCAATTGACACCGTTGTAATTGCCGCCGTGATGAGAGGAAGAGACTTCAAATCCGGTTGTTGTGATAGAGCATAAGGGTTGATATGGAACCAACCTGGTGTGTACTCAAGTTTGATGTCAAACAATTGGAGTTGCTCTTCCCATCGATGATGTCAACTCTTCACGTGTTCCAAGTGTAAGGTCTGCAACAATGGCTTGTGATCAGTTTGCATGACCACTTGTTTCCCCCAGGGGTAATGCCTCCATACCTTGGTGGCATATACCATTGCAAGTTGTTCCCAATCTCAAGCCAAGTAATTTCTTTCAGTTAATTTAGTCGGTGAGACACAAAGGCAATGGGATGTAGTCCATCTGGTAATTCTTGTTGTAACACAACTCCAATTGCAAAGTTAGAAGCATCAAAATCAACCACACAAGGTAGTTGAGGATCATATGGTTGAAGAATGGGTCTTAAAGACACCATATGCTTTTACTTCTGGAATGCTTCTTCATACTTGGTGGTCCATTGGAAACTAGAGTTTTTTCCCAAGAGGTCAGTCAATGGTGCAGCCACATGAGCATAATAGTGGATGAACCATTGGTAAAAACTGGCCAATCCATTAAATGCTCATACATCTATAGTATCCTTTGGGGTAGGCCAATCAGTAATGGCCTTGATCTTCTCTTCTTCCATCTTGATCTCCTCTGATGAGATCTTATGACCCAAGAAGGTAACCTCCTTCTACCAAAAAGCACACTTTGACTTCTTGCAGTAAAATTTCCATTGACGTAGTCGTCTTAGGACTTCTTGCGTATGATTCATGTGTTTTACCTCTAGCTTACTATAAATTAAGATATCATCCAAGAACACCACTACAGACTGATCCAATAGTCCCTCCAACACTTGGTGCATCTGATCCATGAAGACTGCTGGAGCATTAGTGAGTCCAAAAGATAGAACTCTCCACTCGAAATGCACATACCTTGTGTGAAAGGCAATCTTTTGCACATCCTCTCTTTCAATAGGAATTTTCCAATAGCCACTGCAAAGATCTAGCTTGGAAAAGTAGTGTGCTCCACTTAGTTGATCAAGCAGGTCATTGATCCGAGGCAAGGGATATACATTCTTCACGGTTTGCTTATTAAGCCCACGGTAATCAATACAAAAACAAAGTCTTCCATCCTTCTTTGGAACAAATAGTACCGGTACTCCCTACGGAGAGGTACTATGTTGTCTGAAATCCTTCTCCAACAACTCTTTAAGTGTTGTTTGCAACTCCTCCAACTCCTTTGGTGAGAGCCAATAGATGAGTCTACTCACTAGAGTACTCTTTGGCAATAACTCAATCTTGAAGGGCATACCTCGATTGGAGGGTAATTCCTTTGGCAAATCATTTGGAAACACGTCCACAAACTCTTGAACTATCCAATCAACCATTGCTTGATGAGGCTCTTGGCCCTCCTCGGATTGCTCTTGTGCAATCAGCTTGATCCACACCACAAATACATACTTATCTTCCTCCAAAGCTTGCTCTATGGCTGCTTTACTAACAAAATTCCCTTCCAGGGACTCATCTCTCTTCCAAGCTTGCTCTGTGGTTGCCTTCTTGGCAAACTTCCCATCTTGGGACCCATCTCCCTTCCAGATTTTCTCTATGGCTACCTTCTTGATATACTTCCCATCTTGGGATTGACTATTCTTAAGTGTCTTACTTAGAGGTGCCAAACAACCTAACTGGAAATTCCTACCTTGGTGTTGTACTTGAATTTGTCATCAAGTCCAATCAAATTAAATCTTATGACGTTCAAGCCAAGGTAGACTCAGAATGATATCATAGTATAGAGGTGCCACTACAAACCTCATACACTCCAAATACTCCTTCCTAATCTTGAAGGTAATAGGATATGAGGTGCGGAATGCAAAATCCTTTCTACCATCCACCATCATCAAACTACTTCCAAACACTAGCTTGATTGGAATACCCAATTCCTTTGCTACTTGCATAGACATGCAATTCTTTGAGCTTCCAGAATCAACCAAAATCCTACAACCTCAATTAGATATCATACCTTGCAAGTGAAGCAAACTTGCATAAGTCGAGCCTTCAATCCCATAGGAACTAATCAAGCTCTTAGTAGGCAGCTCAAAATCTCCTACTGGGATTCCTTGTTTCTCTTATCGTTTTGTTCCACAATCTCCATCTGGGCAACTTGTCGAGGTCGCCCATTCCTAAGTGTGCATTCAGCAATGCAATGTCCAACTTGGTGACAATAAAAAAAACCTCCATGTTGTTGCAATCTTTCTCTATCTGCTGTACCAAGTGGTCTCCGTTAGATAGCATCAATCTCCATTGGTGCGGGTTCTTCCACCCGTACATAGTGTACTTGTAGGCCTTGTGTAAGTCAAGGGCAAGACCAAGTTGTCACAAGCAAGGAATCAAAGTGCTCAGCCAATTGCATGGCTTCTTCTATGTTTTGGGGTTCTCGTATGGTCACCTCTAATTTGGTTCGTGACTTCAATACCCGCACAAATTGATCCAAAACTTCACCTTCTTGTATATCTGGAATCTGCATTATGATGTTATGAAATTGTGTGATGTAGCTCCTTACTAAGCCAACTTGCTTCAACTCCACCAATTTATCTCATGCGATGCAAGTGGCATTTATAATTTGAAAGCATCCCAATATTGCATCCTTGAACTCTACCCATGTCAAAATTGGTGCAACAATCTGTCATTCAGCTTGCTCCACTTGAAATCACCACCAAAGTTTTGTCACACCATCAAATTGGCTAGAGGCCAAGAGAATCTGTTTTAGTTCATCTTGAAAATTGGTGGCTTCAAAGTAATGTTTGCAGTCAAACACAAAATTCTACATTGTGCTTGGAAGATTCTTGCCTTCAAACACCTTGGGTTTTGGAAATCAAATGTAATCTTCTCCATCTTGAATTGGTGCTCTCTCTATATGTTCTCATCGTTGCTGATCTTGTTCATCCAGCAACCGGGTAAGGTGCTCAATTTGTTGTTGCATTGCAAGGATGACATCCAGTATTGCCGCCATAGGTACAACTCTATCCCACTACTCCCACTTTATCTAATTGATTAACACATAGATGTAGCACGTCCACCGTTCTCCATAAGTTACAATTGGAAGTATCAAGGGTTCCTTAGACACGGTGATCATATGTAGAAAATTTTGCCCAAAGCACAAGGTGATGAATTGTGTGAAACGATGCTTAGGTAATATTTAGACATGAAAATCCCAATGGTTTGGCGGTGTTGTCAGGAAAAAAGCCCACGTGTACCCTTGAGGCTTTTGGTGTGATAAATTTTCTTTTTCTCTTCTTGTTGTTGTAAGGAACATGGATTTATGTCAATATGTCTTGGGTGTGGTTTTATGCTACCTTGCCGTGGGAGATATTTCTCCTATATTATTGTGAATCTCAGAAAAACTTATGGTGTTACTAGCTCAAGGAGTCTTTTAATGTGGCTTGAGCTAAGAAATAATATTGTGTTACACAATCTTAGGTTTTGTTCTATGTTATTGGAGTGAAGAGTATTTTCCTTAGTGGAGGAGCAAAAAGAGTCTTTTGAGTTGGAAATACTTTGGGAAGCTTTAGAGGAGTTTGATAGGGAAAGGTTTGGGGAATAACAGCATGAAAAAATTAGAGGACAGTGGAGGAACTCAGCTCAGGAGGAGAGGTGTGACAAGCTTTGGGCAGAAGGGGAAGGTTGCGGGAGATGTTTGGTTGAGGACAGGGGGCAAAAAGGAGATTTTCGAGTTAGGAAGGTTGGCTTGGACAAGAACTGAGGAGAAAGGTTTTGGGAGTTGTCTAGCTGAGAGGAGAGGGGAGTAAGGAGGAGTTCAAGTTAGAGATTGTGTGGCTGGACAGGAAGGAACTGGGACAGAAAATGCTATGAGAGAAGAATTTTGCAGGTATGCCTTGAGGTGCAGGGCAAGAGAGGATTTTGATAGGTATGGCTTTAGATTGTGAACATCAGAAGGGGTATTTTTTGCACACAAGTATGGCTTGAAATTGTGAAGGCAAGAAAGGTGAATTTTTGAATTGCCTTGGCTGAACAGTGGGAGAGGAAAGTAGGGCTGTGCAGGAAATTTTGAAATGAGATAGGGTGTGCAGGAGAAGAGAAATTTAGAAGTGCTTTGGGCTGGACAGTGGGAGAGGGAAGCAAGGCTGTGCAGAAATTTTTGAATTGAGATAGGGTGTGCAGGAGAGGAGAAATTTTTGAAGTGCTCTTGTGCATGATAGTGGGAGAGGAAAGCAGGGCTGTGCAGAAATTTTTGAAATGAGATAGTGTGTGCAGGGGAAGAGAAATTTAGAAGTGCTTTGGGCTGGACAGGAATGAACTTGGACATAAAATGCTATGAGAAGAATTTTGCAGGTATGCCTTGAGGTGCAGAGCAAGAGAGGATTTTGAAGGTATGGCTTGAGATTGTGAACATCAGAAGGGAATTCTTTGCAGGCAAGTATGGCTTGAGATTGTGAAGGCCAGAAAGGTGAATTTTTGAATTGCCTTGGCTGAACAGAGGGAAAGGAAAGCAGGGCTGTGCAGGAATTTTTGAAATGAGATAGGGTGTGCAAGAGAAGAGAACTTTAGAAGGGCTTTGGACTGGACAGTGGGAGAGGGAAGCAAGGTTGTGCAAGAATTTTTGAATTGAGATAAGGTGTGCAGGAGAGGGGAAATTTTCAAAGTGCTCTTGTGCATGACAGTGGGAGAGGAAAACAAGAATGTACATGAATTTTCAAATTGAGATAGGGTGTGCAGGAGAGGGGAAATTTTTGAAGTGCTTTGTGTAGGACAATGCGAGAGGAAAGTAGGGCTATGTAGGAATTTTTGAAGTGAGTTGAAGTGGCAATGGACAGGGGAAGGTATCCTCACGAAGGGATTGTAGGGTTTTGACAATACAGGGGCAGAGATATTTTCTTGAGTGTAAAGCCTTATGAGACTTGGCTGAAGGAGTTGAATTTTGCAGAGAAAGGACTGGACTAGAGTGAAGTTTTGGAGAGTTGGCCTGCTGAGGAGAGAAGAGGATCTTCAAGGGCTTTTGCCCTAAGCAATGAGAGGTAAAAGGAGATTTTTGAAGGTTTTGCCGTAAGTAGTGGAGAGGAACTAGAGTGAAGATTTGGAGTTGCTCTGCTGAGGAGGTGGCAAGAGAGGAAGGAAGTTTCGAAAGAAATCTGCTGGCTGAGCATGGCAAGAGAGTGAGGAGAGAAATGCTAGAGGTGATGACATCACAAATTCGCACTGACAGGAGGGGAGAATCACCAAAGGGGATCTGCCAAACAACAATCTTTGGGAGAGACCTGCAGACATGAAGCTAAATGTTGTAAGGGATATGAGTTAGGACCTGGATGTTTCCTGTTCTATATATGCTTGGTTAGACAATGTGCTTGATGCAAAACTATTCAGCCTGAGTTTTGATCATCATGAAGAATTTAAGAATTTTGGAGAACTCGGTGCGGTGATGGAAGTGACATTCCTTGTGAATGAATGTGTATGTAAAAAGAAAAGCAAACAGTGATAAGAAAATAATGAAAGCTTGGCACTCAGTCCAGTCCACGGAAGTGAGTCAGGTCTTTGGACAAAGTCCCGGGGTAGAATTGGTTGCATGACCTATGGACTAGTCCACAAATCCCACCAAGTCTGTACTTTGGGCCAAGCTTGACTGTCACAGCAAAAACCCCACCCACCTAAGAATGACAAACTAAGAAAAGAGTTTGGAATGACAGATCATGAATAGTAGCCAAAGAACAAGCAGGAAAATTTAACCTAAAGCCTATGCAAGTATTCATTGACGAGGATTAGCACCCAGAATAGCAACAGACAATCTCCCAAGAGAAGTTGTTGTCATAAATCCAGAGAAGAGAACCAGTGCCAGACTATGGAAGAACTGCTGAGTCCATGACAAACAAGACAGCCTAAGCACATGCAGCCAGGTGCCCGGCGCAATCTCAAGACCTTACAATCCCCGTGACAGCGGAAGTGGATTTGCTTGTCCATAAAGTCCATCTATCCCATTCCTGCTCTGATACCAATGTAAAAGACCAAGACCAAGGAGAGAAATAGGAGAATGGAAACTCACATAGGGACACTTGAATGAGGGAAAACTTTGAATGCCTAGCATGAGCTTCAGCTTTGGTATTTATAGGTATCATACAAGGCCCTTGGGGAAGCTTCTCAAGAAGCTTCCTTGAGCCTCTTTCTTAGAGTGCAAGCCAAGTTAACTAGGAAGCTTCTCAAGAAGCTTTTTTCTAAAAGCCACCTACTTGGCATGTAAGCTAAGCTAAATAGAAGTTTCTAGAAGCTTCCTTCTAGAAGCTACCTACTTGGAGCGCAAGTTAACCAGTCGAGAAGCTTCCCAAGAAGCTTCCTAGATGTTTTTGGAATATTCTAGGCTAATTTGGCTTATTCTCTACTTCATTAGCCTTACTTACTACGTTGCTAAACTCCATATTGTTACACACATCTTGTTACACTCAAGGTTGGGATGGAGTATTTGGAGTGTATGAAGTTTGTAGTGACATCTCTACAGTATGATGCCATTCTAAGTTTGCCTTAGCTTGAATGTCATAAGGTTCAATTTCATAGGGTCTAACAATAAATTCAAATATAACACCAAGGTAAGAATTATAAATTAGGTTGTCTAGCACCTTTTAATAAGACACCTAAGAATAATCAGTCCCAAGATCAGAAGTTTGTCAATAAAACAACCATAGAGCAAGCTTTGGAGGAAGATATTTCTATGTTTGTAGTGTGTATCAAGCCAATGTGTATGGAGAATCTAATGAGGACTAGAAGTCTCATGAAGCAATTGTTGATCAAATAGTTCATGAATTTGCAAATGTATTTTTGGATGATCTACCAAAGGGGTTACCCTCCAATTGTGGTATGCCCTTCAAGATTGAGTTATTGCTAAGAAGTACTCCAATGAGTAGACCAATTTATTGGCTTTCACCAAAGGAGTTGGAAGAGCTTCAAATAATACAAACAAAGTTGTTGCATAAGGATTTCTTACAACATAGTACATCTCATTGGGGAAGATTGGTACATTTTGTCCCAAAGAAGGATGAAAGACTTTACTTTTATATTGATTACTATGGCCTCAATAAACAAACAATGAGAAATGCATATCCCTTCCCTCAAATTGATGACTTTCTAGATCAAGTGAGTGGAGCACAATACTTTGCCAAGTTGTATAGCTATTGACAAATTCCTATTGATAAAGAGGATGTGCAAAAGATTACCTTTTGCACAAGGTATCATATTTTGAATGGAAAGTTTTACTTTTTGTGCTCACTATGGTAGTCTTCATGGATTCGATGCATTAGGTGTTGGATGGGCTATTGGATCAATATATGGTGGTGTTCCCGGATGATCTTTTAATCTACAGCAAAACAAAGGTAGAATCATGTGTGATAAGTCCTAAGATTACTAAGTCAATGGATGTTATACTAGAAGAAGTCAAAGTGTACCTTTTGGCAGAAGGAAGTTACTTATTGGGTCATAAGTCTCATTGAAGGAGATCAAGATAGAAGAGGAGAAAATGAAAACCATTATTGATTGGCCTACTCCAAAGGATAACACAAAAGTGCGGGCATTTAATCAATTGATAAGTTTTTATTGATGATCCATTCACTACCATGCTCATATTATTGCATCATTGATTGATCAATTGGAGAAGATGTCAAGCTTTAGTGGGCCACCAGGTGCAAAGAAGCATTCCATAAGCTAAAGTATATGTTGTCATCAAGACCCATTCTTTAACCATATGATCCTCAACTACCTTGTGTGGTTAATTTTGATACTTCTAACTTTGCCATTAGAGTTGTGTTGCCATAGGAATTTCCATATAGGTTACATCTCATTGCCTTTGTGTCTTACCAACTATTGCTATGGAATGGAATTACTCTACTTGAGATCAAGAACAACTAGCAATGGTATATGCCACTAAGCTATAGAGGCATTATCTCTTGGGAAAACAAGTGATCATGTGAACTATAACAATATGGAGTTTAGCGATGAAGTTAGTCGGGCTTACAAAGTAGCACATAAGACAAATTAGCCTAGAATATTCCAGAAATATCTAGGAAGCTTCTTGGGAAGCTTCCCGACTAGCTTAGCTTGCACCTCAAGTAAGTAGCTTCTAGAAGTAAGCTTCTAGAAGCTTCCAACTAGCTTAGCTTGCACGCCAAGTAGACAACTTCTAGAAAAAAGCTTCTTGAGAAGCTTCCTAGTTAACTTGGCTTGCACTTTAAGGAAGCGGCTTGAGGAAGCTTCTTGAGAAGCTTCTCAAGGTCCTTGTATGCTACCTATAAATACTAAAGCCAAAGCTCATGCTAGGCATTTAGAGTTTTCCCACATTCAAGTGTCCCAATGTGAGTTTCTATTCTCCTATTTCTCTCTTTGGTCTCGGTCTTTTGCATTGGTATCAGAGCAGGAAAGGGATGGATGGAATTTATGGACCACCAAATCCACTTTTGCCAAACAATTGGGATTTTCATGTCCAGATATTACCCAAGCACAACTTCACACAATTCACCACCTCACACTTTGGGTAGGATTTTCTACATATGATCATTGTGTCTGAGGAACCTTGATACTTCCGGTTGTCACTTATGGAGAAAGTGGACATGTTGTATCTATGTGTTAATCAATTAGATAAATTGGGAGTAGTAGGATAGAGTAGTAGCTATGGTGGCAATACTAGACATTATCCTTGTGATGCAGCAACAAATTGAGCACCTTACTTGATTGTTGGATGAATGAGACCAACAACAATAAGAACATATAGACAGAGCGTCAATCCAAGATGGAGAAGATTGTATTCAATTTCCAAAACCCAAGGTGTTTGAAGACAAGAATTGTTCAAGCATAGTGGAGAATTTTGTGTTTGATTGCAAATGTTACTTTGGAGCCACCAATCTTCAAGATGAACAAAAACAGATTCTCTTGGCTTCTAGCCAATTGGATGGTGTGGCAAAACTTTGGTGGCAATTTTGAGTGGAGTGAGTAGAATGACAAATTGTTGCACCAATCTTGATATGGACAAAATTGAAGGATGCAATACTTGGTCAATTCAAACTATAAATGCCACCCAAGCCGCACAGGATAAATTGGCAGAGTTGAAGCAGATTGGCTCAGTAAGAGGCTACATCATATAATTTCAAAACATCATCATTCAAATTCCTGATATACAAGAAGGAGAAGTTTTGGATTGATTTGTACGAGGATTGAAGTCACAAACCAAATTGGAGGTGACCATGCAAGAACCACAAAACATAGAAGAAGCCATGCAATTGGTTGAGCGCTTTGATTCCTTGGTTGTGACAACTTGGTCTCGATATCAACCTACACCAAGCTTACCAATTCAATTTGCATGGGTGGAAGAACCAGCACCAATGGAGATTGATGCTATCTAATGGAGGCCACTTGGTGCAACATATAGAGGAAGATTGCAACAAAATGGAGGTTGTCACCAAGTTGTCACCAAGTTGTCACCAAGTTGGACATCACATTGCTGAATGTCCACTTAGGAATAAGTGACCTCAACAAGTTGCCCAGATGGAGTTCGTGGAGCCAAATGATCAAGGAAACAAAGAATCCCAATAGGAGATTTTGAGCCGCCTATTGGGAGCTTGATTAGTTCCAATGGGATTGAAGGCTTGACCTATGCAAGTTTGCTTCACTTGCAAGGTACAATATCTAATTGAGGTTGTAGGATTTTGGTTGATTCTGGAAGTTCAAAGAATTGCATGTCTATGCAAGTAGCAAAGGAATTGGGTATTTCTATCAAGCCAATGATTGGAAGTAGTTTGATGATGGCGGATGGTAGAAAGTGTTTGCATTTTGCACCTTGCATCCTGTTACCTTAAAGATTGAGAAGGAGTATTTGGAGTGTATGAGGTTTGTAGTGGCACCTCTACACTATGAAATCATTCTGGGTCTACCTTGGCTTGAACATCATAAGGTTCAATTTGATTGGACCTGACACCAAACTCAAGTACAACACCAAGGTAGGAATTTCCAATTAGGTTGTCTAGCACCTTTGAGTAAGACACCTAAGAATAGTCAGTCCCAAGATGGGAAGTTTGTCGAGAAGGTAGCCATAGAGCGAACCTTGAAGGGAGTGAAGTCCTAAGATGGGAAGTTTGCCAAGAAAGCAACCATGGAGCAAGCTTGGAAGAGAGATGAATCCCAAGAAGGGAAATTGGTTAGTAAAGCAGCCATAGAGCAAGCTTTGGAGGAAGATAAGTTTGTATTTGCAGTGTGGATCAAGCCAATTGCATAAGAACAATCGGAGGAGGGCCAAGAGCCTCATCAAGCAATGGTTGATTGGATAGTTCAAGAGTTTATGGACGTGTTTCTGGATGATCTACCAAAGGGATTACCCTCCAATCAAGGTATGCCCTTCAAGATCAAGTTATTGCCAAGGAGTACTCTGGTGAGTAAACCAATCTATCAACTCTCACCAAAGGAGTTGGAGGAGTTGCGAACAACACTTATAGAGTTGTTGGAGAAGGACTTCATACAACATAGTACCTCTCCTTGGGGAGCACCGATACTACTTGTTCCAAAGAAGGATGGAGGACTTTGTTTTTGTATTGATTACCATGGGCTCAATAAGCAAAACATGAAGAATGCATATCCCTTGCCTCGGATTGATGACTTGCTTGATCAACTAAGTGGAGCACACTACTTTTCCAAGTTGGATCTTTGCAATGGCTATTGGCAAATTCCTATTGATAGAGAGGATGTGCAAAAGACTACCTTTTGTACAAGGTATGGGCATTTTGAGTGAAGAGTTCTACCTTTTGGACTCACTAATGCTCCAGTAGTCTTCATGGATCAGATGCATCAGGTGTTGGATGGACTATTGGATTGGTCCGTGGTGGTGTTCCTAGATGATATCTTAATTTATAGTAAGACAAAGGCAGAACACATGAATCATGTGCAAGAAGTCCTAAGACAATACAACAATGGAAATTTTATTGCAAGAAGTCAAAGTGTGCCTTTTGGTAGAAGGAGGTTACCTTCTTGGATCATAAGATCTCATCAAAGGGGATCAAGATGGAAGAAGAGAAAATAAAGGCCATTACTGATTGGCCTACCCCAAAGGATGCTACAAAAGTATGGGCATTCAATGGATTGGCCAGTTTTTACCAATGGTTCATTCATTATTATGCTCATGTGGCTGCACCATTGACTGACCTCTTGGGAAAGAACTCAAGCTTGCAGTGGACCACCAAGCATGAAGAAGCATTCCAAAAGTTAAAGCATATGGTGTCTTCAAGACCCATTCTTGAACCATATGATCCTCAACTACCCTGTGTGGTTAATTTTGATGCTTATGACTTTGCAAGCTGTGCTGCAACAAGAATTCCCAGATGGACTCCATCCCATTGCCTTTGTGTTTTGCTAACTCAATATGGATGAACAAAACTACTCTACTCAAGATTGAAAACAACTTGCAATGGTATACGCCACAAAGGTATGGAGGCATTACCTCTTGAGGAAACAAGTGATCATGCGAACTGATCACAAACCATTATTGCAAACCTTACACTTGGAATACATGAAGAGTAGATATCATCAATAGGAGGAACAACTCCAACTATATGAGATAAAACTTGAGTACAAACCAGGTCGGTTCCATCCCTAATGCTTTATCACAACGACTTGATTTGATGTCTCTTCCTCTCATCACAACGGCAAATTCAATAGTGTCAATTGACTCCAAGGTCCAAAACAAGTTTCAGTCAGCTCTACACCAAGATCCCTTCTTCCAAATGGTACATGGTCGCCTTACGGCATGTGATAAGGAGTACAACACCTTCTCCATCAAGGAGGGCCTTTTATTCCATGTGTTGTGCATATATACATTGCTACACAACATACATCGTAGTCAACATCATACACTATAGAAGCACAACTCACACATAAGTCATACGTAGACTCTAAAGTGCCACAATAATCAGATTGTTTACCACTCTCAACTCAACTCGACTCAAATCCGTACTTGATCTGTCACTCTATAAACTGCCAACAATTGGGCACTAATTACAGTCAAGCCACACCCACTCAAGCATAGAGAATCCAAGTGATGCTTGCCGGCCTTTGTCCACCATAGCCAGGAACTCGAATGCTCAACATCAGAGAAGTGAGCTCTCTGGAGCTGCACTTCGAAAGTATACCCCTTGGACTTGAGCTAGGTTTGAACACTAATGGTCCCACTGACGGCACACTTGATGGTGCAAATGTGCAAAGTGATGGTGGGCCTCACCATGAAGTTAGTACCACAAACACAAAATCTGACCGTCGGAAAGTAGTCTCTGAGAAACTACTGAAATAACTCTAACTACTATCACTGGAACTCCAGTGTCCAAGCAATCTAGATGCGACACTACAAATGATGTGACAGTTGTCGTGTGTATATATATCGCTACACAACATACATCATTGTCAACATTATACACTATAGAGCACAACTCACACATAAGTCATACATAGACTCTAAAGTGCCACAATTGCCCCCCTAGCTGGCGGTTAGGTCCCTCTAACTCTAGATAGCCATCTACTCCAAGTATATGGTATACCCTATAATAGGCAAAGATCAAGAGGCCGGGTGCCATGGAGCCCCATTGTTAGTCGCCTGTCTGCAATCTATACCATATAAAGAATGAACTAGCTATATGTCAAGTACATTTAGGACATAACCACTTTCCATGAGGAACCACCGTGAGAGGAGGAGTCATACATGCCATATGCCATCCTCTTGAACAACTATCACACACTAACATAGTAGCAGCTCCACCAGAAGAGCCACATAACATACACCTCAAGCCTGCACGTACAAGTGCCAAGCTTGGGTCCATAGTACCATCAATGTTTGGGAGGTAGCATGGCGCATAATTGCGCACATGATCCTTCCAAACAACACCACACGTCCTTCCAACACAAGGACTCCAGATGGCAAAACCTCACTCACTCTCAAGATAGTGCGGCCTGTCAAAACATCAAGTGTTGTCGGTGCTATCTGCTGTAGATATGCATAGTCGCTTGGATGAAATCAACGGATCAAGGGTCTATAACCTCCTCCTCAAATGGTAGCATAACATAAAGTATCTTTATGTTGAGCAATCCCCAAGTTCTCAAAGGCCATCGGCATCACTCTCTGAAAGATCTATGCCCGTTGAGAACATGCGCTCATCCATACATTGGGGTCATCCAAGTCCAAAACTACAGTAGCATCTCGATGAATGGCTGTAGGTAAATCTGGATCTCGTCCATAGAGTAGAAAGTACAGAGAGAAGGATGCTAAGGAGGCTTGCTAGCTAAACCGATAGCCCACGGCCAACCAAGGTAACTGGTGATCCCAATCTCCCAAGTGGCCTCTCTGCAAACCATACTTTTGCAATCCTCTCTTCATCATCTGAACCACTCTCTCTGCTAAATCATCTGCCTTAGGGTGATCTCGGGATGTAATATGATGATCAATCAAAGCCTTGTCACACAAGACATGAAACTCTCCCAAGAACTTTGTACCCTGATCAATCAAAACCTCAACTAGTGCACCAAAATGACTAAGAACTCAATCTAGGAATGAGTAAGTTGTCCCTTCACTAGACTTGTTAGGAAGTGTCACCAACTCAATCCACTTGGAGAAGTGCTCCACCATCACCAAAACATACCGATGATGTCTCACAGTCAGCGATAAAGGTCCAGCAAAGTCCAAACTCCAACGGTAACCCAATCCCATGATAGGTAATGGGTGTAACTGTGGTGTAAGAGCATTGAATGATGTTGTAACTTGGCCACAAACCACACATCTGGCAACAAACTGTTGTACCTCAGTCTGCATACCGTGCCACCAATAATGACTGTGGAGTAAGCTATATGTACGCTGTACTCCAAAATGTCCTAGCTCCTCATGAGCATGACGGACCAACTGTGGTCTTTGTGCTGCAAGTGGTACTACTCGCACTCTACCATCGTCCCATACACGCAAAAGGTGTGTGCCCTCCAATCTAAACCATCTGGCTTGCTGAAGAACACGGTCTCTCTCCTTGGCCCCAACTGTGCCACCCACAACACCAATGCAAAGATAGTCCATCACTAAGACATCATCATGAATGTCTCACTGAACTATACCAATATCTTCACTCTTTGGATCTATGACCTCAATAACTCCTCCTATATGCGCTGAGAGAGATACCACCAAAGCCTTTGAAAATACACCCAGAAAGGCCGATGCATGCCAACCTAGCACCATCTCCTCATCTGTCTCACCATGCCAACGTGCTCTGGTCTGATCCTGCTGGCTGGGACATGGGTTTCTACTCAACCCATCTGCATCACGGTTGACCACTCTAGGTCTGTAAACAATCGTAAAATCATACTCCTATAAAATCAGAGCCTTTCATGCAAGCTTCCCTGAAAGCTTGTCGGAATCTATCAACCACTTCAGTGGCTGATGATTAGTGATGAGAGTGAAGGGGTTACCAAATAGGTAACATTGGAAATGTGCTACTGCCCAAATTGCTACCAAGCACTCTCCCTCATATGAATTATACTTTGCCTTTGCTGAATTGTTGGAGCGACTAGCATAGGCCACCACAAACTCCTTCCCCTCATCATCAGGCTAGGTGAGCACCGCTCCAAGCCCCAACATCCTCCAATCAGTATGAACCTGAAATGGTCATCCTCTAATTGGTCTCCTCAAAATAGGAGCAGATGTCAACCTCTCTTTGAGCTCTACAAAAGCTCTCTCCTGCTCATCTTCCCAACACCACTCCTATGTAAGCTTGGTCAGCTTTTTCAAGGCCTTGGCAATGGCACTAAATCCTCTAACATAGTGGCAATAGAAGTTTGCCAACCCAAGGAATGCTTGCACTCTACTCACATCCGTAGGGCAAGGAATACATGCAATAGCCTCCACCTTGGTCTGTTAAACACCAAGTCCTCCGGGGTAGATAGTGTGACCCAAATACTCAACCTGCTCGTGGAAGAACCTACACTTCTCAGGATGTAATTTGAGTCCATGAGATCTCAACCTCTCAAACACCTCCAACAACTGTCTCTCATGCTCCTCCATGGTAGTATTATAGACCAAAATGTCATCAATATAGCACCAAGCAAAATCCAATCCAACTAGGATCCTATCCATGACCCTCTGGAACTCAGCAGGAGCGTTCTTCAACCCAAATGGTAAGAACCTCCACTAATATAACACATCCTTACCATGAGGATCAATAGCCCAAAATGATGTCTTGCACTTCTCCTCCTCCTTGATCTGCAACTGATGATATCCCACTCAAAGATCCAAAGTACTGAAGACCTTTGCATGCCCAATCGTATCAAAAATCTCCTCTTGTGTAGGCATGGCATACCGATCAGCCCTGGTCTGTCAGTTGATAGGACGGTAATCTCCACACATCTGCCTATCTGTGTAGTTGCCATGCATATCTTTCTTGGCTGGCATCACTATTGCTGATGCATACTCTCTATGTGAAATCTCCACCAAACCAACCTCAAAAAGGTCACTACTCCGGCTCTAAATCAATGTCCTCTCCATCTCACTATATTGATAAGGACATCGGAAAATTGGTGTATTGCTATTCAACTCAATCCGTATATCAAGTCCTTTTAGAGCACCCAAATCCTTCATACTGAAGGCAAAACAACTCATGTGGCTCCTCAAGAACCTCCAAACCCTTCGTCTTTCCTCTCCAGTAAGCTTGGGTCCAAGATTTGGCTCCCAAGTATCCTCTATAACTGTAGTAGGAGTGGAAGATGCACTGACTACTACACAGGGCCCTTGGGAGCAATAGTGTCATGCTCCCGACCACTAGAGGTCCCAACCTTAGTGTGAAAAACTCCCTCCACTCTGGCTACAAGCTCCACACGTCCTCTAGCTACATCCCATGTGGACCAAGGGAGTAATCCAAGTAGCCCACGCTCACCTAGATGGACTCCAAGTAGACCACTCTCCCTAGTAGCTATTGGATGTGTCCCAAGAATACCATGTCCACTCGGTCCATTGCCCCCAGCATGTGTCTGATCGTCTTGATAGGCACAGGGCTCACAAGTGGCCGAGTGGTGATGCCTATCAAGCGCATCCTACGCTGCTCTGCCAAGCCAAGGCTCACAATCCAGCTCAAATAGTTCAGGTCCATAGCCTGACCTAACACCTGACGCCGGGATGCCTCTAACACTGTTGGAACAACGGTAATACTGGTGTGAAAACCCATTGCCCGCTCTCTCTCATCGGCATTGGGCTCCACCAATTGCTATAACTATGAGTCCCAAACAAGTCTAGGTCCTCCCTCTCAAAAAGCATGAGAGCCTAGGAAACTCATGAGTGTGGGAAATGCGGCTCTAGGCTGTCCAACTAGGTTCACCATTGCTATAGGTGACCTATCAGCTACTACCATTGTCTGAGACTAACGCCTAACATCCAAGATATAATCAACAAGGATGTGGTCAAGTTGTTGAATCCCATCATAAGCACGCTATAAAACCTCTCTAAGTAAGAGGTTCATCCACCAAAGACAAAGACAATGAGCCCGTGATCCCACTCTGGCTGCATCTAACAATACAATAGGTCCCATCCAAGAATAGACCTGATGTGTACTCGCCACTACTCTGGTGCAAGAATCACCCATCAAAGGAACGTTCTCCAAAAGGTAAGCTAGAGAAACAGACTGATGAACCTCAAGATGTTGTAATCTCCGTAACATCTCCCAAAACACACCAAAACAAGGATCCTGAAGACCCAAACCGCGGCCTGCACGTGTATGTCCCTGACATGGCCATCCAAAAATCACCAAGTGAATAGGCCCATGTCTCTTTAGGTCATGCGCCTCATGCAAGTGTATGCTTCACGTAGGCTCTCTCCACTCTTCCGCTAGAACTCCTGCAAGCTCCTCAACTTGTCAATTCGCACTCCCTTGTAGTTCTACCTCAAACACAGGAAGAACTCCACCATAGGGTTAAACTCCGGTACGACACCACCTCCTGTAGCGGTACCTCCACTTGTAGTAGCACTATCTTCAGCAAGTGCACCTCCACAAGCTCCACCAACACTACTTGAGCTAGAACTCATAGGTATAGCCAATCTACTCCTGGCCACTGAGCCTAAAGTGATGGAGATATAGTTTGGAGACCAATATTGTCTCCATATTTCAATCTCCTCCAAATGAGCTCTCTTGAACTCATGCTAGTCATCCATCGATGGACCCTCTAGATGTTGAAACAACCCCTTCCATGTCATGAAAGGTGTGAACAAAGTCAGGTTCTGCATCTGTTGCAGATCCCACCAACTATCAAACTCCTGGATGAAGTCATCCAACTCAATGGTACCCACTGTATGAGAGTAATGCCTAGGGCCTTTGGAGGCTCCATAAATCTTGTCCATGTCCCACAACAATGGTGCGGACACACCAAATGCACTCTCAACTGAATTAGCTCTTGTATTGAACTCCAACTTAGAGTCAATCTCGTCCCTCATTGGGACCTAAGATACAGGTTGATACCGAGCACCACTCCGAGTAAACCCACTATGTAATGCAGGGCTAACTCCTCTAGAATCTCCAAAGAACTCTATCGTGACAAAGTAACCATAATAGCAAACCAGAACCACCAACTACAACTGCAACTGCAAGTCGCAACCACAAGTACTCCACCACCATGTGCCAACACCACCTGCCAACACCACCAAGTACCAATACCAACTAAGCACCACCCACTTATCTAACCGAGATAACTACACTAGGAGAAAGCGCAACTTGTAACCTACCATCATAACACGCACTCTCACGGTCTACAGGTCATCACTTCCTGCCTCACTAGAGAGAAACAAAGATAGTCTGACTAGTCATCACTCTAGCCTCACTATTGAGAGCACACGAGAGCACCAACGCTCAAAAGTCCGGGCACCTCACACAAACGTGGTGCACAAACAAGAAGTAGAGAATGGAGGAGGTCCAATCACAAGAAATCTAAATGAAAACCCTCCATCTCATAACACAACATGGGACTTACTCTGCCACCATTTGGCATTTGACCGAAAAGAAGTTCGTATCTAAGTCCTAAGCTACCAGGATCACCAAGAATGGGATCAAATTGCCTCTCTTAGCCAAAGCTACATGTGTATAGATAATAGTGGCACAATCATTAGGACAACAAGTGAGGGTGGACCAATTTGCTAGGGCATCAGTCTAGGAACAATAGATCTAGGAGTCAGACCCTATTGCGCACAATCTAGCAGGAAAGGTAGATTTTGCCAATCAATGACCAAGATCTACTCTAAACTAGCTAGCCTCACGCTAGCAAGCTGGTTTGCTGGCCCTTTTGGCCCTTCTAGGCCTTTGTACCCTCTCATAGCCCACAGCCCTATGCCTCGAAGCCTCTAGAACCTCCTCCAAAATTGGCAAAACTTCTCCAAATTTGCAAAAGTCCTCCAAACTAGCAAAACTCCTCTAAATCTAGCCAAACAACAAAAATCCTCTAAATCTGGCCAAACAGCGAAACTCCTCCAAATCTGGCCAAAATCTGACATAAAATCTGACGTAAACCTTAAAGTTGGTTGTCCGCCAAATCCTCCGCTAACTTTCCACTCGAGTCAAATTGACAACACGGGTTTCTCCAAATCACAAATTCATGAGAATAGCTTCCCAACTCCACCTTCAATTTGACTTTTTGAGCCCAACTTGTAGCAAATTGGTTCTGCCTTCACCTCCTGAGCTCAAAATCACAACCATTGCTCAAAATTTGCTCCTTCTTTGCTCAAAATTTGCCCAGTGCTTCCGTACACCATCTACCTTACTGCCAAATTTACATCAATTGAACGAGCTTCTACACACTAGGGAAACACTAAACTTGAATCTAGCTACTAACAATCCATTGAGCTTGGAGATACCACCAACACTCAAAGTTCTTGCATCTGATTTCCCCTTGACTTCACTTCTTTGATGTAATCAGATTGTTTACCACTCGTAACTCAATTCAATTCAGATAAGTACTTGATCTGTCACTCTATAAACTGCCAACAATTGGGCACTAATTATAGTCAAGCCACACCCACTCAAGCATAGAGGATCCAGGTGACGCTCGCCGGCCTTTGTCCACCATAGCTTGGAACTCGAAGGCTCAACATCAAAGAAGTGAGCTCTCTGGAGCTTCACTTTGAAAGTATACCCCCTGGACTCGAGCTAGGTCTAAACCCTAATGCTCCCATTGATGGCACACTTGACGGTGCAAACGGTGCAAAGTGACGGTGGGCCCCACCGTGAAGTCAATACCCCAAACACAAAATCTGACCATTAGAAAGTAGTCTTTGAGAAAATGTTGAAATAACTCTAACGACTATTACTAGAACTCCAGTGTCCGAGCAATCTAGATGCGACATTACAAATGACGTGACACATGAGGACCGGATCTATTGTAACAATATGGAGTTTAGTGACGAAGTTAGTCGGGCTTACAAAGTAGAGAATAAGACAAAATAGCCTAGAATATTCTAGAAGCGTCTAAGAAGCTTCTTAGGAAGCTTCCCAACTAGTTAACTTGTGCCCTAAGCAGGTAGCTTCTAGAAGGAAGCTTCTAGAAGCTTCTAACTAGCTTAGCTTGCACGCCAAGTAGGCGGCTTCTAGAAGAAAGCTTCTTGAGAAGCTTCCTAGTTAACTTGGCTTGCACTCCAAGAAAGCGGCTCAAGGAAGCTTCTTGAGAAGCTTTAAGGGTCTTGTATGCTACCTATAAATACCAAGGCCAAAGCTCATGCTAGGCATTTGGAGTTTTCCCTCATTCAAGTGTCCCAATGGGAGTTTCCATTCTCCTATTTCTCTCCTTGGTTTTGGTCTTTTACATTGGTATCAGAGCATGAATGGGATGGATGGAATTTATGGACCACCAAATCCGCTTCCGCCAAACCATTAGGACTTTCATGTCTAGATATTACCAAAGCTTCAGTTCACACAATTCATCACCTCACGCTTTGGGTAGGATTTTCTACATATGATCACCGTGTCAGAGGAACCCTTGATACTTCCAATTGTAACCTATGGAGAACGGTTGACGTGTTATATCTATGTGTTAATCAACTAGATAAATTGAGGGTAGTGGAATAGAGTAGAAGCGATGGTGGCAATACCGGATGTTATCCTTGCAATGCAACAACAAATTGAGCATCTTACTTGATTGTTGGATGAACAAGACCAGCAACGACGAGAACAAGTAGACAGAGCGCCAATTTGAGATGGAGAAGATCGCATGCAATTCCCAAAACCCAAGGTGTTTGAAGGCAAGAATCTTCTAGGCACAGTGGAGAATTTTGTGTTTGATTGTGAACGTTACTTTGAAGCCACCAATCTTCAAGATGAGAGGAAACAAATTCTCATGGCTTCTAGCCAATTGGATGGCGTGGCAAAACTTTGGTGGCGATTCCGAGTGGAAAGAGCTGAACGACAAATTGTTACACCAATTTTGACACGGGCAGAATTCAAGGATGCAATACTTGGTCGATTTCAGACTATAAATGCCACCCGAGCTGCACGAGATAAATTGGCAGAGTTGAGGCAGATTGGCTCAATGAGAAGCTACATCACATAATTTCAGAATATCATCATGCAAATTCCAAATATCCAAGAAGGTGAAGTTCTGGATCGATTTGTGCAAGGATTGAAGTCACAAACCAGATTGGAGGTGACCATGCAAGAACCACAAAATGTAGAAGAAGCCATGCAATTGGCTGAGCGTTTTGATTCCCTAGTTGCAACAACTTGGTCTCGACCTCGACCTACACAAAACCTACCAGTGCCACGAGTGGAAGAACCGGTACCAATGGAGATTGATGCTATCCAACAAAGACCACTTGGCACAGCAGATAGAGAAAGATTACGACAAAATGGAGGTTGCTTTTATTGTCGCCAAGTTGGACATCGCATTGTTGAATGTCCACTCAAGAATGGATGACCTCGACAAGTTGCCCAAGTGGAGGTTGTGGAGCGGAATGATCAGGGAAACGAAGAATCCTAGTAGGAGATTTTGAGCCACCTACCGGGAGCTTGATTAGTTCCAATGGGATTGAAAGCTTGACCTATGCAGGTCTACTTCACTTGCAAGGTATGATATCTAATCGGGGTTGTAGGATTTTGGTTGATTCTGGAAGTTCAGAGAATTGCATGTCTATGCAAGTAGCAAAGGAATTGGGTATTCCTATCAAGCTAGTGATTGGAAGTAGTTTGATGATGGTGGAAAAGGATCTGCATTCTACACCTCGCATCCTGTTACCTTCAAGATTGGAAGGAGTATTTAGAGTGTATGAGGTTTATAGTGGCACCTCTACACTATGATATCATTCTGGGTCTACCTTGGCTTGAACGTCATAAGGTTCAATTTGATTGGAACCAACGTCAAATTCAAGTACAACACCAAGGTAGGAATTTCCGATTAGGTTGTCTGGCACCTCTGAGTAAGACACCTAAGAATAGTCAGTCCCAAGATGGGAAGTTTGTTGAGAAGGTAGCCATAGAGCAAATCTGGAAGGGAGATGAGTCCCAAGATGGGAAGTTTGCCAGGAAGGCAACCATGGAGCAAGCTTGGAAGAGAGATGAGTCCCTAGAAGGGAAGTTTGTTAATGAAGCAGCCATAGAGTGAGCTTTGGAGGAAGATACGTCTGTATTCGCGGTGTGGATCAAGCCGATTGCACAAGAAAAATCTGAGGAGGGCCAAGTGCCACATCAAGCAACGGTTGATCGGATAGTTCAAGAGTTTGCAGATGTGTTTCCGGATGATCTGCCAAAGGGATTACCCTCTGATCAAGGTATGCCCTTCAAGATCGAGTTATTGCCAGGGAGTACTCCAGTGAGTAGACCAATCTATTGGCTCTCACCAAAGGAGTTGGAGGAGTTACGAACAACACTTACAGAGTTGTTGGAGAAGGATTTCATACGACATAGTACCTCTCCTTGGGGAGCACCGGTACTATTTGTTCCAAAGAAGGATGGAGGCCTTCGTTTATGTATCGATTACCGTGGGCTCAATAAGCAAACCGTGAAGAATGCATATCCCTTGCCTCGGATCGATGACTTGCTTGATCAATTAAGTGGAGCACGCTACTTGTCCAAGCTAGATCTTCGTAGCGGCTATTGGCAAATTCCTATTGAAGGAGAGGACGTGCAAAAGACTGCCTTTTGCACAAGGTATGGACATTTTGAGTGGAGAGTTCTACCTTTTTGGACTCACTAATGCTCTAGCAGTCTTCATGGATCAGATGCATCGAGTGTTGGAGGGACTATTGGATCAGTCCGTGGTAGTGTTCTTAGATGATATCTTAATCTATAGTAGGACAGAGGCAGAACATAGGAATCATGTACGGGAAGTCCTAAGACGACTACAATAGTGGAAATTTTATTGCAAGAAGTCAAAGTGTGCTTTTTGGCAGAAGGAGGTTACCTTCTTGGGTCATAAGATCTAATCAGAGGGGATCAAGATGGAAGAAGAGAAGATCAAGACCATTACTGATTGGCCTACCTCAAAGGATGCTACCGAAGTACAAGCATTCAATGGATTGGCCAGTTTTTACCGACGGTTCATCCACTATTATGCTCACGTGGCTGCACCATTGACTAACCTCTTGGGAAAGAACTTGAGCTTCCAATGGACCACCAAGCATGAAGAAGCATTCAAGAAGTTAAAGCATATGGTGTCTTCAAGACCCATTCTTCAACCATATGATCCTCAACTACCTTGTGTGGTTGATTTTGATGCTTCTAACTTTACAATTGGAGCTATGTTGCAACAAGAATTTCCAGATGGACTACATCCTATTGCCTTTGTGTCTTGCCGACTAAATACAGCTGAAAGAAATTACTTTGCTCAAGATCGGGAACAACTTGCAATGGTATATGCCACCAAGGTATGGAGGCATTATCTCTTGGGGAAACAGGTGATCATGCAAACTGATCACAAGCCATTGTTGCAGACCTTACACTTAGAGCACATGAAGAGTCGGCATCATCGATGGGAAGAGCAACTCCAATTGTTCAACATCAAACTTGAGTACAAACCAGGTCGGTTCCATGTCATCCTTGATGCTCTATCATGACGACCTGATTTGAAGTCTCTTCCTCTCATTGCGGTAGCAATTACGACGGTGTCGATTGATCCCAAGATTCATTACGAGTTTTGGTTAGATCTACAGCAAGATCCTTCTTCCAAATGGTACACGGTCGTCTGACAGCACGCGACAAGGAATACAACACCTTCTCCTTCAAGGAAGGCCTTTTATTCCATGAAGACCAGATCTATGTTCCAGCCAAAGGTAATCTTCGACTTGTGCGCCTTCAAGAAGCCCATGATTTACCAATAGCTGGTCACATGGGAGTGGACAAGACCTTGGGCACCCTCCAACGCCAATGGTGGTGGCCCAACATGACACGAGATGTTTGAGACTTTGTCCGATCATGTGGGAGTTGCCAACGGAACAAGGCCAGCAACCAAAAGCCTAGTAGACTCCTTCAACCACTCGCCATTCCATCTGCTCGTTGGGAGCATGTGAGCTTGGATCTCATCACATCCTTGCCAAAGACAAAACAAGGACACACCGCAATTGTGGTGTTTGTGGATAAGCTTAGCAAGCAAATCCACTTGGCACCAACCTGTGATACCGTGGATGCTCCAACCTTAGTGCAAATCTACTTCGACAATTTATTCAAGCATCATGGGATGCCACGTGTACTCATCTCCGACCGTGATCCTCGATTTACCGGGAAGTTTTGGCAAGCACTCTTCCAGATACTCGGCACCAAGCTTGCTTTGTCCACGGCCTATCATCCTCAAACTGATGGACAAACCGAACGCGCCAATCGTACATTGGAGGATATGTTGCGGGCCTTTGTCAATGTCCACCATACCAACTGGGATGAATGTCTTGCAGCTGCAGAATTTGCCTATAACAATTCCAAACAGGCAAGCACTAGATTTTCTCCCTTCTTTCTCAATTTTGGCCAAGATCCGCTTGTTCTAGATTCTCTTCTTGCTCCCCCTTCCTCTCAGGTTCACCATACTTCTACATTCTTGACCACTATATCCCAATCTCTCCAACAAGCCAAATCTCACCTCCTTGTTACTCAGAATCACCAAAAACAATATGCAGACCATCATCGTCGTGATCTCACCTTTGAATTTGGTGATAAAGTCATGCTATCCTCTAGTAACCTCCCTCTCCCACTTGATACCCAAGTTCGTAAACTTGCTCCTAATTGGATAGGACCCTTTGATATCACCCACATTATCTCTCATGTTGCTTATCGTCTTGCCTTACCTTGTCACATGCGTATCCATCCTGTCTTTCATGTTTCCAAGTTGAAACCCTTTGTTCCTAACCATTCTTCCTTTTCCTCTCGAGTCCAACCTCCCCCTCTTCCTGTCCCTATCAATGATCATGAGGAGTACGAAGTTGATCGTATCCTTGCGCGTCGCCATATTCAACAAGGCCGTTGCCAATATACAGAGTACAAGGTCCTTTGGAAAGGGTATCCCCTTCATGATGCCACATGGGAACCTCTTTCTCACCTCCAGAATGCATAGATGGCCATCAAGGAATTTGAAGCTTCATTGGCGACGAGGACGTCACCAACTAGCGGCGGGGGAATATGTAACAATATGGAGTTTAGTGACAAAGTTAGTCGGGCTTACGAAGTAGAGAATAAGACGAAATAGCCTAGAATATTCTAGAAGCATCTAAGAAGCTTCTTAGGAAGCTTCCCAACTAGTTAACTTGCGCCCTAAGCAGGTAGCTTCTAGAAGGAAGCTTCTAGAAGCCTCTAACTAGCTTAGCTTGCACGCCAAGTAGGCGGCTTATAGAAGGAAGCTTCTTGAGAAGCTTCCTAGTTAACTTGGCTTGCACTCCAAGAAAGCGGCTCAAGGAAGCTTCTTGAGAAGCTTCAAGGGTCTTGTATGCTACCTATAAATACCAAGGCCGTAGCTCATGCTAGGCATTCAGAGTTTTCCCTCATTCAAGTGTCCCAATGTGAGTTTCCATTCTCCTATTTCTCTCCTCGATTTTGGTCTTTTACATCTATGTTCTAGCTAAAGGTGATCTTTGACTTGTGCGCCTTCAAGAAGCCCATGATTAACCCATCGCTGGTCACATGGGTGTGGACAAGACCTTGGGTACCCTCCAACGTCAATGGTGGAGAATTTGAGAAGTTGTCCGATCGTATGAGAGCTGCCAACATAATAAGGCCAGCAACCAGAAGCCAAGTGGACTCCTTCAACCACTCATCGTTCCATCCACTCGCAAGGAGCATGTGAGCTTGGATCTCATCACATCCTTGCCAAAGACAAAACAAGGACACATCGCAATCGTGGTGTTTGTAGATAAGCTTAGTAAGCAAATTCACTTGGCACCAACCTGTGATACCATGGATGCTCCAACCTTAGCACAAATGTACTTCAACAATTTCTTCAAGCATCATGGGATGCTACATGTACTCATCTCCAACCGTGATCCTTGATTTACCAAGAAGTATTGGCAAGCACTCTTCCAAATACTCAGCACCAAGCTTGCTTTCTCCACGGCCTATTATCCTCAAATTGATGGACAAACCAAACGTGCAATTGTACATTTGAGGATATGTTGTGTGCCTTTGTCAATGTCCATCATACCAATTAGGATGAATGTCTTGCAGCCGCAAAATTTACCTACAACAATTCCAAATAGGCAAGCATTGGATTTTTTCATTTCTTTCTCAATTTTGGCCAAGATCCACTTGTTCCAGATTCTCCTCTTGCTCCCCTCCCATCTCAAGTTCCTCATACTTCCACATTCTTGACCATTATATCCTAATCTCTCCAACAAGCCAAGTCTCACCTCCTTGTTGCTCAGAATTGCCAAAAACAATATGCGGACCACCATTGTCATGATCTCACCTTTGAAGTTGGTGATAAAGTCATGCTATCCTTTAGTAACCTCCCTCTCCTACTTGATACCCAAGTTTGTAAACTTGCCTCTAATTGGATAAGACCCTTTGATATCACCCAAATTGTCTCTCTTGTTGCTATCAACTTGCCTTGCCTTGTCACATGCATATCCATCCTGTCTTTCATGTTTCCAAGTTGAAACCCTTTGTTCCTAACCCCTCTTCCTTTTCTTCTCAAGTCCAACCTCCCCTTCTTTCTATCCCTATCAATGATCATGAGGAGTACAAAGTTGATTGTATCCTTGCGCATCGCCATATTCAATGAGGACATCACCACCATATGGAGTACAAGGGTCCTTTGGAAAGAGTATTCCCTTCATGATGCCACATGGGAACCTCTTTCTCACCTCTAAAATGCATAGACGGCTATCCAGGAACTTGAAGCTTCATTGGCGATGAAGACATCACTAACTAGTGGAAGGGGAATATATAACAATATGGAGTTTAGCAACAAAGTTAATCGGGCTAATGAAGTAGTACATAAGACAAATTAGCCTAGAATATTCTGGAAGTATCTAGGAAGCTTCTTGGGAAGCTTCCCGGCTAGCTTAGCTTGCACCTCAAGTAAGTAGCTTCTAGAAGCTTCCAACTAGCTTAGCTTGCATGCCAAGTAGATGGCTTCTAGAAGGAAGCTTCTTGAGAAGCTTCCTAGTTAACTTGGCTTGCACTCTAAGAAAGTGGCTTGAGGAAGCTTCTTGAGAAGCTTCTCAAGGGCCTTGTTTGCTACCTATAAATACTAAAGCTAGAGTTCATGCTAGGCATTTGGAGTTTTCCCACATTCAAGTGTCCTAATGTGAGTTTCCATTCTTCTATTTCTCTCCTTGGTCTCGGTCTTTTACATGAACCAATCACAAACCCTTATTGCAGACATTACATTTGGAGAACATGAAGAGTCAATATCATTGATGGGAGGAATAACCAAATTTGTTTGATATCAAAATTTATTACAAACCTAGTGGGTTCCGTGTCATCCTTGATGCCCTATCATAATGATCTGATTTGGGGATTCTTCCCCTCATCATGATGGCAATTACAATAATGTCATTTGACTCAAAAGGCCAAATTAATTTTAGGACCGCTTTACAACAAGACCTCTTCTTTCAAATGGTACAAAGTTGTCTTGCAACACACCAAGGAATACAACACATTCTCATTCAAGGAAGGCCTCTATTCTATGAGAACTGGATCTATGTTCCAGCCAAGGGTGATCTATGACTTGTGCACCTTCAAGAAGCCCATGACACACTAATCATTGGTCACATAGGTGTGGATAAGACCTTGGGTACTCTATAAACTTAATGGTGGTGGCCCAACATGGAACAAGAGATTCAAAATTTGTCTGATCTTGTGAGAGCTACCAATGCAACAAGGCCAAAAACCAAAAACCAAGTGGACTCCTTCAACCTCTTCTCATCCCATTTGCTTGATGGGAACATGTGAGTTTAGATCTTATCACATCCTTTCCCAAGACAAAGCAAGGTCACATAGCAATCATGGTGTTTTTTGTTAAGTTTAGTAAGCAAATACATTTGGCACCAACTTTTGATATAGTGGATGTTCCAATATATCTACTTTGACAATGTCTTCAAGCATCATGGGATGCCTTGTGTATTCATCTCCAACTATGATCTTTGATATTGGAAAATTTTGGCAAGCACTTTTCTACCTACTCAGTACCAAGCTTGCTTTGTCCATGGACTATCATCCTCAAACTAAAAGATGAACTAAACATTAAAATCACACCTTGGAAGATATATTTTTTACCTTTTTCAATGTTCACCATACCAATTAAGATGAATGTCTTGCAATTGTTATCTGCATACAATAATTTCAAGCATGCAAGTGTCAAATTCTCTCCTTTCTTCCTTAATTTTGGCCAAGACTCCCTTGTTTCAACTTCCCTTCTTGCTCCTCCTCCATTTAATATCCCTTGTACCTCCACCTTCTTTACCATAATATCCCAATCCTTACAACAAGTCACATCTCATCTCCTTGTTGCTCAAAATTGCCAACTTCATAAACTTGCTCTTAATTGGATAGGTCCATTTGATGTCATTCAAATTATTTCTCATGTTGCTTATTAACTTGACTTGCCTTGCCTTGTCATATATGAATCCGCCTTGTCTTTCATATTTCCAAGTTAAAATTTTTTTTTTCTAATCCATCTTCCTTTTCTTCTTGTGTCCAACCCCTTCCTTCTCCCATCCCTATCAACAATCATGAGGACTATTAAGTCAATTGTATCCTTGCAAGTTCCCGCATTCAACATGGCCACCAACAACATATTGAGTACAAAGTCCTTTGGAAAGTGTACCCTCTATGATGCCACTTGGGAGCCTCTTCTCATCTCAACAATCCACAAATAACCATCAAAGAGTTGGAAGCTTCTACGGTGACGAGGATGTCACCAACTAGTGATAGGGGAATATGTAATAATAGGGAGTTTATGCAACAATATGGAGTTTAGTGATGAAGTTAGTAGGACTTGTAACACCCATTTGTGCATGTGTGTGGTATTGTGATATTTAGCTTGGTATTACAAGTACTTGAGAGATATTATTTATATAGAGATAAAGGATGGTTTTACATTAGTCATGATTAGCTAAAGTTAGTCATAGTTAAGATAGAAGGGACCTTACTTTAGAGGAAGTAGAAAAGATGAGCACCACTATTTTGGATTCTAGTGTGTTGACTTGGTATTATTCCTAAGTGTTTGGCTTTGAGGAAAGAGTTGAGAACTCTTAGGCCCGCAAGCCTTTTTGTTTTGGATTCTTCTATAGTCCAAGGATAGCTCATGTGAAGGAATCCTTGACTTAGTGGTTGGGTCAAGATAAGATCACATGCTAGTGGAATATGCCCATGTGAATGGATATTATTTTCTACTTTTTGACTTTACTTGACTTTTATTCTAGTAACTTGAGTTACTGCGGTAATTAATAACTTTGGTACGTAACTATTTCACAAGTATATAAATGAGGGGTGAGGAGGTACTCATCATCCTTTCATTTGCAACTATCTCTCTCTCATTGAGTTCTTTAGTAAGCAATGTCTTGAGTCTTAAAGTGTTAGCCTTGGAAGAGTATGATGGAGTTGGGGTTCATTGCCTTCTTAGTCCATGGTGCGCTACTATAATAGCCATCAGAGGTTTATCTTGAGTGAGAGACAGGCCGACTCACATTTTTGGTTCTATTTCCAAGACCTCTCTAGAAGGCAAGATAATGTTCTGCATTCAATTCTACATTAGGCAAAAGGAGGCTACTATGTGCATTGGGCTAGAATTTGAAAGTTGATAGGGTAAACTGCTCCCGCAACTGCATGCTCTTTGGAAAATTGTACAGTGTCTGCCATTTTTTCAATTTTCAGTGAATTATCCTGAAATTTTTTAAGACAATTCAATGCATTGTATTCTACTTGCTGCCACATAAATTAGAGAAAGATCATTCTTGCACAACAAGTTATGAGTTTTTGAAGTGAAGGGGGTGGTTTTCAGACCAAATCTGAAATATGTGTGTTAAATTGAAAGGTGTTAAATAGAAAGGTGTCTAGGCCAAATGGCCTGATGAAAAGATCTGAAATTTTGTAGAGTGAGACATCTTAGAGTTTTTATCAAGTGTGCAAGATTTCAGAGGACTTTCATAATTAAGTTGAGAGATTTGAGTGAAATTGTGAGGAAGGGTCAATTCTGCTGAGTTGAGATCTCATGCATGAGGAGTTTGAGAGCAACAAAAAACATGTTTGAGTGTTTAGATTCATCTTGGAAACATGGAGCGTCATCAAGAGTGGAAAGTGAGACTATGCAAGGTTCTCAAAAGGTTTGAGTTGATTGTAGGGGTGGATTTGAGGAAAAGAGAGTTTACAATAGAATTTGTAGAGGGTGTTGAGAGGATCCAAAAACTTACGCCACTTGGAAAAAAGAGTGAGTCTAAGTGCTTTCTATGTGGAGAGAAGAGACATAAGGCAAGTTCATGTCCATTGACCTTTGAGAGCAAGAGATTGAGGGAAAGGGGAGGCTTATTTAACTTGGGTTTGCATGTTGGACCTTCTTCACCAAGATTGGGAGGGAGAAGATCTAAGACCAAGGAGTTGTGTGAGGTTTTTGGAGTGGAAGTACTTCCAAAAGGACATGAGTGTAGTGGAATAAAAGCACTTTTGGAGACTTTGGTGAAGGATCTTGGAGAGAGTCATAGTACAACTACAGAAAGACTACCACCTTCATCAGCTAGTTATCAAGATTAGTGATGGAGATAACCTTTCAACTTATGGATAAACTATCCATGAGAGTTAGATTAATATTCACTCTAGGATTTGATGTTGCTATAGAAATCTTGGAGCAACTTGAACTTTTTGTGTTCCCTAGAGTGGATTATTCTCAAATGGTGTTAGTCATGTATATACTCTATTAGTTATAGAGTGAGAGAAAAGAAAAAAAATAAAAAATTTTGAGAGAAAAGAAAGATAGTGAGGGGTTAAGATGGAGAAACTTACGGTTTTTTTGGCAAGGATGGAGAAGATTGTGGAGGCCTTTGTGAGATACTTCAAGAGAGCTTGCATAGGAAACAATGAGAGGAGGAAGAATGAGTGGGCTTCATTATTACCAGATTTCTTTGAGGATGCAGTACTTACATAGTATGAGTTAGAATACCAAAAGAGAGAGAGGAGAGATGGGGAAGAAGAGTCTTGGGAGAGTTTGAGGTCATCACTCATTGAGAAATTTCTCCTTGATGAGAGTTATGAGAGATTGATGAGTGAGGTTACCTTTCTCAAACAAGGAGATGGAGAGAAAGTGAGAGTCTATGTGGAAAGAGTGGAAAAGTTAGAGTCCAGATTTTGCATAGTGTTGAGGAAGGGTGGGGATGATGTGGAGACTACTATGATTGCCATAGGGGACATGCTCACCAAGAATTTTTCTGGAGGGTTGAGACCACAAATTAGAAGCAAGGTGAGATATGAGAAACCTTCTTCTAAGGTTGAAGCTATCAAGATCGCAATTCATATGGAGGAGAGTTTGGAAGGAGATGAGAGTGATTTGGTGGTGAAGGAGATTGTGCATCCTCCTCAAGGCTACACGTATGGTTGAACTTCTGATACTTTGGTGGCAAGGGTTGCACCACAAGTAGTAGTTGCTCTACTTCTTGCACCTCTAGAAAAGGATCCACTTCGAACCATCATAGAACAACTTGCAGATCTTGAAATCAATGTGGTGCAACTATGGGAGAAGAGAGAGGTAGATCAGAATGTAGGGAGAGGGCCTAGGAGTTATGGAAACTATCCATATAGAGGAGGCCAACCAGCCAAAAAATTCAATGATAGAAATTCTTTTGGTTGTGGAGGAAGAGGCCATATCCAAAGGAATTGCCTAAATTCCACTTACCATGGAGGAAGGAGTTATGAGGGAGCCAATAGAGGGAAAGAGGGAGGTAGTGAAACCCAAGTGGCTCCTAATCCAAACAAAGGTAAGGAGATAGCATCCATAGATGTGTTTGAGAGCAAGTATGAGAAGGGAGAGTGCTCAAATTCCAAGGGTCTTAATTTTGAGCTTTTGGCACAAGAGAAGAAGAGAGTTCGTTCTGTAGAGGATGTTCACTCTTCTCAAGGATTTACTTTAAGCAAGGATACTCTTATGTCTACTAGGAGCACTCTCATCTCAACACCATCAACAACAAAGACTCCAAGGAAAAAGTTGGGGATGGAGGATCTCTTGATATTAAAGCAATTGTGGAACTACAATGTGTTGGAAGATGTTGATAGCCACAAGGCTAACATCACAGTGGGCCAATTGATTGCTTTGAACTCTACCTTGAGAAAAGAGCTAAGGGGTGGTCTGAATTCTACAAAGAGCAAGAGGAAGAAGAAAGCAAAAGCTCCAATATCAATGGGGGTGGTGGATGCAAAGCTAACACCATGGGAGGCTTGTGAATATGCCTCCAAGATTGATGTGAGAGTGAATGGTCACAACATCAAGGATACATTGGGGGATCAGTAGTAAATGCCATGTCAGAAAGGTTGATGAAGAAGTTGGGTATGCTACCCTCAAGACCTTCAACATTTTTGGTGAGCATGGCAAACAAGCACCAAATTCAACCAGTAGGGGTGATGGATAAGGTGGTAGTTTCAGTTATGGGAGTTCAAAATCTCATGACTTTCCAAGTCTTGAAGGATTCAAGCTATGACTTACTTCTAAGGAGGCCATGGTTGAGAGTAGCACACAAAACTGATTGATGGCACAAAGGGTACTTGAGGATTGGGCCATCAAACCATAGAGTCATAGTTCTTGTGACTAACACCACCAACACTTCACATTCATATACACCATCTTTTGATTATTAAGAAAGAGCTTCAGATGTGGACACAAGCATGGAAGAGGAGACTTCAATAGAGGAGGATGAATCTGAATCTGATTCAGATGTGTATCCTTTGTGTGCTATGGATTTTTCACCTAAGCTAGAGGTTTTGACGGACCCAGATAAATCACCATTGACACTTGAGGAAGTAGAGAGAAGGTTGTCTACCCTCAAGTATGGCCCAAATGTTACCAAGGAGGAGAAGGTGAGATTTTCCGCAAGTTCATCCATGTGCTTGCTTTCAATTACAAGGATTTGAAGGAAGTCACCTTGGAAGAGCACAAGATAGAGGTCAAATCACATGCAAGACCAATCTGCCAAAAGCAACATCGCATGAGCCCACCAATATCTTTGGTTGTGAAGGAGGAGATTGATAAGCTCAAGGAGGCCGGATTTATCTTTGAGGTGGTGAATTCAAAATGGGTGTCTCCAATTGTCATTGTGAAGAAAAAGAATGGCAAGCTTTAGGTATATGTGGATTGCAAGAAGCTCAATGCTATTACCAAGAAGGACTACTACCCATTGCCATTCATTGATGAGATCTTAGAGGAGGTTGCAGGTCATGAGAGGCTCAGTTTAGGAGATGGTTATAGTGGATATAACCAAATCAAGATTGCACTAGAGCATCAGCAACTCACCACATTCACCACACCTTGGAGAACTTACGCTTTCAAGGTCATGCCTTTTGGGCTTTGCAATGCCCTAGCCACATTCCAATGGTTCATGAACAAGGTATTTGAACCTTTCATTGGGAAATTTGTGAGAGACTTCATTGATGACTTTTGTGTCTATGGGAGCAAGGAGGAGCACTTTGGACACCTAATCAAAGTCTTGCAATGCTTGGATGAGGCAAATGCATCACTCAACCTAGAGAAGTGCATTTTTGGATGTGAAGAAGGTCTACTTTTGGGGCACATCATCTCCAATGATAGAATAGCAATTGATCCGGAGAAGGTGAGGAAAATCTCAGACCTTCCATCCCTTTCAAGCTTGACAAAGTTACGCCAATTCTTGGGGATGGTTGGATACTAGAGGAGGTTCATCTTCTCATTTTCCAACAAGGCTTATGCATTGACCATTTACATGAAGAAGTGTGTAGATAACATGGTAATTTTGGAGGACAAAGAGGCTCTCAAAGCTTTTGAGGAGCTCAAGCAATCCCTTGTTGTAGCTCCAATTCTTGCTAAACCTGATTGGAGTAAGCCTTTCATCCTCTACACTGATGCTTCTAATGTTACCATAGGATGCACTCTTAGTCAATTAGACCAAGATGGGCATGATCATCTAATAGCTTATGCTAGTAGGAAAATGGTTTCAGTAGAGAAGAGCTACTCTATCATGAAGAGAGAAGGGCTGGCATTGATCTTTGGTCTCAAGAAGTTTAGACACTACTTGATTGGAGGGAGAGCCACCATTGTCACAGATCACAAGGCTTTGAAGTACATCTTCAACAAGCCTAATGTTGAAGGGAGACTAGCAAGGTGGATGATACTCTTGTCCGAGTATGACTACACCATTGAGGATAGGCCAAGAAAGAAACATGCAAATGTTGACTTGTTATGTAGGGCCTATGATTATGATGGAGATGAGCCACTAGATGATTCCTTCTTGGATGAGGAGCTCATGGCAATCTCAATCACTCAAGAGGTTCCAATAGAGTACAAGGAGATTGTGGACTTTGTGACAAGAGGTAACTATCCACAAGGGATGCATGCTAGGGAGAGGAAGGCCCTTGTAGCAAGATCTAGATCTTACATAATGGTGGAGGATATTCTTTTTCACCAAGGAGCAGATGGTCTACTCCAAAGAGCAGTGGGTAAGAAAGAGTCTATCCTATTCATAAAGGAGTCTCATGAAGGTTTAGTATGTGGAGGACACTTTGCAGGAAAGGTGACTACTTTCAAGATTCTAGATGCAGGTTATCATTGGAGAGGGATTTTCAAGGATTGTCTTGATTATTGCAAAACTTGTCATGTTTGTCAAGCTTTTGCTAGAAAGTCAACTTCCACTCTACCACTTAGATCAATTCCATTGCTTGGACCTTTTGAGAGTGGGGAATTGATTTTGCAGGTCCTCTTAATAGAACCCCAAGGAATAATTGGTACATTGTGATAGCTACTAATTACCTTACCAAGTGGGTTGAGGCTAGACCATTGAGAGACAAAAATGAAGATGAAGTTGGAAGATTTCTATATGACGGATTATCACTAGGTTTGGATGCCCTTTGGAGTTGGTTTCTGATAGAGGAGGAGAGTTTACAAGAAGCATCACTACCGCTATGCTACAACATTTCTCTATCACACATAAAGTAACTACATCCTATAAGTTAAATTCCAATGGCTTGGCAAAGAGAACCAATCAGACCTTGTGCATGATGTTGGCCAAAGATGCAAAAATGGAGGGGGCTACACATCATTGGGACAAGAGGATTCATGCAGTTTTGTGGGAGTATAGGACAACCATCAAGACTTCCGTAGGATATTCTCCATTTCAATTGGTATATGGTATTGAGTCTACATTACCTATTCACTTTGATCTTCCTACCTTCCAAAGCATTCATAGGAGATTGAAGAAAGCACAAGGAGGTGATGCAAAGAAGTCAAGGAAGAATCAACTCATGGAGTTGGAAGAGGCAAGAGCAGTTGCTATGGTTTGAGTGGAGCAAGTATAAAGGAAACAGAAGGAGAGCTATGACAAGAAGCAAGGCAAGAAGAAGGTGGATCCTTTCAAAGAAGATGATTGGGTAATGTTGTTTGATTCTATTTGATTCAAGAGAGTGAAAAAGAAGTTTTTGCCTAAATACTTTGGACCTTTCATAGTGGAGAAGGTGTGGGGCAATTACACCTATGATCTCAAGGAGTTGGGAGGAGGACACTTTGATAGGATTAACCATGATAAGTTGAAGATGTATCATAGAAGGACGAGAGACCTTCACTTTGAGGACAAAGTGAAAATTTAGTCCGAGGCTAAATGTAACACCCATTTGTGCTTGTGTGTGGTATTGTGATATTTAGCTTGGTATTACAAGTACTTGAGAGATATTATTTATATAGAGATAAAGGATGGTTTTACATTTGTCATGATTAGCTAAAGTTAGTCATAGTTAAGATAGAAGGGACCTTACTTTAGAGGAAGTAGAAAAGATGAGCACCGCTATTTGGATTCTAGTGTGTTGACTTGGTATTATTCCTAAGTGTTTGGCTTTGAGGAAAGAGTTGAGAACTCTTGGGCCCGCAAGCCTTTTTGTTTTGAATTCTTCTATAGTCCAAGGATAGCCCATGTGAAGGAATCCTTGACTTAGTGGTTGGGTCAAGATAAGATCACATGCTAGTGGAATATGCTCATGTGAATGGATATTCTTTTCTACTTTTTGACTTTACTTGACTTTTAGTCTAGTAACTTGAGTTACTGCGGTAATTAGTAACTTTGGTACGTAACTATTTCATAAGTATATAAATGAGGGGTGAGGAGGTACTCATCATCCTTTCATTTGCAACTATCTCTCTCTCATTGAGTTCTTTAGTGAGCAATGTCTTGAGTCTTAAAGTGTTAGCCTTGGAAGAGTATGATGTAGTTGGGGTTCATTGCCTTCTTGGTCCATGGTGCGCTACCATAATAGCCATCGAAGGTTCATCCTAAGTGAGAGACAAGCCGGCTCAGAGGCTAACAAAGTAGCAAATAAGACAAATTAACCTAGAATATTCCGGAAATATCTAGGAAGCTTCTTGGCTAGCTTAGCTTGCACCTCAAGTAAGTAGCTTCTAGAAGCTTCTAACTAGTCTAGCTTGCACACCAAGTAGGTGGCTTCTAGAAGAAAGCTTCTTGAGAAGCTTCCTAGTTAACTTGGCTTGCAATCTAAGAAAGTGACTCAAGGAAGCTTCTTGAGAAACTTCTCAAGGGCCTTGTATGCTACCTATAAATACCAAAGTTGAAGCTCATGCTAGGCATTCGGAGTTTTCCCTTATTCTAGCACTCCAATATGAGCTTTCATTCTCCTATTTCTCTCCTTGATCTTGGTCTTTTATATTGGTATTAGAGCAGATATGGGATGGATGGAATTTATGGACCACTTAATCCACTTCTGACAAACCATTAGGATTTTCATGTCCAAATATTACCCAAGATTTGTTTCATACAATTCATCACCTTGCACTTGGGCAGGATTTTCTACATATGATCACCTTGTCTAAAGAACCCTTGATGTAAAAGACCAAAACCGAGGAGAGAAATAGGAGAATGGAAACTCACATTGGGACACTTCAATGAGCAAAAACTCGAAATGCCTAGCATGAGCTTCGGTTTTGGTATTTATAGGTAGCATACAAGGCCCTTGAGAAGCTTCTCAAGAAGCTTCCTTGAGCCGCTTTCTTAGAGTGCAAGCCAAGTTAACTAGAAAGCTTCTCAAGAAGCTTCCTTCTAGAAGTGGTCTACTTGGCGTGCAAGCTAAGCTAGTTAGAAGCTTCTAGAAACTTCATTTTAGAAGCTACCTACTTAGAGCGCAAGTTAACTAGTCAAGAAGCTTCCCAAGAAGCTTCCTATATGTTTTTGGAATATTCTAAGCTAATTTGGCTTATTCTCTACTTTGTTAGCCTTACTAACTACGTTGCTAAACTCCGTACTGTTACATATTCCCCTATTGCTAGTTGGTGACGTCCTCGTCACCATTGAAGCTTCAAACTCCTGGATGGCCATCTCTGCATTCTAGAGGTGAGAAAGAGGTTCCCATGTGGCATCATGAAGGGGATATCCTTTCCAAAGGACCTTGTACTCTGTATATGGGCGGCATCCTTGTTGGATGTGGTGACATGCAAGGATACGATCAACTTTGTATTCCTCATGATCATTGATAGGGATAGGGGGAAGAGGTTGGACTCAAGAGGAGAAAGAAGAGGGGTTAGGAACAAAGGGTTTCAACTTGGAAATATGAAAGATGGGATGGATGTGCATATGATAAGGCAAGGCAAGTCAATAAGCAATAGGAGAGATAATTTGGGTGACATCAAAAGGTCCTATCCAATTAGGGGCAAGTTTACAAACTTGGGTATCAAGTGGAAGGGGTAGATTGCTAGAGGATAACATAACTTTATCATCGACTTCAAAGATGAGATCACAATGATGGTGGTCCGCATTTATTTTTTTGACAAGTTTGAGCAACAAGGAGGTGAGATTTGGTTTGTTTGAGAGATGCAGATATGGTGGTCAAGAAGGTTGAAGTATGAGAAAATTGAGTTGAAGGAGGAACAAGAAGAGAATTTGGGACAAGCGGATCTTGGCCAAAATTGAGAAGAAAGGAGAGAATCATGTGCTTGTCTATTTAGAATAGTTGTATGAAAACTCCGCAGCTGCAAGACATTCATCCCAATTGGTATGGTGAATTTTGATAGAGACACAAAGCATATCTTCCAAGGTGCAATTTGCACATTCAGTTTGTCCATCAGTTTGAGGATGATAGGTTGTGGACAAAGTAAGCTTGGTGCCAAGCATCTAGAAGAGGGCTTGCCAAAACTTTCCGGTGAAGTAAGGATCACGGTCAGAGATGAGTACACATGGCATACCATGATGTTTGAATACATTATTGAAGTAGAGTTGCGCCAAGGTTGGAGCATCCACAATATCAACCGCTGGTGCCAAATGGATTTTCTTACTAAGCTTATCCACAAACACCATGATTGTTGTGTGACCTTGTTGTGTCTTGGGCAAGGAGGTGATGAGATCTAAGCTCACATGTTCCCAACAAGTATTTGGAATGGCAAGTGGCTGAAGGAGTCCACTCAGCTTTTGGTTACTGGCCTTGTTACGTTGACAACTCTCACACTATCGGACAAACTCCCAAACATCTTGTGTCATGTGGGGACACCACCATTGGCATTGGAGAGTACCTAAGGTCTTGTCCACCCCCATGTGACCAGCTATTGGTAAATCATGGGCTTCTTGAAGGCACACAAGTCAAAGATCACCTTTGGCTGGAACATAGATCCGGTTTGCATGGAATAGAACGCCTTCCTTGAAGGAGAAGGTGTGGTACTCCTTGTCACCTATTGTTAGACAACCATGTACTATTTGGTAAAGGGAATCTTGTTGTAGAGGTGACCAAAACTTGTGATGGACCTTGGGGTCAATTGACACCATCGTAATTGCCGCCATGATGAGAGGAAGAGACTTCAAATCAAGTTGTTGTGATAGCGCACTAGGGATGACATGGAACCGACCTGGTTTGTACTCAAGTTCAATGTCAAACAATTGTAGTTGCTCTTCCCATCGATGATGTTGACTCTTCATGTGTTCCAAGTGTAAGGTCTGCAACAATTGCTTGTGATCAATTTGCATGACCACTTGTGTCCCCAAGAGGTAATGCCTCTATACCTTGGTGGTATATACTATTGCAAGTTGTTCTTGATCTCAAGCAGAGTAATTTCTTTCAGCTGTATTTAGTCGGCAAGACGCAAAGGCAATGGGATGTAGTCCATTTGGGAATTCCTTTTGCAACACAACTTTAATTGCAAAGTTAGAAGCATCAAAATCAACCACAAAAGGTAGTTGAGGATCATATGGTTGAAGAATGGGTCTTGAAGACACCATATGCTTTAAATTTTGGAATGCTTCTTCATGCTTGGTGGTCCATTGGAAACTTGAGTTCTTTCCCAAGAGGTCAGTCAATGGTGCAACCACATGAGCATAATAATGGATGAACCGTCGGTAAAAACTGGCCAAGCCAATGAATGCTTGTACTTCTGTAGCATCCTTTGGGCTAGGCCAATCAGTAATGTTCTTGGTCTTCCAATGAGATCTTATGACCCAAGAAGGTAACCTTCTTCTGCCAAAAGGCACACTTTGACTTCTTGCAATAAAATTTCCAATGTCATAGTTGTCTTAGGACTTTTCGCACATGATTCACTTGTTTTGCCTCTATCTTGTTATAGATTAAGATATCATCCAAGAACACCACCAAGGACCAATCCAAAAGTCCATCCAACACCAGATGATTTGATCCATGAAGACTATTGGGGCATTAGTGAGTCCGAAAGGTAGAGCTCTCTACTCAAAATGCCCATACCTTGTGCGAAAGGCAGTCCTTTGCACATCCTCTTTGTCAATAGGAATTTGCCAATAGCCATTATGAAGATCCAGCTTGAAAAAGTAGCGTGCTCCACTTAGTTGATTGAGCAAGTCATCAATACAAGCAAGAGATATGCATTCTTCACGGTTTGCTTATTGAGCCCACAATAATCAATATAGAAATGAAGTCCTTTGTCCTTCTTTGGGACAAATAATACCGATGCTCCCCAAGAAGAGGTACTATGTCGTATGAATTCCTTCTCCAACAACTTTATAAGAGTTGTTTGCAACTCCTCCAACTCGTTTGGTGAGAGCCGATAGATTGGTCTACTCACTCAAGTAATCCCTGGTAATAACTCAATCTTGAAGGGCATACCTTGATTGGAGGGTAATCTCTTTGGCAGATCATCCAAAGACATGCCCATAAACTCCTTAACTATCCGATCAACCATTGCTTGATGAGGCTCTCGGTCCTTTGCAGATTGTTCTTGTGCAATCGGCTTGATCCACACCATGAATACATACTTATCTTCCTCCAAAGCTTGCTCTATAGATGCTTTACTAACAAACTTCCCTTCTAAGGACTCATCTCTCTTCCAAGTTTGCTCCCTGGTTGCCTTCTTGGCAAACTTCCCATCTTGGGACTCATCTCCCCTCAAGGTTTGCTCTATGGCTACTTTCTTGACAAACTTCCCATCTTAGTACTGACTATTCTTAGGTGTCTTCCTCAAAGGTGCCGGATAACCTAATTGGAAATTCCTACCTTGGTGTTATACTTGAATTCGGCGTCGGGTCCAATCAAATTGAACCTTATGATGTTCAAGCCAATGTAGACCCAAAATGATATCATAGTGTAAAGGTGCCACTACAAACCTCATACACTCCAAATACTCCTTCCCAATCTTGAAGGTAACAAGATGCGAGGTACGGAATGCAAAACCCTTTTTACCATCCGCCATCATCAAACTACTTACAATCACTAGCTTGATAGGAATACCCAATTCTTTTGCTACTTGCATAGACATGCAATTCTTTGAACTTCTAGAATCAACCAAAATCCTACAACCTGGATTAGATAACATACCTTGCAAGTGAAGCAAACTTGCATAGGTCAAGCCTTCAATCCAATTAGAAATAATCAAGCTCCTAGTAGGCGGCTCAAAATTTCCTACTGGGATTCCTTGTTTCCTTGATCATTTTGCTCCACAACCTCCACCTGGGCAACTTGTTGAGGTTGTTCATTCTTGAGTGGACATTCAGCAATGCGATGCCCCAATTGGCAACAATAAAAACAACCACCATTTTGTTGTAGTTTCTCTCTATCTGTTGTGCCAAGTGGCCTTTGTTGAAGGGCATCAATCTCCATTGGTACAGGCTCCTCCACTTGTGTGTAGTGTATTGGTAGGCTTTGTGGAGGTCAAGGTCAAGGTCAAGACCAAGTTGTTGCCACCAAGGAATCAGAACATTCGGCCAAACCCATGGCTTCCTCTAAGTGTTGTGGCTCTCGCATGGTTGCCTCTAATTTGGTTCTCGCCTTCAAGCCCCTCACAAATTGATCCAGAGCTTCACCTTCCAATGTACTTGGAATTTGCATGATGGTATTTTAGAACTACGTGATGTAACTTCTTACAGAGTCAATCTATTTCAACTCCGTCAACTTATCCCGTGCAGCTCGTGTAGCATTTATAGCTTGGAACCAACTAATTATTGCACTCTTGAATTCTGCCAATGTCAAGATTGGTGTAACAATTTGTTGCTTAGCTTGCTCCACTCAGAATCTCCACCATAGCTTTGCTACTCCATCCAATTGGCTAGAAGCCAAAAGAATCTGTTTTGCTCATCTTGTAGATTGGTAGCTTCAATATTACATTCACAATCAAACACAAAATTCTCCATTGCACTTGGAAGATTCTTGCCTTCAAATACCTTGGTTTTAGGGAATCTGATCCAATCTTCTCCTTCTCAAATTAGTACTATCTCCACCAGCTCTTATTGTCAAAAATCTTGTTCATCCAACAATCGAGTAAGTTACTTGATTTGTTGCTGCATAGCAAGGATAACATCGTGTATTGCTACCATGGTTGCTACTCTATCACACCACTCCTAATCTTTCTAATTTATTAACACATAGAAACAACACGTCCACTGTTCTCCATAAGTTACAATCAGAAGCACCAAGGGTTTCTTAGATATGGTGATCATATGCAGAAAATCTTGTCCAAAGTGCGAGGTGATGAATTGTGTGAAATGATGCTTGGGTAGTATTTGGGTGCAAAAATCCCAATGGTTTGGTGGAAGTGGATTTGGTGGTCCATAAATTCCATCCATCCCATTCCTGCTTTGATACCGATGTAAAAGACCAAATCCAAGGAGAGAAATAGGAGAATGGAAACTCACATTGGGACACTTGAATGAGCAAAAACTCCAGATGCCTAGCATGAGCTTAGGCTTTGGTATTTATAGATAGCATACAAGGCCCTTGACAAGCTTCTCAAGAAGCTTCCTTGAGCCGCGTTCTTTGAATGCAAGCCAAGTTAATTAGGAAGCTTCTCAAGAAGCTTCCTTTTAGAAGCCACCTACTGGGCGTGCAAGCTAAGCTAGTTAGAAGCTTCTAGAAACTTCCTTCTAAAAGCTACCTGCTTGGAGCACAAGTTTACTAGTTGGGAAGCTTCCCAATAAGCTTTCTAGATGTTTTTGGAATATTCTAAGCTAATTTTGGCTTATTCTCTACTTTGTTAGCCTTACTAACTACATTGCTAAACTCCATACCGTTACACTTGATACTTCTGGTTGTGAATTATGGAGAACGATGGACGTGTTGCATCTATGTGTTAATCAATTAGATAAATTGGGGGTTGTGAGATAGAGTAGTAGCTATGGCGGCAATACCGGACATTATCCTTGCAATGCAACAACAAATCGAGCACCTTACTCGATTGTTGGATGAACAAGAACAACAACAACAAGAACATATAGAGAGAGTGCCCGTTCGAGATAGAGAAGATTGCATTCAATTTCCAAAACCCAAGGTGTTTGAAGGCAAGAATCTTCAAGGCATAGCGGAGAATTTTATGTTTGACTATAAATGTTACTTTGAAGCTACCAAACTTCAAGATGAATGGAAATAGATTCTCTTGGCTTCTAGTCAATTGGTTGTTATGGCAAAACTTTGGTGGCAATTCCAAGTGGAGTGAGCTGAATGACAGATTGTTGCACCAATTTTAACATAGGCAAAATTCAAGGATACAATACTTGGTCAATTTCAAACTATAAATCCCACCCAATCCACACGAGATAAATTGGTGAAGTTGAAGCAGATTGGCTTAATAAGAAGCTACATCACACAATTTCAAAACATCATCTTGCAAATTTCAAATATACAAGAAGGTGAAGTTTTGGATCAATTTGTGCAAGGATTGAAGTCACGAACCAAATTAGAGATGACCATGCAAGAACCACAAAATGTAGAACAAGCCGTGCAATTAGTTGAGCACTTTGATTCCTTGGTTGCAACAATGAGGTCTCGACCTTGACCTACACAAAGCTTACTAGTATGTTATGCACAGGTGGAAGAACCAGCACCAATGGAGATTGATGCTATCCAATGGAGACCACTTGGTATTGGTATAGCGGATAGAGAAAGATTGCAACAAAATGAAGGTTGTTTTTATTATTGCAAAATTAGACATCGTATTGCTAAATGTCCAATTAGGAATGGGCGATCTTGACAAGTTGCCCAGATGGAGTTTATGGAACAGAATGATCAAGGAAATGAGGAATCCAAGTAGGAGATTTCAAGCCACCTATTGCAAGCTTGATTAGTTCCAATGAGATTGAAGGCTCAACCTATGCAAGTCTGCTTCACTTGCAAGGTACAATATCTAATCGGGGTTGCAGGATTTTAGTTGATTTTGGAAGTTCAAAGAATTGCATGTCTATGCAAGTAGCAAAGGAATTTGGTATTCCTATCAAGCCAATGATTGAAAGTAGATTGATGATGGCGGATGGTAGAAAGGGTTCCGCATTCCATACCTCACATCATGTTACTTTTAAGATTGGGAAGTAGTATTTGGAGTGTATGAGGTTTGTAGTTGCACCTCTACACTATGATGCAATTCTAGGACTACCTTGGCTTGCACATCGTAAGGTTCAATTTGATTGGACCCAATGACAAATTCAAGTACAACTCCAAGGTAGGATTTTCCAATTTGGTTGTCTGGCACCTCTAAGTAAGACACCTAAGAATAATCAGTCCCAAGATGGGAAGTTTGTTGAGAAGGTACCCACAGGGCATGCCTTGAGGAGAGAGGAGCTCCAAGATGGGAAGTTTGCCAAGAAGGCAACCATGGAGCAAGCTTTGAAGAGAAATGAGTCCCTAGAAGGGAAGTTTGTCAGTGAAGTAGCCATAGAGAAAGCTTTGGAGGAAGCTAAGTATATTTTTGCAATGTGGATCAAGCCGATTGCACAAGGACAATCTGAGGAGAGCCAAAAGCCTCACCAAGAAATGGTTGATCTGATAGTTCAAGAGTTTGCGGAAGTGTTTCCGGATGATCTACCGAAGGGATTACCCTTCGATCATGGTATGCCCTTCAAGATTGAGTTAATTGCTTAGGAGAACTCCAGTGAGTAGACCAATCTATCGGCTCTCACCAAAAGAGTTGGAGGAGTTGCAAACAACACTTATGGAGTTGTTGGAGAAGGACTTCATATGACATAGTACCTCTCCTTGGGGAGCACCAATACTATTCATTCCAAAGAAGGATGGAGGACTCTATTTTTGTATTGATTATCATGGGCTCAATAAGGAAATAGTGAAGAATGCATATCCCTTGCCTCGGATTGATGACTTGATTGATCAATTGAGTGGAGCACAATACTTTTCAAAGCTGGATCTTCATAGCGGCTATTGGCAAATCTCCATTGATAGAGAGGATGTGCAAAAGACGGCCTTTTGCACAAGGTATGGGCATTTTGAGTGGAGAGTTCTACCTTTTGGGCTCACTAATGCTCCAACAGTCTTCATGTATCAATGCATTGGGTGTTGGATGGACTATTGGATTGGTACATGGTGGTGTTCTTGGATGATATCTTAATCTATAGAAAGACAAAAGGCAGAACATGTGAATCACGTGCAAGAAGTCCTAAGATAACTATAACAATGGAAATTTTACTACAAGAAGTCAAAGTGTGCATTTTGGCAAAAGGAAGTTACCTTCTTGGGGCTCAAGATCTCATTGGAGGGGATCAAGATAGAAGAGGAGAAAATCAAGGCCATTATTGATTGGCCTACTCCAAAGGATGCTACAAAAGTATGGGCATTTAATGGATTGGCCAATTTTTACCAATGGTTCATCCATTATTATGCTCATGTGGTTGCACCATTGATTGACCTCTTGGAGAAGGACTCAAACTTCCAGTGGACCACCAAGCACAAAGAAGCATTCCAAAAGTTAAAACATATGGTGTCTTCAAGGCCCATTCTTTAATTGTATGATCCTCAACTACTCTGTGTGGTTGATTTTGATGCTTCTAACTTTGCAATTGGAGCCATATTGCAATAGGAATTCCTAGATGGACTACATCCTATTGCCTTTGTGTCTTGCCGACTCAATATGGCTGAAAGAAACTACTATGTTGGAGATCAAGAAGAACTTGCAATGGTATATACCACCAAGGTATGGAGGCATTACCTCTTGGAGAAACAAGTGATCATGCAAACTGATCATAAACCATTGTTGCAAACCTTACACTTGGAACACATGAAGAGTCAACATCATCGATGGGAGGAACAACTCCAATTTTTTGACATCAAACTTGAGTAAAAACCAGGTTGGTTCCACATCATCCTTGATGCTTTGTCACGATGACCTGATTTGAAGTCTCTTCCTTGTAGTACCCACATTTTTGTTTTTTTCTCAATTTTGAAGAAGAAGTGTATAGAGAAGTTGAATTGCGCCTGTATGGCCAAAGAAGGCAAAGAAAAGTGTCCTTGGGATGTAACCCAAGGTAACGTGACTTTGGGTCATAAGGCAAGGTAATTGGAATTGCCTTGTCAGCATACAACATGAAGTAAGGAGTCTTTGTCTCGAGGATGCTCAACTCGAGCAGAGGATAGAACAACTTTCCTTTGGGGCAAGACATTCAAGAAGGTACCGTTCAAAAATGGTGGTCATATGCATGAAGTACACTTGATAGTGATAGTAGCATCCATGAGGCGTGATTTTTCAATAAAAACTAGAATTGAAGAAAGACGAAGAAGGCGTGACTCTATAAAAATTGGGCTAAAGATGAAGTGATGACAAGCAATTTCCCATTGCCGTTAAGAATTTGGCTTGTAGGAGATCATGGGAAGGGAAGTATAGTCAAAGACACGCTAGTGTGTCAAGAGGAAGTCAAGAGAGTTAATCCAAGAATCAGTAGGAAGAATGGTTCCCAGCCCAGAGTGGAAGAGAGAAAGATGGGAGGGGGGAAGAAGAACTCCAAATTCACAATGAGAAATCATGCAATTCTGAGGTTAGATGTGATTGCAAGAATTGAGGTCTTGAGCAAGCTTTGGATCACCTTCTTTGCATGGAACTGGAGTGTTAGTTTTCCAGGTTTCATGACTGAGATCATTGAGAGTAAGTGTCTCGATGGCCCTGAGGAAGAATGGAAGGGAGGAAATCCGGCTTGATGGACATAGATGGATTGGAAGTTAGCACTTGGGAGAGAAGCAAGAGTAGAGCATGGTGCCACATTCTTGGGGAAAAGAGAACTAGCCAAAGAAACCCAAGAAGTGAGAGATCCTTCTCTTTGAAGCACACAAAGAATGGCTACAAAGTGGAGAGCTATAAGGATCTTGTCAAGAGAGGGATTGTGAGTGCTCTAATGGCAATCTTGAAGCCGAAGAGAATGACTTATGTGATGAAGCACCAAGCGGTGTTCTTCCATAAGATGTTTGCAAGAGAGCCAATTAATTGAGCAAAGTGTCTTCATCAGAGGACAAGACAGATGGTGTGGAATTTGCGGGACAAGTTGCCTCCATATTACATTGTGCCATTTGCAGCCCATTTTTATCTGGGGCTGAACTTGCTCAATGCGGCAGAGTGAAATAAGATGGTGTCACATTTCCATCCTAACTTGAGAAGAGATGTCGATGCGGAGGAGCAGCAATACATTCTTTAGATCAAGAGAAGTGATGAGTACTACACACAAATGGGGCAGAGTGCATAGTTGGAAGCAAGTACTCCAAAGTCAAAGAAGAGGAGTCAACAAGGAGAAGAAGAAGTAGAGAAAGCGTGACCTCAAAAGGCTAGAAAGGTAAACCCGAGGAAAGAAATGGTGGTAATCATGTCGTCGGAAGCTCGATTAGAAAAGGAGGACTTAGAATTAAGGAAGGGTATAATCCAAGGTGAGGAGGACAAGAAATCACTACGAGTAGATGCAATAGTACAGAATCAAGTGATTGAGAACTTGAAGAGAGAAGCAAGGAGTAGAGAAGAACTCATAGAGCAAAGTGACATAGCAAGGGAAAGGCAAGTATCTGAGTACAAAATCTTGAAGCAGCAATTTGCTGATTTGAGATTAGAAATTATCCATGCTATAGCAAGAGTAGCTGAGAAAGAGCAAGAGCTTGATAGAGTGATGGAGAGTGTGGAAGAGAAGAAGTAGCTCTGGCAAAGAGAGTTGACAGCAAGATACAGAGAGGAAGAAAGATTAAGAGAGTTACTTTGCAATCTGGAGGAGAAGATTGTGCAGAAGGAGAAAGAGAAGGAGACTGTGAAAGCCAAGTTCAAAGCAGAATTGGCAATGTACAAAGAAGTTTGGCTTGCAAATCAAGAATTGGAGAGAAAAATGCAACTAGAGCTATTGAAGGAGATTGTGATCAAAAGGAATGTGATGTTGAGTACAAAAGCCAGCATGCAAATTGAAGAAATGAGATTGCATGAGCTGAAGTTATTAGTGCAGGAGACAAGAAGGAGAAATGAAAAGGATAAAGATTTGAATGCTTTACTCATGAGTCTCAGAGCTCATGTAGATAGAAAGATATTGGAAGTAGAAGAATATCACAATTAGATTAGACCTAGTGAAATTATAGATAGATAAACTTCGGAAGGATGTAAGAGCAAAACCCAAAGTAGATAACATAAGAGTGTAGATGTCTTCAAAGTTACCATCGGATATATTAGAGAAAAGTAGGTCAGGAGATAATGAGTTAGATGGATTACCCACTAGTGTAACTACATATCAAGAAGAAGAAGTAGAATTGGTGAGGGAATTAGAAATTGTGAAACCGGAGGATAGAGTAGTAGTGAGTGAAGTTGATGTGAAGCAATTTAGATCAAGGAAGTTGTGCCTTCAGCAGAAGGGTGGAACGCAATTCTAAGGCAAAGTTGTTTTGCAGTGAAGTGCCATTTTTGGGAGAGCCTGAATCATCACAATCAAGATTGTTTGGAAAGATTTGATGGAGTTGTAATTAAGTGTGACCAAGTGTCATGACAAGACTATGAGTCAATGCTTGTTACTCTCTTCTGGGTGTGGTTTCTACCTGAGAGATTAAAGACGCAACCAAGAAGAACTACATTGTTACTACTTGCTTTGTATTTTGGAAATTTCTGACCAATATCTCTTTGGGAATGAACTTTACTTACCTGATTACTGCAAAAGTGATATTTGCCGGGTTGTCACATGATTTTTGGTGCCGTTGCTGGGGATACAGATCTCAGAAGTAGTAGAATACAAAGCCAATTTTGAAATTGGGTGTTAAAGCAATATAAATGTCTGCATCAAGAGAACAACAAGAAGAGAGAGTACAAAGACAAATGTTGCATTGTGAAAAAGACAAACGCTTGAAGATCCAATCTACTTTGGACAAAACCAAACGAGAGACATTGGGCTTTCACCTTCTTCATGAAGTGCAAGAAGCCCTGCAAGAACTTGACCAAAAGAAACACGAAGGCGGTTGGCAAGGCTACTTTGCATCCCCATCTTCCAAGAAGAAGAAAGACTTGAGAGGCTAGACATATTCATTACGGCCTAGTACACCGACTTCCCCTAGAGCTGTAAAGGAAGTTGCATCTCTAAAGAACTTTGTTTGGGAAAAGACAGCACGGACACTGACGAAAGAAGAGTGTAAACACCTTCTACAAACGATTCCTCAATTGACTCAAAGAAATTTTGAAGAACACTCCAAAGTTGTTGAGCCTTATTCTTCCACTCGGGTTGAAGTCAACACCCTCAGAGGAAATTGTCAAAGAAGACCCTACTTTGAACTTGAGAATTGGAAACCCTAGGCTATCAACACGATGTCAATACCAGCCAGCTCCTCGGTCCCATCAAGTTCAAACTTACCCAAGCCTATCCCACCAAGTTGAACAATGACTTTGTTACATGTCACTCGACACGCCTATAAAAAATACAAGGGGATAGAAGAAGACAAAGATCCCAATGAATTCATTGAATAATTTGAAGTCATCTCCTTTGCAAATAAGGAACATGACTCGGCAGATCAACTGCACATTTTCCCAAGTCTGCTCTAAAAGAAAGCTCGGAGCTGGTACACCCATGTAACCTAGAAGGGGTTCATACCGGCGGATTGGGCAGACTTGAGAAACAATTTCCTGGAATGATTTCGGGAAGTTGATTATGACACGAGTGTCTTTGCGGCACTCAATGATATGGACAGAGGTAAGAAGGAGAAGTTGAGAGACTACTCTGAGTGGTTCATGGCACTTTTGAACCAGGACCTAAAGCAATTGGGTGTGGTGGGTTACTCCGATGCCCAAGCCATCACCTGGTTCTTGGGAAGACTTTCACCAGAGATTTGGATCTTTGCAAGGGAAAGAAATGTAACTTCCCTCAACAAGGTACTCAAACATGTTGCTCGGTATGAGGTGACTCACTCTCACTCTACAGGCAATCAAAGAAACTAGGAAAAGAAAGGCAAGAAGCCCAGAAGGAGAGCTTCTCGCAATACATCCCCTTCTTCGGAGGGATCCTCCACGTCTTCAAGCTCTTCTTTGGAATCCAAAGAAGAATCAAAGCCAAGAGTACAAAGACGTGGAGGTAAGAAACTAGTGACTCCCCCAGCAGAGAGTGTACATAAGGCTGATACCAAGCTGGACACCCTCATCAAGGAGTTTTTAGATTTTAAGATATAGATGATTGGGGTGAAGGACTAAGGAAGCCCCCATCATTTGGCAGATCCAATGTATGGTGCACCACGTGTGGCAAGTCAGGCCATGCAAACATGAAATGCAATACTTGCAACGCATTCCCAATGCAGCAGATTGACTGGGTTCTGGGATGGAACCAAGAAGAGGAAGAGGAAGTGGTGTACCAAACTCAAGAGGTACAACCTCAAGCAAGCACATCATATCAAGGTCTGAGGTACGGACCAAGGGAGTATAACCCCAATGCTCCTCCATGAAGACCACCGATGAGCAACCAAAATTGACCTCAAAATGTTGCACCCGGGGCATGTTATAATTGTGGCTCAATGGGGCATTGGTCTCCAAACTGTCTGGAGCCAAGAAGACAAATTGGGTACGTTGCCATGTGCAGAAATTGCAAAGGATCGGGTCATACGGGCAACCAATGCCCTCACCCACCAAACCCAAAGCTGCCTATAAAGTATGTACAAACCTTGGCTGAGCATGCAGCGCTTCAGGCAAAGGGTGATACAATTGTAAATTGTATAACACTTGAAGAGGAGAGACCTCAAGAAGGGAGTCCGGCTTCGGAAGGAGAATGGCCAGACCTTGAAATTTTGAAGGTTGAGACACGCACAAGTAACAAGAAGCGTGATCTTGAAGAACTGAAGATGAGGTCATCTTGAAGATGACCTCGTTGTCTTCAAGAAAGGCAAAGAGGCTACGCCCAAAGGCAATCATTTTTACCAAGGAGGAAAAGATCCTTGTTAAAGCAAAAGCTAAACCCTTGCAAAAAGAACTCAAGGAAGCAATACTCAAGACCCAAGAAATGAGTTTCGAGGAGGAGACAAAGACAAAGCCTCCAGTTTTTCCATTGGACATCCGATCTGAAATAAAGGATCTAATCCAAGCCGTGGTGGGCCAACCCAAGGAACCTTGGGTCAAGACCACTAGTACTCCCATCACCATTATGAAGCGTCTCGAAGCCAAATTTGAACATGGAGTGACTTCAAACCCGAAGCCAAAGGCAAAGACGGTGAAATTAGGGAGAGTACTCCAATACAATATTGTAGCGGATTTGGCAGCCACAAATGCAAACGTCACATTTAAGCAATTGTGGGAAGACAACAAGTTGTACAAGAGGTAGCTGAATTTGGTCCTCAACAAAGTAAGGTCGATGTCTAAGAAAGACTTGCCCACCATATATCATATTGAACAAGAAGATTAGGGATCTCCCAAGGTTGATGTGGACATTGCAGGGTGCATAATCACATCAATACCCATCGATTCGGGTTTTGGTGTGAATGTCATGATCAAGGATACTGCAAATTAATTGGGGTATCATACGTTTGAACCAACATCCCGAGTATTGAGATTTGCAAACCAAACCAAGTGACAGCCATTGGGCATGTTGTCAAATATTACCACAATCATTGGAGGGGTGCCCTTCAAGTTGAACTACATTGTGTTGCAACCAGTGACCAAAATTGGTTACCCATTGTTGATCGGAAGACATTGGTTGTATAATGCCCAAGTTGTGGTGGATTGGCACCATCAAGAGTTACGGTTCAAGGACATTTTGTTTGAAGACCACAAGTCGGTGACTGTGAGTTGGACAAAGGTCCCCCATCTTGGGGAAACTAGTTCGTCAAAAGATGAGGACAAATCCAAAGACTCATTGTCATTTTCCTCCAATAAATCTGAAGACGAAGTCCAAGTCAATTACTTGGAATGCTACGCGGTGGATGTTGAAGACAAAGATCCATATGACCTCATCTCGGGTGAACCTGACTTGGAGGAAGGAGGTTTGATGGCAGCCCGACTCAAATTAAGCCGAGTAAGCCATGTTGAAGGAGTCATCAACCCCAATGGCTGTCAAGATGTTGTCTTGACTGAAGGGAAAATTTTGAAAATTTCAAAGACAATCACTTTGGAGGAGTTAGCAGGATACATTGCCATGTTTATAGAATTCTAGGATGTATTCACCTGGTCTATCAATCAAATGCCAAGTATTCCACAAGAATTTGGAGAACATCGGATTGATTTGGTTGAAGGTGCAATTCCGGTTCGGCAAAGACAGTACCGCCTAAACCCAAAGTACTCCCTCTTGGTGAAAGACGAAATTGACAAGTACTTAGGGGCCAAAATAATCTTTCTTGTCTTAAGCAATGAATGGGTCTCACCCATTGTCATTGTTCTGAAGAAGAAAATAGGAAAGATTCGAGTGGGCCAAGATTTCCGCAAGTTAAATGCAGTCATGAGGAAGGATCATCATCCTGTGCCTTTTACGGATACAATTTGGACCAAGTAGCTAGTCATCCTTGTTACAGTTTTCTCGATGGAATTTCAAGGTACAATAAAGTATCCATCCAAGAAGAGTACAAGGATAAAACTAAATACACTACCAATTGGGGCACTTTTTCTTACAATCAAATGCCCTTTGGGTTGTGTAATGCTCCCGCTACTTTCTAGTAGATGATGAATTCAATCTTCAAGGATTTCATTGCACAAATTTGTGGAAGTCTTCATTGATGATTTTTGTGTGTTTGTGCAAAGAGATGTACATTTGGATTACCTTTGCCAAACTTTTGAAAGGTGTCATTTTTCTGGTTTGTCATTACACCTGGAGAAATGCTTCTTTGCAATGAAGGAGGGAATTCCTCTGGGGCATCGGGTGTCAAGCCAAGGTAGTCAATGTTGAGAAGGTTAAAGTAATCTCAGCTTTGGAATCTCCAAAGAACATCCGGGAGCTGAGAGCCTTCCTAGGACACATTGGATACTACATACGCTTTGTTTCAAACTATGTGGTGCTTGCAGCACTCCTTACAAAGCTTTTCAAGAAATCCAAAGACTACCTATGAGAAGCAAATCAAGAAGAAGCTTTCCAGGTATTGAAGAAGAAATTGGTTGAAGCACCAGTCATGAGGACCCCAAATTGGGACGTCCCTTTTCATGTATATGTGGTTACTTTGTCCATGGCAATTGGAGTAGTCTTGAGCCGGAAGGACAACAAGAAGAAAGATTACCCAATCTACTACGCCAGCCAACAACTTTCAATTTCCAAAAAGAACTATTAGATGATTGAAAGAGAAGCACTCGGAATGGTGTACGCCTGCAAGAAATTTTGCCACTACCCATTGGGATATGAGTTCGTCTTCTATGTTGACCATTACGCATTGCAACATTTGGTCAAGAAGGCAGATTTGTCCAGGAAAATTGCAACATGGATCTTGTTGTTACAAGAATTCACATATACTGTACAAGTACGGAAGGGGGCTTTGCATTTGAATGCGGACTTCTTGTCTAGGTTAGAAACACAAGACCAGGAATGGGAATCAACAATAGGTTCCCTGATGAAGAGTTATATCAATTAATAGCAATGCGAAGGACGAGGTATGCAGCCGAATATCATTATTTGCATACTCTCTAGTGTCCTGAAGGGCTGGACCCAGAGTAGGAGGCAATCTTTCTCAAGAAAATGGGGCCGTATCAACTAAAACACAACATTTTATTCAAGATGGGCAAAGACAAAGTACTTTGGCAATGCTTGGAATCATATGAAGTTGGAGGTATAATTGAGTCTTTACACTCCAAAGCATTGAGTGGACACTATGTTCTGAAGAATATAGTAAAGAAGATTCTTTCTTTGGGGTATTGGTGGCCTATGATGTACAAAGACATGCATGCCCATATCCAAAGCTATGATGCTTGTTAGAGAACGTGAAAGCCAACGGCTACTTCTCAATGGCCTTTGAGACCAATTTTACCCTTGGCCCCATTTGAGAAATGGGGAATTGATTTGTGGGTCCCATTCAACCAGTGATCTGAGTCACAAGGAAGAGATACATCTTGGTATGCACTAACTATGCTACCAAGATGGTTGAAGCTAAAGCAACCCGTAGAGATGATGCAGAAACAATGGCAGAATTTTTCTTTCAAAACGTCATCTCCCGATACGGATGTCCTCTGGAATTTGTGATAGAAGGACACATTTTTTGAACTCTGTGCTGGAAGCATTAACAAAATACTTCCAGATTAAACATTGGAAGATGACTCCTTATAACCCAAAAGCAAATGGCTTAATGGAAAAGGAGAATGGGTTACTTTGCAAAATTCTAAATAAGGTGACTGTCAATTATACCTATGATTGGGATACAAAATTACCAATTGTGTTGTGGGCATATCAAACAACAGAAAAGATCACAACCAAACAAACTCCATACGTCTTGACATATGGCTTGCATCCCATACTACCAATTGAATTTGAAGTACCAATCTATTGGATTCTTTGCAAAGAATGACTGTCGGAGCAAGAAAGCCAGGATCTTTGGATCCATCAACTGATGTGGTTAGAAGAAAAAAGAGACAATGCAATGCAAACCACAAAAGAAGTACAAGAGCAAAGGAAAGTCAGGCACAATAAGCACATCAAGCCTGTGACTATTCACAAAGGAGATTTGGTTTTATTATACGACAATTGCTGAATATTTTTTCCAGGCAAGCTACATTTGAGATGGATGGGGCCTTATCAAGTTCTTCATCTTTATGAGAATGGGTCCATTCAACTTGCAGACCTAAAAGGCAATCCTTTTGCCACTCAAGTAAACGGGTGGAGAGTTCGGAGATATTGGACCATAGACTCAGAAGTCTCTAAGACACTCGAAGTCTATGTTCATGAGGACACTCACATTTGAGGGAGGAGGTATGTGGTACCCACATTTTTGTTTTTTTCTCAATTATGAAGAAGAAGTGTACAGAGAAGTCAAATTGCATGTGTATGGCCAAAGAAGGCAAAGAAAAGTGTCCTTGGGATGTAACCCAAGAGAACATGACTTTGGGTCATAAGGCAAGGTAATCAGAATTGCCCTATCATCATACAACCCAAAGTAAGGAGTCTTTGTCTTGGGGGTGCTCAACCTGAGGCAAGGACAGTGTAACAACTTTCCTTTGGGGCAAAACATTCAAGAAGGTACCGTTCAAAAATAGCAATTATACACGTGAAGGACACTTGACAAGGACAAGAGCATGCAAGAGGTATCATTTCTTGGTAGAAACTTGAATTGAAGAAAGACAAAGAAGGCACAACTCTATAAAAATTGGGCCAAAGATAAAGTGATGACAAGCAATTTCCTATTGCCGTTAAGAAGTCGGCCTGTAGGAGATTGTGGGAAGGGAAGTATAGTCAAAGATGCGCTAGTGCGTCGAGAGGAAGTCAAGAGAGTTAATCCGGGAATCAATAGGAAGAATAGTCCCCAACCCAGAGTGGAAGAGAGAAAGATGGGAGGTGGGAAGAAGAACTCCAAATTTGCAGTGAGAAATCATGTGATTCTAAGGTTAGATGTGATCGCAAGAATTGAGATCTTGAGTAGGCTTTGGATCACCTTCTTGGCATAGAACTGGAATGTTAGTTTTCTAGGTTTTATGACTGAGATCATCAAGAATAAGTGTCTTGATGGCCCTTAGGAAGAATGGAAGAGAGGAAATCCGGCTCGATGGATAGAGTCAGATTGGAGGTTAGTACTCGAGAGAGAAGCAAGCATAAAGCATGGTGCCACGTTCTTGGGGAAGGGAGAAGTAGACAAAGAAACCCAAGAAGTGAGAGATGCCTTCTCTTCAAAGTGCATAAAGAATGGCTACAAAGTGGAGAGCTATAAGGATCCTGACAAGAGAGGGATTGTGAGTGCTCGAATGGCAATCTTGAAGCCGTAGAGAAAGACTTATGTGATGAAGCACCAAGCGGTGTTCTTCCATAAGATGTTTGTAGGAGAGCCAATTAACTGGGCAAAGTGTCTTCATTAGAGGACAAGACAGATAGTGTGGAATTTGCGGGACAAGTTGCCTTGACATGACATTGTGCCATTTGCAGCCCATTTCTATATGGGGCTGAACTTGCTCAATGTGGCGGAGCAAAATAAGATGGTGTCCCATTTCCATCCCAACTTGAGAAGAGATGTCAATGCAGAGGACCAGCAATACATTCTTTAGATCAAGAACAGTGATGAGTACTATGTACAAACGGGGCAAAGTGCAAAATTGGAAGCAAGCACTCCAAAGTCAAAGAAGAGGAGTCGACAAGGAGAAGAAGAAGTAGAGAAAGTGTGACCTCAGAAGGCTAGAAAGGTAAACCTGAGGAAAGAACTGGTGGTAATCACATCATTGGAAGAAGAGTTGGAAGGAGAAATCGAGTGCAAGTCCAAAGACTAGGAGAGGGAGGAAGAACCCGAGTTCATGCTGCAGAGTGGAGACACGAGTAATGACAATGATGATGGAGTGGAGATGAAATCGGTACTCGAAGAGGAGGAAGTCAAGATGGAGACAAAGGAGAAAGGTAACTCAAAACTAGAAGACGAAGTTCCAAAACAAGAGGAGAAAGAGTTACAATTCAAAGGGGAGTTTGTTCTAGATGTAAGGTGAAGTATGGAGCATGGCCAAGTAAGATAAGAGAAGAGGAGGATGGAATTTTGGGGAGCAAAGAATCCATTCCTATAAGGCGATTGTGGCTTAGAAAGCAAGTGTCAAGTGAGGAAGAGGTGAAGAAGGAGATAGTCCGCAAGCTGAAGTAATTCTGAGTGAAGGAGTAGAGTATCTGCGGGAGGTTGTGTGCCCATTGTTGGTGAAATTAGAGCACAAGAAGAAGGAGATGCGGTCAAAGTGTCCAAAGGTCAAGACTGTGTTGCAGGTGTTAGCTCAATTAGAAGAGGAGAACTCGGAATTAAAGAAGGGTATAATCCAAGGTGAGGAGGAAAGAGAAGCATTGCAAGTAGATGTAGTAGTACAAAATCTAGTGATTGAGAACTTGAAGAGAGAAGCGAGGAGTAGAGAAGAACTCATAAAGTAGAGTGACATAACAAGGGAAAGGTAAGTATCTGAGTACAAAATCTTGAAGCAGTTTGCTAATTCAAGATTAGAAATTATCCATGCTATAGCAAGAGTAGCAGAGAAAGAGCAAGAGCTCAAAAGAGTGATGGAGAGTGTAGAAGAGAAGAAGCAGCTCTGGCAAAAGAGAGTTGACAGCAAGATACAAAGAGGAAGAAAGATTGAGAGAGTTACTTCGCAATCAAGTGGGGAAGATTGTGCAAGAGGAGAAGGAGAAGGAGACTGTGAAAGCTGAGTTCAAAGCGGAATTGGCAATGTATAGAGAAGATTGGCTTGCAGATTGAGAACGGGAGAGAAAAATGCAACTAGAGCCATTGAAGGAGATTGTGATCAAAATGAATGCGATGCTAAGTGTAGAAGCCGGCGTGCAAATTGAAGAAATGAGACTGCACCAGTTGAAGTTATTGGTGCAAGAGACAAGGAGGAGAATGAAAAGGATAAAGATTTGAATGCTTTACTCATGAGTCTTAGAGCTCGTGTAGATAGAAAGATATTGGAAGTAGAAGACAATATCACAATTAGATTAGACTTAGTGAAATTAGAGATAGATAAACTTCAGAAGGATGTAAGAGAAAAACCCAAAGTAGATATCATAGGAGTGCTAATGTCTTCAGAGTTACCATCGGAGATATTAGAGAAGAGTGGGTTGGGAGATAAGGAGTTAGATGGATTACCCACTAGTGTAATTGCAGATCAGGAAGAAGAAGTAGTAGAATTGGTAAAGGAATTAGAAGTTGTGAAACCCGAGGATAGAGTAGTAGTGACTGAAGTTACTTCAAGATCGGGATTGAAAGCCGAGGAAGAAGTAGACATTGGATTGGATTAGTAATAGATTTGAGATTTGAAGAGGCAGATATGAAGAGGTGCTTTGTCATTTCAGATCTGCAAGTTAGAAGAGTTGTTATAGAACAGTATAGTTGTTAGAATTGTTGTTTGCTTCACTATTTAAGAGTGGCATTTGCAATCATATGTTGTTCAATGCTCATAATTTCTGAGAATAGATAAAGCAAAGTGCTAATTTCAGTGCTCGTTGCTTGAGCTTGATTTTGAGTATCAACATTGTACTTGTGTTTGTGAGTGTGAGGAGAATTTCAAAGTGCAAGTCAGTGTGCTTGGTGGATGTTGGATTCCGTAGCCTTGATATTCATTCTTTGTGTTTGATCTTGAGTGAAGTGCAATTGAAGTAATGCCTTGATAGATCTGAGAGGAATTGTAGTGTTGGTAGTATTCTACATTTGTAAGTGCAGCACAAAGTTGATGTGAAGCAATTTTGATCGAGGAAGTTGTGCCTTCAGTGGAGGGGTGGAACACAATTCTGAGGCAAAGTCATTTTGCAGTGAAGTGTCATTTTCAAGAGAGCTTGAATCATCACAATCAAGATTGTTTGGAAAGATTTGATGGAGTTGTGATTAAGTGTGACCAATTGTCATGACAAGACTGTGAGTCAGTGCTTGTTACTCTCTTTTGGGTGTGGTCTCTACTTGAGAGACTAAAGATGCAACTAAGAAGAACTACATTGCTATTGCTTGCTTTGTATTTGGAAATTTCCAACCAATATCTCTGTGGGAACAAACTTTACTTACTTGATTACTGCAAAAGTGATATTTGCCGGGTTTTCACATTGCTCTTATCACAACAGCAATTACAATAGTGTCAATTGACTCCAAGGTCCAAAATGAGTTTTAGTCAACTCTACAACAAGATACAAATGGTACATGGTCACCTTATAGTATGCAACAAGGAGTACAACACCTTCTCCATCAAGGAGGGCCTTCTATTCCATGAGGATTGGGTCTATGTTCCAGCCAAAGGGGATCTTCAATGTGTGCACCTTTAAGAAGCCTATGATTTATCCATAGCTGGTTACATGGGTGTAGAAAACACCTTGGGTACCCTCAAACGCTAATGGTGGTGGCCCAACATGATGTGTGATGTTCAAGAATTTGTCTGATTGTGTGAGAGATGCCATCACAACAAGGCCATCAACCAAAAGTTGAGTGGACTCCTTCAACCACTTGCCATTCCATTTGCTTGATGGGAGCATGTGAGCTTGGATCTCATCACATCCTTACCCAAGACAAAGCAAGGACACACAACAATTGTGGTTTTTGTGGATAAGCTTAGTGAGCAAATCCACTTGGCACCAACTTGTGATACCATGGATGCTCCAACCTTAGCACAAATTTACTTTGACAATGTCTTCAAGCATCATGGGATGCCACATGTACTCATCTCCAATCACAATCCTCAATTTACCGAGAGGTTTTGGCAAGCACTCTTCTAGATACTTGGGACCAAGCTTGCTTTTTCCACGGCCTATCATCCTCAAACTGATGGACAAACCAAATGTGCAAATTGTACATTGGAAGATATGTTGCATGCCTTCATCACTGTCCACCATACCAATTGGGATGAATGTCTTGTAATTGCATAATTTGCCTACAACAATTCCAAACAGGCAAACACCGGATGTTCTCCTTTCTTCTCAATTTTGGCCAAGATCCACTTGTTCCAGATTCTCTTCTTGCTCTGCCCTCCATCTCAGGTTCCTCATACTTCAACATTCTTGACCACTATATCCCAATCTCTCCAACAAGCCAAATCTCACCTCCTTGTTGCTCAAAATTGTCAAAAACAATATGCAGACCACCATCATCATGATCTCACCTTTGAAGTCGGTGATAAAGTCATGCTATCTTCTAGTAACCTCCCTCTCCCGCTTGATATCCAAGTTTATAAACTTTGCTCTAATTGGATAGGATCCTTTGATGTCACCAAAATTGTCTCTCTTGTTGCTTATCGACTTGCCTTGCCTTGTCATATGCGTATCCATCTTGTCTTTCATGTTTCCAAATTGAAACCCTTTGTTCTTAACCCCCTTCCTTTTCCTCTTGAGTCCAACCTCCCCCTCCTCTTGTCCCTATCAATGATCATGATTAGCCAAGAATTATTAAAATATTCTAGAAACATCTATAAAGCTACTTGTACCTCCAAGTATTGGGTAATGTGTAACCAAATGGTGACTTTTAGGAGGAAGCTTCTTGACTAGCTTAGCTTGCATGCCAAATATGCAGTTTCTAGAAGGAAGCTTCTCAAGAAGATTTCCAATTAGCTATAATACCAATAACTAGACATATTATGTAGAGGTGAAAATTGGCTTATTAACATCTAGAAGTATGTTATATATGATGTAATAAGTAGATTAGATAGAGGTGTTACCAAAAAGATACTTCCACTAATAGTATAGGAGCCAAAAACACCTTGAAAACTTCAAAGTCAATTTTGGAGGCCTAAACAAATGAATTAGGCCTTGAAAATGGATCATAGTTAGACCTAATGAGGAAGAGTGTTTGCCTTCTTTATGTGCTCAACCTCTAAATTGCTATGGCTTCCATTGTTGCTAGCACTGTTGATTGTTCCTCCTCCACAATTACATGCCTAGCTTGAATCTCTCCTTCCAACTTCTACTGTACTATTACATGGATGAGTTCTTCTCTCTCCTCCTATTAGTTAATCCATTTTGTGAACTCCTTCATATGAATCTCCTTGTAGTTACCATTTTTGAGTTCATCAATAACAATCTTGATTTGGGCTTGCTCCAACTCATCTTTTAATGTCATTATTTCCACATCCCAAGCATGAAGTTCACTTTTGATCTCTTCTCTTCATTGATCTATTCTGCCTTCTTCCACTTATCCATGTTTGTTCATGCTCATGACAAGTTTCTCTTTTGTGCTTGAAATGCTCTCTTACCTTTGTAATCTTGACATTGGGCTACCCTTTAGGAGGAGTCTATTTGGGCTGCACATTAAGAGATAGGTTCAACTATATGATACTACATATTCCACTTGATTATGATAATGTAGGCTATAGGTCAGGTAGGAGAGTATAGTAGAGTACCATGAGCCCTACATCCTTTTCTATGGCTAGTCCCATTGATGAGACTATCTCTACCTTATGTTTATTACATCATATTGTAAGAGAGGAAGTACCATTAGAGATCTTAGATTATTAGCTTGAGTAGAATTTATGTCTTGATAGATTTCTTTTTACATACGTATTATGCACTACCTCATGTCTCTCCTTAGGAGATTTGTCAAGGATGGTATATGAGAGATTGCTTCTAGCCATACGATCCCTCTAGAGGTTTTATTGAGCTATTTCAAGTGTCTATAATAGCAGCAAGTGGAGAGATTCCTACATAAGTTCATCATGTCTTAGGTGCTAGTTGACTTCTTGCAATGGAGAAAGACATGGAGATATTAGAAAAATTGCTATTGGGGAGTTCTTTTTGTGTCTTGTTAGCCATACCATTGTCTTTCAACATCATTCTCACTTTTGAAAACACCTCAATCCACATCAATTTGAAGTTTTTATACTTGGAGGTTGTGAAGGTATATCTCTAGGCATCAAAGTACTCCTAAATATTCATCCAAAGTGGGTTTTCTATAGGTGGATGTTTATAATGCTTTTAATATTGTCTTATGTACATTTATCTTTAGAGAGCTTAGGGAGGCCAATGGATCCTTGATGAGTCTTATTCCTTTTGTGTAGTATTTTTATGGCTCTCTCTCTCTCTTCTCGTCATTACTACAATGGTTTCTCACATGAGGGAGTGTATTATTGGTTCAAAAAAGGGACATCCTTTAGAGAGACCTTTATTTCCATAGCTTACTTTAGAGCACTTTTATTTACTACTTTGGCCATGATAAGTTATGTATTTCTCTCCTTGGCAGATGAAACACACATCATGGGCCCCATAGACCAAACAGGAAAGCCTTTGATCATTTGACTACCAAGCTTTATCTTGAGAGTCAAGGTGTCAAAGTGTAAAGCATGTCTCCTTAGGTACTCCTCCTTACCTCTAACTTCTAGAGTGGTGTATCATATCTACATATGGCCTACTTATTCTTGGATTGCTAGTAGGATCCATGGATTTTTTCACACACTTCCTTGATGGAGCTCTTGTAGAGGATATTCTTCATGTGGATGACCTCCTTCTATTGGGAGATCCATAGATTGAATTTTATATAATCTCCTCTGGTCTTGCCCATAGACCAATGTATCTTCTTTGCATAATTCTTCTTTTTTGACTTTCTTATTACATCTAAGAGCATTTGATAGGAGGATTATGGGTGTCTTTTGTGATATCATAAGATCAATGATATTTGAGTATGTGACAAGGGATTTGGGAGAAAGGTAGACATTTTTATCAATCTCTTGTGGAGAGATAGGCTTACTATCTATGGGCAAGATGTCACCTATAGCATTTTTGGGTAGTTGTGCTCTCTTGACACATCTACTTTTCTCCCATTTTGTGGTTACCAATAGGCTAGTCTTTGAGATGTATGTGACCAAGGTGGAAGATAGATATTTTTTCTCTTTAGATGTTATTGTGGCATACAAGAGACAATTTATCTCCACAAGCTCAAGAGGACCTTCCTTCCTTTGCTTCCCTATTGTTAGATTGGACCTGAGGTGTGCAATCTTCTTTGGTGGATTGATAGTTTTAGCATATGTAACATTCTTTGTTAGTTGACTCAACCATTCTTTGTTCTACTAGAGCACAACTTTGCTCTTCTTGTAGCAAGGATGTAGGCTCTTGGATCCTAGCTTGACCATGCATTTAGTCATTTTAACTTGCTCTAGCTACCTTCTCTACAGTGATGAGGTTCTGCCTAGGTTTGGTCCACCCATCCTTTCTTCATTACTCACTTGTGAGTGTGGTTCTACATCAGATGTAGCAATGGTCCATATGACATGGTATGCTTTTGGAAGACAAAGAGGATAGCTACCCATAATTCTATTAAGGATATAGTATTTTTCATGGTACGAGAGACTGGATATCTTGCTTGGAGGGAGCATTGGTATGCTTTGCAAATGACATGAGTCAAGGTAGTCTTATACTTGGTCCAAGATGATCAAGTGACAATTGTGCATATTGTGGTTGCATACCTTACACATGCTGTAGTTTTGGAGTGATTGATCACACATCCTCTTGGATGGGTGGTGAGCAAAGTAGCAGCAAGCAAGATCTCCATGTATAGGGTGAGGTCACCTCTTTGCTCCTCTAACCTTGGAGTTATATGGTGATGGATGTAGCATTTGATACATTTGTCACAAAGTATGCAAGGCCGTATCATTATAAACATCAAAGGGGTATCATTCTAGCTCTCATATTTAATACAACATGTGTCTGTTGCTCTATAAAGAGCATTTGTTGGCGCAATTCATAAGAGAGCAATCACACTAGGTGATGTTTCTTTGGATGCTCTAATGGTTTGTAGACCATACAATTTGCATAGCATGGATATCTTAAGTGTTGTAGGTAGATTCCTCTTACCAATACTGTTGGAGCTTAGTCTCATTTTACCACCCCTAAGCCTTTTCTTTGCATGGCTAGACAGGGTCTTCTTTTAGTTCTTGTTATCCCATGCAGTTGCCTTTATCCATTTCAAAACTGGTGGTATTCCTTGATATCCTATTTTTGGTATCTTCCATCTCTCTACAACAACAGGACTACTTACTCCAAATATTTTCCAACATATTCTAAATATCTTTCTGATTCTAGGTCTAAATCACTATAAAAATTCACTTCTTGAAAATGATTCATGCCATTCTTGAGATATAAATTTATCTCAACAGATTTTGGATCAAACATAGCATTATATATGAACTCATATATTGGCATCTCTACTGGAAAAATCAATCTTTGACTTCAAATTTTCCTTCTCAAAATTGACCAACCAGTAGAAGAGAGAAAGGACACATTTAAATTCTCACTATTTTTATAAACTAGAATTTCATTTCTCATGAAAATCAAAATGTAATTTGGATTGACTTGAGATCTTAGATACAAAATAAGCTATATAAGCTTTAGAAAGAAATATGAAACTTTTACCATTGTACATTTTCATAGTCTCTATAGTGATAATTTGAACAAGAAATTACATTGGTATAATAATATTCTTATTCATTAAAGCTTTATGCATTTAAAAGGAAATGCATCAATAATTTCATATGTGTGACCAACCATGCAAAATTCCATCTCCATAGTTTTGAAAATACCTCTTGCTAAAATGTTTTACTCAATGCACAATGAAATTGCAACCTTGTTATCTTATGTTGATTTGTTAAGTTGGATGAGTTAATGTTCAAGAGAGAATTGAATTCATCACATTTGATAAATATCCTTGAAGAAGCTTTGGCCTCATCTTTGCTTGGACGTAAAAGAATACCAAAGAATCTCTCTGGGATCAATCCTCACACATTAAAGAACTTCCCATAAGTTTCCTTATCCAACAAAGCACAAGAAAGGCACATGGTCTTTGACTTATGTGAAATTCAAGGTCATCATATTGATCACAATTGAATTTGTGCAAATCACATAAGCACTTCATCAATGAACTCAAAATATAATTTGGATCACTTGGCCATGTGCATCCATAGTCAAATAGATAATGCACCTAGTAATAACCATCTTTCAACCTAATTAAGTTGATTTCCAAAAGGTGCGCAATTGCATTAGAGGGGATTTCAACTTATTGGAAGTACAAGGTATCCAAGTTTTATATTCTAGTCCATTTATAATGGATTGTGGAAAGATACTTGGATGGGTTTGCTATAACTAGTACTTGGTTTGTATAGAATATGTTCCTTTATGATATTTGTGCCTTCAAATAGTCCTCCCTTTTAATTTATATAGTAGTGTGTTCTTCTAACTTCCTCTCTTCATAAACCTCTCTTTAAGAACAATAGATAGTTCACACTTTGCAAATGCAGTATTTGAGGAGTAAACCTATGCCAAAATTTGCATTTAATAACTTGTGAAATTTTGTTTTGGAGAGCACTCTCTTCATTTACCCCATCTTATGCACCAACTCATCATATAGATCAATTTTTATGGTAACATGATAACAACCTATCCATCAAATAGCTTGACAAATTATCATTTATCAAATGATATAACACTTCACTCATTACCATGAGCATCTCAAACAACCATGGTCAAGCTAACTCATCATCTAGATCAATTTTTGTGTCACATGATAGCAACCTATCCACCAAATAGCTTGATAAATTATCATATATCAAATGATATATCACTTCACTCATTACCATGAACATCTCAAACAACAATGGTCAAGCTACTTGTGTTCTAGTAGGAGGTTACCACTTAATAATTTCTATGTCAACACCCTTTGCCAATTTTACCGTTGAGATTCTAACTTGATCTTCATGTAATACCACACCATTCATAGATGAGTATTTTCAAGAGTAAGAATATTACTCCAAATATTAATATATAATGAAGAAGTGCTCTCCAAACACATGAAAACTCCCATTATGGAGATAAAATCAACAAAAGGAAAGAAATTTCCAAAAAAATTTGAATACTACAAGTAAGATAGTTAACATTGCCACAAGGTTTTTTTTCTCAACATTCAATATGCAAGGACTTAAGATGAGCTTACAAATATCCTAAGACAATTTTTCATAATGGCTCATTGCAAACAATTCACAAATGAAATAGAACCTCAACAAGTTTGTTCCTTCATGATAAATGTGAAACAGACATTTGTCATGGAGGATACACATTATGATAGAAGTAGAATTGATGAGTCTAGTGCTAAGGATACACTTTGTGATTTTCAAATACAGTCAATACTTAGAAAATAGTGAACTCTTGATGTGCATTGTTGTCTTATGGTGTGGCTTTAGTGCTCTTATTGAATGTACTCCTTTATATTGCTCATTAGCCATAGAATTAAAGCAGATCTTCTATAAAAATATTTTTCAGTAATTTTGATTGGGATATTCTTATTGATATTCCTCCCAAAATAACTTCCTATTTTGGTCCATATGGTACTTCTTCATGGATATGATACAATGCTCAAACTCCTTGTTACAACAAACCATACAATCATGGTGGATAACATGCACATAGATGTAAAGGAAATACTTATTAGATGGCACAAGTAGGTCTTTGCAATGTGATATCTAGAAGCTAAATTGAAATGTTGGGAGAATCTCTTACTTCCATTGATTAGGGAATTTAATTACAACAAATTCTATGCAAAAGATGCATTGTGATTAACTTGTATTTTAGAATAAAGAGAATAAAATATATTATAGGTAATTCTATATATATTTCATAGAGTGAACAAGCCAAGAAATATATCTTTTGAATGATGAGAAATAGATTGTCTTATTCTACACAAATATTAAGTTGAAGCTTTGTGGGCATATAGATGGGATATTATGCTATACATTCCTTTCTACAAATATCACATAAAATTTTTATTAAGGAGAACCATAATTTAAAGTATTTATTACTAGTTAGTTTATCTTATACAAAGCTCACTAGAATCTAATGTTGTTTGCATGATACATGGATTGGACCTTCCTATACAATATTTTTACATTCTCCTAGTAAGGTAGTGTTAAACTCATGTTATATATAAATGAAATGCTTTTACTTATACAAAAGCTCACTAGAAGCTAATAATGTTTGTGTGAGACATGGGAACTAGTTGATTGGACCTCCCTATACAATATTTTTACATTCTTCTAGTAAGGTGTTAAAATTATGTTAAATATATATGAAATGATTTTACCTAACCAATCATTTCTCACATGAAGAAATAGAATGGTCAACTAATGAGGATTGATGTGAGAAAGAAATGAACCATAAATTCACTATTTCCACTTAGCAAATACACACTAAGAGTTGATTTAATCTTGTCAAGAGTAACTAAGTTGAAGTATTTACAAAGGAAAGTTGAATGAGTAATGCTTTGTTCTTTAGGTGGGTACCAAGTGAGTGAAGATCAAACACAATGGTCAATAAGAGAATGCTATCCAAGAAGGCAAAGTCTTTGACTCTTTGCAATCCTTTGATTGATAAGTGGGACATGCAAGCTAGGGAAGAGGTATTGTCAAAGTTGAGCCTCACTTTCCTTCTATGGAATTGGGATTTTGGGTCACCAGTGGTATCATAAGAAATTTGGAGTGAGAAACCCCAAAATCAAGACAAACTTTGGGGCAATCCAAGGGAGTGGATAAAAAATAACAAGTGCACCATTTTGGGAAGTGATACGGGTGATTTGGCTTGTTTGGCATTTTATTTAAATTTTAAGTTTGATTAGGTGATATTGGGTTGGAAATACATGACCAAGTAATTATAACACCCATTGGTTCATGTATTCTCTATGGGAGTATTAAGTTTAATATTGCAAGTAGTTTAGAGATATTATTAATATGGAGTTTAGCCAATCGTCTACAATATCTATAATTAGCTAGAGTTAGTTATAGCCATGATGGAGGTGAATCTACTTTAGAGGAAGTAGAAAAGAGTGATCATTACTAATTTGGATTTAAATGTATTGACTTCACATTATTCTTAAGTGTTTGGCTTTGAGGAAAGAGTTGAGAACTTTTGGGCCTATAAGCTTTTTTGGTGTAAATTTTCTATAGTCAAAGGACAACCTATGTGAAGGAGTCCTTGATTTAGTTGTTGGGTCATGATAAGACTAGATACTCATGGGATTATTCTATGAATATGGATTTTAGTTTAGTAAGTTGAGTTACTCTAATAATTAGTAACTTTGATATGTAACTATTTCACAAGTATATAAATAAGGGGTAAGGAAGTACTCATTATCCTTGCATTTGTAACAATCTCTCTCTCATTAAAATCTTTAATGAGTAATGTCTTGAGTCTTGGAGGTGCATTAGAGCTTTAGCCTTGGAGGAGTCTGATGGAGTTAGGTTATTTATCTTCTAAGTCTTGTAACACCCATTGATGCATGTATGCTTTATAAGGATATTAAGTTTGGTATTGCAAATAGTGGAGAAATATTATCCATGTGGAATTTATCTAAGCTTCTACGTTGTTCATGATTAGCTAGAGTCAATTCTAAGATGAAGCTTGACCTTATTCTAGAGGAAGGGAAAAGAGTGAGCATCACTATTTTGTCTTCTAGTGTACTGACTTGGTATTATTTTTAGTTATTTGACTTTGAGGAAAGGGTTGAGAGCTCTTGGGTCCACAAGCCTTGTTGGTGTAGAATTTTTCTATAGTTCAAGGAAGGAAGGAAGGAATCTTGACTTAGTTGGTATGTGAGAATAAGACCACCTATCCATAGGACTTTTGACTTTATTTGACTTTTAGCCTAGTAAATTGAATTACTATTTTAATTAGTAACTTTGGTATGTAACTTTTTCACAAGTATATAAGCTAGGGGTGAGGAGGTACTCATCATCCTTTCATTTGCAACTATCTCTATCTCATTGATTTCTCTAGTGAGCAATATCTTGAGTCTTGGAGTTCTAGCCTTGGAGGAGTGTGATGGAATTGGGGCTCCTTGCCTTCTAAGTACATGATGCACTACCTTAATAGCTATCAAAGGTTCATCTTGAGTGAGAGACAAGTCATCTCACATTTTTGGTTCCATTACCATGACATCTCTAGAAGGTAAGATAATGTTTTGCATACAATTCTATATTAGAGAGAAGGAGGCTATGGGAGCTCACTTGGAGAAAACATTAGGGGAAGAGAGGGCTGAACTAATGTTAGATAAATTGGACACATTTGTATACCCTAAAGTTCATTTTAATATTTTAAAGATAAAATTATACATACTATACACATGAGAGGATTTGGAGAGATTGTGTGAGATGGATTACAGATTTTGGAGATTATGATGATTTTGGGTAAAACCTCAAATTTTAGATCTGGACCTGGAAATTTTATATTATTACATAGCTCAGATTAACTTTTAGGTGGGAGATTTGAAATTATTGTAAGGGTTACTACATGCCATGAGCTAGAAGTTTTGGAAGGTAATAGGGTAAATTGTTCCCACAAACTGCATGCTCTCTGGAATTTTGTACAAAGTTTATCATTTATTCTTTTTCCATTGGATTGTTTTGAAACTCTCTATCAAACTTTAGTGCATAATATCCTACCTTTTGGCACAAGAATTAGAGAGAGATTGTTCTTGCACCAGAAGTTATGACTTCTTAAAGTGAAGTGGGTGGTTTTCATACTAATGTATATATGCTAAATAGAGAGATGCCTAGGCCAAATGACTTAATGAAAAGAGATGAAACAATCTAGAGACAATCTAGAGTATTGATCTAGTGTGAAAATTTTCAAAGGTATGAGAGGTAACATGTGGGAGAATTGGTTGACATTGAGAAGAGGGCTCATTTCAAGAGATTTTATCTCTCATGAATGAGGAGTGTAAGTTCAACTAAAAGTATGTTTGAGTATTTTGACTCATCTCATGAGCATGGAAGGCAATCATGAGTTGAAATTAAGGTTATTTAAGGTTCCTCGAGACGTTGAATTGATAGTAGTGACTGATTTGAAGAAAAGAAAGTTTAGAGTAGAATTTGAAGAGAGTGTTGAGAGGTTTCAAAGGGCTTCCCCATTTAGAAGACAGAGTGATACTAAATGCTTCTTATGTGGAGAGAAAGAACACAAGGAAAGTTCATGCTATTGAGTCTTGAGAGCAAGAGATTGAGAGAAAGGAGAGGCTTACTTGACTTGGGATTGCATGTTGGACCTTCTTCACCAAGATTGGGAGGGAGGGGATCTAGGACCAAGGAGTTGTGTGAGGTTTTTGGAGTGGAAAGACTTTCAAAGAACCATGAGTGTATAGGAGAAATAACATTGTTGGAGAGCTTGGCAAAAGATCTTGTAGAGAGTCATAGTATAGCTATAGAGAAACTACCACCTTCATCAAGAAAATCTCAAGATTAATGATGGAGATAAGTTTTTAATTGATGGAAAAAATATCCATGAGAGTTCACTTAATTTGCATCTTTGGATTTGATTATGCCATAGAAATCATGGAGCAACCTAAACCCTTTGTAACACCTAAAGTGGACTACTCTCAAATGGTGCTAGTCATGTATATACTCTATTAGTTATAGGGTATATATATATATGACGCTAAGGTACGGGTTTAGGTTTTAGGGCTAAGGTAATGAGGAGGCTAAGATTGGAAAATTTTCAGTTTTCTTTGGCAAGAATGGAGAGAATGTGGAGGTTTTTGTGAGAGCTTTCAAGAGGGCTTGCATAGGAAAAAATGAGAGGAGGAAGAATGAGTGGGCATCACTATTACCAGATTTCTTTGAAGATGTAGTTCTTACATGGTATGAGTTAGAATACCAAAAGAAATAGAGGAGAGATGTGCAAGAGAAGTCTTTGGAGAGTTTGAATTTAGCACTCATTGAGAACTTTCTTCCAAATGAGAGTTATGAGAGATTGATGGGTGAGGTTACCTTCCTCAAACAAGGAGATAGAGAGAAAGTGAGAGTTTATGTAGAAAGAGTGTAGAAGCTAGATTCTAGATTGTACATAGCATTGAGGAAGAGTGGGGATGATGTGGAGACTACTATGATTGGGATAGGAGCCATTCTCACCAAGAATTTTGTGAGAGGGTTGAAACCACAAATTTGAAACAAGGTGAGATATGAGAAACTTTCTTGTAAGGTAGAAGCTATCAAGATTGCAATTTGTATGGAGGAGAGTTTGGAAGGGGATGAGAGTGATTTGGTGCTAAAGAAGGTTGTGTATCCTCTAAAAATCTAAAAATATAGCGGGCTTTTTGATCCTTTGGAGGCAAGGGTGGCACCACAAGTAATAGTTGCTCCTAGCCTTGTATTTTTGCCAAAAGATCCTTTTCAAACTATCATGGAGCAATTGGCAGATCTCAAGATCAATGTAATGCAACGATAGGAGTTAGGAGAGGTAAATCAAAAGCTTAAGACCTCCTTGTACTATAGGAGGTTCATTTTCTCATTTTCCAACAAGGCTTATGCATTGAACATCTACATGAAGAAGAGGAGCACTTTGAGCACCTAATCAAGGTCTTGCAATGCTTGGATGAGGCAAATGCATCACTCAACATAGAGAAGTGCATTTTTGGATGTGAAGAAGGTCTACTTTGGGGCACATCATCTCCAAGGATGGCATAGCGGTTGATCCTAAGAAGGTGAGCAAAATCATAGACCTTCCATTTCCTTCAAGCTTGACAAAGTTATGCCACCTTTTGGGGATGGTTGGGTACTGTAACAATATGGAGTTAAGTGACAAAGTTAGTCGGGCTTACGAAGTAGAGAATAAGACAAAATAGCCTAGAATATTCTTGAAGCATCTAAGAAGCTTCTTAGGAAGCTTCCCAACTAGTTAACTTGCACCCTAAGCAGGTAGCTTCTAGAAGGAAGCTTCTAGAAGCTTCTAACTAGCTTAGCTTGCACGCCAAGTAGGCGGCTTCTAGAAGGAAGCTTCTTGAGAAGCTTCCTAGTTAACTTGGCTTGCACTCCAAGAAAGCGGCTCAAGGAAGCTTCTTCAGAAGCTTCAAGGGTCTTGTATGCTACTTATAAATACCAAGACCGAAGCTCATGCTAGGCATTTGGAGTTTTCCCTCATTCAAGTGTCCCAATGTGAATTTCCATTCTCCTATTTCTCTCCTTGGTTTCGGTCTTTTACATTGGTATCAGAGCAGGAATGGGATGGATGGAATTTATGGACCACCAAATCCACTTCCACCAAACCATTGGGACTTTCATGTCCAGATATTACCAAAGCATCGTTTCACACAATTCATCACCTCGCGCTTTGGGCAGGATTTTCTACACATGATCACCGTGTCAGAGGAACCCTTGATACTTCCAGTTGTAACTTATGGAGAACGGTGGACGTGTTGTATCTATGTTTTAATCAACTAGATAAATTGAGTGTAGTAAAATAGAGTAGTAGCAATGGCAACAATACCGGATGTTATCCTTGCAATGCAACAACAAATTGAGCATCTTACTCGATTGTGGATGAACAAGACCAACAACGACAAGAACAGATAGACAAAGCGCCAGTTCGAGATGGAGAAAATTGCATTTGATTTCTGAAATCCAAGGTGTTTGAAGGCAAGAATCTTCCAGGCACAGTGGAGAATTTTGCGTTTGATTGCGAACGTTACTTTGAAGCCACCAATCTTCAAGACGAGCGGAAATAAATTCTCTTGGCTTTTAGCCAATTGGATGGCATGGCAAAACTTTGGTGGCAATTCCGAGTAGAAAGAGCTGAATGACAAATTGTTACACCGATTTTGACATGGGCAGAATTCAAGGATGCAATACTTGGTTGATTTCAAACTATAAATGCCACCCGAGCCACGCGGGATAAATTGGCAGAGTTGAGGCAGATTGGCTTAGTGAGAAGCTACATCACACAATTTTAGAACATCATCATGCAAATTCTAGATATCCAAGAAGGTGAAGTTCTGGATCGATTTGTGCGAGGATTGAAGTCACAAACCAAATTGGAGGTGACCATGCGGGAGCCACAAAACATAGAAGAAGCCATGCAATTGGCTGAGCATTTTGATTCCTTGGTTGTGACAACTTGGTCTCGACCTCGACCTACACAAAGCCTACCAGTACCACGAGTGGAAGAACTAGTACCAATGGAGATTGATGCTATCCAACAAAGACCACTTGGCACAGCAGATAAAGAAAGATTACAACAAAATAGAGGTTGCTTTTATTGTTGCCAAGTTGGACATCGCATTGCTGAATGTCCACTTAGGAATGGGCAACCTCAACAAGTTGCCCAGATGGAGTTTGTGGAACAAAAAGTTTAGGGAAACAAAGAATCCCAATATGAGATTTGGAGCCGCCTATTGGGAGCTTGATTAGTTCCAATGGGATTGAAAGCTTGACCTATGCAAGTTTGCTTCACTTGCAAGGTACGATATATAATCGGGGTTGTAGGATTTTGGTTGATTCTGGAAGTTCAGAAAATTGCTTGTCTATGCAAGTAGCAAAGATATTGGGTATTCCTATAAAGTCAGTGTTTGGAAGTAGTTTGATGATGGCGGATGGTAGAAAGGGTTCTGCATTCCGCACCTCACATCCTGTTACCTTCAAGATTGGGAAGGAGTATTTGGAGTGTATGAGGTTTGTAGTGGCACCTCTGCACTATGATATCATTTTGGGTCTACCTTGGCTTGAACGTCATAAGGTTCATTTTGATTGGACCCGACGACAAATTCAAGTACAACACCAAGGTAGAAATTTCTGATTAGGTTGTCTGGCACCTCTGAGTAAGACGCCTAAGAATAGTCAGTCCCAAGATGGGAAGTTTATCGAGAAGGTAGCCATAGAGCAAATCTGGAAGGGAGATGAGTCCCAAGATGGGGAGTTTGCCAAGAAGACAACCATAGAGCAAGCTTGGAAGAGAGATGAGTTCCTGGAAGGGAAGTTTGTTAATGAAGCGGCCATAGAGCAAGCTTTGGAGGAAGATAAGTCTGTATTTGTGGAGTGTGTCAAGCAGATTGCACAAGAACAATCTGAGGAGGGCCAAGAGCCTCATCAAGCAATGGTTGATCAGATAGTTCAGGAGTTTGCAGATGTGTTTCCAGATGATCTGCCAAAGGGATTACCCTCCGATTGAGGTATGCCCTTCAAGATCGAGTTATTGCCAGGGAGTACTCCAATGAGTAGACCAATCTATCGGCTCTCACCAAAGGAGTTGGAGGAGTTGCAAAAATCACTTACAGAGTTGTTGGAGAAGGATTTCATATGACATAGTACCTCTCCTTGGGGAGCACCGGTACTATTTGTTCCAAAGAAGGATGGAGGACTTTGTTTCTGTATTGATTACCGTGGACTCAATAAGCAAACCGTGAAGAATGCATATCCCTTGCCTCGGATTGATGACCTGCTTGATCAACTAAGTGGAGCAAGCTACTTTTCCAAGCTAGATCTTTGTAGCGGCTATTGGCAAATTCCTATTGAAGGAGAGGACGTGCAAAAGACTGCCTTTCGCACAAGGTATAGAGATTTTGAGTGGAGAGTTCTACCTTTTGGACTCACTAATGCTCCAGTAGTCTTCATGGATTAGATGCATCGGGTGTTGGAGGGATTATTGGATTGGTCCGTGGTGGTGTTCTTAGATGATATTCTAGTCTATAGCAGGACAGAGGCAAAACACGTGAATCATGTGCAAGAAGTCCTAAAACGACTACGATAGTGGAATTTCTATTGCAAGAAGTCAAAGTGTGCTTTTTGGCAAAAGGAGGTTACCTTCTTGGGTCATAAGATCTCATCAGAGGGGATCAAGATGGAAGAAGAGAAGATCAAGGCCATTATTGATTGGCCTACCCCGAAGGATGCTACAGAAGTACGAGCATTCAATGGATTGGCCAGTTTTTACCGGCGGTTCATCCACTATTATGCTCACGTGGCTGCACCATTGACTGACCTCTTGGGAAAGAACTTGAGCTTCCAGTGGACCACCAAGCATGAAGAAGCATTCCAGAAGTTAAATCATATGGTGTCTTCAAGACCCATTCTTCAACCATATGATCCGCAACTACCTTGTGTGGTTGATTTTGATGCTTCTAACTTTGCGATTGGAGCTGTGTTGCAATAAGAATTTCCAGATGGACTATATCCTATTGCCTTTGTGTCTTGCCGACTAAATACAGCTGAAATAAATTACTCTGCTCTAGATGGGGAACAACTTGCAATGGTATATGCCACCAAGGTATGGAGGCATTATCTCTTGGGGAAACAAGTGATCATGCGAATTGATCACAAACCATTGTTGCAGACCTTACACTTGGAGCACATGAAGAGTCGGCATCATCGATGGGAAAAGCAACTCCAATTGTTTGACATCAAACTTGAGTACAAACCAGGTCGGTTCCATGTCATCCCCGATGCTCTATCACGATGACCTGATTTGAAGGATCTTCTTGTCATCACGGCGGCAATTACAACGGTGTCCATTGACCCTAAGGTCCATAATGAGTTTAAATCAGCTCTACAACAAGATCCCTTCTTCCAAATAGTACACGGTCGTCTAATAGCACGTGACAAGGAGTACAACACCTTCTCCTTCAAGGAAGGCCTTTTATTCCATGAAGACCAGATCTATATTCAAACCAAAGGTGATCTTCAACTTGTGCACCTTCAAGAAGCCCATGATTTACCAATAGCTGGTCACATGGGAGTGGACAAGACCTTGGGCACCCTCCAACGCCAATGGTGGTGGCCCAACATGACATGAGATGTTTGAGACTTTGTCCGATCATGTGAGAGTTGCCAACGGAACAAGGCCAGCAACCAGAAGCCGAGTAGACTCCTTCAACCACTTGCCATTCCATCCGCTCGTTGGGAGCATGTGAGCTTGGAGCTCATCACATCCTTGCTAAAGACAAAACAAGGACACACCGCAATTGTGGTGTTTGTGGATAAGCTTAGTAAGCAAATCCACTTGGCACCAACCTGTGATAGCCTGGATGCTCCAACCTTAGCGCAAATCTACTTTGACAATGTCTTCAAGCATCATGGGATGCCACGTGTACTCATCTCCGACCGTGATCCTTGATTTATCGAGAAGTTTTGGCAAGCACTCTTCCAGATACTCGGCACTAAGCTTGCTTTGTCCACGTCCTATCATCCTCAAACTGATGGACAAACCAAACACGCCAATCATACATTGGAGGATATGTTGCAGGCCTTTATCAATGTCCACCATACCAACTGGGATGAATGTCTTGCAGTTGCAGAATTTGCCTACAACAATTCCAAACAGGCAAGCACTGGATTTTCTCCCTCCTTTCTCAATTTTGGCCAAGATCCGCTTGTTCCAGATTCTCTTCTTTCTCCCCTCCCTCTTAGGTTCCTCATACTTCTACATTCTTGACCACTATATCCCAATCTCTCCAACAAGCCAAATCTCACCTCCTTGTTGCTCAGAATTGCCAAAAACAATATGCAGACCATCATCATCGTGATCTCACCTTTGAAGTTGGTGATAAAATCATGCTATCCTCTAGTAACCTCCCTCTCCCACTTGATACCCAAGTTTGTAAACTTGCTCCTAATTGGATAGGACCCTTTGATATCACACACATTATCTCTCATGTTGCTTATCGACTTGCCTTACCTTGTCACATGCGTATCCATCCTGTCTTTCATGTTTCCAAGTTGAAACCCTTTGTTCCTAACCTTTCTTCCTTTTCCTCTTGAGTCCAACCTCCTCCTCTTCTTGTCCCTATCAATGATCATGAGGAGTACAAAGTTGATCGTATCCTTGCACGTTGCCATATTCAACAAGGCCATCGCCAACATACGGAGTACAAGGTCCTTTGGAAAGGGTATCCCCTTCATGATGCCACATAGGAACCTCTTTCTCACCTCTAGAATGCACAGATGGCCATCAAGGAATTCGAAGCTTCATTGGCGACGAGGACGTCACCAACTAGCGGCGGGGGAATATGTAACAATATGGAGTTTAGTGATGAAGTTAGTTGGGCTTACAAAGTAGAGAATAAGACAAAATAGCCTAGAATATTCTTGAAGCATCTAAGAAGCTTCTTAGGAAGCTTCCCAACTAGTTAACTTGCACCGTAAGTAGGTAGCTTCTAGAAGGAAGCTTCTAGAAGCTTCTAACTAGCTTAGCTTGCACGCCAAGTAGGCGGCTTCTAAAAGGAAGCTTCTTGAGAAGCTTCCTAGTTAACTTGGCTTGCACTCCAAGAAAGCGGCTCAAGGAAGCTTCTTGAGAAGCTTCAAGGGTCTTGTATGCTACTTATAAATACCAAGACCGAAGCTCATGCTAGGCATTCGGATTTTTCTCTCATTCAAGTGTCCCAATGTGAATTTCCATTCTCCTATTCTCTCCTCGGTTTTAGTCTTTTACAGGTACTATAGGAGGTTCATCTTCTCATTTTCTAACAAGGCTTATGCATTGACCATCTACATGAAGAAGAGTGTAGATAACATGGTGATTTTGGAGGACAAGGAGGCTCTCAAAGATTTTGAGGAGCTCAAGCAATATCTTGTTGTAGCTCTAATTCTTGCTGAACCTAATTGGAGTAAGCCTTTCATCCTCTACACGGATGCTTCTAATGTTGCTATAGGATGCAATCTTAGTCAATTATACCAAGATGCGCATGATCATCCAATAGCTTATGCTAGTAGGAAAATGGTTTCAGCAGAAAAGAACTACTATGTCATGGAGAAAGAAGTGTTGGCAGTGATCTTTGGTCTCAAAAAGTTTAGACACTACTTGATTGGAGGGAAAGTCACCATTGTCATAGATCACAAGGCCTTGAAGTACATCTTCAACAAGCCTAATGTTGAAGGGAGACTAGCAAGGTTGATGATACTCTTGTTTGAGCTGAGTATGATTACACCATTGAGGATAGGCCAGGAAAGAAACATGCAAATGTTGATTTGTTATCTAGAGCCTATGATCATGATGGAGATGAGCCAGTGGATGATTCCTTCTCGGATGAGGAGCTCATGACAATCTCAGTCACTCAAGAGGTTCCAATGGAGTACAAGGAGATTGTGGATTTTGTGACAAGAGGTAACTATCCAAAAAGGATGTATGCTAGGGAGAAGAAGACCATTGCAGCAAGATCTAGACCTTACACAATGGTGGAGGATATTCTTGTTCACCAAGGAGCAGATGGTCTACTTCAAAGAGTAGTGGGTAAGGAAGAGTCTATCATACTCATAAAGGACTTCCATGAAGGTTTAGTGTGTGGAGGACACTTTGCAAGAAAGGTGACTTCTTTCAAGATTCTAGATGTAGGTTACCATTGGAGAAGGATTTTCAAGGATTGTCTTGATTATTGCAAAACTTGTGATGTTTGTCAAGCTTTTGCTAGAAAATCTACTTCCATTCCACCACTTAGATCAATTCCATTGCTAGGACCTTTTGAGAAGTGGGGAATTGATTTTTTTAGGTATTCTCAATAGAACCCCAAGGAATAATTGATACATTGTGGTATTTATTGATTACCTTACCAAGTTGGTTGAAGCTAGACCATTGAGGGACAAGAATAAAGATGAAGTTGGTCTATTTCTTTATGAACTTTTTATCACTAGGTTTGGATGCCCCTTGGAGTAGGCTTCTGATAGGGGAGGAGAGTTTACAAGAAGCATTACTATTGCCATGCTACTACATTTCTCTATCACACGTAGAGTAACTACATCCTATAAGCCAAATTCCAATGGCTTGGGAGAGGGAACCAATCAGACCTTGTGCATGATGTTGGCCAAAGATGCAGAAATGGAAGGGGCTAAACATCATTGGGACAAGAGCATTCATGCAGTTTTGTGGGAGTATAAGACAACCATGAAGACTTCCACCAAATATTCTCCATCTTAATTGGTATATGGTATTGAGTCTACCTTACCTATTCACTTTGATCTTCCTACCTTCCAACGAATTCATAGTTGATTGAAGAAAGCACAAGGAGGTGATGGCGAGAAGTCAAGGAAGGATCAACTCGTGAATTGGAAGAGGCAAAAGCAGTTGCTATGGTTCAAGTGGAGCAAGTCCAAAGGAAACAAAAGGAGAGCTATGACAAGAGGCATGGCAAGAAGAAGCTGGATCCTTTCAAAGAAGGTGATTGGGTAATGTTGTTTCATTCCATTCAATTCAAGAGAGTGCAAAAGAAGTTTTTGCCTAAGTACTTTGGACCTTTCATAGTGGAGAAGGTGTTGGCCAATTACACCTATGATCTTATGGAGTTGGGAGGAAGACGCTTTCATAGGATTAACCATGATAAGTTATAGATGTATCATAGAGGGTAGAAAGACCTTCACTTTGAGGACAAAGTGAAAACTTAGTCCGGGGGTAAATGTACCACCCATTTTTGCATGTGTGTGGTATTATGATATTTTGCTTAGTATTACAAATACTTGAGAAATACTACTTCTATAGTGATAAAGGATGGTTTTACATCAGTCATGATTAGCTAAAGTTAGTCATAGTTAAGATAGAGGAGACCTTACTTTAGAAGAAGTGGAAAAGATGAGCACCACTATTTTGGATTCTAGTGTATTGACTTAGTATTATACCTAGGTGTTTGGCTTTGAGGAAAAAGTTGAGAACTCTTGGGCATGTAAGCCTTTTTGATTTGGATTCTTCTATAGTCCAAGGATAGCCCATGTGAAGGAATCCTTGACTTAGTGGTTGGGTCAAGACAAGATCATATGCTTAGTGGAATATGCCCATGTTGATGGATATTTCTTTTTACTTTTTGACTTTACTTGGCTTTTAGTCTAGTAATTTGAGTTACTTCAGTAATTAGTAACTTTGGTGCGTAACTATTTCACAAGTTTATAAACTAGGGGTGAGGAGGTACTCATCATCCTTTCATTTGCAACTCTCTCTCTCTCTCATTGAGTTCTTTACTGAACAATGTCTTGAGTCTTGGAGTGTTAGCCTTGGAGGAGTATGATGGAGTTGGGGTTCCTTGCCTTCTTAGTCCATGGTGCGCTACCATAATAGCCATCAGAGTTTCATCCTAAGTGAGAGACAGGCCGTCTCATAGGCTATTATGGTAGCATATCATGGACTTTGAAGGCAAGGAATCCCAACTACATCATACTCCTCCAAGGATAAAATTCCAAGACTCAAGACATTGCTCACTAGAGAACTCAATGAGAGAGAGATAGTTACAAATGGAAGGATGATGAGTACTTCCTCACCTCTAGTTTATATACTTGTGAAATACTTATGCACTTTTGAGTCCATGTATTACTTATGTGTGAGTTTTGCTTCTATAGTGTGTGATGTTGAAAGTGATGTATGTTGTGTAACAATGTATATATGCATGATAACTATCACACCATTTGTAGTATTGCTCCTAGATTGCTTGGACTTTAGAGTAGTAGTGTTGGTAGTCATGAGTATTTTGGTAGTTACTCATAGAATACTTGTTGACAGTCAGATTTTGTATTTGGGGTACTAACTATACGGTGGAGCCCATCATCACTTGTACCGTTTGCACCATTAGGTTTGCCGTCAATGGGACCCTTAGGGCTGGAGACCAAGGAGTATACTTTTGAGGTGCAGCTCTAAAGATATCACTTCTCTGATGTTGAGCCTTTGAGTTCCTAGCTATGGTGGACAGAGGCAAACATGTATCACATGGATTCTCTTAACTAGAATGGATGTGGCTTGACTATAATTAGTGCCCAATTGCTGGCAGATTATGGAGTGACATATCGAGTACAAATCTTATTGAGGGTGATTCAAGTTGTGTGAACAAAATTGTGGCACTTTAGAGTCCATGTATGAATTTTGTGTGAGTTGTGCTTCTATAGTGTGTGATATTGACAATGATGTATATATCCATGACATTGGTGAACTCATTGTGAAAATTTGCTATAGGAGTATAACTACTAGTTATCTTAGGATTTGGGAGCAATGAGTGATCAAGGTGCAAAATTATCATCCCAAAGGGCAACATCATCATTGCAAGAGGAACTTGGTCTTGAGGTTATGCAGATGCTTACAACATACATGCATTAACAATGGGCAAATGAGAGGTAAGAGTCTACACAAACAAAATCAATATAAGCTATGGTTAACAAGAATGACCAATTTGATGGTAAAGAGGTTTCAAAGTTCATGAGATCTTACAAATTACAAAAAAATTTACAAAAGGTTCCAAATCAAGATTGTATCTCTACATTTGTGCTTGCTTTTGTACTTGAGTTGATAGATACAATAATAAGATTACCATCATTTATGGCCATCTTTTATACATGCTTTGAAGGATGAGTTCTTTATAGAGGATTTTAAGAGGGTGACAAGGTCTTTTCTAGAGTGAATTGGGAGACCAAGCAAGCATATGATTGTAAAAAGTATTTGAGATGAAGTTTGAACAACTTCTTAGGCTTAAGAAGTTGAGTTTAGATGTAGAGAAGATTGAGCTCCTCTTGAAAGTGGCAAAGCCTATGTTACATGAGAAATTGGAAGTGGTCTTGGAGAAAAAATTTGAAGAAAGATGCCTAACAACCAACTAGAGAGATGTTGAGGATGATGTAGCATTGTTGACAAAGAGTCAAATGCATAAGGATCAGCTCTTGCCAATTACACCTATATATGTTATTGCAAGTAATGGTTCTCATGAAGAGCCAATAATAATGGTGAAGGTCATGTTGATTGGTCCCAAGGCAAGCAATGTGTCAATGGAGGATCTTGTGAGTATGTTCAAAGAATTGAAGGTTCAAATGTCCAAGATTGAAGATGCTAGCAAGCAAATTGGTAATGAGGTAGTGAATAAACTGCAAGGAGTGGCATCCTTTGGAAAGAGGTCAGGCCTCATAGCATCACCACTAGGTTTACTTGCCCTTTGCAGTAGATTTTGAATAGAGGAAGAGAGCTTATAGGAACCATCACTACAGCCATGTTACAACATTTCTCCATAACACATAGAGTGACCACATTTTAGAAGCCAAAATCAAATGACTTGGCAAAGAGAACCATTCAAACCTTGTGCATGATATTGGCCAAAGATGCAAAATAGAGGGGACTAAACATCATGGACAAGAGAATTCATGTAGTTATGTTGGAGTATGGGAGAACCATAAAGATATCCATGGATGCTCTCCATTTCATTTGGTATATGGTATTGAATCTAATTTACCTGTTCATTTTGATCTTCTTACCTTCTAAAGCATTCATAGGAAATTGAAGAGGTACAGGAGATGATGTACTACAACATTCATAGGAAATTGAAGAAGGGACAAGGAGATGAAGTCAAGGAATGATCAACTTGTGCAATTGGAGGAGACAAGAGCAATTATTATGGTTCTAGTTGAACAACCCCAAAGGAAACAAAAGGAGAACTATGACAAGAGGTAAGGCAAGAAGAAGGTAGAGAACTTCAAGGAAGGTGATTGGGTAATGTTGTTTGATTTTATTTTACTCAAGGATGTTAAAGGAATTCTTGCCTAACTAATTTGGACCTTTCATAATGGCAAAGGTGTGGACCAATTAATTACAACTATGATATCAAGGATTTTGGAAGAAGACATTTTGATAAGATTAACTATGATAAGTTGAAGATGTATCATAGAAGGTAAAAGGACCCTCACTTCAAAGACAAAGTGAAATTTTAGTCCATAATAAATGTAACATCCATTGGTGCATGTCTGTTCTATAGGGATATTAGTTTGGTATTGTAAATAGTTCAGAGATATTATCTATATTGAGTTTAGCCAAGCTTCTACATTAACTATGATTAGTGAAAGTTAGTCATAGCTAATATGGAGATTACTCTACTTTAAAGGAAGTAGATAGAGTATCATTATTTTGGATTATGGTGTATTGACTTTGTATTATTCCAAGGTGCTTGGCTTTGAGGAAAGAGTTGAGAACTTTTGGAGCCTACAAGCCTTTTGGTTGTAGATTTTTCTATTGTGCAATGATTGTCCAAGTGAAAGAATCCTTGACTTAGTTGTTGGATTAAGATAAGACCTCCTACTCATGACTTTATTTCAAGATGTATGGATATTCCTTTAGACTTTAGACTTTATGTGAATATTAGCCTAGTAACTTGAGTTACTCCAATAATTAGTAACTTTGGTGTGTAATTATTCTACAAGTATATAAGCTAGTGATGAAGAAGTACTCATTATCTTTTCATTTACAACTATCTTTCTCTCATTGAGTTCTTTAGTGAGAAATGGCTTGAGTCTTGGAGGTGCTCTGGAGTTATAGCCTTGGAGGATTGTGATGGAGTTTGATTCTTTGCCTTCTTAGTCCATGGTGCACTACCTTAGTAGTTATCATAGAGTCATCTTGAGTGAGAGATAGACCGGTTGACAAGTCATAATATCAAGGATGCACTTGTTGATGGAGGCAATGATATCATGTTAGAGAGGTTGATAAAGAAGTTGAGTGTGATATCCTTTAAACCTTCCAAATTTATGGTGAGCATGTCAAATAAGTAACAAGCTTGACTGGAGGGTGTGATGGATGTGATTGGTTATGGGAGTTCTAAATTTCATGATTTTTCAAGTTTTGAATGATTCAAGCTATGATTTTCCTACTTGGGAGGCTATGGTTGAGAGTAGCTTGTCCAATTTAAAGATGGCATAAAGGTATGAGAATTAGGACATTGAACCATTGAGTTACAACTCTAGTAATTGATACCAATATCCTACTTTCAAATACACCATCTGTTGATTATTTAGAATCAAAATTTGGAATCTTTTAGGTGTAGATACAAGCATGGAGAAAGAGATTTCCTCAAATAAGGATAAATTTGAATCTGATTTATATATCCCTTGTGTGCCATGGAGTTTTTGTCCAAGCCAAAGGTTTTGAAGGACCTTGATAAATCACCATTGACACTTGAGGAGATAGCAAGGAGACTATCTACCCTTGAGTATGGTCCAAACATTGCCAAGGAAGAGAAAGTAAGATCTGATGAGATTTTCCATAAGTTCATCTATGTGTTTGCTTTACAAGGATCTCAAGGAAATCACCTTGGAGGAGCACCAGATAGAGATGGACTCATATGTATGGCCTATTTGGAAAAAGCAATGTTATATCAGCACACCAACAACTTTGGTTGTGAAGGAGGAGATTGATAAGCTCAAGGAAGCTAGGTTTATCTTTAAGATGAAGAATTTGGAATGGTAGTCTCCAATTGTGATTGTGAAGAAGCTCAATGTTATTACCAAGAAGGACTACTACCTCACACCTCATTCTTCAATGAAATCCTAAAGGAGGTTGTGAGTCATGAGAAGTATAGTTTTGGAGATGGTTATAGTGGCTATAATGTCATACCTTTTGGGCTTTGGTATGCTCTAGCCACATTTCAATGCTTCATAAATAAATTGTTTGAACCTTTCATTGGGAAATTTATGAGAGATTTCATTGATGACTTTTGTGTTTATGGGAGCAAGGAAGAGCACTTTGAGCACTTGATCAAGGTCTTGCAATGCTTGGATGAGGCTAATGCATCACTCAACTTGAATAATTGCATCTTTGGTTGTGAAAAAGGTCTACTTTTAGGGCACATCATTTCTAAGGATGAAATAGTAGTGGATCCTAAACTTTCCATTAACTTTATTCTTGACAAAATAACACTCATTCTTGGAGATGGTTGGGTATTGTAAGAGGTTCATTTTCTCATATTCTAACAAGGCTTATGCATTGATCATTTATATGAAGAGAGATGTAGAATGCATAGTGATTTTGGAAAACAAGAAGACTCTCAAAAAAATTTAACAATATGTGTAACAATATGGAGTTTAGCGACAAAGTTAGTCAAGGCTAACAACATAGTGAATAGACCAAATTATCCTAGAATATCCTAGAAGTGTCTATGAAGCTACTTGGGAAGTTTCCCATTAGATAGTCTCTAGTAGGAAGCTTCTAGAAGCTTCCAACCAGTTTAGCTTGCAAGCCAAATAGATAACTTCAAGAAGGAAGCTTCTTGAGAAGCATCCTGGCTAACTTGACTTGCACTCCAAGAAAGCGGTTCAAGGAAGCTTCTTGAGAAGCTTCCCAAGAGCCTTGTATGCTCCCTATAATTGCAAGTGCCAAAGCTTATGCTAGGCATTTGGAGTTTTCCCACATTCAAGAGTCCAAATGTGATCTTTCATTCTCTTATTTCTCTCCTCGGTCTTGGTCTTTTACATTGGTATCAGAACAAGAATAGGATGGATGAAATTTATGGATCACCAAATACACTTCCACTAAACCACTGGGATTTTTGTGTCCATGTACCACCCAAGTATTGTTTCACACAATTCATCACCTCATGCAATTGGACATGATCTTTTGTATATGATCACCTTGTCTAAGGAACCCTTGGTGCTTTTGGTTGTAATTTATGGAGAATAGTGGATGTGCTACATCTATGTGTTAATAAATTGGATAAATTGGGGATAGTGTGATAGAGTAGAAGCTATGGTAGCAATGCTCAAAGTTATCCTTGCTATGCAACAACAAATTGAGCACCTTACTCAATTGTTGGATGAATGAGACCGTCATAGACAAGAGCAGGTAGAGAGAGTACCAGTTCAAGAAGGAGAAGAGCAAATCCAATTTCCAAAGCCTGAGGTATTTGAAGGCAAGAATGTAATACTCTGAGGACAAGAGAACTCTTCAAGAGAGAAAACACAAATTTTACACTCAATCCTTTGGTGCCCCAAAGGAGCACCTTCTCTTTATTATATAGCAAAGAGGATCCCCTCAAAAGAAGTTCAACCCTTGGATCAAATACATGGATTGGTGACCTATCAGCAAGTTCCATCCTTGGATTATTTTTTTGGATGGGTGACATGTCAGTCCTTGTCCTATCTAGCTGATCAAATGACCAAAGGGAATCTTTAGGGAATCTTTAGAGAATCTTCTTGAAATCTTCTTGTAGGAAGCTCAAAATTGCATGTGTAAGGTACCATTGGAAAGCTCTCAACAAGATGAATCATGGGGGAAAAGGCAAGCTGTTTATTCCTTGAGGGATGGAATCTTTCATTTTCAAGGTTTAATTCATCCATTTAGGCATCCGAACGGCTTTAAAGTTTTCAAGCTATTTTTGACTTCTGTCTTATTAATAGAAGTGCTCTTTTGGTGATACTTCTATCTGATCTATATTCTCCACCATGTGTAACATCCTTCCATATGTCATCACCCCAAGTTTCACCTCTAGATCATATGTCTAACTATTGATTCTAAAGTCTTCAAGCATGTTTCGGTTTTTGGCCTATTAGTAGAAGTACTCTTTCAGTGATACCTCTATTTGATCTACTTAGTCCATCATGTATAACATCATCCTAGATGTTACCAACCAAATTTCATCTCTAAATCATGTGTCTAGCTATTAGTATTACAAACCTCTCTCCTTTTAAGACGCAACGTCCTTGTTGCAAAGTTGTTGCTCAAAAGATTTTACTAACATTGGTATGTAGGCCAAGTTGACTGCTGGCTCCCATGTTGCCTCATATAGTGGGTAAACTTTCCATTGTACGAGATATTCCACATGCGGGTGACAAGTCCCATGGATGGATTTCTGGAGAATGCGTTCAACTTTGTATTCCTCCATGCTATCAATAAGTGCCAAGCAAGGTCAAATGTCTTGTATGGAGGAACAAGGGTCCAATCCGGGTGCATATCTACATAGGAGGGAGATATGGAATATTGGATGGATCTTCATGTGTAGTGATAGCTTGAGGTGATAGGCCACAACACCAATTCAATGAAGAATGGGAAAAGGCCCAAAAAAGTGAGGTTTAAGCTTGTGAGGGCCAACCAATATGAGGTTGGTTGTTGACAACTAAACCTGATTGCCCACTTGGAATTCCATGTGCCAATGATGTGCATCGGCATACTGCTTCTGTCAATTTTTGGCAATCTACAACCTATTTTTGGAATTCTCTACGCCTTGTTGGATTCTCAAAACAAAAGAGTTGACAACTTCAACCTTGGTAGTCATTGGATGGATCTTCATCAAGCTTGCAGGTGTGAAAGAATGCTTGCCATACATGAGGAAGAATGGTGTGACTTGGGTGGAGGCATTTATTAAATTGTTGTTTGCAAATTCCACCAATGGAAGTAAGGTGTCCTACCTCTCTTGCTCATCTAAGGTGAAGCACCAAAGCATATCTTCAATAGTGCAATTGGCCTGCTTTGTTTGGCCATCAGTCTATGGATGGTAAGCCATAGACATGGCCAACTTGGTTTTGAAGACACCAAAGAGTGTTCTCCAAAATAGACTAGTAAATTGAGTGCCTCTGTCAATGATGAGCACTTCAGACAAGCCATGGTGAGAGAAGTTGCATCTAAGTACAAATCAGCTAGTTGTGGAGCCGTCACCTCCTTGGTGGTAGGGCGTACATGAATCATTTTGCCAAGTGGTCAACAAATACTACAATCAAGTCAAACCCTAAGGTGGTTTTGGGCAATTTGCAGACTAGATCCATACTCACATGTTCCCAACATTGCATAGGAGTAGGGAGGGGTTGCAAGAGTCATACATGAGCTTCATTACATGTTTTGTTCTTTTGACAAAGTAGGCAGCTCCAAACATATTCCATCACATTGTTGCTCATATTGGCCATCCAAACATATTCCATCACATTGTTGCTCATCTTGGGCCAATAGTAATGGTACTGGATTGCATCCAAGGTCTTGTCCACTCCAACATGACCTGCAATGGCAGAACCATGAAATTCTACTAAGATGGTGGTGCATAATTTTGGGGCATTCGGGATCCATAATTTACCATTATTACAAAAAGTGAGTCCTTGGTTGTTGGTGATGCCTTTGGATGATTGAGCTCCTACAATCTAGGGATCTATTTTTGTAGCAGTTAGAATCTTTGGCCAAAGTTTAGGGTTTGTCTTGACATCTACCATCAAATTGTTTGCCATTGGCATTATGGTGAATGCATCTACAAGTTTCTTCTTGCCTTCTATATACTAAGATATCATCTAGGAAAACAATAACAGACTTATCCAAATATGGCCAAAATATATCATTAATTAGACTCATGAAAGTGGTAGGTGCATTGGTGAGGCCAAATGGCATCACAAGGTACTCAAAGTGCCCATACTTGGTTCAAAATGTAGTTTTGTATACATCTTCCTCTGCAATCCAAATTTGATTATATTCACTCCGCAAGTCCAGTTTGGTGAAGTGTCTTGCCCCATTGACTTGATCAAATAGATCATCCATGTGGGGTAAAGGATATTTGTTCCTCACTATTTGTTGATTGAAACCACGATAGTCAATGCACATGCTCATTGTATCATCCTTCTTCTTCACAAACAAGACAGGAGCTCCGTATGGTGATACACTAGGTTAGATAAACCCCTTTTGCAGCATATCCTCAATTTGAGCCTTATATTCCTCCAACTCTTGAGGTGATAGAAGATATGGGGCCTTACAAGGAGTTGTCTTCCTTGATAGTATCTCAATTTTATGATCTACTCTCCTTTTTGGTGGTAATCTTGAGGTCAAATCATCTAGGAAGACATCTTGAAACTCATTTACCACATTCTTCAATTTCTCAGGAATTTGGCCATCGAGTTGTGCACTTTGGACTTCTATTATTAAACCCATGAAATGTCTATCTACTATACAAATAGCTATTGTTCTTGTGACATAGAGAGGCAATTTTTGCCTATGTGCTTTTTCTTAATGATCACCCATTGGTGGGTACTCACTACTTTCTTCCTCCAATCTACCATAGGGTTGTATTGCTGCATCAGAGGCATGCCTAAGATTGCATCATAATGTGCTAATTGTATCACCTACTACTCAATTGCTTCTTGATATTCTCCTACAAAGAGTGTTACCCTTTTGGATAACGACACAATCTTCTCTGTTTGCCCATTAGGTAACTCTACTTCTTTGCTCTCATCTTTCTCTAGATCCATCTCAAATTTTATTACAATAGAGCAAGATAAGAAATTCTCTGTTGCTCTAGGATCTATCAATATTCTCACTTGATTGTCTTTTAGGACCCCATTTATGACAATCAATTGTGAGTTTATCTTTTTAGATCTTTGCGTACTCGTCTTCTTCCTCCCCTCGCTTGTCCACTTCCCTATTGAGCCAGTAAGGCCGCAAGGTACTAGTGATCTTTGTTTTCCAAGGTGATTTCTACCTCCTCTTCCTCTATACGTTGCTCCATGTTGTTCAAAAATCACATGTATGGAGGCCTGTAACACCCATTTGTGCATGTGTGTGGTATTGTGATATTTAGCTTGGTATTACAAGTACTTAAGAGATATTATTTATGTAGAGATAAAGGATGGTTCTATATTAGTCATGGTTAGCTAAAGTTAGTCATAGCTAAGATAGATGGGACCTTACTTTAGAGGAAGTAGAAAAGATGAGCACCACTATTTTGGATTTTAGTGTGTTGACTTGGTATTATTCCTAGGTGTTTGGCTTTGAGGAAAGAATTGAGAACTCTTGGGCCCGCAAGCCTTTTTGTTTTGGATTCTTCTTTAGTCCAAGGATCGCCCATGTGAAGGAATCTTTGACTTAGTGGTTGGGTCAAGATAAGACCACATGCTTAGGGGAATATGCCCATGTGAATGGATATTCCTTTCTACTTTTTGACTTTACTTGACTTTTAGTCTAGTAACTTGAGTTACTATGGTAATTAGTATCTTTGGTACATAACTATTTCACAAGTATATAAACAAGGGGTGAGGAGGTACTCATCATCCTTTCATTTGCAACTATCTCTCTCTCATTGAGTTCTCTAGTGAGCAATGTCTTGAGTCTTGGAGTGTTAGCCTTGGAGGAGTATGATGGAGTTGGGGTTCCTTGCCTTCTTAGTCCATGGTGTGCTACCATAATAGCCATCAGAGGTTCATCCTGAGTGAGAGACAGGCCGGCTCACAGGCCAAGGGCCTCTAGGGAGACAAGCACGACAATTGATGGAGATGTGTCCAATACGGCCTATAACACCCATATGTGCATGTGTGTGGTATTGTGATATTTAGCTTAGTATAACAAGTACTTGAGAGATATTATTTATATAGATAAAGGATGGTTTTACATTAGTCATGATTAGCTAGAGTTAGTCATAGCTAAGATAAAGGAGACCTTACTTTAGAGGAAGTGGAAAAGATGAGCACCACTATTTTGGATTCTAGTGTGTTGACTTGGTATTATTCCTATGTGTTTGGCTTTGAGCAAAGAGTTGAGAACTCTTGGGCCCGCAAGCCTTTTTGTTTTGGATTGTTCTAAAGTCCAAGGATAGCCCATGTGAAAGAATCCTTGACTTAAATGTTGGGTCAAGATAAGATCACATGCTTAGTGGAATATGTCCATATGGATGGATATTCTTTTCTACTTTTTGACTTTATTTGACTTTTAGCCTAGTAACTTGAGTTACTTTAGTAAATAGTAAATTTAGTGCGTAACTATTTTACAAGTATAAACAAGGGATGGGGAGATATTCATCATCCTTTCATTTGCAACTATCTCTCTCTTATTAAGTTATCTAGTGAGCAGTGTCTTGAGTATTGGAGTGTTAGCCTTGGAGGAGTATGGAGTTGGGATTCTTTGCCTTCTTAGTCCATGGTGCGCTACCATAATAGCCATCAAAGGTTCATCCTAAGTGAGAGATGGGCCGGCTCACATGCCACAATTGTAGCAATGATATTGTTCTCCTCAGGTTCCTTCTCCTCATGGGACTCCATCACTCCGTTCTTCTACCCATCCTCATTCTCCTTGAAGCGGTCATGCTCCTCTATCTTGAAACCAAAGGTTGCCCAATTGTATAGGTGTTGGTCCTATGAGCATGCCTATCTTTCACTCATGATGAGCCTCTAATGGCTATTATGGTAGCACACCATGGACTAAGAAGGCAAGGAACCCCAACTCTATCATATTCCTCCAAGGCTAACACTCCAAGACTCAAGACATTGCTCACTAAAGAACTCAATGAGAGAGCAATAGTTGCAAATGAAAGGATGATGAGTACCGCCTCACCCCTAGTTTATAAACTTGTGAAATAGTTATGCACCAAAGTTACTAATTATTGGAGTATCTTAAATTATTAGGCTAAAAGTCAAGTAAAGTCAAAAAGTATAAAGGAATATCCATCCAGATGGACATATTCCACTAAGCATATGATCTTGTCTTGACCCAACAACTAAGTCAAGGATTCCTTCACATGGGCTATCCTTGGACTATAGAAAAATCCAAAAAAAAGGCTTGCGGGCCCAAGAGTTCTCAACTCTTTCCTCAAAGCCAAATACCTAGGAATAATACAAAGTCAACACACTAGAATCCAAAATAGTGGTGCCATCTTTTCCACTTTGTCTAAAGTAAGGTCCCCTCTATCTTAGCTATGACTAACTTTAACTAATCATGACTAATGTAGAACCATCTTTTATCTCTAAACAAATAATATGTCTCAAGTACTAGTAATACCAAACTTAATATCACAATACCACATACATGCACAAATGGGTGTTACAGGCTCTCAACCATGGCCTCCCAAGAAGCAAATCATAGCTTGAATCTTTCAAAACTTGGAGAGTCATAAGACTTTGAACTCCCATAATTGAAACTATCACCTTATCCATCACCCCTAATGGTTGAACTTGTTGCTTGTTTGCCATGCTTACCACAAATGTTGAAGGTCTAGAGGGTATCATATCCAAATTCTTCATCAACCTCTTTGATATGGCAATCACTATAGATCTTCCATCAACAAATGCATCCTTGATGTTATGACCATTCACTCTCATATCAATCTTGGATGCATATTCACAAGCCTCCCATGGTGTTGGTTTGGCATCCACCACTCCCATTGATATTGGAGCTCTCTTTTACTTTTTTATTCCTCTTGCTCCTTATAGAACTCAAACCCCCTCTAAACTCTTTTCTCAAGGTAAGATACAAAATGATCAATTGACCCACTATGATGTTAGTCTTGTGACTACCAACATCCTCCAACATATTGTAGTTCCATTGTTGTTTTGAGAACAAGAAGCCCTCCATACTCAACTTCTTCCTTGGAGTTTTTGTTATAGATGGTGTTGAGATGCTAGTGCAAGTGCTCTTAGTAGGTATAGGAGTATCCTTGCCATGAGTAAATCCTTAAAAAGAGTGTATATCCTCTACAAAATAAGCTCTCTTCTTCTCTTATGCTAAACGATCCAAATTAAGGCCTTTGGAGTTTGAGCACTCCCCTTTTTCATACTTGCTCTCAACCACATCTATGGATATTATCCCCTTATTTTTGTTTGGATTAAAACCCATTTTTTCACTACCTCCCTCTTTCCTTTATTGACTCCCTCCCTTGCCCTCCTCCGTGGTAAGCGGGATTTGGGCAATTCTTTTGGATGTGACATCTTCCTCCACAACAAAAATAATTTTTTTCATTGAAATTATAAATTTGTTGGTCTCCTCTATATGGATAGTTTCCATAACTCCTAGACCCTCTCCCCAAATTTTGATCCACCTTTCTCTTCTCCCATAGTTGCATTACATTGATTTTGAGATCTACAAGTTGTTCTATGATGGTTTGAAGTGGATCTTTTGATAGAGGTGCAAGAGCCAGAGCAACTACTACTTGTGGTGCAACCCTTGCCACCAAAGTATCAAAAGTTCCACCATACTTGTAGCCTTGAGGAGGATTAAAAACCTCTTTCACCACCAAATCATTCTCATCTCCTTCCAAACTCTCCTCCATACGTATCGCAATCTTGATAGCTTCAACCTTGGAAAAAGGCTTCTCATATCTCACCTTGCTTCTAATTTGTGATCTCAATCCTCTCACAAAATTCTTGGTGAACATGGCTCCTATACCAATCATAGTTCCACATCATCCCTACTCTTCCTCAACACTATATGAAACCTAGACTCTAACTTCTCCATTTGTTCTACATAGATCCTCACTTTCTCTCCATCTCGTTGTTTGAGGAAGGCAACCTCACTCATCAATCTCTCATAACTCTCATTTGGAAGAAAGTTCTCAATGAGTGTTGAAATCAAACTCTCCCAAGACTTTTCTTGCCTATCTCTCCTCTCTCTCTTTTGGTATTTTGACTCATACCATATAAGGGCTGCATCCTCAAAGAAATCCGGTAATAATGAGGCCTCCTCATGGATAGTTTTTCCATAAGTTGAAAGATTATCTCCATCATTAATTTTGAGAACTAACTTATGAATGTGGTAGTTTCTTTGTAACTGTACTAAAACTCTCTCCAAGATCTTTCACCAAAGTCCCCAAAAGTGTTGTTACTCCACTACACTTGTAAAAGACCAAAACCGAGGAGAGAAATAGGAGAATGGAAACTCACATTGGGACACTTGAATGAGGGAAAACTCCAAATGCCTAGCATGAGCTTTGGCCTTGGTATTTATAGGTAGCATACAAGACCCTTGAAGCTTCTCAAGAAGCTTCCTTGAGCCGCTTTCTTGGAGTGCAAGCCAAGTAAACTAGGAAGCTTCTCAAGAAGCTTCCTTCTAGAAGCCGCCTACTTGGCGTGCAAGCTAAGCTAGTTAGAAGCTTCTAGAAGCTTCCTTCTAGAAGCTACCTACTTAGGGTGCAAGTTAACTAGTTGGGAAGCTTCCTAAGAAGCTTCTTAGATGCTTCTAGAATATTCTAGGTTATTTTGTCTTACTCTTGAATGCGTAAGCCCGACTAACTTCATCACTAAACTCCATATTGTTACATATTCCCCCGCCGCTAGTTGGTGACGTCCTCATCACCAATGAAGCTTTGAATTCCTTGATGGCCATCTATGCATTCTAGAGGTGAGAAAGAGGTTCCCATGTGGCATCATGAAGGGGATACCCTTTCCAAAGGACCTTGTACTCCGTATGTTGGCGACGGCCTCGTTGAATATGGCGACGCGCAAGGATATGATCAACTTCGTACTCATCATGATCATTGATAGGGACAGGAAGAGGGAGAGGTTGGACTCAAGAGGAAAAGGAAGAAGGGTTAGGAACAAAGGGTTTCAACTTGGAAACATGAAAGACAGGATGGATACGCATGTGGCAAGGTAAGGCAAGTCGATAAGCAACAGGAGAGATAATGTGGGTGATATCAAAGAGTCCTATCCAATTAGGAGCAAGTTTACGAACTTGGGTATCAAGTGGGAGAGGGAGGTTACTAAAGGATAGCATGATTTTATCACCAACTTCAAAGGTGAGATCACGATGATGATGGTCTACATATTGTTTTTGGCAATTCTGAGCAACAAGGAGGTGAGATTTGGCTTGTTGGAGAGATTGGGATATAGTGGTCAAGTATGTAGAAGTATGAGGAACCTAAGAGGGAGGGGGAGCAAGAAGAGAATCTGGAACAAGCGGATCTTGGCCAAAATTGAGAAAGAAGGGAGAAAATCCAGTGCTTGCCTGTTTAGAATTGTTGTAGGCAAATTCTGCAGCTGCAAGACATTCATCCCAGTTGGTATGGTGGACATTGACAAAGGCCCCCAACATATCCTCCAATGTATGATTGGCGCGTTTGGTTTGTCCATCAGTTTGAGGATGATAGGCCGTGGACAAAGCAAGCTTGGTGCCGAGTATCTGGAAGAGTGTTTGCCAAAACTTCCCGGTAAATCAAGGATCACAGTCGGAGATGAGTACACGTGGCATCCCATGATGCCACCTAAGCTCACATGCTCCCAACAAGCAGATGGAATGGTGAGTGGTTGAAGGAGTCCACTCGGCTTCTGGTTGCTGGCCTTGTTCCGTTGGCAACTCTCACATGATCGGACAAAGTCTTGAACATCTCGTGTCATGTTGAGCCACCACCATTGGCGTTGGAGGGTGCCCAAGGTCTTGTCCACTCCCATGTGACCAGCTATTGGTAAATCATGGGCTTGAAGGCGCACAAGTCGAAGATCACCTTTGGCTGGAACATAGATTTGGTCTTCATGGAATAAAAGGCCTTCCTTGAAGGAGAAGGTGTTATACTCCTTGTTGTGTGTTGTCAGACGACCGTGTACTATTTGGAAGAAGGGATCTTGTTGTAGAGCTGATTGAAACTCATTATGGACCTTAGGGTCAATAGACACCGTTGTAATTGCCGCCGTGATGAGAAGAAGATCCTTCAAATCAGGTCATCGTGATAGAGCATCAAGGATGACATGGAACCGACCTGGTTTGTACTCAAGTTTGATGTCAAACAATTGGAGTTGCTCTTCCCATCGATGATGCCGACTCTTCATGTGCTCCAAGTGTAAGGTCTGCAACAATGGTTTGTGATCAGTTCGCATGATCACTTGTTTCCCCAAGAGATAATGCCTCCATACCTTGGTGGCATATACCATTGCATGTTGTTCCCGATCTCGAGCAGAGTAATTTATTCAGCTGTATTTAGTTGGCGAGACACAAAGGCAATAGGATGTAGTCCATTTGGAAATTCTTGTTGCAACACAGCTCCAATCGCAAAGTTAGAAGCATCAAAATCAACCACACAAGGTAGTTGCGGATCATATGGTTGAAGAATGGGTCTTGAAGACACCATATGATTTAACTTCTGGAATGCTTCTTCATGCTTGGTGGTCCACTAGAAGCTCAAGTTCTTTCCCAAGAGGTCAGTCAATGGTGCAGCCACGTGAGCATAATAGTGGATGAACCGTCGGTAAAAACTGGCCAATCCATTGAATGCTTGTACTTCTGTAGCATCCTTCGGGGTAGGCCAATCAATAATGGCCTTGATCTTCTCTTCTTCCATCTTGATCCCCTCTAATGAGATCTTATGACCCAAGAAGGTAACCTCCTTCTGCCAAAAAGCACACTTTGACTTCTTGCAGTAGAAATTCCACTGTCGTAGTAGTTTTAGGACTTTTTGCACATGATTCACGTGTTCTGCCTCTGTCTTGCTATAGATTAGAATATCATCTAAGAACACCACCACGGACCAATCCAAGAGTCCCTCCAACACCCGATGCATCTGATCCATGAAGACTGCAAGAGCATTAGTGAGTCCAAAAGGTAGAACTCTCCACTTGAAATGTCCATACCTTGTGCGAAAGGCAGTCTTTTGGACGTCCTCTTCTTCAATAGGAATTTGCCAATAGCCGCTATGAAGATCCAGCTTGGAAAAGTAGCGTGCTCCACTTAGTTGATCAAGCAGGTCATCGATCCAAGGCAAGGGATATGCATTCTTCATGGTTTGCTTATTGAGTCCACGGTAATCAATACAGAAATGAAGTCCTCCATCCTTCTTTGGAACAAATAGTACGAATGCTCCACAAGGAGAGGTACTATGTCGTATGAAATCCTTCTCCAACAACTCTGTAAGTGTTGTTCGCAACTCCTCCAACTCCTTTGGTGAGAGCAGATAGATTGGTCTACTCACTAGAGTACTCCCTGGCAATAACTCGATCTTGGAGGGCATACCTCAATCGGAGGGTAATCCCTTTGGCAGATCATCCGGAAACACATCTACAAACTCCTGAACTATCTGATCAACCATTGCTTGATGAGGCTCTTGGCCCTCCTTAGATTGTTCTTGTGCAATCGGCTTGACACACTCTGCAAATACAGACTTATCTTCCTCCAAAGCTTGCTCTATGGCCGCTTCATTAACAAACTTCCCTTCTAGGGACTCATCTCTCTTCCAAGCTTGCTCTATGGTTGCCTTCTTGGCAAACTCCCCATCTTGGGACTCATCCCCCTTCCAGATTCACTCTATGGCTACCTTCTCGACAAACTTCCCATCTTGGGACTAACTATTCTTAGGCGTCTTACTCAGAGGTGCCAGACAACCTAATCGGAAATTTCTACCTTGGTGTTGTACTTGAATTTGTTGTCGGTTCCAATCAAATTGAACCCTATGACATTCAAGCCAAGGTAGACCCATAATGATATCATAGTGTAGAGGTGCCACTACAAACCTCATACACTCCCAATACTCCTTCCCAATCTTGAAGGTAATAGGATGTGAAGTGCGGAATGCAGAACCCTTTCTACCATCCGCCATCATCAAACTACTTCCAAACACTGGCTTGATAGGAATACCCAATTCCTTTGCTACTTGCATAGACATGCAATTTTTTGAACTTCCAGAATCAACCAAAATCCTACAACCCCGATTATATATCATACCTTGCAAGTGAAGCAAACTTGCATAGGTCGAGCCTTCAATCCCATTGGAACTAATCAAGCTCCCAATAGGTGGCTCAAAATCTCCTACTTGGATTCTTCATTTCCTTGAAAATTTGTTCCACAAACTCCATCTAGGCAACTTGTCTAGGTCACCCATTCCTAAGTGGACATTCAACAATGTGATGTCCAACTTGGCGACAATAAAAGCAACCTCCATTTTGTCGTAATCTTTCTTTATCTGCTGAGCCAAGTGGTCTTTGTTGGATAGCATCAATCTCCATTGGTACTGGTTCTTCCATTTGTGGTTCTGGTAGGCTTTGTGTAGGTCGAGGTCAAGACCAAGTTGTCGCAACCAAGGAATCAAAACGCTCAACCAATTGCATGGCTTCTTCTACATTTTGTGGCTCCCACATGGTCACCTCCAATTAGGTTTGTGACTTCAATCCTTGCACAAATCGATCCAGAACTTCACCTTCTTGGATATCTGGAATTTGCATGATGATGTTCTGAAATTGTGTGATGTAGCTTCTCACTGAGCCAATCTGCCTCAACTCCGCCAATTTATCTTGTGCGGCTCGGGTGGCATTTATAGTTTGAAATCAACCAAGTATTGCATCCTTGAATTCTGCCCATGTCAAAATCGGTGTAGCAATTTGTCGTTCAGCTTTTTCTACTTGGAATTGCCACCAAAGTTTTGCCACGCCATCCAATTGGCTAGAAGCCAAGAGAATTTGTTTCCGCTCATCTTGAAGATTGGTGGCTTCAAAGTAACGTTTGCAGTCAAACACAATATTCTCCACTGTGCCTGGAAGATTCTTGCCTTCAAACACCTTGGGTTTTGGAAATCAAATGCGATCTTCTCCATCTCAAACTGGCACTCTATCTATCTGTTCTCGTCGTTGTTGGTCTCGTTCATCCAACAATCAAGTAAGATGCTCGATTTGTTGTTGCATTGCAAGGATAACATCCGGTATTGCCGCCATTACTACTACTCTATCCTACTACACTCAATTTATCTAGTTGATTAAAACATAGATACAACACGTCCACCGTTCTCCATAAGTTACAACTGGAAGTATCAAGGGTTCCTTTGACACGGTGATCATGTGTAGAAAATCCTGCCCAAAGCGCGAGGTGATGAATTGTGTGAAACGATGCTTTGGTAATATCTGGACATGAAAGTCCCAATGGTTTGGTGGAAGTGGATTTGGTGGTCCATAAATTCCATCCATCCCATTCCTGCTCTGATACCAATGTAAAAGACCAAAACCAAGGAGAGAAATAGGAGAATGGAAACTCACATTGGGACACTTGAATGAGGGAAAACTCCAAATGCCTAGCATGAGCTTTGGCCTTGGTACTTATAGGTAGCATACAAGACCCTTGAAGCTTCTCAAGAAGCTTCCTTAAGCCGCTTTCTTGGAGTGCAAGCCAAGTTAACTAGGAAGCTTCTCAAGAAGCTTCCTTCTAGAAGCCGCCTACTTGGCATGCAAGCTAAGCTAGTTAGAAGCTTCTAGAAGCTACCTGCTTAGGGCGCAAGTTAACTAGTTGGGAAGCTTCCTAAGAAGCTTCTTAGATGCTTCTAGAATATTCTAGGCTATTTTGTCTTATTCTTGACTGCGTAAGCCCGACTAACTTCGTCACTAAACTCCATATTGTTACAACACTCATGTCTTTTTGGAAGTCTTTCCACTCCACAAACCTCATACAACTCTTTGGTCTTAGATCTCTTCTCTCCCAATCTTGGTAAAAAGGTCCAATATGCAATCCCAAATCAAGTAAACCTCTCCTTTCCTTCAATCTCTTGCTCTCAAAGGTCAATGGAAAGAACTTGCTTTATGTCCCTTCTCTTTGCATAAAAAGCACTTAGAATTACTCTTTCCTTCAAGTAGTGTATATTTTTGGATCCTCTCAAAGCTCTCTTCAATTCTATTTTAAACTCTCTTTTTCTCAAATCTACCAATATAATCATCTCAAACCCTTGGGGATCCTTGCATAGCCTCAACTTCCATTTTTGTGACCGTCCATGTTCCCAAGATGATTCTAAACACTCAACATGCTTTTGGTTGTTCTCACACTCCTCATGCATGAGATCTCAACTTCCATAATTGATCTCTCTTCACAATGTCACTGAATTCTCTCAAATGGTATACCATAATCCTTTTAAATTTTTCACACTTGATCAAAACAAACCCCAAGGCATTCTTTGCAAAAAAAATTTAAATCTTTTCATCTTTTCATTCTGGCCTATGCACCTTTCTATTCAGCACACATATTTCAAATATCATCTGAAAACCACCTCCCCCTCACTTTAAAAACTTATAACATCTTGTGCAAGAATGATCTTTCCTTGATTTTGGTGCCAAAAAGTAGAATAGTAAGCGCTAAATTTTCTTGAAAAGTTTCAAAATAATCCAATGGAATATAAAGAAATGGAAAACTCTATATACAATTCTAGAGAGCATGCAATTTGGGGAACAATTTACCCTACCACCTTCCAAAGTTTCTAACTCAATGCGTATAGTAGCCCTTGCAATAATCTCAACTCTGCCACCTAGACAATAATCCAAGCTATCTACTATGAAAATTTCAAATCCAGATTTAAAATTTGAGGTTTTGCATAAAATCACCACAATTCTCAAAATCTACAATCCACCTCACAAAATCTCTCCAAATCCTCTCATGTGTATAGTATGTATAATATCACCTCGAAACATCATAATGAATTAAAGGGTATACAAATGGTCCAAGTTCTCTTCTCTCCTAATGTTCTTTCCAAGTGAACTCTCATAGTCTCCTTTTGTCTAATATAGAATTGTATGTGGAATATTACCTTCCCTTCTAAAGAGATCCCAATAACAAAACCAAAAATGTAAACCAGATTCTCTCTCACTCAAGATGAACCTCTTATTGTTATTCTGGTAACGCACCATGGACTAAGAAGACAAGGAACCTCAACTCCATCATAGCCCTTAAGGCTGACACTCTTGGAGTTTGAGTCTTGGAGTGTTAGCCTTAAGGAGTATGATGGAGTTGAGGTTCCTTGTCTTCTTAGTCCATGGTGCGCTAAAACTCCAAGACTCACTAGAGAACTCAATGAGAGAAAGATAGTTGCAAATGAAAGGATGTAGTTTATATATTTGTGAAATAGTTGCACACCAAAGTTACTAATTATTGGAGTAATGTAATTTACAAGGCTAAAAGTTAAATAAAGTCTAAAGTCTAAAGGAATATCTATACTTATAGGAATATTCTCCTAAGCATGTGGTCTTATCTTGACCTAACCACTAAGTCAAGGATCATTTCACATGAGTTATCCTTGGACTATAGAAGAATCCAAAGTAAAAAGGCTTGTGGGTCCACGAATTCTCAACTCTTACCTTAAAGCTAAACACCTAGGAATAATACCAAGTCAATACACTAGAATCCAAAATAGTGGTGCTAATCTTGTCTACTTCCTCTAAACTAAGGTCTCTTCTATCTTAGCTATGAATAATTTTAGCTAATCATTACTAATATAGAACTATCCTTTATCAATATATAAATAATATCTCTCAAATACTTATAATACTAAATTAAACATCACAATAGCACATATATGCACAAATGGATGTTACATGTCAGTGTACCTACTACAACCACTTGTTGATGAAGACCTAACGGTTGCAAAGTGACTAATACACACTATCACCAATAGGATGGGAGCATGGGTGGGGAGATAGCTTGTGCACCTCTTTTCTACAAAGAACCACATGTTGCATCTTTGAGGAGACAATCAAAATGGTGATGTAGATGCCAAAAAGTCTCAATCTCTAGAGGGACAAACGTATCCAAGGGTAGCATGAGTGCATAGTTGTCCTCCTTGCCTATAGATTCAATGGTCATTGCTGCTCATGCCTATATGTTTTTTCATGTCAAGGACTCTGCCCATAGAGGGTTTGCCACCACATCATCATATAAGGTACAATAACCATCCGTGAAAGTAACTACATCCATTTGCACCCAATAGATAGGTTATCTTTGTTGATCCAACCATTGTTCAATCTGAACTTGGGCCCATGTAGCTCATACAATCTGAGCAAGTGTATCACAAAGTGCATCATGGACTCTAGTGTGCTCCCCACTATTGCATATTGTAGAAAGTGTATCCCTTCTATGTCATAAGTGGAATCACATGCATACTAGTCTGGCAACCTTATGAGAGTTGGATGTGGGAGACCTAACCTCAATCAAAGTTTTGTAGAAATCTCCTCAGAAGTGAACCAAAAGTTGTTGATCAAGGATGGAGTCTAGAGCCAGACTCTAGAGCCTTTCTCCCGCAAGAGAGAATCTTAGCTCCATCAAGTAGAGGCGCATCAATGAGGATGCAAATAAGTATGTGAGTGTGCATATGCTCATTGAGATCCACCTAGAGCTTCATAGAGTCTAGCAAGACAAAGTTAATAAATTTGGGGAATGATGTGCATGCAAGGTTGAGCAAAAAGTCATGAGACAATCAAAGTGGTACTTGGAAGGCATAAGTGCCTAAATCCACTATTGTGATAGGTCCCGATAGAAAAGGACAACCTTCATGTAAGAATTGGTCCGCTAAACAAGGGACTACTAGAGCCCATGCTCCAACATATGCTATTGGTGCGTGGCCTCTTACCCTATGAGACCGCATCCACCCATGACTATAAGGACAACTATTTGTTGCCTACATCACTCATCTACTAGCTATGGGAGCATGCACAAACCTAAAAAAGTGGAGAAAGTATGGAAAATAGTACTTTCAAACATCCACAAGTGTGGCAATAGTGTCTTTGTAAGTGGAAATGTTTTGCCAAATATGAGGCCCCAAGGAAGTAACACCGACTAAGAATGGAATTTGAATGGAACACTGCTTGGGTATTCCCCAACCAAGGGATTAGGTGAGCATGGATTGTAGCTTGTACTAAGGTGTCCAATATGAACTAACTACAAAATCCTCCAGTCTCAAAAGAGAGCCCAAAACTCTCTATAGGGAACTAAAATCCTGGTGATAAGTCAGAGTGATTAGGGACCATACATGGGCTCCAGACCTTGCATTTACAAGTTTGGACTTGTAAACCCAATGCCTCTAGGCTGAGTGTGAAAGCAGACACCGTGCTAACTGCATCTTCCAAAGGGCTCACAATATGAGTATTGTCTAAGATGGATGGGAAAAGACAATACGGACAAATATAATATGGGAAACTTACTACCACCTATCATAAAGCTGTGTAATATGCTATGGAAAATAGAAGCACTCCTCGTGGATCCCCTTGTCATGTGTTCTAGGCAGATGTCAATTGTGAGAACTTTAGTGTAATAATATGGTGGTTGTACAATAGAGTCATCTTGATATCATAGAAAGTTAGTACCAAGGGGATGTAATATGTAACTGAGCAGAGAGTACTAAATCATGAGAGACAACAGATGGTCTTGAATGCATTGGAAATATCAATTTGGACTTGCTTTTACTGTAATACAAGTCAGGGGAGGCTAGATCTAAGTTACATGGTAGGCTATACTACATGGTGAGCCAATGAGGTGTCCACTATAAAGTTTTGCCCTGAAAGTCCACCTACATGTATTTTCAAGTTTTGGAACAGCGTGCAAGCAAGAGACTCGATAAGAAGCAAGAGACTCGATAAGCAGTTCTGGAATAATTTGGAGATGACCGATTAATGAACTAGTTCAAGGTCTGTATTTGAATCTGGTAAGTGAAATCACACAAGAGATCTAAACACGTTTTCGATACCCATATTCGAATTCTTGTACCAGTGATATATTCTTTTGGTTTCCTGCCTTTTCCTCCGTAGTCAAAGATCATTCGATACATCTTGTTTCAATGATCTTTGAACCTGCTGATACACAGGTCAAGTTCTTCATGGAAGTGCAAGAGTTAGTGTACTTTTCAGCTTCAGTTTCACTACGGTAGTGTATGCTTCAATACAATGACAGTTGTGATTGAAATATTGATTTCTGTCTCTTTGCAATGAGAAAGAAGGCGACCGCGTAGGAAAATAGAGAATTCTCTTTGCAATAGAGAATCTTATGTACCTTGATTGTCGCCTACTACTAGGGTAGTTACGTAAGTGTTCCTTGGGATGGGATAACGGACAGAGACCATGGACGAAACTATGTTTGGAGACGAAGACAACGGATGAAACTACTTAAGGGGGATGGGATAACGGACGGGGAGAGTGACTACGGACGGAATTGTTGTTGGAGACGGGAGCACAAGGTGAGGAGGGGGACTTTGTACGTTTTAACGGGTCCTTTTGGCCCTGTCCATCATGCACGGGCCTAAACTAGTGCACGTGAAGTGTAGAAACGGACGCGGATTTACTAAAAGCGTTACGGCTTTCAATTGGGCACTTAGTGATTTTCTTAAACAAGTGATTACGATTGTGTCTGGAGATGACGCATAACAATTTACGCAATCTATTTTCGCAAAAGTTGCCTTCTTGTTGTGATACTCTTTCCCGACTTCTCTTGCATTCCCGGAAACGTCTTTACGGCTTGGTGGGGTCTTCCCATCCTTCGTGTTCTCTACGCGGTCGCCTTTACGACCTCGTTCAATTTACCATGGTGTGGTTTCTACGGTTGTCCTCTGTCCAGTGATCTGATTCAGACACCTTGATCGCGAATGTGAATGCAGGTAATTTTGTGCAGAAAGAATACACTTTCGTGTCCGAACTGCCGAAGTGACTTAAGTCTTCTCTAGCAATTCCATAAATAAAGAAATTGAAACCCTCTATTGTTATCAACCAGTCCGCCCATGAGTCCTGTGCCTTATAGTTGAAAAGTTACGAAATCGGAAGGATTGATAAGTAGCTGTCAGATCAGAATCCTCGTTTGATGCTTTCCGTGCTTTTAAAAATTGGATAAAGTAGCTCTTAAGAAAAAATCCTTGTTTGCTGCTTTGCACTCCGGGTCCTAAGATGTGATAATTACCTGACATCCGCATATTGCACACGTTCTGCCTTGAGGGAGCTATCTATTCGTGAAACAATCATATAAACTGTTGGTAAAGAATCTTGTCGTACACAGCAGGATCAGCAGACAGGCGTCTACAGCTCATTCGCTTCAATGTAATTGTTAGAAATTACCCGACTTCGTGAGAGGGGATACGAAGAGCATCTCGTGATTTCTCCATATAAATTGCCGATTGACGCTATTACTTCAAGCACAGCAGGGAGCATAGGTTGTCCGGGACGATAATCAGCCTCTCCAGAAGTGGACGGCTTAAAATTTTTGATAACCAAGGTTCTCCTGTTTGCTCCTGTTCGTCCTGTTACCTGCTGTTAGGGAACCCCGACTTGACAATCCTTCAGTCAGAAGACGGACTCAACATTCCGCAAGGCACGAATTCTGCTTTTGCACTCCTTCAGTTGCCTCCGGAGTCTTGGCTTAGCGTACCTCTGAAGAACTGCGACAGACTCTCACCATGATCACGGACGGGTTTCAAAAGTTCTTCTGCGCAGTGATTTTGATTTCAGCTACCTTGGTCGCCAATGTGCATGCAGGTTTTTGTGTGCAAGAATTTTTTGAATACATTCCGAAAGAAGACACCATTGCGTTCCAACCGGGAAGCAACGAGCCAGTTCCTAACAAGGGCATAGGATATGTGAAGAACAATCTTGCAATAGGAAGAGACAACAATGCCATTGGAAGAGTTCGCGGCATGTACTTCTACACGGGGGTTGACTCAATCGAGGATATCGTAACAATTACATTCGACTACTTAGGCGGTGCGATCAACTTGCGGGGTTTCTGGTCAATGACCGCAGACGGTCAAGCCGATATCGATCATGAGGAGTTGAGCATTGTGGGAGGACAAGGGACCCTGAGATACGCGCGCGGTGTGGTTTACTACAACAAAGTGCAGTCTTCTCCGCAAACAGTGTTCAAGGTTAGATGCGAGATCAGTTACCCTGGTTATCTCTACGATGAAATGGGAGCTCAGATCGTCAACCCTGCTGAAGAGAAATTGAATCTGCTTTCATCGAAGACAACCAGAGCAGACTTCTGGGCTGAAAAGGATCACCCATTACAGGCAGTGCAATCATCTTTGACAAGTCTGTAGCTTCGCTACCCGAGGCAGAATGTGCAACTGCTAGATGTTGTTCGTGGAGTAAGATCATTCACGGACCAGGCCAAAAGCTAGAAAGTTTACTTTGCGAGGCAGTGTAACTTCGTTCACAATCAGTTTCCATAGAGCTTCTGTCTCAGGCTTACGCTGCGCCAGTGGTGTCAATCTTAAGTAGCTCAGACGTTCCCATGGCCCCGTATATACATGCAACTGTGGAACACGACAATGTATTCTGTCACCTGCACTCGATTTTCCAGAGAGCATCTGAGCACGTGGAACTGGGAATGTGAAAGTCCGTCTATTCTACTATTGAGACCAGAAAATTAAAGCAAGGGATGCCCTGGGCCTTCTATGCAGTACGGATACAGTTTAAAAATCCTTTACGGCCTAGACCAAATCTAGAAGATGATATCGTTTCATAATAAAAGTTTTTCTATTGATGATATTTAGTTATATATTACTGTGGTTGTTTCATTTACTGTCTCTTTAAGGCCATCCATATTTGCTGATTGGATCAATGTGATTTATCAAGAATTCCCACAAGAAAGATGAGTTTTATATCCCCAAATCAATCAACAAAACAAGGAAATCAAATAAAGTTGGAGAAAGTCCCATAACAACGTTCGCAAACCTGTATAAATATTATTTGTAATATATATTATTATATATTTATATTATATAAAACCAAGTATTTAATCCATCAATCCTGTATTTGCTTCAGTATTTGCTTGCATTATCGACTAATCACTGAGGTTTCCAATCAATTTTGTAATTGCTGACAAGTCTGGATTTCCTGATAGACTCTCAACTGATGGTGCAAAATTTCGAGCTCTCAATAGTGAGCATTTCTCCTGATCACTCCCTTACAGTGAGAGCTGTGGCAGACAAGACAAGGTAAAGTTGTTCCGTCACTTCGAGGCTGAACAAGTCATGTGGCCCTTGAGATCATAGGTACGTGCGTGCGTATCCATGCCGCTTGGTCAGCAAGACTTGCACTTCCATATATTGGTGTACTACAAGTTGGCAGCTACTTAGGGGCACAGAAATGTGACGAAGTGATCAATTATACCCAGCTGTAGCGGGCTGGCACTTGGAATCTTGCTCCCAAGGGAATCTTGCTCCCAAGAACCTCGGCTATTACGAGCGATGCTCTAACGAGGCTGGGTTACGGCAGTTAGCATTTAATACGCGTGCGTGGGATCCACCAACCCAATACTTAAAATAGTGACAATGGAATGACAAGTGAAGACCTGAAGGACCCACCGCCAGGCAAAGTTCTATCTCCACTGGTACAGGACCTAGAATAGTCTTCTGATGTTGGGAATCTTATACCCGATAAATCTTATATCCACCATAGGAAAAAGGGGAGGCCTAGCCTAATTTGGGGAAAAACACAAGAGTCCTTAAAAGTCCCAACCAAAGAACTAAACGGCAAAAAATGAAAGTAGAGAAGGGGATGAGCAGAATGAACGCCATCGTCAACTGGCATTGATGCATTTATGTATACATTTCTATATTAGTCCAGCTTTTAGAGCCCAAAAGAAGCAAGGGACAATAAAAGAAAATCCTGTACTAATACCAAGGAAGAAGCAAATTCTCTGTACTTTCGGGTTTAGGATGATTATTATTATACTGTCATGCTCGGAGGTGCGAAGGCTGGTTCTAGTATTACCTTGCATAGTAGTCGAGGAATAATCAGGCCTGAAAAACTTATAAGACCTAGGAAAGTAATCAGGTTTGTGAAAATTCCTGTCTGGATTTTCACAAACCGGCTAGGAAAGTTTAGCTGTCCTAAAATTATGCTCTTATGCCTGAAAAACAATAAAAACTAAGAAATACTCTCCGGAAAAGCTATCTACATCTAAAAGGGGGTTAGTGTGTACCTCAGTTGCTACGTGTACCTACCTATTCTACATACAACAGAATATTCTTCCACTGATACTAGGAGTATCCTATGTATCTATTTCTAGTGAGTTTTCTTATATTTTGTTGAAACTTTGTCTGACCGTTTTCTAGATTTATTTCAGGTTTTCAAGCAAGGAAGAGGCAAGAACAAAAATGTGTGCGATTTGTCCCTGAACTCCTACGGAAGAAGGAACATCTACTAGGTATATTTACATATATCAGCTTCCGAGATGTGAATCCTAAATTTATTAGTAATATTTATACATCTATGCCACTCCTGGTCACCAGGGCATCTTGCAGCTATTTTTTATTCCAATTTTGTGCCCTATAGTTGCGCAAGGCAAGTAAGTAAGGAGAGCTATTAGTCTATTCATTAAAAATAGACTATTTTCAAACTTTGTAGACTTTTTCTTCTCAAATATAGATTTTTTCAATGAAAAGTAGACATTTGCTTTGATAAATATAGATATTTGTAAATTTGATGTATATTAATCTCTATATATATAATATAAATATAAAATCAAAATGTGGTTGGTTGAGATAATAGAATCATAAATCACAAGTAGTTCACTAATTGATGAGAATCTATTGAAAATTTCTTATAATATTATATCAAAAGAATTACATATTTACTTACTACCAAAATAAGAAAGGTTATTGACCTGAAAGTTATGGAATGGCTTAGAATCCAAAAAGAGAGAAAAACTAAGCATCAAAAATAGCACCTCAAGTTAAATTGAAGGAGAAAGAGTAAATATTTGATTTGGACTATTAATCTCTAATCATATTATTAAGTTGATTTTTATGAGATATAATGTACTGAGTCCCATGAACTCAATTATAGTTTGACTTTGATTGATTCAACATCAAATGTGACATGAAAATTCAAAGCAGTTATCAATCATGGTTTAGGAAAGTAGGATTTAGAGTACGACTTTTGTTCACCATTCATAACAAAAACTCCCATTTAATCAAATGAGAATTTCCGAGTTCACCTTGCAAGGACTTCCATTTCGCAAGGTCAACAAAATACAACTAGTAAGTATAAATATTATATTATATAGTTATAAAGATCTAGTCTAAATAGACTAACTTTTATTCATCTTATTAATCCTTGAAAATAATAAAATCTGAAGCTAAATTTTTAGCTTCAAAGTAAATTTAGAGAGTCTTAGACTTATTCATCCACTATGTTTCCAATCTAAAACAGGGGAAGATGTATTGATCAATTCAATTAAATGACCTCCTTTTTTACATGAGGTCTCCTTCGCATGTTCTTTCAAGAAAACTGGATATATTTTGATCTCAAAAGCATTGGATCTTTGTCATTTAGACACCACCATTCTACCTGAAACTTATTTTAGTTCATAGTACCAATTTTACGATTTAATTTACAAATAGCTCTTGCAATCCAAGTAAAGTCCCGTGCTAGCAAACCTTCACTTGGATTAATGAGTACTATCATGTTCTCATGGATATTGATCAATGGCATAAATCTAGGAAGCAAGAACTCTTGCAACCCAAGTAAAATCATGTTCTAGAACACATCCACTAGAATTGATGATTATTATCAATTTCTCTTCAATATTGATCAATGGCATAAATCTTGGAAGCAATTACTGACTGATAGGCCTAATAAAAATCTCATCTCCTTCCTCAAGTTCTTCTGCAAGCTCTTGAGCCAATGATTGTGTGATCCAAAATTGGTGCACTAAATATATCCCCTTGGGTTCACTATTGTTCCATGGTTTCTCCAAGTTCAAAATCCCTCTTATAACTTGTGCATGCTTTGCATTCCTATTTTGTGTACCTTCTATCCGTATGCAATAACAAGACTACATACTCCTAGCATCTTATAATATATTCTAAATATCTTTCCACCTTTTCTTCATCATCATTAATAACACTCACTTCTGAAAATGATTCATGTTGTTCTTGAGATATATAAGTATCTTAGCAGATTTTGGATGAACATGAACTATGGTTTTATGTATCGGCTAACAAATTGGCATCTCTACAAAAATATATCAATTTTTGAATCCATAATTTTCCTTCTCTAAAAAGACCATCCATTGGAAGAGAGCCAATGCAAGTTTGAATTCTCTCTATATTAATAAACAAGAATGTTATCTCTCCTATAAAAGTGCAATGTAAAAGGTTGTATTGACTTGAGATCTTATGTATAAAATCAGCTAGATATGCTCAATAATGAAATAAAAAATTTGTTCCTTTGTACATATTTATAGTCTCTACATTGATAATTTCAACAAGAAATTACATTGCTATAATAATATCCTCATTCATTTAAGCTTTATGTATTCTTAAAATTTCATATGTGTGACTAAAAATAAGAAATGGCATCTCCATGATTTTGAAAATACCTCTTGCCACAAACTCAATAAATAATGCAATAGCAACTCAAATCTTGTTATCTTTTCTTAATTTGTCAAGTTGAGTGAGAAAATGTTAAAGGAGAAAGAATTCATCACATTTGGTGATTTCCTTGAAGAGCTTTGTCCTCCTCTTCATTGGCACATAATGGAAAACCAAAGAATATCTTGGTGCTCAATCCTCACATCTTAAAAAAGGAATTCTCATAAGTCTCCTTATCCAACAAAAAATTTAAATTGCAAGTGGACTTTGACTTGGGTGAAATGCAAGCTCACCATATTGATCACCATTGGATTTCTCCAAATAAATGAGCTCATAATGTAGTTTAGATCACTTGGCCATATACCGTATAATCAAATGAATAAAAGAACCAAGTCCATAACCATCTATTGACATTCTAATTAAGTTTATTGCTTAAAGGATGAAATTATAATTAAGTTTATTGCCTAAGGTTGACATTGGAGGGGATTTCAACTTTTTGGAAGTACAAGATATCCATGTTTTATTTAAATTCATTTTATCATGGATACTAAAAAGATACTTGGATGGATTTAGTACATGTAGTACTTGGTTGGTATAGAATTTTTCCTTGTGATAGTTTGCTTTCAAATGCTCTTCCCTTTTAACCTACATATTAGTTTGTTCTTTTAACTTTATCTCTTTATAAACCTCTCTTTAAGAACAATACATATTTCACACTTTGCAACTGCATTATTTGGAGTGTTGAAATTTATTTTAATTTTCACTCCACAACTTGTAAAATTTGCCATTGGAAAGCCTTTTCTCCATTCATCATCATTTTATGCACCAACTCATCATATAAATCATGTTTGGTGTAACATGCTAATAAAATATACACTAAATGGCTTGAAAGATTATCATACACCAAATGATGAATTCTTTCACTCATTTTTGTAGACATCTCAAACAACAATGGTCAAATGAGACAATGGTATCCTACAAATGTCTACTACTTGTGTTCTACTAGAAAGTTTCATCAAGCCTTGTTACCATGGCATCCAAACATTGCTCCACTCTCAAACTTAATCTCAAATCTATAAAACTATACTTTAGAAAGCACGTTATTGTGTATAGAACCTTCTTTTATATGGTTTTCTTGAGGACTTATATATTCCTGTTATACTTATTTAGTGGTACAACCATCAAGAATGAAAAATCTAACCAATAAGGCAGGTGAAATCCATCTTATTGTACAAGCCACCATCCTCCTTCAACAACTCTTGAATGAATTTTTGACAACTCTCCTCTTAGTAGCATGTTATTATTGTAGCAAGGTTAAACATTTCATTTGTTACATACTTCTTTGCCTTCCTTTGCTCCCCTTTTTTTCATCTTCTATTATTGATCTGACTTTATCTGTTCAGCATATTGTAGTGTTGTATTGCACACATAGCACATACTTCTCTAGCCTCATGAAGAGAGATATGTGTTATGATCTTCACAAAGATCTTAAAGATTAATCAAATGGTGACCATTGTTTTGAACTTTCCACAAAAATATAAGACACTCATTTAAGAGGGTTAAATTTGGAATAGCTTTTAGAAGATCTCATGTTACAACCTCTTTTTCAACACTTTTTGTCCGTTGTACCATTGAGATACCAACATGATCTTCATCCACCATCATGTGATTGGCATTGAAATACCAAACAAAAATGAAATATTACTCCTTCAACAATGATATCTTGGTACATGAACTAAAAAGGTCCAAATAGAAATTAAACTAATTTGAGAAAACTTCAAATTGCTTGGGCACAAACTGATATGTATCATCTTTCATCTTTAAGAACTTGATTATACTAGATTGTAAGGTATAATATCCATCCCAATGGACACTCATGGCAACCCCTCTTCATGATTTGCTTGTAGATTTGAACTTCCCCCCACCAATAGAGTTCAGAGGTTGATAGTAACTTGAAGAAATGTAGTATCATAGAAAAAATTAAGCCTCTTATACCTTCCAAAGTATCAGCACACATTGATGTAATAAAGTCCATTGTAGTCAAAATTTACAAGTATTATGACAATATATCTGCTTTTTGCAAACAATATCTCCATGATAAGTTTGGCTTGTACACATAAAGAAGATGCATCTAGAGCCAAGAAATTGACCATGTACCATAAATAAACCATGATCTTGTATCTTCATGTTTCTTGGGTAGATGAGATTGTGTAAAAGACAATGAGACACAAAAAAAAATTTGAATCTAAAAACAATGAGTGCAATTTTAGGATCAAAATTTATGTAAAAAGTAGTAATCTAACACCAAAAAACATATATATATATGTTAGCATCTATAAAAAAAACTTGGGTTCTAGATTCATACTTTTGTAAATGAAATAGTGTAGAACAAAGTGAGACATAATTTAAAAATAGATCTATAAATAGAAGTTGAATTCTAAAATCTTAATTTTATAAGAATAATAGTCTACACCAGTTAGATATGTAAAATTAAAAGAACTGGATTCTAAATCTTACTTTTGTAAATCAGATAGTGTAGAGCAAAGTGAGAATAATTAAAAAATAGATCTATAAATAGAAGTTGAATTCTAAAATCTTAATTTTAATGAGAATAATAGTCTACACCAATGAGATATGTAAAATTAAAAGAATTGGATTCTAAATCTTACTTTTGTAAGTGAAATGGTATAAAAAAATTGAGATACAATTTAGATATGAGAATAAAAAATGTGATTCTAGAATCTTACCTTTTATTAAAAATAATAGTCTAATCCCAAATGAGACATGTAGAAATGGTATGATAAGAAAATACAAATTGGGATTCTTGACTCTTACTTCAATGTGTGTGATAGTTTAAACCAAAGTGAAACATTATGAAGTAAGAAAATAAATTATTATAGGAAGGTATAAGAAAAGGAAGCAAAAATAAAGTATTGCATATAAACTTGTGTAAATTTAAAGATGAACTTGAAACCAATATTTTTATGTAGACTATTGAACTCCTTAACTGAAATCTTTATAATGATCTTCTTCCTATGAAGAAAGTACATAATATACTGATTAGATTGGGTAAAGTAACTCGTGGGACTAAGTGTACTAATGACAAAAGAAATTGAAGGGATAACGTAATAATAGAAATAGGAAAAAGTAGCCAAAATTGACAGCTATTGCTAAAAGAGAGCATTACTAAATTTGATAAGGAAGAAAGACACTTGAAACTGAAGACTTGAAGCGTAGTTTGCAGCATAATGAATATCTCATATGCTCAATAGAATAAGGAGATTAATTTATGAAAAAAAATTCCAAGCCTGAATTGAGATTTGGAAGAATGTGAGCTTAGTGTGCTAATGACAAAAGAAAAGGAAGAGGATAACTGATGAAAATAGGATTCCAAACAGGAATTAAATTTGCAGAATGAGAGCTTAGGGACTAATGATACAAGAATTAAAAAATTATATTAAAATAGTGAAAATTTTATACAAGTGAGTGAAAATTTAAAGAACCAGTAATATTAGACTCAAATAGGAAAATAGGAAAAAATACAATACAAGTGTGGTTTTAGCACAATAATAGTGTAGTGAACTCAAGGTGATAAATGTGTAGTACACTCAATAGAATAAGGCTCGAGGAGAACTGAAGAAAGAATAGAAATATATACATTTTTGAATAAAGGAATGTGCTTATAATTGAAAGAGAAGAGAAAAGGAAGATGTACTAATAGGCTGAATAATTTAACTGGAAATGGGATTCTATTATGTATAAATACGAGTAAATGAAGGCTCATGATAAAAAAGCATTAGATGGACATATGGTTTTTTCATAAAAAAGCAAATGTAGTTGTAATTAAATGTAACGATTACATTTGGGTGCTAATGATATAAGAAAAATAATGATAAGGTAAAATAGGCAATTTTTTTATAAGTGAGAATAATTGTGAACAGAAAAAGAAAAAAAGAGTTATTCTTTATTCAAATATGAGAATGTAAAATTGAAGAGAAAACAAGTGAACAGTTTTTCCCCCAAAAAAGGCAATGTAATAATACTTACTAATAATACTTGCTAATAATACCTAATACTCAATAATTACTAATCTAGTGGGACTTGTAAATTGATGAAAGTGGGGAAATTTAGAAGAAAGCAAGGCTTGGGATGCTCGTGAGAGTAAAACCTAGAGGTACAATACAATGATGTAGAAATAGAGAATAGTACCTAAGATAAATTAAATTATTAAAAAAAGAGGTTTTATTTGTTTATGTGTTAAGTTGAAACAAGGAAAGAGACTTGAAAAAGAACTGTTAGAATGTAGTTCACAATATCATGAATCTTTAGTAGGCTCAATAGTTTATAGTTAAAAGGTTTCAAAAGAGATTAGAATTACAAGATTTAAGATTAAAAAAATGCTAGTCTCTAAAGAAAGAGAAAGTGAAGATTTATTGAAAGTACTATAGGTTAATTTTATGAATAAAAAATTAATTTAATCATTTGACTTAAAATTTTGATTCATAAACAAATGTGGAAAATAAAGGTTTAGAGTGCTCACATAATAAATAATGAATATGCATATGGACTTAGAACAAAATCAAGGATGGTTATAATAATAGAAGAAGCATTAGATAGAAATTATAAATGAAACTATAAACCAAAATTTAAGGAAGTAGTTAAGTTTGAACATGAAGACATTATACAAATACAATGAAATTAAGTATAGTAAGATAACTAAATGTTTATGGGATCTAATGATAGAAGAAATTAAAGATATACAGGAAATGAACATTTCTAGAATTTCACTTTGCAATGGAAGTGATTTCATAATGTATATCATGAAGAACAAAGTGGATGTTTAGAATTCTATTGGGGGTTTGGAGTTCCATAAGGATCCTGTAAGGATCTTTTACAAGTGGTAGGTGGAGGGAACATAAAGGGTTTACATGAGGTCGCTTGCAGCCATAAAATAATTTATGGGAGGTGATAATGGTGACCTCTAGAAATTTACAATGGGACCTCCCATAAACATCAATTAGTGCTAATTCAGGAATTCATTTGAAATTGAGGACAAGGCACACTTCAAATTGAAATTGCTGACAAGACACCCATCGCACACTTGAGTAGTTTAGCAAAGCAATTTTGAATGTAAAAAAGCCCTGCATTTCAGACTTCTCTCTATGTGCATGAGAGAGTTTAGTGGTGTGTGCACGGGGAAATCAAAATGTTGAGGTTGGTGTCACATTTGGGTGGCAATTTATATTTTCATGGCTAGTTCTATCAAGTAGAAGTTGGGAGAAAGGGTAGCAATAAGAGAGAGATAGGAGCATAAGAGATCTCTTGTGTGATTTGCATATCTATCATGTAAAAGACCAAGACCAAGGAGAGAAATAGGAGAATGGAAGATCACATTGGGACATAGAATGTGAGCTTTGAGCTTGGAATGAGCTTTTTCTTTGATATTTATAAAGAGCATACAAGGATCTTGAGAAGCTTCTCAAGAAGCTTCCTTCTAGAAGCCATCTACTCGGCATGCAAGCTAAGCTGGTTGGAAGCTTCTAGAAGTTACCTCCTTGGGGTGCAAGCTAAGCTTCTTGGGAAGATTTCTTCTAGAAGTTGCCACTTGGTATGCATGTTACCCAATACTGGGGAGGGTACTAAGTAGCTTCCTAGATACTTCTAGAATATTCTAGGCTAATTTGGCCCATTTGCTACTTTGTTAGCCTTGACTAACTTTATTGCTAAACTCCATATTATTACATCTTCCCTCACTATTGAATGTCCACTCAAGAATGACTCTCCGTGACATTGCATTGCTGAATGTCCACTCAAGAATGGACGACCTTGACAAGTTGCCCAGACGTAGTTTGTGGAATAGAATGACCAAGGAAACAAGGAATCCCAATAAGAGATTTTGAGCCACCTATTGGGTACTTGATTAGTTCCAATGGGATCAAAGGCTTGACCTATGAAAGTTTGCTTCACTTGCAAAGTATGATATCTGATTTTGGTTGTATGATATTGGTTGATTTTAGAAGTTTAGAGAATTGCTTGTCCATGCAATTAGCAAAGAGTAAGCTTTGAAGGAAGATAAGTCCCATGATGGGAAGTTTCTCAAGAAAGCAACCATAGAGCAAGTGTTGAAGGAAGATAAATCCATAGATGGGAAGTTTGTCAATGAAGCAACTATAGAGCAAGTTTTGGAGGAAGATAGGTCTGTTTTTGTGGTGTGGATCAACCCAATTGCACAAGGAGAATCTGAGGAGGGTCAGGAGCTTCATCAAGCAATGGTTGATCAAATAGTTCAAGAGTTTGTGGACATTTTTCCGGATGATCTGCCAAAGGGATTACCCTTTGATTGTGGTATGCTTTTCAAGATTGAGTTATTTCCATGGAGTTGTAATACCAAGAGCTAGCCATATGATCTAGATGTGAAATTCGGTTTGGTAACATCTAGAATGATGTTATACATGATGGTCAAAATAGATCAGATAGAAGTATCACCAAAAGAGTACTTCTACTAATAGGGCAGAAACCGAAATAGACTTGAGAACCTTAGAACCAATAGCTAGACATATGATTTAAAGGTGAGAATTGGTTTGGTAACATCTGGAAGGATGTTACACATGATGGACTAAACAGATCAGAAAGAGGTATCACCAAAAAGAGACTTCTACTAATAGAGTAGGAACCAAAATATGCCTGAAATCTTTGAAGGCAATTTCGGAGGCCTAAACGGATGAATTAGGCCTCGAAAATGTGCAGATTCCCCCCAACAAAGGAATGGCTAGCCTTCCCTCCCCCTTGCTTTGTCTCGTCGAGAGCTTTCCAATGGTACCTTACGTGATTCTGAGATTCCCACAGGAAGATTCCCTAAAAGATTCCCTCCGGTCAAAGCTTGTTTGACCAACCAATTAGGACCTAGACCAGACATGTCACCCATCCAAGTAAGTAATCCAAGGGTGGAGCTTTCTGACATGTCACCTATCTATGTCCCTAATCCTATGGTGGAGCTTCCTTGGCGGAGATCCTCTTTGTCTATATAATAAAGAGAAGGTGCTCCCTTGGGGCGTCGATGGTTTGAGTGTGCAATCTGTGTTTTCTCTCTTCTCTTGTCCTCGGAGTATTACAAGAGTACTCCAATGAGTAGACCAATTAATCGGCTCTCACCAAAGGAGTTGGAGGAGTTGCGAATAACACTTATGGAGTTGTTGGAGAAGGATTACATATGACATAATACATTTCCTTAAAGAGCACCATTACTATTTATTCCAAAGAAGATGGAGGACTTTGTTTCTATATTGATTATTGTAGGCTCAATAAACAAACAATGAAGAATGCATATCCCTTGCCTCAAATTGATGACTTGCTTGATCAATTGAGTGGAGCACAATACTTCTCCAAGTTGGATCTTTGTAGCGGCTATTGGCAAATCTCCATTGATAGGGAGGATGTGCAAAAGATTACCTTTCGCACAAGGTACGTGCATTTGAATGGAGAGTTCTACCTTGTGGGCTCACTAATGCTCCAATAGTCTTCATGGATCAGATGCATTGGGTGTTGGATAGGCTATTGAATTGGTATGTGGTAGTGCTCTTGGATGACATTATTACTTATAGCAAGATGGAGGTAGAACACATAAATCATGTCTGGGAAGTCCTAAGGCAATTACATCAATGGAATTTTTACTGCAAGAAGTCAAAGTGTACCTTTTGGCAGAAGGAAATCACCTTCTTGGGTCATAAAATCTCATTAGAAGGGATCAAGATGGAAGAGGAGAAAATCAAGGCCATTTTTTATTAGCTTACTCTAAAGGATGCTATAGAGGTGCAAGCATTTAATGGATTAGTAAGTTTTTACCGACGGTTCGTCCACTATATCCACCATATGCATGTAGCAAAACCATTGACCAACCTCTTGGAGAAAAACTCAAGCTTTCAATGGACCACCAAGCATGAAGAAGCATTCCAAAGCTAAAACATATGGTGTCTTCAAGACCCATTCTTCCACCATATGATCCTCAACTACCTTGTGTGGTTGACTTCAATGCTTTTGACTTTGCCATTGGACTTGTGTTGCAGCAAGAATTCCCATATGGGTTACATCCCATTGCCTTTGTGTCTCATTGATTAAACACCATAAAAAGGAATTATTTTGTATGAGATTGGGAACAACTAGCAATGGTGTATGGCACCAAGGTATGGAAGCATTATCTCTTGGGAAAGCAAGTGATCATGCAAACCAATCACAAACCCTGTTGCAGACATTACATTTAGAACACATGAAGAATCAACCTCATCAATGGGAGGAGCAACTCCAATTTTTTGACATCAAACTTGAGTACAAACTAGGTTAGTTCCATGTCATCCCTAATGCCCTATCAAAACAATCTGATTTAAAGTCTCTTCCTCTCATCATGGTGGCAATTATGATGGTGTTAATCGATTCCAAGGTCCAAAATGAGTTTAAGATAGCTCTATAACAAGATTCCTTCTTTCATATGGGTACAAGTTTGTCTTGCAACATGCAACAAGGAGTACAACACCTTCTCCTTCAAGGAAGGCCTTCTATTCCATGAGGATCAAATATATGTTCCAACCAAGGGTGATCTCCAACTTATGCGCCTCAAAGAAGCCCATGACTTACTAATCATTGGTCACATGGATATGGACAAGACCTTGGGTACACTCTAATGCCAATGGTGATGGCCCAACATGGCACAAGATGTTTGAGAGTTTGTTTGATCGTGTGAGAGTTGCCAACGTAACAAGACCAACAACTAGAAACCAAGTGGATTCCTTCAACCACTTCCTATTCCATCTACTTGATAGGAATATGAGCTTGGATCTCATTACATCCTTACCCAAGACAAAGTAAGGTCACATAATGATAGTGGTGTTTGTGGATCAGCTTAGTAAGCAAATCTATTTGGCACCAACCTTTGATACTATGGATGCTCTAACATTAGTGCAGATCTACTTCAACACTGTCTTCAAGCATCATGGGTGCCTCATGTACTCATCTCCAATCGTGATCCTTGATTCATTGGAAAATTTTGGCAAGCACTCTTTTAGATATTTTGCACCAAGCTTGCTTTGTCCAAAAACCTATCATCCTCAAACTAATGGACAAACTAAACATGTAAATTGCACCTTGGAAGGTATGCTTTGTGCCTTCATCAACGGCCACCATACCAATTGGGATGAATATCTTGCAGTTACAGAGTTTACATACAATATTTCAAGACAAGCAAGCACTGGATTCTCTCCTTTCTTCCTCAATTTTGGCCAAGATCCACTTGTTCCAAAATCTCTTCTTGGCCTTCTTCCATCTCATGTTCCTCATACTTCCACCTTCTTGACCACCAAATCCCAATACCTCCAACAAGCCAAATCTCATCTCCTTGTTGCTCAAAATTGTCAAAACAATATACAGACCACCATCAATGTGATCTCAACTTTCAAGTTGGTGATAAGATGCTCTCATCCAATAACCTACCCCTCCCACTTGATACCCAAGTTTGTAAACTTGCTCCTTATTAGGTAGGACACTTTGATATCATCCAAATCATTTCTTTTGTTGCTTATTGACATGCCTTGCATTGTCATATGCGCATCCACCCTGTCTTTCATATTTCCAAAATTGAAACCCTTTATTCCTAATCCATCTTCTTTTTCCTCTTATCTTTAACCTCCTCCTCTTCTTGTCCCTATCAGTGATCATGAAGAGGATGAAGTTGATCAGATCCTTGCACATTGCCACATTCAACAAAGCCGTCAACAACATACTGAGTAAAAGGTCCTCTAGAAGGGGTATCTCCCTCATGATGCCACCTAAGAGCCTCTTTCTCATCTATAAAATGCACAAATGGCCATCTAGGAGTTTGAAGCTTCAATGGCAACGAGGATGTCACCACCTAGCGGTGGGGAATATGTAACAATATGGAGTTTAGCAATAAAGTTAGTCAAGGCTAACAAAGTAACAAATGGGCCAAATTAACCTAGAATATTCTAGAAGTATTTAGGAAGCTACTTGGTACCCTCCCAAGTATTGGGCAACGTGTATGCCAAGTGGTAACTTCTAGAAGGAAGCTTCTTGGGAAGCTTCTTGACTAGCTTAGCTTGCACCCCAAGTAGATAATTTATAAAATAAACCCTCTAGAGCCTTCCAATTAGCTTAGCTTGCACGCCAAGTAGGTAGCTTCTAGAAGGAAGCTTCTTGAGAAGCTTCTTGATTAATTTGGCTTGCACTCTAAGAAAGTGGCTCAAGGAAGCTTCTTGAGAAACTTCTCAAGAGCCTTGTATGCTCCCCAATAAGTATCAAAGCCAAAGCTCATGCTAGACATTGGAGTTCCTCACACACTCAAGTGTTCCAATGTGATTTTCCATTCTTCTATTTCTATTGTCACTTGTTTGGTGACAATATGTAATACTCCGAGGACAAGAGAACTCTCCAAGAGAGATACAAGAGAGAAAATGCAAATTTCACCCTCAATACTCTGATGCCCAAAAGAGCACCTTCTTTATTATATAACAAAGAGGATCCCCTCAAAGGAAGCTCCACCCCTTGGATCAAAATTTGGTCATAAGATAGTATATTGCAACTATGGTTTCCCCATGGCAGAAGAAAATGTATTAGTACTATATTTGGATGTACATTATTTTTATAGAAAGTCTTTATTCATCATCATGAAATTGTGCGTGTGATCACCTAATAGATTGTACATTGTTGTTGATCACGGAATTTGGTTTCAATGAACATGACTAAGATCTTGTGATTAGATTTTTTGTTAATCAAATTACATACATTATCATTGTTCTTTTATTAGGTAATGTTTGCTTTATTGCTCAAGCTAAACACTAGAGTGTACATGGATTGGTGACCTGTCAGCAAGCTCCATCCTTGGATTAGTTGTTTCGGTGAGTGACATGTCAATCCTTGTCCTATCTAGTTGGTCAAATGGGTTTGACCAAAGGGAATATTTAGGGAATCTTCCTATAGAGAGCTCAGAATTGCATGGGTGAGGTACCAAGCTAATTTTATCAAGCTAATTTTCACCTCTAGATAATATGTCTAGCTATTGTATTACACAATAAAAACAACCACCATTTTATTGTAATTTTTCTCTATTTGTGGTGCCAACTAGTCTTGGTTGAATGACATCAATCTCCATTGGTGCTGGCTTCTCTGTTGGTGTTGTCATTTGGAAATAATCCACACATAGTATTGGTGCCATTTGGTATGAGTTTTTCTTGTTATAATGAATTTGGCATTTTTTTAAATGTTATTGTGTCTTGGAAGTCATTTCATGTTACCTTGCCTTGGGATATTTCTTTTACTTTGTTGCAAAGCCATAAGTTGTTTTGTGTTGCTATAAGCTCAAGAGTTTCTTTTATGTTACATGAGCTTGGGAGTTTTGTGTGTTACACAAGCTTGGGACTTATTTGTGTGTTATACAAGCTCAAGACTTCTTGGTGTGTTACATAAGCTTGGGACCCTTTTTTTTATGTTACTGGGGTCTTAGGAGTATTTTATTTAGTGGTAGCAGCAAGGAGTTTTGTTTAGCTTCAGGAGAGTGCCTTGAAGGAGAAGAGAGAAAGGAGTTTTGTTGCTTTGAGGGAAGCCTGAAGTGGACAAGAGGAGGTTGACAAGTTTTTTCCCTAAGGAAGAGCTTTGGCCAGGAGGGTAAGAAAATTTGAGAAGGGGAGTTTTTGGGCTGGACAGGAGGTCAGGAATTTTTCTCAAAGGAGGAGCTGGAGAGTCGGAGCAGGGGGAAGAAAAAGAAAAATCAAAAGAGAAGAAAAAAAAAGAGTGTTGTGTGTTGAAGGAGAGATCTTTCAAGGAAGAAGACCTGCTTGGACAGAAGAGAGAGGGATTTTCAAATGTGAAGAGCTGGCTGTGCATGGCTTTGTGCAAGACATAGAGAAGAGAGTGGAATTTTCAAATGTGAAGAGCTGGCCGTGCAAGGCTTTGTGTAGGACATAGTGAAGAGAGAGAATCGAATGTGAAGAGCTGGCTATGCATGGCTTTGTGCAAGACATAGAGAAGAGAGGGAATTGAATGTGAGGGCTGGAGAAATTGAACTGCAGGAAGGGGATTTTTGAATGTGAAGAGCTTGCTGTGCAGGGCTTTGTGCCGGACATAGAGAAGAGAGAGAATTGAATATAAGGGTTGGAGAAACTGAACTACAGGAGGGGATTTTCAAATGTAAAGAGCTGGCTGTGTAGGGCTTTGTGCAGGACATAGAGAAGAGAGAGAATTGAATGTGAGGGCTGGAGAAACTGAACTGCAGGAAGGGGATTTTTGAATGAAAGAGCTGGCTGTGAAGGGCTGAGCAAGACATAGAGAAGAGAGGGGAAAATCAAATATGAAGGGCTGTGCTGGAGCTAGAGAGCCTCGACAAAGAGAAATTTTCAAATGTAGTGAAGGGCTTTGTGCAAAACATAGGGACAGAGAGAGAGAGAAATTGAATGTGAAGGGCTTTGTGCAGGACATAGGGATAGAAAGAGAGAAATTGGATGTGAAGAGTTTGAGAGTTTGGACAGAGAGAAAAATCAAAATGTGAGGGTTTTAGAGACTGGACTGCAGGAGGGAATTTTTGAAGGAAAGCTAGGCAGAAGGGCTAAGAATTTTTCTCAAATGAAGAGCTTGTGGCTGCAGGGGAAGAATCCTGAGAGAGAGAAGTCTGCTAGACAGAGGATTTTTTGAAGAGTGAAGGGTTTGCTAAGACTAAGCTGAAAATGAAGCTTTGAATGAGTGAGTGAGTGAGGTCTAGAAAGTGGAACCCTTGAGGGGAAGGTCTGGACTGTAACACCCATTTATGCATGTGTGTGGTATTGTGATATTTAGCTTGGTGTTATAAGTACTTGGGAGATATTATTTATATAGAGATAAAGGATGGTTCTACATTAGTCATGATTAGCTAAAGTTAGTCAAAGCTAAGATAGAGGGGAACTTACTTTAGAGGAAGTAGAAAAGATGAGTACCACTATTTTGGATTTTAGTGTGTTGACTTGGTATTATTCCTAGGTGTTTGGCTTTGAGGAAAGAGCAGAGAACTCTTGGGCCCGCAAGCCTTTTTGTTTTGGATTCTTCTTTAGTCCAAGGATAGCCCATGTGAAGGAATCTTTGACTTAGTGGTTGGGTCAAGATAAGACCACATGCTTAGGGAAATATGCCCATGTGAATGGATATTCCTTTCTACTTTTTGACTTTACTTGACTTTTAGTCTAGTAACTTGAGTTACTATGGTAATTAGTAACTTTGGTACGTAACTATTTCACAAGTATATAAACAAGGGGTGAGGAGGTACTCATCATCCTTTCATTTGCAACTATCTCTCTCTCATTGAGTTCTCTAGTGAGCAATGTCTTGAGTCTTGGAGTGTTAGCCTTGGAGGAGTATGATGGAGTTTGGGTTCCTTGCCTTCTTAGTCCATGGTGCGTTACCATAATAGCCATCAGAGGTTCATCCTGAGTGAGAGACATGCCGGTTCACAGGACTAAAAGGAGAGAGAGAAGGTAGAGATATTTGGAGGGTCTGACTATGCAAAGAAATAAGAATTTGAAGGAAAGGGGTTAAGCACTTTGTGACGAGGAAGGTAGAAAATTTTGGGAGAATGAGCCTAGTCTGTAGAGGGAGAGGGAAGAACTTTCAAAGGCACAAGGCTGGACAAGGCTAGCATGGAGATTTTCCTAAAGAAGAAGAGTTTCTATTGGGACAAGAGACAAGAAGGAATATTTCCCAAAGGAGAAGAGTTTCTACTTGGACAATGGACTGGAAGGGAGATTTCCCAAGGAGAAGGGCTTATGCTTGGAGAGAGAAAGAAAGGGGAAATTGATAGAATTTTGAGAGAAAGTGTTGTAGGAAAGAAATTTTTTGAAGGTGAGAGTGAATTGGTTGCAGGGAAAGGATTTGAAGGAAAGACCTGGTTGTGGTGTAAAATTTGAGAGAGATACGTTTGTGCAAGAGAGGCAGAAAATTTTGAAGTGGCTTGGTTCATCAGAAGTAGAGGAAGAGAAGAAATTTCAAAGTTGGGTTGATCTAGACTGAACAGAGTTTGATTTGGCTGAGTAGAGTTAAGTCTGGACTGGACAGGGACTTAGGAGAGACATAAATTTTTGGGAGTGTGTTTGTCTTGACTGTGACAGGACAGAATAGAGAAGAAGTGCTTCAAAAGAGTTGCTTGGACAATTGGAGAGTTTAGGTGTGGTCATCGTATAGTCTAGAGCTGTTTGGGTTTCCCCAAAGAGGTTATAAACTGCAAGGCTTGGTCTTTTGATGAATATGATGTTCCTTGTGAATGAATGTTTGTATTTTGATCTGTGAATAGTGTCAAGGGAAGGACTCCATTTTAGGAGCTCTCAGTCTAGTCTATGTAAATGGAACAATTCAATGATCTGGATGCTCGGGTTTGAGTCCGGTTGGATCACTTGTGGGCTATTCTACAAACACCACCAGACCTAGTTCTATGAACCCTACCAGATCTAGAACTACAAACCCAAAACTAGTAGAACACAAATAGTCCCGCAAAGGTCAACGTTAACACGCAGAACTCAACACAAAAAACCCTCAAGAAAAACCTACCATCAGGAGCAATTATAAACAAGTTGCTCTAGCAAGAAGGAGATTGCCAATCATAGCAAAGTAGAGACAATGTTAGGCTACAAGAAGCTTTGAGTCATTGACAACAAAGCAATTTAAGCACAAGCAGCGAGGTGCCCGGTGCACTCTTAAGACCAAATGATCCTCACGACACCGACACCGTGTGTAGTGTATTGTAGATTCTATGGATGTGGAAGTTGAGGCCAAGTTGTTGTAACCAAGGAATCAAAGTATTTGGCCAATTTTATGGCTTCCTCCAAGTGTTGTTGCTCTTGGTGCTTTGGAATTGCATGATGTAATTTCTTATAGAGCCAATCTGCTTCAACTTTGCCAACTTATCTTGTACAGCTTGTGTGGTATTTATAACTTGGAATTGACCAATTACTGCTATAATTGGTCAATTCCAATCTTGATTGTGCATAATTATTGAATTATGCACAATCAAGATTGGTGCAACAAATTGTCATTCAGCTTGCTCTACTAGGAACTGCCACCATAATTTTGCTATTCTATCCAATTGGTTGAAGCCAAGAGAATTTGTTTTTGTTCATCTTTAGGATTGGTAGCTTCAAAATAACATTTTTAGTCAAACAAAAAATTCTCCATTGCACTTTGAAGATTCTTACCTTAAAATATCTTGGGTTTTGGGTCTAGAAAACTTAGGGTTTAGAAATTGGATTTGGTCTTCTCTTTCTCAAATTGGTACTCTTTCTATAAGCTCTTGTCGTTGATGGTCTCATTTATCAAACAATTGAGTAAGTTGCTCAATTTGTTATTGCATAGCAATGATAGCATTGAGCACTATTGCCATGGCTACTAGTCTATCACATTACTCCCAATTTTTCTAATTTATTAACACATAGATGCAACACGTCCACCGGTCTCTATAAGTTACAACCGGAAGTACCAAGGGTTCCTCGTACAAGGTGATCACATTTAGAAAATTACACCCAAAGCGTGAGGTGATGAACTATGTGAAATGATGCTTGGATAATACCCAAACAAAAAAATCCAAATGGTTTGGCAGAATTTGATTTGGTGGTCATAAATTCCATCCATCCCATTCCTACTTTGATACCAATGTAAAAGACCAAGATCAACGAGAGAAATAAGAGAATGGAAGATCACATTGGGACACTTGAGCGTGTGGGAAACTCCAGATGTCTAGCATGAGCCTTAGCTTTGATATTTATAGGGAGCATACAAGGCTCTTGAGAAGCTTCTCAAGAAGGTTCCTTGAGCCACTTTTTTGGAATGCAAGCCAAGTTATTTGAGAAGCTTCTTCTAGAAACCATATACTTGGCGTGCAAGCTAAGCTAGTTGGAATCTTCTAGAAGTTTCCTTCTAGAAGTTACCTACTTGAGGTGCAAGCTAAGCTAGTCAAGAAGCTTCTCAGAAAGCTTCCTTCTAGAAGTTGCCACTTGGCATACACTTTACTCAATACTTGGGAGAGTACCAAGTAGCTTCCTAGATACTTCTAGAATATTCTAGGCTAATTTGGCCCATTTGCTACTTTGTTAGCCTTGATTAACTTTATTGCTAAACTCCATATTGTTATACATCACCATGCCAAGGTTAAGTATCCACAAACTATTGCAGATAGAAATCAAGAAGACACTACGCCTAAGAACTCAAGTTCAACTCATGGATGCAAGTTTAGATGATGAGTGGGGAGATTGGGGAGCGTTATTAGGTTTAGATGAATGGAGTGAGGAAGAGGATGATGACATGGACATGTTAGCAATGTTGTGGAATTTTATACATGGGTACAAGCGTTTGAAGGAACAAATTGTAACCATTCACAATTCTGAAATTGTTGTAAAGTTTCTTGGGGTGCTTGATGTTCCCCTTTTAAAAAATTGGTGAGGATGGACATGGAATCCCTTAGCATTTTAATTGACATACTAAAAAAGCTCTTTGTGATCTAATCTTGTTTTTCTATGTTGTGTAGGTATGTCTGGTTCATGTCAGGATATGTTTATAGAAATCTGAACTTTGGTCTAAATTGAACCCAAAGGATATTCTAATGCATTTGAGTGCAATCAATACTTATTAGGTGATTTTGGATTTGTGCCCATAGCTTATGTAGTTCCTTTCAAATAGGCACACACCCAAAGATAAGAAAGATTTCAATATTTGTATAGCAAGCGCTGGTGTGTTGAATGAGTATTGCATTTGTATCCGACAAGGAAGACTACATTCTTTGCATGAGTTGAGAGTAAGTGCAATTAAATGATAGAACCAGAAATGATTATCTGCTTTGATGGATAGAGACGTATATTACCGTGCACAACTTAATAGAAGCAATGTGCAAGAAGAGGCTAAATACAACTTTAGAGAAGAGGAGGCTGATCCATTCCATGATTTTATGGAGGAGGGTGCAAGTAGGAATGAGTAGCAATATAGGGAGGAGTTTCAGTTGTAGAAAGTTGCCTTACCATAGCCTTACAATTTTTTTTATGAGAATAAAAAATCTCATATTTTCTTGTACCATATGTTTGCAAATAATGGCAAGGTTTGCTCGGGGTTGGAGTGGGGTCTATTCACATGTATTGGATTATAGATAGGATTTGCTTGGGTAGTGGACGAGTTTACCTGCATGTTTCCTAATGATGGTATGGTTTGCTTGGGTGTTAAGTGGGGTTTGCTTGCACATTTTCTCTTTATGGCAATGTTCACTCACTTATAGTGTAGGGTTTGCTTAGGTATCACTTGTTAGGGCAAGGGTTAACTCAGATGATTAAGAGTTCTGATGGGTCACTTGCAATAAGATTTTGAAGTAAGTGGTTGGGTGGATGAAGGATCACATTTGAATTCAGATTTACACATACTCTAGTGTAGTTCAAGGGTATTCTACGTTGGAATTCAAATATGTCTTGTGCATTTTTCGTTTGTGTGTTGTTTGTGTATGTTTGTATGTTGTGTATTCTCATGCAGGTTAAGAGTATTCTTGTGGAGGAAATGTATTCTGGTGTGAAGTTGAAGGATATATTTGTGGAGGATATGTATTAGTTCAAGCCGTATTCAGAACTTGATCGCTGTACAAGAAAGGAGAAAATTCCTCCCGGACTGGAGTGCCATTTGCGAATTTGCAAATTCAAAGTAGGTTTATCGAATTCAAGTAGAGAAGAGTGGGTTCACTAAATTTGCAGAATGGGCTTATATGGGAGAGAGGGATACGTGGGTCTCAAGATGATTTTTGAATTTAGTGAGATAGAGGGATAAGTGGGTTCCGAGGTTTTGGGAAATTTCACACGAGGACGGATAAAGAGTGCAATTCGTGTATTTTCGAATTAGGGAGAGTGGGAAAATTGGGTTTCAGAAGGAGGGAACCTCCTGTAAAGTAGTGAATCATAAAGCATTATACTTCTCTAGAGCATGAATCATAAAGTATTATACTTCTCTAGAGCTAAGAATCAGAAAGTATTAGTGTTAGTATTTGATTCAGATTACTTCTTTGCTCTATAGTATTTGATTAGGATCAAAGTATAGGATACTTCTCTCTACAGTAGGAATTTGAAAATATTAGTATTTGATTATGAATCTTTAAATCAAATATTAAAATTTGATTCAGATATAAGTATTAGCTTAGTGTTTTGAATAAAGTACTTGTATTTGATTCGGATATAAGTATTAGCTTAGTGTTTTGAATAAAGTATTTGTATTTGATTCAGATATAAGTATTAGCTTAGTGTTTTGAATAAAGTATTTGTATTTGATTCGGATATAAGTATTAGCTTAGGCTTTTTGATAATAGATTAGTATTTGACTCTGATTTATAACCTCAGGTAAATTATAGATTCACATATAAGTATTAGTCCATGGCTCTGGATATAAGTATTTAGTTGGAGTATGGATTTTGATAAGAATTTGATTCAGATATAAGTATTAGCTTATGGTAAAGTATTAGTATTTGATTTAGAACTAAGTATTAGCTTACGGTTTTTGAAAAAACCATTAGTATTTAATTCATATATAAGTATTTAGTGAGGGTTTTGGATAAAGTATTAGTATTTGATCAGGACCTTAAGTATTAGCTTGCGGTTTGGATATAAGTATTTAGCTTACAGTGGTTTAGGTTAAAGTATTAGCATTTGATTTAGATATGAATATTAGCTTAGAGTTTTGGATACAAGTATTTAGTCAGACTATGGATTCAAATATAAGTATTAGTCCCTGGTTTTGGATATAAGCACTTGGTTGGTGGAGTATGGACCCTTATGTCCGCTTAAGGAGGAGTTCTAGATATAAGTACTTGGTTGGAGAATGGACCATTATAGAGGGAGTATGGAGTTATGGGATATAATTATTAGTTTAGTATTCTTGTTATAAGTATGTAGTTAGAGTATGGATTCATAGTAGCTTAGGGTTTTGGAAGTAATCATTGACAGGTGAGTGTTTTTAAGTATTGTATTAAAGTATATTATATGAGGTTAAATCCTTTGACGAGCAAAGCCCTCAAGCACAAGCAGACCCTGGTAGACCCAAGCACCTAATAGTTTATTAGGAACTGTACAAAGTTATTGAAAAACTGGAAAAAAATATCGTTGTGGCAATATTTTCAAAGGAGTTGCAAGTTCTCCAATCATTGAAGGTTCTAAAATAGCTATACCTACAGTATATGCAATAGTACCTAAAATAACTATAGGAAAAATATATAAAAGATCATTTTGCCAAGCAAGCTCACCATAATAATTATGTCCCATACCTTTAGCTAATTTAGCTCGTAATATAGCATCACTTAGATCAGATTTTTTTTGTTAATAGGACAGATTAAGAAAAAGCACCCAAAAAGAATTGGGCATGATAATTTAATATCGTCTGGCTCAAACAAGCAAAGCCTTGCCAAGGCAAGCAAATCCAGACAGACCCGAGCAAAGACCGGTGGGAACGTGCAGTCCCAAGCACAACCCATAAGTACACAAGAAAAATCCAATAATAGACAAGCAAGCTCCCTTATAGTTTGAGCGGGTCCTGCTAGTTGATGAGCAAATGTTGGTATAGTTTGCACAATATCATTAGAATATGAGCAAGCCCTTTTACAATACGAACAAACACTAACCAAACCTGGGTAAACAAAGGCTGGGCAAGCAAACCATATTGAAGAACAACTGATACCCATGAGCTAAAGCATCTATGAGAAAAAACTTTGTCATCCAAGAGCAAATATGATCATTAGGACATTAAGACCACCCATGAAGTTCAAGCAAATAATTCAAAGTTTATAACTTGTTGAATATTAGAATATGGAGTCACTATCATTTTCACAAGTATAGGTATAGCATTAGTAGATTGCATCTGGCAATACAACTTACACCATTTGCAAGAGATATTGAAATTCTATACTCACCACTGGAAAAAGACTAGTAAACAAGAGATTTGAATTGTGATAAGTGTAATACCAATAGCCATACAATTATCTTTACACAAAAATTGGCTTGGTAATATCTAGAAGGATTTAAGGTATGATGGGCTAGGTAGATCATATAGAGGTGTCACCAAAAGAGTACTTCTACAAATAGAGCAAGAGCCAAAAATAGACTGGAAATGTAATATCAATAGCTAGACATATGATCTAAAGGTGAAAATTGGCTAAATAACATCTAAAATGATGTTATAGATAATGGAATAAGTAGATCAGATAGAGGTATCACCAAAAGAGTAATTTTACTAATTGGGCAGGAGCCAAAAGTAGTCTGAAACCTTTAGAGCCAATTTTGGAGGCCTAAACGGATGAATTAGATCTCAAATAAATTTCTTCTTGGGGATCAAACAAGGCTGGACTTCCCTCCCCTTTTGTCTCATTGAGAACTTTCCAATGGTACCTCACCCATGCAATTTGAGATTTTAGGAAAATTCCCTAAATCCCTTTGGTCAAAGCTTGTTTGACCAACCAATAGGACCAAAATAGACATGTCATCATGCATGCATGCATGCAACTAATCTAAGGATAGAGCTCACTACCATGAATCCATGTATCTAACCCAAGGGTAGAGCTTCCTTTGAGGAAATCCTCTTTGCTATATAATAAAGACAAGGTGCTCTTTTGGGGCATTAGAGTATTGAAGCATCGAGGTGTTGAGTGTGAAACTTTGTGTTTCTATATTTCTCTTCCTATCCTTGAAAAATTACAATGGTATTAGAGCAAGTGTTTCAATCCAAGAGAGTGGATCATCCTTCTTGAAGGAACATGAGCTATTGAGATTGAGTAATTTTGAGGATAGAAACCATGGTGCAACCAATAGATTAAGAGTGTGTTAGAGAGAGGATAAGATGGAAGCTCCAAGGAGACAATATCCAACACCCTACTTTCTATTCTACATCAAGATTCCACATCAAGATTATATACATCTAGTATGAGCAAGTGAAATTATATCTCACTTTCCATTTTTGGAGTAGAGTTCATAGATATAGTGATGAATTCACCAAACCTGGTGATTTTGCTTTTGGTGATCTACAATAAAGAGTGGGATTTGACAATCTATATTCTATTTTGATGGATCTGAATATACCAAATCCTTTTCCTTTCAACATTCAAGTGGAAATTTGTTATGTGGTTAGATCAAAAGTAATGTTTAGGGATTGTGTAGTCTACAATTTTGGTGAGGAATATTATCAATGGCTGGTAGCCTTTGAGGTCCCAATAGTAATCCCAATAGTCTATGCCCCCTCTTGGATGATCATATTAGCTCTCTATTGAAGTAGGAAGTAGTAATACAACAATTGTTGTGTGTAGGAATCATGGATCCATAGTTGTAGGAGTTGATGCAAGGAACGCATGGGATGTTGAATGAGTTTTGGGAGATTCAAGATGACCATGGAGGCATTGTAAAATCAAGTATGTACTTTCAAGAATGATCATGCAATGCATGAAAGGGAGATGTCCCAAAACCCATTACCCGAAGTACATGGAGAGTCACTTATGCCAATGACACCAACCCCGGTCAAAAAAGAGGCCACATTGTTACTATGGATGAACAAGATATGCAAAATTGAGCCTAAAAAGGGGCAATGTTCATGGGGGTAATGGAGAATTGGATTTCAAGAATGAGTCAGTACTTTTGATTGTTCACAATTGAAATCACCAATCATTTTGTTGTTGTATTTGCATATGAGTATTTGACCAATAAAGCTCTCACATGGTACGATGCTTGGGAACAATCAATGTTGATAGAAGGAAGAGAGGTCACTTGGACGGCCATGCAAGAAGGGCTATTGAAGAACTTCCAATCTGTGAACTTCTATGCAAATGGCCCAACCCAGACTATGGGAATTGAAACCAAAACAATGTACAATGTACAAGAATATGTGGGAGCATTCCTTGATCTACAAGTCATAATAGCCAACATGAGTCCAACAGAGGCGCTAGACAATTTCAAATGAGGGTTAAAAGAGCAAATTTGCCAACAAGTCATGGTATAAAACCCTCACACAATTTTTGAAGCCATTGCTTGTGCTTAGAGAATAGTAGGGGTGCTTGGAGGAGATGAAGGAGTAGTCTTGACTCAACATTCTTGGGCTGAAACACAACACTTTGGTGGACCAGTTCCTATGGAATTGGGCAACATTTAGTTCTAAGAATAAGGAGCACAACCGCTCCAAGAAGAATGGGGTCAAGTCAAAGAAAGGAGAGATGGGATCCCACAAGGGGAAGAGACTCATGCATAACAACATCATTGTTACAGTTGCAGCCAAGTTGTGCACCTAGCTGTCAATTGTTGTATTCATTTTCCTAGAGGCCCTTGGCTTCCATAAAAACAATCTTTGAACCACATGGAGGACAAATGAAAGAGGAGGATGAAAAAATCACATCAAAAAACAAAGATTGCCAATACATGTACATTGTGGCCTTACTAGCTCAATGGAGAAGCAAAAAAGTGGAGGGAGGAAGAAGAAAAGTGCACAAAGATTGAGGAAGACAAATTCAAAATTGATTGTTGTAAACAGAGTCATAGAAGGCAATCAAATGAGAGTATTAATAGACCCTAAAGCAACAAAGAACTTCTTGTCTCACTATGTTGCAATAAGGTTGGAGATGGATCTAGAGAAGGATGAGAATGAAGAAGTAAAATTACCTAATGAGTAGACAAAGAGGATTATATTGTTACCCAAAAAGGTAGCACTCTTTGGAGGAGAGTATCAAGAAGCAATTGAGTGGCAAATGATACAATTAGCTTATTATGATGCAATCTTAGGTATGCCCTAGATGGAGCACCACAATTCCACAATCAATTGGAGGAAGAAAGTAGTGAGAACTCACCAATGGAAGATCATTTGGGTTAAAGAGAGGGCAAACAAGCAAGAATTACCTCTCTATAAAACAGATTTCATGGGCCTAATAAGAGAAGTCTAAAGTGCACAACTCAATGGGAGGTTCTTGAGAAATTGAAAGATGTAGTCAATGAGTTTCAAAATGTCTTCCCCAATGACTTACCCTCAAGATTACTACCAAAAAGGAGAGCAGATCATAAAATCAAGATAATTCTTGGGAAAACACCTCCTTGTAAGGACTCATATCGTCTATCACCTCATGAGTTGGAGGAGTGTACGGCTCAAATACAAATATGTTGTAGAAAGGGTTTATCCAACTTAGTTTATTACCATATAGGGCTCTTGTCCTATTTGTGAAGAAAAAGAGAGTACATTGCGCATGTGCATTCACTATCAGGATCTAAATCAACAAATAGTGAAGGAAAAATACCCCTTACTCCACATGAATGACTTCTTTGATCAACTGGATGGGGCAAAATACTTCACCAAACTTGATCTATAGAGCGATTACAACCAAATTTGAATTGCAAAGGAAGATGCCCACAAAATTGCCTTTTGAAGGAGGTATGGTCACTTTGAGTACCTTGTTGTGCATATATACTTTGCTACACAACATACATTGTTTTTAACATCACACACTATAGAAGCACAAATCACACATAAATCATACATGAACTCTAAAGTGCCACAATAATCAATTTATTTACACAACTCACGTCACGCTCAATCACATTAGTACTTGATTTGTCACTTCATAATCTGCTAACAACTAGGCATTGATTACAATCAAACCACACCCACTCTAGCTAAGAGAATCCAGGTGATGCTCACTGGCTTCTATCCACCACAGCCAAGAATTCGAAGGCTCAATATCAAAGAAGTGAGCTCTCTGGTGGTGCACTTTGAAACTATACCCCCTAGACTCTAGCTAGGTCTCAAACCCCAATGGTCCCATTGACGGCACACCCAACGGTGCAAAGTGATAGTGGGCCCCACCTTGTAGTCAGTACTCCAAACACAAAATCTGACCATCAACAAGTATTCTATGAGTAACTACCAAAATACTCTTGACTATCAACACTACTACTCTAGAATCTGAGCAATCTAGGTGCAATGCTACAAATGACATGACAACCTGGTGATGTTGTTTCGCCTCACCAATGCACCGGCTATTTTCATGAGTTTGACGAATGACATATTTTGACCATACTTGGGTAAATTTGTTGTCATTTTCCTAGATGACATCCTTGTATACAATAGGACAATAATGAACACATGCAACATCTGCAAGAAGTCCTCCAGATTCTACAACAAAATCAATTGTATGCCAAAATCTCAAAGTGCAAATTTGCAAGTCTGAAGTAGAATACTTGGTGCATTGAGTAAGTGCAAAAGGTATCCACATATTAATAGATAAAAGAGAGATCATTCAGAAATAGAGCATTCTAGGAGATCAAACTCAACTCAAGAGTTTCTTAGGATTGATGGGGTTCTATCATCAATTTGTCAAGGACTTCTTTAAGGTGACACAACCTCTTATAGCACTACTTGGCAAGGGAAAGAAGTGGATGTAGGGAATCACACAAGAATTGGCCTTTCAAGAATTGAAAGTTGCATTATTACATACACTAATCTTGAAATGGTATGACCCAAAATGTCCAATCAAGTTAGCTATAAATGCATCAAGTGTAGCAATATGAGCAATCCTAAAACAAGAGTGGAATGAAAGATGGCAACTAGTTGCATATTTCTCTCAAAAGTTGTCACCAAGAGAATGCAATTGTCACACCGCCAAATGAGAAGAGTTAGCCATTGTCCTTGCAACCAAGCATTCAAAGCACTATCTTGGTGAGAAGACATTTATAGTGGGGATAGACCACAAATCTCTATTCTACTTTGAGACACAAAAGGATCTATCTCATTGATAGATTTGGTGGGCAGAGTGGAGACAAAGGTTCAACATGACAATCACATATGTGGAAGGCAAGAAGCAACTTGCAGATGCATTTAACTAAATGTCTATGGGAAACAATATGGTGGTAGAGGTCAAAATGAGCTCTAAATTTTGGCCAAGGATTCTTGCTGCTATGAAAATTGACCCACAGATTGTAAGAGCTCAATCATCCAAAGGTATCACCAATACCCAAGTACTTACTTTTTTTCATAGCAGGTTATGGATCCCAAATGACACAAACATTTGAACTACCATCCTAGTGGAATCTCATGATTCTACCATTGTAGATCATGTTGGAGTGGACAAGACCTTGGATGTAGCCATATGCCATTACTATTGGCCTAAGATGAGCAACAATATGATGAAGTATGTTTGAAGTTGCCTACTTTTTCAACAAAATAAACCTTCTAATTAAGCTCCCATAGGACTACTTCAATCCCTTCCTACTCCAAAACGTTGGGAAACATTGGGAAAATATAAGCATGCATTTGGTTTGTGAATTGCCCAAGACCACCTCAAAGTTTGATTCCATCTTTGTTGACCAACTCAATAGTTTGATTCATGTGTATCATACCACCAAGGATGTGATTGTTCCACAATTAGCTCAATTGTACTTAGATGCCATTTTTCTCACCATGGATTGTCTCAAGTGCTCATCACTAATAGTTGCACTCAATTCACCAATTTGTTTTGGAAAATAATCTTTGGTTTCTTCAAAACCAAATTGGCCAAGTCCTTTTACAGACCAATGGACAAACAAAGCAAGCATATTGCACTATTGAAGAAATGCTTGGAACTTCACCCTAGAGGAGCAAGAAAGGTGGGATGCATTACTCACATCGGTGGAATTTGCATATAAAGATCCAATGACTACATCTACCAAGGCCACCCCATTCTTCCTCATGTATGGAGAGCATCCTTTCACACCTTTGAGCTTGGTGAAAATCTGCTCAATGGATACCAAGGTGGATGCCGTCAACACATTTGTTTCCTGAATCCAACAAGGGGTAGAGAACGCCAAACACAGGCTATGGATTACCCAAAATTGACAAAACATAATATGTTGATGCACATTGCCGGTACATGGAGTTCAATGTTGGAGATCAAGTCTGGATGTCAACAACCAACCTCACATTAGTTGGTCCTCAAAAGCTTAAACTTTGTTTTATTGGGCCTTTTCCCATCCTTCATCAAATCGGCACAATGGCCTATCACCTCGAGCTATCACCATACATGAAGGTCCATCTAGTCTTCCATGTTTTCTTATTATGTAGATATGTATCCTGACCATCCCACTTTTCTTCTGTATAAGAAATTTGACCTTGTCCAACACTCATTGATGACACAAAGGAATCAAAAGTCAAAAATATTCTCCAAAAATGCATCCATGATACTTGCAATCCGTGTGTGGAATATCTTGTACATTGGAAAGGTACCCATTGTATGAAGTAACATGGAAGCCTAATAGCCAACTTGACTAATGCACCGGTGTTAGTGAAATCTTTTGAGCAACAACAACTTTGCAATGAGTACATTGCGTCTTAAAAGGGAAGAGTTTTGGAATACCAATAGCCAGACATATTATCTCCATATGAAAATTGGCTTGGTAACATCTAGAAGGATGGTGGGTATGATGTGCTAGGTATATTAGATAGAGGTGTCAGCAAAAGAGTACTTCTACTAATACAGTAGGAGCCAAAAACAACATAAAAATGTAATATCAATAGCTAAGCAGATGATTTGGAGGTGAGAATTGGCTGGGTAACATCTAAAAGGATATTATAGATAATGGACTAAGCATAGTAGATAGAGGTATCACCAAAAGAGTACTTCTACTAATAGAGTAAGAGCCAAAAATAGTTTGAAACCTTTAGAGCCAATTTTAGAAGCCTAAATGGATGAATTAGACCTTGAAAGTGTGCAGTTTCATTCTTGATGATCAATCAAGGCTAGCCTTTCCTCCTCCTATTTGTCTCATTGAGAGCTTTCCAACGGTACCTCACCCATGCAATTTTGAGATAATAGGAAAATTCTCTAAAGATTCCCTTTGGTCAAAGCTTGTTTGACCAACCAGATAGGACTAAAATTGACATGTCACCATGCATGCAACTTATCTAAGGGTAGAGCTCACTACCATGTCATGAATCCATGTATCTAATCCAAGGGTAGAGCTTCTTTTGAGGATATCCTCTTTGCTATATAATAAAGACAAGGTTCTCCTTTGGGACATAAGAGTATTGATGGATTGAGTGTGAAGCTTTGTGTTTTTGTGTTTCTCTTAAAGTCTCCTATCCTTGGAAGATTACGATAAGAGAATGAGAGGCAAAAAATCTATGTTGCAAGAGATAAAGGGAGTGGAGTGGGAAGATGGGCAAGACTTGTGATCCAAGAGTTGATGTCCTCTATGGACTAGACTAAATTCTAATTCTACAACTTTTAAGGCATTTATGAATTCCTTCAAGTTTCAAATTTTTTGCATTGTATGTGAATTTATTCAAGTTAGCACAATGTCAATGGCAAGGAGGTTTGCATGGTGATATTGGTGACATATCAAACCAAATTTTCACATGCTTTGACCCAACAATGTTTAAGAGAAATACTTTTGCCAACAATTTAAGACTAGTTTCAGTCCAAGAATATGACACCCAAAAATGTTTGCTCAATGATGTTTGGTTAGTGATATTTGTGCCTATATATCAGTCAAAATCTTCACTAATACTTGCATCCAATACACAGTAACCTTCATAAATAAAAGGTTGCGCCTTTGATCTAAAAATGATTTCTACTCGAGTTGGTACACATATAGGATCTCCATTCAAGTACCACTCACCATTGAGAACTTTCAAGATGACATTCAAATTTCACATTCAATTAGGAGACAATAGCTTGTGACATGCATCAAGTTTTGGTAATACCTCTTATTGGATTGTTACATGTGACCATTTTATTTAAACATGCTTGCCAAATCCTTCTTGTAACTACCCTTTCATAACTACCCAACCCTAAAAAATCCTTGTGAATTAGGCCTCTCATAAAAATTGAAACGGCCTGACATCCCATTAAAATTTTTTAAGGAGCACTCCTTAACCATGTAATTCTTTTTTACGGGTTCCGTTAAATCATTTATGGGAATTTCCTATTACCATAAAGGTTCCAAAGAAACATTTTAGAGACCTCCTACTATCTGAATTTCAAAGAATCAATTTCCAAGAATGATAATCTTCAAAATAAAAAATTTAAGAAAATATGAAAAATAATAACAATGGATGTCAGATTTGAAATATTAATCCAAACTTTGAAGTAGGATTTCAAATCCTAATATTGAATATAGTGAGATAGAAAATTTCAGAAATAAACAAAAAAAAGAGTAATTTTATAACCTAACTTTGTAATGCTAAAATAGGAAAAAATTTAATAATTTTAATTTTAAAATTCTAAAGGAAATTAAATAAGGATAGTGGAATTCTAGAAAGTTACAATATTGATCTTAAATATTGGATATTGGATTCTAAAGTCCCAATTTGAATTGAATGAAATTGTGGAATTCCAAAGAGAATTGACAAATAGGGATTCCAAAAACCTTACTATAAAATGACAAACTATGGATGTATTAGAATTTGAAAACTACAATGCAAGAAAGAAAATAAGAAAAAAACATAATAGAATTCTAATTACAAAGGTGACACTAAATGTTGAAAATCTGTTTCTAGAATAGCACTAGAAATTGTATGAGATTGTAGAATGCCAAAGATAAATAAAAAAAGTGAGATTTTAGATTCTTACTTGAGTAGAAATATGGAGATCATAGTGCTCAAATTTTAAAATGCTGGAGAGGAAATCAATATACAAGTTAATACTAGTTACAAGTTGATACAAGTTAATGCATAATGGTAATCCAAATGCCAAAATGGAATATTAGATTGCAATTTGAAATGGGAGTTGTGCATAGTAATTAAAAAAGGATTTCCAAGTTTCACTTTAAAGAGACAAAGAGAATGGAACAACCAGATGAAAATAAAATGCAATGAAGTTGAACTCAAATGAAACTAGAATTATGAATTCCATATTTGATAAATAGGATTGAAATCATGAAAGATTGAAAAGTACCTAAAAGTAACTAAAGTACCAAGACAATATGGAAATGATAAACCAATGAATGGAAAAGAAAACTAAATGCTAAAATTGCAAGGAGAATAACCTAATGTCATCAAAGGGAATGAGAACAATATAGATCCACCATAAACATGAAGAAGCAAGCATGAAGAAGCAAGTTGATAAGGGGAGACTTGAAAAATCAAAATAATTCTAAAAGTGATAAGGAAATATATAGATGTGGCATAACAAAGACAACACAATCCAAATGGTTAGGATTATATAAGTTTCAACATGAATTGTCATATTCAGTTTTTGATATTGAAGGAAATAGACCAATTTGAGGTAAAGAAAATACACAAGAGCAAAAGAATCTCAATTCTCATGTTGGTCATTTCTTGGAGTAGCAAGCAATGGAGAGAGTGAGAGTATTGTGTGATAGAGAGTAAGATGGAGGGAAGTTGAAAATAACAATACCATAGTATAAGTTCTTTCAGAAATTCTTTTTGATCTGTAAAATAGCACTTTACATTAAGATCTTATATTGATATGGACGATCATAGCATACAACATTACGTTGGTCATAGTCCAATTTAACACTTTAGGGAGACCAATATAAGAAAGATGCAAGATGGTTGACTTAAAATTAGAATTTAAATATTATGTGATTTAGAAGCTAAAAATTATACAATGAAAGTTCTCTAGTTAATATGCACTAAAGCTTCTACTTATAAGATTAATCTTCTCCCCAATTTGAGGAATGTATCTTAAGATGTATCCCCTAGTACTCTGTGGTTTAATGTGTTTCAAAGATAAACTTGCTTTGCTTTGCCATAAGTCTTTTCAAAGTCAAGATTGAGGAAGATTCTTGGTTCTTTCCTTATATAATCATGTGTGAGCCATGAGTTGATCATATTATCTAGCATATTTTGGCTTTTAAAGAATTTTATTTGATCCTTACTAGTGAGTTCCAAGAGAATAATTTGTAGCCTTAATAACAAAATTCATAGAATACCTTGCAATATACGGTAAGCACCTTCAATCCTTTAGCTATTCCTTTTTGCAAGGCTTTTCTAAAATTTAAGACCCTTTTGCATATCCAATTTGATAATACACAAGTTAAGCATTCACCATGGCCTACACAAGAAGATACATGGTTCACCTCATTGAGGCTACATCCATGGGAACAAAAAAAATCCCATTTCTGATCATCAAAAATGTGTTTCCAAGAGCTCCTTCTAGCCCATACATATAGTAGTCTAGCCCTAGACTTACCATGAGAATCAGGCTAATTTGAGCTAATTTGAGACTCTAGCTACTCTAGACTTGAGTTAAATCCTAACAATCTCCCCCTTGACTCATGTCTTGGTGTCCTAAACCTCTATAACTTATATGATTACTCTACTCAAAGTCCTAGAAGGAGGCCTAACATAGGTCCCTTTGTAAACTAGAGTTAACTAGAACTAAGTTAAATTCTAAATAGGATAGAGTAAAATCATATATAGAGGTAACACAACTACTAATCTACTCTACTTGTGTCCATATGCAACACTTGCAATTTGACACGATGTCTCAAATTTTTTTCCAAAGATATTACTTTTGTAAATATCAGCAAGATTGAGTTTACCGTCAATCTTGACTAACTCAATCATATTACCAAACATAACTTGTCCGAGAAAATGACACTTGATGTTAATGTGCTTCAATCTATTGTCCATTACTTGATTCATAGCTAGATGTAAAGCACTATGGCTATCACAATGTACATTCACAATGTCATGAGTCAATCCCATCTCTATGATAAGCCTGTCCAACTAGATAGCTTCCTTCACTACTTATGCTATTGCTACATACTCAACTTCTGTAGTGGGCTGAGCTACACACTTCTGCAGTGTAGATCTCCAACTTATGCATCCACCTCCAAGTGTGAACACATACCCAGTCATAGATTTCCTCTCATCTAAATCTTGTCCATAGTCAGCATCTACATAGCCAATAAGTGATTTGGCATTGTAAGATTTAGCATCAAACAAAAGGCCAAAATCCAATGTCCCCTTGAGATATCTAAGTATCCACTTCATAATTACCCAATGTATCCTCCTTAGATTTGACATACATTTGCTAGTCTTGCTCATAGCTAGAGCAATGTTAGGCTTAGTGAAAATCATCAAAAACATGAGACTTCCTATTGCCTTGTCATAGGGGATCTTGGACATCAAACCTTTCTCCACGACATCTATTGGACAAAGAGCTGATGAAAGCTTGAAGTGAGGAGGTAATGGAGTACTCATAGAATTGCAATTCTCCATGTTAAATCTTGCAAGCACCTTTCTAGCATACTTCCCTTGGATTAACCACAACTTTCCATCCTCCAAGTTCCATTGGATGTCCATCCCCAAAATCCTCCTTGTTGTACCAAGATCTTTCATTCTAAATTTGGAACTCAAGAGACCTTTGAGCTTATCAACATCATATCTATCCCTAGCTGCAATAAGCATGTCATCCACATAAAGTACTAGAATAATAAAGCCAAAGACTTCATTACTCACCTTTTTCATGTATATATAGAGATCAGACATACTTTGTGTAAATCCTTATAAAATCATGAAATCATTGAACCATTTGTTCCATTATCTAGGGGCTTGCTTCAATCCATATTAGGATTTCAGCAACCTACAAACCATATCGTCTTGGAGTTTCTTCACAAAGGTTGTCTCATGAGGATCACCGCATCTAAATTGCCATAGAGGAAAGCAATGACAACATCCATTTGATCTAAGATAAGACCAAAGTAAGTCACAAATACACACAATAAGCAAATAGTGGCATACTTAGCAACGAGAGAGTAGACCTCATTGTAATCCAAACCTTTTTCTTGTGTGAAGCCCTTGGCTACCAACCTGCCCTTGTAGATCTTCTTTTCTCCATCAATGGGGCTATCTTTCAATTTGTGAACCCACTTACTGTCCACTAGTTGTTGATGTTTTGGAAGCTTCACTAACTCCCAAGTCTTCTTGTCAATCGATGATTGCATCTCTCTCTATATTGCAGCATTTCACTCAAGCTTGACCCTCAAAGTTAGAGCCTCATTGTATGAAGAAGGTTTCCTTTCTTCCAAGATCAAAGCCATACTATCATCATCATCAAGAGAGATATCCTCATCTCTTAATTGTGTTGAATCAGCCCATATGCCAAATTGTTTAGGAGCACAAATAGAACATTGAGATATCTTCCTTGTTGATGACTTTGCTTGATCTTCTTGTCTTGACAGGTGTTAAGGTTCACTAGCCTCCTCATGCCCTTGTAATTCCTCAATTTGGGGAACTTGCTCCTCTATGGGAGCACCTCCTTGTGACTCATCATGAAAACCATCATAATTAATCTCCCCCTCAACAATATTTAGAGGAGATTTTCCCTTGTCAGTATGAGGAGCCAAAGCTTTCTCTCCCTTGGTTGATGATCTAAACTCATTGAATGTAACATCTCTATTGACAATTAATTTATAGGTCAAGGGATCCCACAACCTATAACCCTTCACACCACTATGGTAGCCAAGAAAAACACATTTCTTGGAAGTAAGATCTAGCTTGGATCTACTGTCCTTGGGTATGAGAAGATATGCATTACATCCAAAGACTACTAAATGATTGTAATCTCCCGGCCGTCCATGCCTCATCTCAAACAGTGTCATGTAATGAATTGCATTGGAAGGAGAAGGATTTACTAAGTAAATTGCAATGTTGATAGCTTCAGCCCAAAACACATGTGATAAACCTGATTGGCTCAACATACTCCTCATCCCTCTAATAATGTTCTATTCAATTTAGCCTCTTAGGAATACCATTTTGTTGTGGAGTACATACTATAGTAAGATAGTGAGTTATCCACTCTTGTTGACAATACACCTCAAATTCTCTAGAAAAGTATTCCCTATCGTTATCTAAAATCTCACTTTCTTACCAGTCTGAATCTCAACTTGGGTTTTCCACTTCTTGAAAGTGACAAAGACCTCAAACTTCTTATGCAAGAAATGAATCCATACAAACCTTGAATAATCATCAATGAAAGATACATAGTACTACTTTCTAAAATGTGAGGGAGTAGGAGATGGGCCCCACATATCACTATGTATATAGTCAAGAATTTCTTTGGAACTATGAGTTCTAACACCAAAGCAATTTATGTTGCTTCCCTAGTACACAATGCTCATAGAATTCTAAACTATTAGATCATAGTGTAGAAATAACGCCTTTCTTGCAAATAATAGACATGCTCTTCTCACTAATGTGACCTAGCCTTGAATGCGTCAAGTATTCAATCATAGCATAAGATCTATAGCATGAGCTTCTCCAAAAATAGTGTTGCACTCTAGCACATAAAGATTCTTGGCCTATTACCCTTCAAGATGACTTTTCTCTTAGCCATGACTCAAAGTACACCATCAACTACTTCCAATTGATAACCATTTGTGTCTGACATGCCAAGAGATATCAAGTTCATCATCATGTCAGGGATATGTCTGACATCAGTCAATGTGCACATAAGACCATCAAACATTTGAATCTTAACATATCCAATGCCTACAATTTGACAAGGGTGATCATTCCCCATCAAAACTAAATCATTGATATCAAGTAAGAACTAAAGAACTCTATTTTGTGACACATATGGTATGAACAAGGACTATCTAGAATCCATTCATCTCCTCTTTGTTGAAAAGAAGTGCAAAGTGCATACCATTGACGTCAACTAGCATAATTGTCATCAAGCAAGTTATCTTCTTCTTCTTGCTTGTTGTCTTGTGCCACATTTGCTAAAGAAGGCACGACTTCTTTGCCACAACAATATCTCTTGAGGTGGCCAGCTTTGCCACACTTCTAACAGAGCACTGTCTTACGGTCTTGGAATCTACCCTAGACCAAGATCTAGTTTTAGATCTCTACTCCCCACCATCTGTCCGCATCTAAGTCCTTCCACAATTGACATTCAACATTGTTCCTGAAGGAGTTGAGGGTCAAGAAGCAACAACATCTTTTGTTGAAGATCATCTTTTAATAGAGCACTCACCACCTCATTATAGGTGATGGTTTTCCTATCACAATGTAATAACACTCGTGACAAGGACTTATAGGACATGGGGAAAGAACTCAACAAGTGGAGTGCCTTTCTCTCATCACTCAGGTTCTCTCCAAGATTTTGCAAGTCCATAATAAGATCATTGAAGGCATTAATATGATCTTGTATCTTGGTCCCATTGTCCTTCATCTTGAAGCTCATCAGCTTCAAGGATGTGTGGAGATGATTTTATAACTCTTTTTGATGGTACTTCTGTTGTAGCTCATCAAAAAGAGTAATGCAGTCCTTGTACTCACCCAATTGCTTTATGACATTTGGCTGCAGATATAAAACCATTGTGTGTATAACTATCTCTTGCATGTCATTCCAATCAACCTCTGACACCAAGTCAGTCTTGGCTCTTAGCAATTTCCCAAAACCATTGGCCTTGAGCATACCTTTCACCTGATGCTCCCATAAGAGATAATCAAAGTGTCCATTATACTTGGCAATGTCAAATTTGGCTCCTCTATTCTTCATGACTGCCATCTCCAAACTTGCACCTCAAAGCTTATTCTCAAACGTGATGCGATTCAGTACCTTATAGGGTCTTACCTAAATTTGTGAAAGTAGCCACGAAGAGAATTGCTCAAGAAGGGACTCCCTTCTATGAGTATTTTTTGAAAGTAAAGCTCAACTTATCTTGGAGTCAGCGTGCTTTCAAAGCTCAATTGAAACTAGTAGAACTAAAATGGCTTGATATAGTATCTAGGCAACGGACAAACCAGCTCAGCTCTTGTACACTTTACTACAGATTGGGGAAAATGACATCCTTCCCAATCCTTCTAGACTGACTGTTGTGAATCTATTTTGTTATAGGAATGGTAAATAGAAAATCAATAGTTCTTGCAGAAGACCTCATCTTTGCACCAAAAAATACCTTTACACTCAACTCAAATCACTTTCAAACTTGCTACAGATCCTACTCCTTACTTCTGTACCAACTCCCACTCTGTAAGCAGTTAACATCTGGAGTTGTTGATCCGCTTCTTCCCTTTGATCAGCACCATGTACACACCAGCAACAATATTCTCAACCTAATTCTTTGCTTCAACTTTTGAATTCATGGGCTAATTTTTGAGCTTCTCCCCGGCATCCATCTGTAATCCTTTTTGTGTTTTCAAAGATAGCTGTCAAAAAACTACCTATTGTGGACTTTGTGGCTTCTTGCATACCTTTTGCTTCTTGTCCAAGTCTTGAATCTAGTCTATTTTCATCTTGTTTTTGTGCTAGGTGGGTATGATTATGTTTTTACCTCTCTTCAAGACTAGATATAAATTCATGTTGTTGTTTTATTATGTCTACTTAAAGTTACACTTCCTATAAAATTCCTTGAAAGACTTTTTTTTTGCTTACTACTTGTATATTATATTTGAACAAAGTCTTCTAGAAAGAGTCTTTGTGGTTCTCAATGGGTGTGAATTGATTTTGACTAGGAAAAGATCACTTAGTATAGATGCATGTGGTGATATATCTTTGATTCATCTTGCAATGTATGAAAATTTTATTTGATCTAATTAGCTTATTTGAATTGAGTTTAAATATCTAATGGATCTAGTAAATCTTTGACTTGTGCTTTTAGTTGCAATGTCATAAGCACCAATAGTGCCAATTCTTTATCAAAAGTCCTAAATTTAATTCCTCAATTCCCAAGATGGTATTTATAGTGCTTGAAGGATAATTTTTAAACTCCTTCATCTTTTAGTCTCAAGCAATGATCCAATTCTTGTGTTGCTTTTTGGTGTGCATCTTATGATAGGTCTCTATTCTATTTGCATGTGTAGGTGAGGATTGCATATAGATCATACAAGGATGTTAACTCATACCTTGACAATCTAACCCAAGTGATGATTTTGATTCTTATTACCTCTGATTCTTTAATTTTTGTTAAGGGACCAGATGGTGATTACTTTCCTTCCTCTTCTAATCCTAAGGTTATAGATCATGTCGTATTCCTTTGCAAAGAGTATGTAAGGTGATTTATAAGATCATGGTACTTAATGATACCTATGGCTTTATTTCTAAGACATTGTTGGGGTTGTTACTCAAGTGTAGGAGACTCTAGCAGCATTGGTGATGAAATACTTGCACCCTTACATATTTGAATGTGCTCTATAAGCTCCTTTCAATACCAATGACCTTGTTAGCAACACTTGTTTGTGCCTCCTTGAATTTGGATTTTGTGTAGCTCTACAACTTTAGGGACATTGCTATTAATTGGCCAGTTTTATAGACTTCCTCTTGAGAGCCTTGATCTACTTTTGGAATTCTTTGATCTTTTTTTTGTGTCATTGGCAATCCATTCCAACTAGCAAAAGAGTTGCATTGTATGCCCTATGGTTGTGAGAAGCCTCACACACTCATTTATTAAGTTCTCATGTTTTTGTTGAAGTTTTGACTTTAGGTCCCATCTTAACTGTGTTTTAATTTCCTCTTCTTATCTAGGCTCAAGCTTGTTGTTAGTTCTTAGATATGAAGATCTATAAGCTCCTTTAAGTTTTTGTACCAAACCTCTACTGCATCAACCTTAATGTTATCCACCTCCCATTTTGTTTTGATGATCATTGCCTCTTTGTCTTGTGCCTTAATCTGTTCTTTGTGTTGGGCTTGGTGTTCCATGATTTTTCTTTGCAATGCATCAACCTCTATGTGTAGGAATCATAGAATGACCTAGTTTTTTTCTTGTAATGCTAGTTCCTCCTTTTGGAACTTCTCAGTAGTTAATCATTCTCTTGCAACAATGTGGTCTCCTTTGCAAGTTGTTTGTTGGCATCATTTAATTTGGTGCAAAGCATGGCCTTGTCCTTGGCAATTGTATTCATCTTATCATGAAAGCACTCCATGAACCTTTTTGGCTTATCAATGGTGGACTCTAACACTTTGTATTAACGTTCAATATTCTTTAGTAGTTCCATAGTTGGGACTTTAGGCTCCTACAAAGGTCTTATCCAAGTAGGACAAAATGCCTAGATGGCCAGTTAGGAGGCCATTCTCTTGGATTCTGGAGTTACTAACCATGTCCAAGGCATATGCCTATTTAATCTATACGGTTCCTCAACACTTTCTAGCCTTTGAGTACCTTACTAGATTGCTTTTCCTTATTGAACTATCTTGTCCCTATGGAGGATTTTTGGAAAATTTGGAGTAATTTCATGTACAAAGTAGACCAACATCAACCACACCGTCAAATTCTTGTCATACTTTAGATGATGGTGAATATCCTCCACCATATTCATCTTGTACTCTTGTGGTAGAGATTGTACTTGCAATGTATTGTGAGTAGCATTCTCCATCTTGATGTGTTCTAACATTGTTTCATTGGTTACTCTAGTGGGTTTGTCCTCTTCTTGCATGTGACACACAATGGGATTTCTCCTTTTAATTTCCAAGGTTTTGCTTCTAAGCCTACATTTCCTCAACTATGATAGGACCTTGTTTGGATGATCCTACTTCATTGGTTTGTGCACCCAAAATGACATCCATGACATTCACCATAGGACTCTTAGGCCAGAAAGATTTTGTAAAGAAGATTGGTATATGCAGGAACATTCTTCAGAATTGTGATGGTGGCATCATTATCTTCTTCCATTGGTGCTTTTATTATTATTAGTTGCTTCTCCAGGTGTTGGTGCTAAATAAACTTTGTTTTTCATTGCTTCTCTTGAGATTTCATTGTCAGCATCTAGTGAAATAATGCGTGTAAATGAGTTGTCACTACTTGACTTGTTCTTGTTTTGGGAGGTTTCCTTTTCTTTGTTGCAACTGGAATGACCTTCATTAGTCATGGAGGCTTTGTTTTCACCCAATCTCCTAGCTCCACCACTTACACTATCTCTTGAGAATAATTTTGATGATCTGAGTTTGCTTTTGTTTCTTGGAAACCAAGGTTTTGGCCTTCATTGTGTGTACCTTCTTACTAATCATAATAGTTTTATATGATTCCCTCATGGGTACAAACTTCTTAGTATGAGCATACTCCTCATCTGCCTCATGGTATTTAATATTTTTCTTGGTAAAATCGGTATGTCTATTAAAGTAGCCTAGATGGTGGAAGTGGCTCAGGAATTTCTCCTTCTCTTCTTTTGTCAAGAAGCACATTCCAATGTAGAACTATACAATGAAAAAAGCTATAATCATGGCCAATCCCTGGGCCATTTCCTTTAGAATTTTTTTTACTCACATGCAAACTCATAGGTTTCATTTTTTGCAAGACTTGGAAGGAAATAGCTTGGTTAAGGTTTACATAAAAGGTTTGTTTGATCAAAACAATTTCATTTTTAATTCTGTTATGACTCATTGGATGGGATCCTTTAAACATTTGATCTTATGTCCTTTAGTGGACTTCTCGTAGGAAAATCTGTCATCTATCTTGGCCTTCATACTCTTACTTGGTCTACCATGTCAACTATCAAATGTAGATCTGTCCAAATTGCTCACACTTTTCTCCAAGACTCATTGCAAGTGGTCTTATATCTACACAATAGGTTTGGCTCTTAATGACTTTCCTATTGTGTTAGAGTTGTTTTGGATTTCTTTTAGGAAACACATGTCTATCAAGCTCCAATCCCACATCAAGAAATCCAGATTTCTACTTTTCAATTACTTGGCTCTACAATGCAATCCCCACTCTTGGATAGTCCAAGAGGTTTGAAACAATCTCATTTGGCTTGTGTTGCTTGACCTCTATCCTGACCACCATTGCTTGCTTTGCCATCTTGCAATTGTTGAAAACTAGTATCTTTTGTGTTACCTCTCTTTGAACTCCTACACTCCTGCACTTGAGTTTGCAACAACTCTGGACAAAGGTTCAAGTGACACTTGTACGAGAAGAATAGAAATTGCAAAGTGAAAAGTAACTTCTTGTGTTTTTTGTAGATCACATTTTTGTAGATCTGCCCACCTTGCCTTTCCTCAGGCATTGTGATTGTGGGTGAAGGGTTGTAGTCAAACATTGCATGCATTAATCTGTTATGCAGAAATGGTCACAAATGGTTCTTTGGCGGAGTGCCAAAAGTCATAGTTCATGGACTTTTGGAATGGCAGTGGAATCCTACAAAACTTTGTTTTAACTAAATCTTGTCAATCCATAGCTCATATGAAGGAGCCCCACAAACTTCTAACAGCATTGTGCATGAGTTCCTATCATAGGCCTTGTCAGAAGGTTCATTTAGCACTATCATGATACACAACAATGCCAATATTTTCCAGCCCCAATAAGAGAATTCTGGTACTCATTTTATAAATCTGCATCCATTGGGAGGTTTTTCAAGCTGGATTTGGACTTTGTGAAGAATGAGATACAAACTATTCATTTTTATCCTACTTAGTACTATCTTAGTGCCTTAAATATTTTCTAAAACACAATTAAACTACAAGAAACAGGGAAAATCAGGAAAAAAAGAAAAAGTGGTTCATGACAATATCCTTGGAGTATGTAATAAAGTCAATCTATTTAGAATATGTGATGCACTCTATTCACTCAAAAAGTGCATATTTAGTACTACAATAGATATATAATGTATTGTAAGGAAGTGTGCATAATATGGATAGTCATTGTTATATTAGATTGAAAATATAAATCATAACAATACATCTATATATCATTCCTCAAAAGACCAAATTATTAGTTTTATCTTTTTCATTGAAAATAGTACAAAGAAGTTGTCACTGGTTATATCCATATATGTATCATCTTCATATTTATATATTTCTATATTTATATTTTATGAATTTCCTACTCAAGAATAATATTGCAAGTGGATAGTAGCATAAGAATCCTAGTTGATGTGAAACTTTTGGTTTACCATGTAGATCTATAATTTTTCAAACATAGCTTTATCTTAACATTAGCACTTTGACTTAATAACAACAAAGAATACATAAAGACTAAGGTATAATGGGCTTCTGTAGTAGAACTTATTAGAAGTAGTAGTTTGTTCAAACACAAAACTTTGGGCAGATGCACTAACTTGTTACTAATCATTAGAGGTTTAATTTTTCATTTTATGAAGCTAAATGAACCTCAAGTGCATGTTTAAAGCACTTCTAAATTTAAGTTCTTTTATTAGAGTTAATTAAAGTTTCCTTTGGAGGTATTTTCATAGTGAAACTCCCTTATTAAAAATTAGCAATGGGAGCTTGTTCCCATGAGGAGTGCTAACTTTGCACTAATAGCCTATGAAGACAATGGATAATGTGGAATGATCCCAAATAGTAAAAGAAAGTTTAGGATTTTTATAATTTCATTTGGCTAAATCCAAGTTTAGTATGAAAGTCAACTATTATTAATTTTCATATAATAAAGTCTCACTCTCTATTTAGAAATACCAAGTATCTAGCTATACAACCAAGCAAGTACATGGTTATAAAGAATATTCTCTTAAGACTGACCATAGCGTAGATTGAAGTTTTCTAGGTTTGAAATTGAGACTATCATAATAAAAAAATTGAACCAAATGATTCACACTTAGAAGCACTAAGTAATATTTAAGGTTTTTTTTTCTACATTGTCAAATTTTCATCATATACACACATATTGATTACATATGGATTCTTGGTGAAAGGACCTCAATGCTTGATTAAGTATAACAAAAACCTAAAAGTAGGTAGATACTTTTAGGATTGTGCACTAATCATGAATTAGTGTTTGTAAATGAGAAAAGTTCCTTTCTGTATTTTGAATTTTTATTTTGAGGATGTGGGTATTTCTCTAAAAAAAATCAATCGATTATGTTTGCAGTCAACAAACAGCAATCAGAAAGCAAAAAAAATGAACTATTTGGTTCTGTATTTGTGGATAGTCATGTTTATGGATGTTAAGGATTCTCTTGGAATTGGTATTTCACATTGAACTTTTGATCTTAGCACAAAGAATATAGTAGTAAATAATCTTCCAACTTATGTTATCTTCAAAAGTAGAGGATGTAATATTAGGAGTGATCCCTAAGGAGTTTTTGGAGTGTAATACACACAAGATAGAAGCTTTGATCTAGACTACTATGGGCAGCCCTTGGTAAGCTATTTTTGAGCAAACGACAGGACAGATTTTGGCAATTGAATTGTCACAAAGATCAACACCTCCATGTATATATAAGTGAAAAAGAGGTTGGACCCACTTTTCTATTAAGCTTGTCCTTAGTTCTTTTTCAATGGTTATGGCAAGAAGAAATTACTCTGATTAGTTTGAGTTGGAATGACATCATCTCACAATGACATGAGCTACAACTATTCTTGAACAACTAAGACTAGTTGTTCAAGAATTTCATTGCAAACATAAACTCTTGAGTACCATGTCAACTCTTAGGGTATTATTGTTAACACTTAAGGTATTATTCAGTCTTTTTTCAACTAAGTGTATTACTAAGTCTATCCTTGCTCTTAGTATAGAATTCTCTAGGGCCACAAGCTCCCAACTTTGGGGCTTCAAATCCAGTCTTCAGGCATATGATCTCCAAGGCCCTAATGTTTGAGTCCTTAAGTCCCATATGTGGGCCCATAATATCCAAAGCCCCATCCAACTTTAGGCATGAATTGATGTGTTTGGTACTAAGGATACGATTTATGATTATCAAATATAGTGAATGCCTTCAAAAGTAATGTACTCTTGATATGCATTGTTCTCTTTTATAGTGGCTTTAGTCTCCTAGATTATTGCATGTACTCCTTTATATTTGTCACTAGCCATATAAGTAAAGGTAATCTCATATGAAATGATTTTGGGTTTTCCTAATACGTATGATTAGGATAATCTCGTTCATATTGCTCCCAAGAGAACTTCCTCTTTTATTCCATATGATATGTTTTCATGTATATGGTACCATGATCGAACTCCTTGCAACATCAAACTATATACTTAAGGTGCATGCATTAAGAAATGCATACACATTCTAAGGCATACACCTAATAGATGGCAAAATTGGGTTACATAATGTGATATCTAGAAACTAAACTGACATGCTAGGAGGTTCTGGGATCTTATCGTAATAGAATGTATGCAGAATATCCATACGCATGGTTCCTGATGAAATTTTCTTTTAATGTATCATAAGTAATTATATATAGTGCACATGAAGTAGAATAAGCCAAAAATATATAATATATATAATATATAATATATATAATAAAAAAATGTTATAGATAAAAATTTATTTGAAACTTTGAGGATGTAGAGATTTTGAAATATCATGCTACAAACTTTGTTACGGAGAACCATAATTCAAAATAATCACTACTACTTAGTTTGTCTTATAAAAAGCTCAACTATAAGGTAATTTTCTTGCATGACATATGATAATCATCTAGTTTTACCTTCTAATATACTATTTATCCATTCTTATAGTGTTAAGGCAGTACTAAAGTCTTATTATGAGGGAATTCACAAGGTAATAAATATCTTACTAGAATGATTTTATAGCCTGTCTCCTAGTTATAATTCTCATTTATTGATAAGCCAATATAATTTCTGCATCTGATAATCAAAACAAATTTATTGAATAATGCTTTTAGATCTTTTATCAAAATTTACTCTTGCTAAAACTCAATATTTGTTATACCTTACTAAGTACTAAAAATTGCAGATATGCATCTATTGAAACATCTTACAACAAAGGTTACATTATTTTATGTTTCTTTTTTTTCATACATGTGAGCAAGGATGTACAATAGACAAAATGTCGTCCGTATAAGGACATCATCAAATAAATTTGCTACTATCTATTTAGCAATAATAATAACCTAATGTTATAGCCTTATTAAAATCTCCAACATTGATGAGTTGAGACTACGTCTTTACATTTAGTAGACGCATACCATGCTTCATAATTTTCAATGCTTCTCTATATATTTCTTTATCTAAGACATTTGTCATCAATTGAAACTCAAATTTTTTGGAAACACAAAGAATCTTCTATGAAAACAGTTTTTTACCTTCTTGTGCAAGATATGAATCAGGCTTTTTTTTTGCTTGGTTCAATTCCCATAACACTGGACAATTTGCACATTGATTCTTGAGAATGATCAAGAACATGAGTTGTGCAACAATATCCGCTTGGACACAATAAGGAATAAATGAAATTAGCTATTTTTAAAAACCTACTACTATTCATATTTTCGCATTTAAAAATTTGTAAATAAGAAAATTAAAGCTTCTATAAAATAATATCTACTTATATGAGCTCTCAAGATATGCATCATCACAACTGCAAATAAATGGACTGTCTGTTACTTTCTCCCAAATATTCAGTTGATTTTCTAGAATAAGAAGATAAACAGTAAATTCTGAATATATCATAAATTAATTTACGTATAAATACACATGTAAATTAAAAAATAGTATTACATAAGAAGATCTTGCAAGAATACCTTACTTCCATAAAAGACCTGTTCCATGCATGGTTGAGTCAATAATCTATTTGTCAATCCATTTTCATCTTCAATGAAAGTGAATACATCTCCACCAAGTCTTCCTTCTATTTTAATAAATATGGTTTACAGTATGGGAAGATATCTATATTTTGCAATGATATATTGCAAAATTTCCAAATAACTGCCCATGATCATGGAATTGTACATGCAGAAAATATAATCAATCAAAAAATGATATATAGAAAAATCATCATAAAAGATTATGGCATGAAATTAAATTTTACAAAATTATGAAGATACTAACTTTTACTACCATGTGTTGTGCAAACTTGTGATATTTCTGAAAGCCTTATAGACTCGATTTACCAACATGACACGTAGTAATCGTATGCTTAGTTACAAGAACCTCCTCTTTTTTGCATGTAAAATTTTAATTTTTTTGGCATTGATTCAAAAAAATATTTCATCTTCTTTTTAATCAAATTACTTTTTGCATAGAAATAATTCCACATTCAAAAAGTTCATTCAAAAAGTTCAAGAAAATCATGAATAATCTCTTGCAAACTCATGAAAGATATCCATTCCCACGTGGTAGCTTGTTGCAGAATATATTTAAAATTAATTCAATATTCCTGAGAATAGGAGTCACTTGCTCTTTGATCATGGAATTATTGAACCAAAGTCCCCAATTCTCTCTTTTCTTCAAGAATTCTAACTCACATCTCATTAATGTTATTCTTCTCCCGTGTTCAGAACTTGCATCTTGAAAACAATCCCAAAAGTGCGTATTAGAGGCATACAAATCCAATTTAACAATCAGATATCCTCCTGTCTATGATAACAATTATCTTCTTTTGCCTCATACTACCTCTCTTTCAAAAGAGAGAGAGTTGTTCTTCATCCTCATCTTCTCCTAATCATTGTTGTAGTTGATGACTCTCAACTCCACTACAAGAAAGCCTTTGTAGGGAAGTTCAAATCTATGATATTATCCGTCCACTACCGTAGACTTGCATGCTTATTGTATTTCATATTCTGATGCAAATTATACAAATTTTGAAACCAGAAAAACTATCATATCTGGTAAAGATGAATCAAGAACAACACAATATCATCTTGTGACGTTTCCTCTCTTTTGATGAAATTTTAAAGTCGTCTTGATTGGAGTGTCTATCTTGATTTGAAGAAGTAGCATTTCTTCTTGTAAGGCGACCATAAGATCTACGCCTGTTTTGAGATCTTTGTCACAATTTTCTCATATGTTCATAGTAATATATATAGAGGTCACAATATTCTAAATAAGGTTTACTTACTTACTATTGTAAGCAGATCTGGAGTTCATTAGTAAGTATAGGGATATTGATAAAGATACAAATTAGAATATATTCTATTGATTTAGTCTTGATATGATACATTGTTGAATGTAAAATTTTGCTTCTTTTATTTAACAATAATGACCTTGAAAATAAGATTATCTTATTCAATACTCCTCTTAATATCACCATTAATATCTAAGGACAAATAATTCTGTTGTACTATGGCTGGAAATCCTCGCATTTGCTTAATGGTATCATATCTACATCTTGTTTAGGTATGAACATGGACATTATTGACAACGTCTATTCACACCTTTTATCTTTTTCTTGGCAGCAAAAATATTCTTTATTCAAATATCATAATTCAATAAAAAAGGTGGAATAGATAAAATTTTCAAAAGTGTCAATTTCTATATGAAACTAAAAAATCATATTGATAGTTGCAAATATTGGAGTGCAAATATTTCAATCAACAAATTTCATGTCTGAATCTTAAACATTCAAACAAGTTTGTAAATTTCTCCCAAGCAATCAACAAACGTATATTTCATTTCGTTTTTATTTAATTATTATAGATCAGATTAAACAATTTACATTATTGTAACAAACAATAAGGAAGATTACCTTGAATTGTTTCTACTAGATTTTGTATGCACAATGGATCCTTGTTTGGTTTTGTGATGTAAGAACCTCCGCTATGGAAAATTTTCTATAATTCATAGTTAGTGATATTGACCTCAAATTAACTCGCCTCTTTTAGCTATACGGTATGGCTGTTGTAGTAGCAGTAGGTGATCTTGAGTAGTTATCTGAAGTTACTCCACTTTCGAGAGAATTTGTCCTGCTGATCGATATGATTAGTATTCTCATCTTTTAAACTGGAAAGATAAATAGCTCACAGGCAGGAAATAGTCCTACTATTGTATATGAACAAGCGAGTCAATACCGTGTAGTTTTTAGTGATGTGGGATTCTTATATACTCATAGAGCATAGACCATGCTTTCTTATCATGTCACACTTCGTTCAAGGCCAGCCATCATCCACTAACACAATGTTTTCATACGTGGTCAATACTTTCGTTACTACTTTGGGATGTACTCCTTACTTGCTAGCTGGTTTTCCACTGCTTTCAATAGCATCATCTGTTATCGCTCGAGAAAGCTCGTTTCCTTTGTTACATCATGCATACCACTGCTCATGGAATATATCAATCTTCGTTTCTGCTTTCGGTAGTTTTCGTTTATGTTCTTTATTGATTCCTACTTTCGTGGCCTTCAATGTTGCTATTTGCTTAAATCAACTTAGCTTCGGTTTGGATCCATTCCTGCATGTATTTCCTTGCTTCACCATGTCCGGTTTGCATCGGTTCAGCCCTGAGCGGATTTGGATCCCCCGTTCTGCGAATGGGTTCTGCTCCCATAACTCATAGAATATAGTAGTAGCATGGAAACTTGGATATAAAACTGCAGTTTTTGTTAATCAGCTAGAAGAAGAACAGACAAACACAAAGAGAATATAAACTTACTTACCTTGAAGAGGTGATTGTCGCCTGTTACCCTTGTAACAGGCGACAATCACTAGTTACTAGGGTAGGTACCTAGGGGACGAGGGACAACGGACGTAAACGTTCTTGGGGATGGGGATAACGGATGGAGACCATGGACGAAACTATCTCTGGAGACTAAGACAACGAATGAAACTACTGAAGGGGATGGGACAACGGACGGAATTGTTGTTGGGGACGGGGGCAAAAGGTGGGGAGGGGGACTATGTATGTTTTCACGGGTCCTTTTGGCCCTGTGCATCATGCACGGGGCTAAACTAGTTGGAATTTATGGAGTAAGCTTACGACAGATACGGATAATTGTACCCGAAAGATGCCAGTATCCAAAAAGGGGACGAAAGTACGTCTATGTATGACAATCTTTCATACAAATTTCGTTAGGCATTTATATTAGCAAGATAGCATCGTGATTCAACATATAACAGCTAAAAGGTTGTTCTATCTGGGGTGGGAGTGAGGATTTGGCACCACACCAAACAACCCAAACAGCTTTAGATCCTTCGAATCTCGGCATCTACTATTTCAACGGCAGTACAGAACAGGGCACTGCCGATATTTTCAGTCTAGAGCCGTATAAACGAAATAAACGTCATTGCGATTTTTATTTCAAGCAATTAACATTATATAATAATATTTCAAAATATTTATATATTACAATATTATTGCGACGTAGACTTGTGATTTTCAGGAAGCAAACTGAAAAATGGAAGTACCGAATGACCAGAGAGAGTGCAATGCAATAAATTGTTGTTGTACGTTAACAACCTCGAACCGTATAACTTGGTTCGGAAATATCTTCAGGATGAACACTCACGGTTAAAACAGTGACACTACGCAGAGAAAGTAAGGCATACGAGAACTGATATTGAAGTCCTTGATACCTCTTGCTGATTGTCTGCATTTCTTTCGAGTCCATGTCTTTTGACTGGGAGAGAACTCCCCAAATTCATACAACTGTCTTGGGATGCTCGTAATGGCACCAACCGGCACCACAAGATATCGAGGTGAATTGCAAAAGTGCAGATTTATACAACCCACGTTTTATTTGCTCCTACAGGCAATGCTACCATTAGCAAAGTCAAGCAGGAAACTGCTACCTCGCAAGGAGTAGTATGGAAAAGAAGGACCTGGTCACAAAGGATCCAAAGATGAGGTTGCCGAATATGCTCAAGTTTTTGTTACACGGACATTGTCATGTTACAAGTGGCCCGCCCTTTGCTTCAACCCCCTCTTAGTGACTCTTCTTTGTGAGTGGTTTCTGCTCTGGTTTGTTGCAATAGATGCTAAGGCGCACTGCAGTCTATTCTATCATACTTGCCGTGCCGGTGCTCGAGATTTGCAGTGTGATGCAAGCACGTTCTTTCCCTTTCCCAGGTACGTCAGATCTACTACGTAAGTCAACACAAAAATGTTACAGAATAGGGAAAAGGCGACCACATAGAACACAGGATAGTAGGTTATTGAACTATCAAATTCAAGACCCCGGCGATACATCACACTGCTGTATGGAGAATCGACCTGTGCTTTTACGCTTTCGTAGTTGAGATCCTACGGATGGATTGCATACATGTCACATACTTCGTCTTTGTTTCAGTTTAGAGCTTATAGCAGTACTCGAGCACTCATGCCGTGCTATTTAGAAGCTCAAGGGATATCAATGATCAATGGCTTCACCATCCATCCATACGTAATCTGCAGCTCTAGGTTTGTCTTTGGCCTTTCGCGTTAGAAGTTCAAGAACTCCTAACCCGCTAACAGGAGACATGTCTAGAGGTAGCCTACAGAAATTCAATCTTTTTCTCGTCATTTATTCACTCCGAAGCTAAGCTCTAAGATTGAAATCTTCACTTTGAGAAGAAATAATCCCACATATCCACTAACTGATGAGATATTGACTCACTTTTCCACATAGGGAACTTCTTGAATCAATCGGCTGAATGACATTCCAGATTTTCTAGGTATAATCAAAGGCGTTATTTTATTTCACAAACATTTTACACGGAGACCATATATGCTTACAGAAGTAGCACTAATCTATCAATCTGGATCAGTAGAAAACGAGATGTGCTCCTGTTGTAAAAGAAGCTCTGTGTGTCGGATCTGCTCGCGTGCCGCTAGAAGTTGTTCTCTCAAATCAGAAATGACTTGATCTTTGTTCCCTATTGCTTGTCTTACATGTATCTCCACCTCGTCCAACTCCTTGGTCTGCAGCAAAAAATTGAAAAATTTATTGATTACAGCCTTCCTTCCTATCAAATACAAATTACAGATCATGTATTGTGCACACGACGTACGAATCCCACAATTCTTATATTCTAACTTCGTGTGATCAACCGAAGTTAATCAAACTTTCCACTCAAACTATGAAGGATTAAGACATCACGAGCGGCCTGAGAATCAACTCAATTTCGGCTGATTCTTTCAAATATCCCGTAAGTCAGTTGTTGTACTAGTACCTTGAGATCGGGCATTCCGGACTCCTTTAGTTAATCTTATTGATCTGGCACTTGCCAGTTGAGAGAGTAAGTAATGGGGTTTGCTTGGTTCAGGAGATGAAAGTTTTCTCAACTTTTCTACGATTGTTATAGATCGCCATTTGTTATCCCCATTGTTCTCTTAAGAACAAGGGAAAGTATGAGCACTTTGATCGGTAAGAGTGCTGATATGGAGACTTAACTAACCTTTCTTAATCGCATTTGTTGCGCTTCCGCGTTACACCTTTCGACATCCAGTTGAGCCGATTGTAGTAAATCATGCTCTTTTTCGAGCCGGCGCTCATAGTGGTTTTCTTGCTCCTTCAACTTTTTCTTCTCCTGGTTGATCTGAGGACCCGCAAACAGGAAAAATTCAGTTAGGTAGGCAAAAGCTAAGAAACTGAACTTTACGCTCTATTTATGAGCGTCTAACTCTGTTGCTGTGTGACAAACAGGCCCATCCGGGGAAGAACTGTTTCAATCTCTGCTGCGATTTGTTTTGTTGAATCTGTAAGGCAGGCTTCTGGACATTCAAGTTGAAAGAAAACGCGTAAGGTATGGTGAGGTGTCCTCACTAATTTCTTAATGAGCTGAGGATGTAGCTAGTTAATGCAATTTTCTGAGCTTGTGATCAAACCTGAGATTTGAGCTGTTCTATTAAATCGCTTTGAGATAACATTTCTCGTTCAAGCGAGGTCGCTTGGATATCCTTGTTGGCAAGGTCAGCCTCGGCCTTTTCCTTTACCTATCAAAATCGATCAGGTTTTACCGTGTATAGTATTACCAGGTATATAATGAATGATCGCCTTTCACAGGGTGTAAGGTATATTCTCTTGAGATTATACATTGGACCGTAACAAATCCTTGCAGACTCTCTTAGACGTCAGGAAACGACTATGATATTGAAGGAACAAGCGAATTAAAATTTTGTGCAATAAAAGGAGGCTGCACTTGATAAATGCATCACTCCGATTATTTTGATTACATGGATGGTTTTAGGTTGTCCTATGCATGTCATAATAGCTTCAGCCTCTAATATTGTTGAAGATTCGACAAAAGACAAAGTCCACGCAATACCTCGAGGGACATTTTGTAGAGGCTGGCGCATTTTGATTCAACCTCTTTCAATTTTTTCATGAATTCCAGCTTTTCTTCCATTAGGTTCTCAATTTTCACGAGCAGTTCTTGTTGATGCTGTGCTATCGCTTCATCCTTTTCATTCTCCATTCTCTCAATTATCATCTCAATCTGCTCGTCTCGTTCCTTCACGCACCTACCTTCATGGAAATGTTGGAGGCAATATGTTTGAAGATTAACTTTTCCACTGCCGCTGCCAAAAGCTGCTTGTGGAAACACCAAGAGATTTACAAGTAACCTCACAGATACCAGGAGACTAGAATCTCCGCTGAAAAGTTACCCTTCAATTTTTAACGTATGATGCTTGTAGTGCTAAGATGTGCGAGGAGTTAAGCATCTTCATTCGGCTACAGACCTGCCACTGCCAGAGAAACCTCTATACCATTAGAATTTTAAAGGTACCTTTCTTTCAGCTGCTTCTCTTGGATCTGCATCTCCTGGCGAATCTTCTCATCAAACCCTGTGTGCCAGTCATTCTTGAGCTTCTCAAACTCTGACCGGAGAGCGCGTATCTCGACGTCTTTCTTCGATATCGCCTCTTCCTTAGCAGTCTCAACATTCCTCCTGAGAGCTTCTTGTCTGCAGTAAAAGATTTCACCGTTTACAATGACCATAGCCGCGGAATAGCTAGAGCTTCCTCTAAAGAGCTTCTTGTCTGCAGTGGTAGATTTCATCTTTACCAATGATAATGGCCGGGGAATAGCTCGGGCCGGCGTAAAGAGGTGATTATGGATCACTTCTACTCAATTGTCACAAAATCCGATCTATTTCGCGTTTGATCTTCTTGGACAATAGCCAGGCGCCTTCACTTTAATTTCCATGCAGGTTGCGCATAATGCACTATATGGCACGATGCTAATTGTCTGTGACTGGGAAGATGAGCATGCGTGTATGTACCTCTCATTAGCATCTTCTCGTACTTTCAAAAGCATCTCATAAGCATTTTGTTTGTCTTTGCGCCGGATTTCTTCCAACTTCTCCAATTCTGCTGCGACGTCACTAGAAACTCTCATCCGCAGCTGCATTATCTGGTGTTCATACCTGGTCATCGTCACTATGTTGAGTAGCTCTTTACAACATTACTTTTGTCACAGACTATCTGTATTTAATCTACCATTCTTGGTGCCTTTCCCGTCAATGAGAGGAAGAAGGCATTGTAGTGGCTCTCCCTACTCCGAAACCTACTGTTACTGCAATGCGACAGTCTCATTCAAGCGAGTCCCTCTTAATGTCTATCTTATGTGACCAGGTCCTACAAGTTGATGAGCATCCTTGGGCACTGTATTCCTAAGGTAAACTGAGAAGCGTATCTAGAATCGTAATGCTCTGTTCTTTCCCGCTGTCTATGCACATTTAATTTGCACTCCACATGTACTGACAGAGAATGGACGGTCCTGGCAATTTAACGTACTTTTCAGCCACGTCATTTATCCTCGTGAGCGCTGCCATTCTCTCCTTCTCCAGGATATCGTCTCGTTCCTGTGGAAAGCTCAGTTGGTGCTAGATTCTTAACAGGAAGCTCACGTTATTGCTATGAAATGTTGTTATATCTTATGAATTGGGTCGTATCAAGGTACAAGGTACAAGGTTTCAACGATCAAGATTTACCTTCAGAAGGCGATTGCGTAAGTCACACGTATCTTGGCGATGTTGGATGGCCTGGAGTTCTAATTTTTTCTGCCCCTCATCAGCAAATCGCGTCTCCATTTTCTTCATTTCTTGCTTGTGCTTCTGACATGATTCAGTGTGGTAACATTCAAAGTTCCACTCAAAATGCAAGAAAAATGGTGATCCTTCTAAAAAACCATTGATAGTCTTGTAATTAAAAGTCTTTGACGTTTCTCCTTCGGTACTAAGAGTCCAAGGTAACGAGCTTGTGTGAGCTTCAAGTTCACATGCAGACTAATTACTCAGTGACATGTCGCGGTTAAGAGTATCAGTTTCATGCATATGGCGTAAGCTCGAGCTCTTGTCCACAAACCAATGGATAATTATCCAAGGATGTTTTACTCATCTTTTGATTCTTACTTCGTTGATGCCTTCAATGTGAGGCTCTAAGCCCTTTATCGTCAATTCCTTGATCTCTTTAGTTTTCCTCTCTTTCCATGCCTCTCGTCTTGGTTTCTCTCCTGCTATCCATATCTCCCTTTGCTGCACCGGTTTGACATAACGAAGCTACGATGGTTTAAACAGGTTTGCTGAAGGCTACGATGATGCATCAACAACCATTATTGCCGAATTGGAATTTTAGTCTTTTGTTTGCATTTACTGCTAAAGGAGCCGAAACCTGAATCAGGTTGAGGTAATCTGTTGCAGGTGGCATCTCAAATGAATTCCTGAGTTGAGATTGCAAATTTGAACATATCGTGTACCTTCTTTAGATCCTGCGCATATTGTTCTTTCAAACTGTTCACTTTATCTTCAAACTGCACCAACACGAAACCAATTGAGGGTTAAATGAAGTATGCAAAAGATGTCCAATATCTCTGCTGAAGGTGTCAGAAAGTGGTTACTACGCTTACAGTTTAATCTACTGATTTGTGGATAAACTTGAGACAGCATATCTAATGCAAATAGTAGTGGATCTTGTTTTCAAGAAATGAAATTACCATGCTTTTCCAGAACTTTCGATTCTACAGTAGAAGAAGTTACCATGACACAAGTAAAATTGACTAATCATACATTCTCTTTGTGAATAAATTGACTGACTGTCATCTTCATCAAGTTACCTTCAGCTCTACCGAGCTAAGAATTCCAGCAAGATTGCAGCACTTCTCAGAGAGAGTTTCTTTGTCCTTGACCATCTTCTCGTTCAGTGAGAGGTGGTGCTGAACGGCCGCTTTATATTCAGCAGCTCGAACCTCTAACTCCCGCCCGAACCTGTCCCTTTCTCTGTCCATTATCACATGTAGCAGGGCAGTTGTTTGTTCAAGCTACAATGAGAAGAATTGAGTTCTTGCCAACAAAGAAAAATGGTTAAGTTTGCAAACGGACTCCACTGCGAATTTACACGACTGTGGGGGGCGGGAGCAGAACTTATAATGAGCGTGTTACCCCAGAATTCGATCAAATTTGTCTTACGCACCAACCAGTTTAAACTTATCTGACTTGATTTGCGAGTTTTTTTTTCGAGGCTGGATATTATGCCAACATTGGGAGGCATTGTATATCAATGCCGTCAATGAATTTCTCATAATCTAGTGAAACAGCTCTTTTGACTAACAATGAGCGAGTAATGTTAGTAACTGTAGTTAACTTTCGGAGAAGGTCCTTAGACATAGCTTCTTTACTCACAGTGACAAGGCTTGCTCTTTGTCTGTCTTGAGTCTCTCCAAATCACGGAGAAGCTCGCCGTTTTGGGATTGCTGTGCTGAAATTCTAATTTTGTATTCTTGCATCTTCTTGCGAACTCCCTCGAACAATGATGTTGTCTGGCTGTGCCCTCCTTCTCCATCTCCGGACTGGTTTGACATATTGGTGAGAGAGCTGGTGAACGTTGAGTTTGCCAAAGACATACTATCTTCGTGCTCCAGAACAGTTCTAGGGGAATGACTACCCTTCAGACTGAGAGATGACCCTTCTTGTTTCTGCAGGAGTTTGAAATTGTCGTGTAGATTTGATTCTTCCACTTGTCCCAAGTATGATAGAATACTGCTGAACTTCTCAGAAGATAACGATGCACGGTCTATGTAGTGCTCATCTTCTTGATGAAGAGGGTTGCTCCAGCGGTTTGGCTCTGTCCTTGTGGTACGGTTCGATTCTAGTGGGGGTTGGGTGTCGCTAAAGACTCTGGAAGTGGAGCTTTGGGTTGCTTGATCTTCTTCAAGTCGTTGTGAAACACTTTCTATGCCAGTTGGCTGTCCACTGCAATCAGCAAGTCTTGGTGAATCTTGCAGACTTGTGCAATCTATGTTTTCTTCTTGTACCACCCCTGAAACCTGGAGTGTGCATGACGAAGCCCGTCTTTGCGTCACAGCTTGAGTAGAATGAAGGTGCTGGACGCTGTCGCAAGCTTGTGATAAATCGCATGCTTCCCGTTGACCTGCACTAGTTACGCCTGCAAGGTGATGGGCTCTTGAGGTAGGATCGATACGTATTTCCCTGAAAGCGTCAGCAGGTCCAGTTATATTCGTCTTTGCTCTTCTCGTAATTGCTGAACTTGGTGACGTCTTGGCTTCGCCCGCCTTCACCTCTTTGTTCTTGGATTCACTACATGCAGTTACGTCTGCCACTATGGAAGTTTCCTCTAGAGCAGAAGCCTTGGAGGATTCGATTGCATGGCATTCTGATGACTTTCCCGCTCTCTTTTCCGATTTGTAAACTGCCGTCCTGTCCGGACCCCTTTTGCTCTTAAGATGGTGAACTTCATTGTCTAGTTTGGAATCTTCCTTCAGTGAAAGAGCAAGTGACATCATGTCACTCGTATTTCCTGGGTTTCGAACTGCTGCCTTTCCAAGTTCCCTTCCGGCCTTCAACTGAGTTAGACCTTTTGTTGATTTGATGCCTGATTTTTGTGCACCGGCAAGTGAACTTCTGTTTCCACTCGTGTCTGTGTTCCGAACCGCTTCTTCAGATAAGGACGGTGCATTCTTTACTCGGACATTTATATCTTTCAAACTTGCGTCTGAGTCTGAGAGATTGGGTTGAAAACGTTCCTCCTTCTTAGTTTCTATGGTCTGAACTGCCCTCTGCAAAAACCTTTCACTATTCCCGCGCAGACTATCATCTTCTGAGCTCACCTCTGGCTTTGCTGAAATCTCTTCAGATGGAAAATCACTACTACTGACAGTGCCGGTCGTTGAGAGTCTTCCTAGGTCACTTATTTTAGATGTAATTGCACGAGGAGCAAGTACCTTTGGCCACCGTCTTCTACGTGGTGAAAGCGGTGGGTCTGTTAAATGAGCGTTCCTGCCAGCTACAACACAATGGGAAGAGAGATTGTGTCCAGACTGGTGCTCGCAGGATACCTCAGTCAAATTCTCAACCTGCCTTCCTTCTCTATCTACACTTCCGCTCTCCACTACTTCATGAGGACCCAGATGAGATAGCAAGCGGGTTGATTTTACGTCATTAGAAAACCTTTCAGACCACTCTTCTTTGTTGAGCTTGAGTGGTACCCATTCTTGACCGCCCGAGCGAGGTGGAGTTACGTCGCCAGGAATTTGACAAGAGACTATTCTTTTCCTTGGGTTCCTTGTTGGGACTGCTGAAGAACACCGGCCTTCCATCTTGTTTTCTTTCAGCCTGTCTGACTTGCGCGGCGGCTGTTTGACAACCGGTTCAAAAGCCATGTTAATTCTCATCAGAACACCCTGGTCTGGGCTGCTCAGTGAACTTACCATCATCGTTTCCTGGCTGTTTCCGGCAGTTTGATCATCGGCACAACAGGAGTTCTCTTTGGGAGAAGTATTAGCTGGAGGAACTGCTCCTATCCGGCAGAGCGTCAAATCACTTTGAATCCCTTCCAAGTTTTCACATAATGGCAGGATCATCTGATCCACTAATATGGATGACCCTCTTATTCCCACGACATTTCTCTGCAGTCGTGTGAGCGAGGGCAGTTGAACACCGGGAACGAAGAGGACATCCAAAGATTGAGCGAACCGCCTGTTCTTTGCCTCCTCATCTTTCCTCTTAGGAGTTGTGGTTCCGACTGCAAGAGCTCCTTGTGGTGGTGAATGCCAGCGTTTGCATGCAATGACACTCCTGTCTGTTCTACTCCTTGAGATGGGTAGTTTTTCTTGCCACATTTGTAGTGAAACCGATGCTGGTCTGCTTATAACTTCTTCTTGAGCTGTCTGCAGGAATATCTTGGTCAAGTACGAATTAAGTAATCCATACTAAAAGTTGTACTGTCCTGGCACCTCTAAACAAAGTGTGAGAACAATGAGAATTGTGCTGGGCGTTTGCCATAATGGAGCAATGAGTAAGGTGATGTAATCTACTGATATTGGTAATCACAAATATCAGAAGACGTACGACCAACTAAGCAAAGTGACCTGAAAACTTACCAGGATTGTTGGACTCAGAGTTGGGCTCCGGCAAATTAGTTGGTGACTGTCAACCTTGTTGGCAGGCTTCACAGCTACTGGGATGTCTCCTACTGCCGTTGCTCTAGAAGAATTTGGAAGCCCTGCGGAGCATGCTGGGTTTCTACTAGTCGGTACGACATGTTCTGTGACTCCAGCTCTGTCTACACTAATAATTTCCCTGACGGTACCTAGCGGACCGCTTTCTAAAGAGTTCAACGTCTCGGGTGGGAAGGTTCTACATACATCCGGGGAGATGGGTCTGCATCGCAGAATAGGAGACGAACTTCTACTGCCACTCCTTTTACCAGCACTCAAGTTTGAGTCTTGCGGAAAAGCAGCACGTTCAGTGCTCGAATCCCATTTCGCTTGCGAGCATGTTCCGTTGTCTCTCATCAGAGCTGCATCAGGATAGAGAGGTTCCGAAATGTGTCAGAAGTAGGCATATCAGGTCTCAGAACAGCTACCGAGGATACGTGGACAGGAGTATAGACATCCCACGATACCCTGCATTCAGCCTTGTTTTAGTACCTGAAGATTGAGGGGAATTTGAGTGGGACCGAACATTTAAAACTCGAGGCAGTCTGTGCTAGCAATGGTCTGAGTGGGAAGAGTGTTGTAATAACGCGGCAGTCGGTAAGCGTTTCTGAAGGCATCTAGGTTTCAGTCCCAGCTGTTTTGGTGGGTATCGAGTGTCTTCCTGAAATACCCAGGAGGACACCCAATCGTAGTCCGTTGCTTAGAGCCCCCTGCCAATTTTTAGGTAACAACAGCAATTTGAAGTTATTGACCGCTAAAACTTACCCGAAAAGTTGCATTCGCTATCCGATGCAGACAACTTTCCCCTGCCACCTGAACCTTTCGCAGGGTTAAATGGGTGCTTGCTTGGCCGCCAGATCTCGGTTGAATTTCTGAGTTTCCATGTTCTGTATCTGCTATCCATCCTCACTCCTTGCGCGCTTTCGCAAAGCACGCAACATACCCCGAATTCGTTTACTGGATCGTCACAACATTATCAGACCTACTTTCACAATCCCTGCCCCGCTGCATCTCAATACATTCATTCATTCATCCATCTGGTCCCAGTAAACAAGACATTTGATGCAATGACCACACGCTCACCTACATCTCGACATGACCACTCACTCTGTTTTTTCACCTGTCTTGAGTGCGTATTTTACGCACCCTAGCTTCAGCACCCACGCTGTTGTTTCAAGTTTGTCCGAGGGTTTCCAACACACTGATGCACTCTGCACATAAACTAACCATCTTCGGCCAATCACCGGTCTCAATTTCCGTTCTGAGCCAGAAGCAACCCAACTGTATTGCTGTAAGAACTCTCGTCTCCGATCTCTCGTCATTTCGCGTTCTTGCTAAGTGGCTGAATTGCGATTCCGGGGAAACGTTGTTCCATTCTTCTCTTCATTTCGAGTTCATAGTAATAGGAGGTTGCAATACTGGCAAAATAGGGGGTGGCGATACTGGCAAAACGTTGTTTCGTTGTTCTCTTCATTGCGAGGTTGCAATTCAGGAAAACAGTCGTTTTCCTGATTCAATTGTCGTAATAAGGGGTTCAATTTTTCGGAAGTTCTATTCTAAAGTTGTCCCAAAAAAAGAAAAACAAAAAGCTGAAGTTATATAATTGTGCTTCTCGTTAACTGGTTCATTAGAATACAAAAGGGTTTAAATTAAAACTGTTAGAGGATATGACAATAAACAATCACTTTGCAACTTCCATTTTGAAACAATGTTGTGTAGAGAATCAAGAGATAATCAAAGCTCCATTTATAGGGAAAAATTTTGAATTCTATGAAATTAAGATATGTAGATAACATATGATATTTGTTGATAATTTCATATTTTTTGCAGAGATTAAATTCAGCGAGATCCAGAAGTAAGTATTGCGAACGGTATACATTTTTTGTTTGATCATGAAATATTATGTAATTCTTTAACTGATAATAGATTAGGATTTTACATGATTTCTTGAGAAAATTTTCTATAAAAAAGTATGGTTTCTTTCGAGACAAAGAGGAGAATGAAAACGATGTTGATTTAATTATGTGAAAAATGATCAAGATAACTTGCTTAGAAAGAACTATGTATGTTGAAAACTTTTATTGAATAGATCATACAGTTTATTGCAATTCTAGGACAATAAGTATTTACTATCGTAAATACTTCTAGAATGTTTATCTATAATTTATTAGTTGCTGTTAAATGAAATATAATCTATATGATTTTTTTTCCTTTATTGATATGGTCTCTCATGCATCCTCTATGGAATAAGAAACATTTTTATATATTCAATAAAACCCTAGTTTGATGAAAAATAAGTGAATTTTACTTGTGGAAATTTACATATCTTTGTGACTGTGCTTTATATTTGTACATTCCAAAATTATATATACTTTATCCAAACTTATGTACACTTTTCAACTTAAGAAAAATGAAACTGGGATGTGATAGTTTAAGTTTGGATACTAAATTGAAAGTCCATATTAGTCTTTAGCATCTATGTAACTCCTTGTAATTTAGGGTTAAAGGTCTTATAAACAGGCCTCCCATACAACCTGCCACCTCTTACAGTGTACATCAACCTAAGGCTTCAGTTAACGTAAGGAATATGTTAAGTGGAGGTCGTTTACCTGAAGCCACTTCTACCATAATCACCAAAAAATACATTACTTTTTAGCAATCAGTAATTTACTCCTATGTCAATATGCTTCGAATTACTTTCTTGATATTCTAAAGTTTGGGAAATTCTTTTGAAGCATCGTATTTCTCGGTCGGATTCCTTTGTAATAGAGGCACGCATTCCATAAGAAAATGTCATATCTATAAAATAGGATTATTGTTTCTTATGTAAGCGACTAAATTAAACGCATTCTTGAGGATTAAATACAACATAAGAAAGCAAAAATCCGTCCTAAATAATCCATGAGTCTGGTGTAAAAATACTTACTCCCATCTAAAACAATATAGTCTAAGATATTCTCTAGGAGGGAATTTGACCGTGTTTAGCCTGCATTTTCTATGAATAAGGCTCTCTTTCACAAATCCTTTCTTCAAGGACAAGGGTAATGTTGCATTCTACAGTAGGGAAGTTCTACTTCGATAAGAACACTCATGTCTTCTTCAGGACAGAATGCTATTGTAGTTCTGGGTTGCATGTCATGAATCATCCTCATAAAATGGGATGCAAGAACACTTCCAGGCTTCAGGTAGTGATCCAAGAAGAAACCAGTCAATTGTATCTAAATTCGGTTGACATCTACTCTATGTTCTCAAATTCCTGCACCTGCATGGTATCAACCTGAGGCATTTCCATGATCATGCTGCTCACAGCAAGCTTGAAAGTTTCAACCCGTTGCAACACATATTCATTGGAAATTTGCTATTTCACATCTCAGAAGTTGCTGTGATGCTGCAAGGAAAACCAACCCGCGATGCTAGATGCTCTACGCAGATGAGGAAAATGTGCCACAAATCAACCATTGTCAAACAAAGAACTCGTGAGAGGATAGAAACACGAGAAATGGCCTTCGAGGTTTGGTGATGGGGAAACAGTCTGACTGAATCTTCAGATGTGATCAGAAGCAAATTGAACAGAAGAATTTACATTTCAGAACTGCTGATGGCCGAGGAAGGATTTTCTATATTCGATTCTCTGATGTTCGAATCTGTCAGCCGCTATACATATCCTAACAATCACTTTCGGCCTTCCAAAGGGAACTCCGCGACCTTTCTCCAATATTTTAGCATCTTGTCGGCTGGGTCAGTTTCATACAGACTTAGCTGCTTCACCACGAATTCCGAATTGGTCAAAACTTTACCGTAATTCTCTTCAGCAGTAGCTTTTGCTGACCACCTGTCTTCATCCTTCAAATCTCCGTAAAGAGGACTCAGGTGGGGCACGTATCCTGGAACAAGTTCAGCCCCTGTAAATTTGCCCAGATGGCTACTTTCTTAATATGCACTACAGTGTACAATGAACTCAAATGACAAGCATATGGATTCAAAGTATTGTTGCAAACACATGCACCGATATAAGCAAGTAGTTTCTGGAATTGAGGAGACGCACTGATCAAGGTTGTAAACAGGCTGCAGATAAAAGAATGCTCAACTGAGTTGTGGTAGACTATCTTGGTGTTCTTGTGGAGAGAAATTGCGGCAGCTCATACCGGATTTCATCCATGCAGTAACAGGTAATGATAGCGGAGACAATCTAGTCGCTGACAGTTGAGATGGTTCAACACATCGTACTGCTTCTCCTTACAACGAAGTGACGCGTGCGAGGCTTACCCGTCGTAGATCGTTGTTCGAAGGCCCTGCGAGTTCTGGCGTTGGCCTCCATAACCTGACGATCAATGACGTGACTGGCATTGGTAGAGAAAGATCAGGATCATGAGCCAAGCAAGAGTAATCATGCATCGCCCATATTAGAAGAAAAATTGCCCTTGTTCCAGACCCAACTACGTTCCAGGATATAAGAATTGTGGAAACGTGGGATCCAAGCGATTCATCTGATCGTATTTTCTGAGACCCGCGGTAGGTTCTGTAACTCGCCGATGTCAATCGTATCAGAAACCTAACCAAAAGTCCTGTTCTCACAAAACTCGAGAATTCAGAAACGACTGTGGCAGAAGAACAGAGGAGGCACAAGCCATACACCAAATCGGAGGGAAGAATGCAGAGCAAGAAACGCCTGATAACAAGAAGTCTTTCTCAGTTGGCCTACAACTGAAAGTAACCTTCTTAATTTGCATCATATACTGGCAGGAAATGAATAATGCCGAGAAATTCAAACCTCGGGAGTAGAAGCCACTGTAAGATAAACAGACTTGTAGTAATTACTCTCATGGTCCACACCGGTAATTCTGTAGGTGATTGGAGGTAGCGAAGAGGCTAAGTCCTGCAATTTGGCTACTGCTTCGTCTTTTGGCAATGAGAAAGCACCCAAAACAGTGACATGAGCTTCGACCTCCGGGCCACCGTAGACTTGCTGCAGCTGCTTGGCCGCTCCCTTCATACCTGGATTATCAGGTGGAGCAAGAGCCCAGACAGAATACGTCCGATCGGCCATCTCTCTCCTCTCCTTTCCCAATTCTTCGAATTCCGGAAATGCCACTGCCAGTGCTCCTCAACTCCTTGCCTCTTATACCTTCTACATTCTTTGCCACATTGTTAATCTTTCTACGATGGTGTTCCTTCACTTCTAGACTGGATTACAATGTCAGCTTCAACCATGAACCTACTTTTATGTATATTCTGGCTCGTGTCAGATCAAACATGCTCTTGGTTTTTTAATGTGTGTGATTCCGTTCGTGTACTGTCAGTAACGAACGAGACATTTGTTCTCCAGTTCTTTCTCTTCGTCAATCCTGTAGGCTTTAAGTATGTTTTACGTTATATTGCAAATTTGAGTCAACCACCACTGCTAGAATTGCTAGGAACTGTATGGGGTAGATATTAGATTTTCTCATGATATGATCACATAGGAATACATTTAGCTAGAACATGATTTCATAAAACGAGCTCCAAATTATCCAAATATAGATGAGGAAGATGTTCTATTCTTTTCATAGATTTTAAAGATTTTGCCGTGGCATTTTTGCAGTTTTGCAGTGGCAGTCTTGCCCGCTTCAAGATCCGTAGGATCTTTAATAACTATAGTAATTCTATTTATATTTTTTTAACTATAGGAACGATGCAATACGCAGATGATAAACCAGAGGATGGAAAGACACCATCAAGCCATACAAGGATAGAAAAATCAATATAATAATACCATTTGTTGATTTTTTTTACTACCTAAAGATATTGTACTCACACATTTTGTCTCCTGTACTATATGCGTGTTCTTGTGCTTTGATCATGGTATTAACCTGATATTTTATTTGACTTAGCACGTAGACGATCTTGTAACAAAAAATTTGATGTAATTTCAAATGTTCATCATCTTTGAAATACATCTGTGAAATATAATCAATTTCATTAGGGAGCGATTTTTAATTCAATTTAAATTGCACAGCACTATTTCTGTGTTTTTTGAAAAGGTAATCTTGCAATCATATGAATATGTAGGGATGCAGAATGTTAATCTTTTATACTTGAATTCATATTTTTAAAATATTATTACTGACTTCAATTATATATTATAAATTAAATCAAATAGCAAAGAAGTGTTTATGGAATGAAAAGGAGTGTTGTAGAATGAAAATAATTATATAATATTGGTTCTTGATCTTGAATTTATTGAGCTGTATTGTTAATCATTTCAATTATAGATAAGACATCAATTGAAATATTTTAATCAAAGCATGTACCTCTTGTAAAATATGCATTTTAGTTTTAACATTTTTCTTTTAGGATTCTCTAGTAAAATTATTTGGTTTTATTCAAGTTTAACAGCAAAGTCAAGTTTGATTTCATATATTACATACCATAACAAAATTCTTAACAATGTTACTTGAGTTGAAATCTAAAAAGTAAAAGGGTCAAATCTGCTTTGTAATACAAAAATAATTTAATATATTTGATAAGTATCCTTTTCGGTCATTAGAAAAAAAATTTAATCAAATAAAAATTATCTTATTAAATAGAAGGTATCAGGAGAGGCTTCTCCAACTTTCATCACCATTAAAGATACTAAATATATATTCAATTTTAAGTAACTCCATGTGAATAAACATGATAAAAACTTACGTAAGTTTGAATTGAAGAAATCAAAGTTCCATATTGCCGGGTAACACTACTTCCTTCATTATTATAGTCTCTTTCATTGTTAGGAAAATAGTAATTATTTTTATTTATAAAATTGGAAAATACAAACAATGTGAAATTTTAATTCAGTAATCGCAAGTGATATCAACTCAATTGCAATAATCTCACCTAATGAAAAATAATTCCTCTATATCTTTTAGTACAAAATAAGTTTCTTCATCCGTTAGAAAATATTGACATAATATAAATCTTTGTAAGAAGCACATACATTTATTAAACTTATAAAGTAATTTATCTTCTTGTCCTCTCACAGAATCTGCAATTTTAGATTTGTATCCTAATAAATTTTATTCAGTAAATCCTAATTGATCAATTTATCAGCATATCATATTGGAAATTCTTTTAGAAATATGATGTATTTTTTTATATGTACTTATGATTATTGAATTCAATATTACTTGATACCAATATATATGGATGAGCACATACATTTTAGAATTTTATCACTTTCTATAATAAAAAGAATTTATAATTATATATTTTTATATAATATTCCATAGAGTGAAATAACTTTGTCTACTTTAGAAAGATCAAATAGTTTGAGAAAAAAATTTCTAAAATTTTTATGAAATTTTCCATCCTTGGAAAATATATTGTTAATAATAATACTTCCCCTTTTCAAATGATCTCCAAGTATTTCTTCTTATGCAACATGTTAATTCACATATATATTAAAGAAGTATCAAGTATAATGATAAATATCAAGGATAAGAAAATTGTTTCTTCTCATCTCTATAAATATACAAAGAGAGAAACTTCTTAATAATGTACTACATCAATATTTAAAGCAGATGTCACTATTGGGAGATGGTTATTCATAAGAAGGAAGAGCTCACACTTTTATTCCAGATTATAGGTATAAGCACAACTTCCTAGATGCTTCCAACTTTGATTGCTCTAGGGAGCACTTTGGTGTCCTTTTCTTTACACATCTTCTTCTCTCCTATGCTATATACTCTTCCTGTTGATTTTGATTCTTTTGTGATTATTGTTTGATGCTATCTCTATATCTGATTATCTTCTGGTTGCTCAATAATTGATATTGGATGCTCTCAAATTATCACTATCATTAGAACTCCAAAGCATTCTACTTTCTTCTCTTTAAGAAGCTTATTGCACCCCTTCATTCATCAACAAGAAGTTGAACATATCAATTCCCTTAAACAATACACCTTCAGAATATAGTTTCCTCATTCTAGTAAAATTTTAGGGTTTAGGTGACTTCATAGTTCTCTTATTTACTACTTTGGTCATGCCAGGTTGTATATTTCACTCCTTGGCAGACAATACACACATCATGGACCACATAGATCAGATTAGTCAGGCCTTTGACCACTTGACTACCGAGCTACATCTTGTGAGCTTGAGAGTCAAGGTGCCAAAGTGTAAAGCATGGCCCCCTTCAAATATCACTCCCCACCTTGAGCTTCCTAAGGGGTGTATCACATCTATATATATGGATTATGTAAAAGACAACGACCAAAGAGAGAAATAAAAGAATGGAATCTCACATTAGGACACTTGAATGCATGAAAACTCTTAATGCTTAGCATGAGCTTCGGCTTTGGTATTTATAGGTAGCATACAAGGCCCTTGAGAAGCTTCTCAAGAAGCTTCCTTGAGCCACTTTCTTAGAGTGCAAGCCAAGTTAACCAAGAAGCTTCTCAAGAAGCTTCCTTCTAGAAGCCACCTACTTGGCATGCAAGCTAAGCTAGTTGGAAGCTTCTAGAAGCTACTACTTGGGATGCAAGTTAAACTAGTCGAGAAGCTTCCCAAGAAGCTTATGGAATATTTTGGGCTAATTTGGCTTTACTCTACTTTGTTAGCCTTACTAACTCTACTTTGTTAGCCTTACTAACTACGTTGCTAAACTCCATATTGTTACAGATTACATATCCTTGGAGTGCCAGTAAGATCTGAGGATTTTGTCATGAGCTTCTTAGATACAGCTCTTGCATTAGATATTCTCCATGTAGATTATCTTGCTCTCCTAGGAGATCAGCATGTGGCATTTGATATACTCTCTTTTAGTATTGCTCATTGACCAACTTACCTTCTTCACATGGTTCTCCTTTCCTTGACCTTCTTATCACATATGAGAGTTGTTTATAGGAGGATTATGGGAGTCTTTGGTGATATCATTGGACAAAGGACATTTAAATATGTGATAGGCGATTTGGCGCATAGATATACATCTCTACCAATCTTGTGCGGAGAAGCAAGTCTACTATCTATAATGTCACTCCATTTGCTCAAACTACTATCTATAATGTCACTCCATTTGCTCAGATTGCTCAGACTTTGGAGTAGTAGTATTGGTAGTTAGAGGTATTTTGGCAATTACTCATAGACTACTTGTTGATGGTCAGACTTTCATATTCAATGTACTCACTACATGGTGATGCCTACCGTTGCTTGCACCATTTGCACATCGGTTTTGCCATCAACCAGACCGTTAGGGTGAGACTTAGGTCAAAATTAAAGATATACCCTAGAAGTGCAACTCCAAAGAGCTCACTTACTTATTTGATGTTGAGCCTTCAAGTTCTTGGCTATGGTGGATAGAAGTCAGCAAGCGTCATACGGAGTCTCTTAGCTAGAATGGGTGTGGCTTGATTGTAATTAATATCCAGTTGTTGGTACATTATTGAGTGACAAATCAAGTAATGATCTGATTGAGTGCGATTCGAGTTGTGAACAAATTGATTACATCAAAGAAGTGAGGTCAAGGGAAAATAGGGTGTAGGAACTAAGGTGTTGGTGGTATCTCCAAGCCTTACTGATTGTTGGTAGCTTGATTGAGGTTCAAATTTTCCTTGGGAGTAATTGTGTGCAAAAACTCTTTAAATTGATGCAGATTTGGTAGTGAGGTAGATGGTATGCGGAAGCATTGGCCAAATTTTCCTAAGAAGAGAGTCAATTTCATGAGATGGTGTTCATTTTGAGCTCAAGAAGTGAAGGCAGGACCAATTTGGTGCAAATTGAGCTTGAACGGCAAAATTGAAGGTGGAGTTGGGAACCCATTCTCTTGAATTTTTGAATTGGAGAACCCTTTCTTTTCAATCTGGCTTGAGTAGAGAGTTAGCAAAGGATTGTACGGTCAGCCAACTCTAAGGATTTACATCAATTTTTTGTCAAATTTATGTTAGATTTTGGGTCAAGTTTACATCAGATTTTTGGCTCAAGTTTGAAGAGCTCAAGTTGGCCAGATTTGGAAGAGGTTTGCCAAATTTTGAGAGGGTTCAAAGAAGTTAGTGAAGGATTTGGCAATCAGCCAACTCTAGAGATTTATGTCAAATTTTGGATTGATTTGGAAGAGGTTTGCCAGATTTGGAGAGGGTTCGAGGCATAGGGGTGTGGGCTATGAGAGGCTATGAAGACTTAGAAGGGCCAAAAGGGCCAACAAGCCAGCTTCTTGGCATGAAGCTAGCTAGTTTAGAGTAGTTTATGGTCTTTATTTGGCAAATTCTTATAAACCCATCTTGCTAGATTATATGCAACAGGGTTTGACCTTTAGATCTATGGTTACTAGATTGGTGCCCTAGCCAATTGGTCCATCCTCACTTTATTTTTATTTTTTTGTCCTAATGACTGTTCCATTTTCCGCTATACACTTGTAGCTTTGGTTGGGAGAGACAATTTGATCCTATTCTTGGTGATCTTAGTAGCTTAGGAAATAGATAAGTCCTATTATGTCAAATGCAAAATGGTGGCAGAGTCAATCTAGTGTTAGTGTATGAGATGTAAGGTTTTATTTAGATTTCTTATGATTGGACCTCCTCTATTCTCTACTTCTTGTTTGTGCACCATGTTTGTGTGAGGTGCCCTAACTTTAGAGCATATATGCTTTGGTGTGCTCTTGATAGTGAGTGAGGTTGGAATGATGACCAATCAAACTACCTATGTTTCTCTCTAGTGAGGCAAGAAGTGATGACCTGTAGACCATGAGAGTGTGTGTTGTGATATGGCAGGTTATAGGTCGCCAATTCCCTTAATGTAGTTGTTGTAATTAGAGCTAAATTAGTGGGTGATGGTTGGTTGGTACGTTGGCACTTGGTGGTGATTCTTGGTGGGGTACTTGCGGTGGTTACAATTACGGGTTGTAGTTTTTGGCTACTTTGTCACAACAAAGTTCTTTGGGGATTCCAAAGGAGATAGCATTACAATACGCAGTGGGTTCACTCAAAGTGGCACTTGGTATCAGCATGTATCTTAGGTCCTAGTGAGGGAGAAGATTGAGTCTAAGTTGGAGTTTGAGACAAGAGTTAATTTAGTTGAGAGTGCACTTGGTGTGTCCGCATCGTTATTGTGGGATGTGGATGAGATTTATAGGGCCTCCAAAGGCCTTAGGTGTTACTCTAGTACAATGGCTACCATTGAGTTGGATGACATCATCTAGGAGTTTGATAGTTAGTGTGATCTGCAACGGATGTAGAACGTGACTCTATTCACACCTTTTATGACATGGGAGTGCTGATTTCAGCACTTGGAGCGTCCACCAATGGATAACTACCATGAGTTCAAGATAGCTCACTTGGAGGAGATTGAGCTATGAAGTTAGAATTGGTCTCTAAACTATATCTCCATCACTTCATGCTTGGTTTCTAGGGGTAGATTGGCAGTACCCATGAGTTTTAGCTCTAGCAACATTGGTGGATCTCTTTGAGATGGTGCTACTACAAGTGGAGATACTACTATAGGAAGTAGTGTAGTATTGTGGTTTAACTCCACGGTGGAGTTCTTCTAGTGTTTAAGGAAAAATTACCAAGGAGTGCGGACTAGCAAGCTAAGGAACTTGTAGGAGTTCCAATGGAGGCTAGAGAGAGCCTACATAAGGCATATACTTGCACAAGATAGCTGATTAGTTTTACTTAGGGAGTTATTGAGGCCTAGGCAATCCAATTTTGGTAGGGGATATTGCATATGGAGTTGCAACGTAGAGTCCATGATGTTATGTTGTTATAGGCTACTTTGCCTACTTTGGTAGTGGTCTTTGGTTTGGTTGAGCATATTGAGCTCAACATGGTAGAAGAGAGAGTGGTGACATTTGGATTTGGTAGAGAGACCCCATCCACAATTATTACTTCTTCCAAAGTGTAGCAAAGTGCACCATGCCATGTTGGTTTTTGAGGACAAAGTGGATAGCCCAGATCCTATGGAGCAAGTGGAAGGTCTAGTGTAGTTAGACCTTACCTTCATTTTAAGGATCAACATCATCCAATGAGTGGTGGTGTTGCTTGTTGTACTTGTGATAGACCTCACCACATGAGAGAGTGTACTCAAGATAGCGGATTTGATACCTCTGGTGCATCACAACCAATACAAAGATAGTGTGAGCATTGCCATAGATTTGGTCACACTAGTGACCAATGCTTTGACCTACACCTGGAGTTATGAAGTGGTAGGATTGCTATGGTAGGAGGTAGAGGATCCACACCTAATAGAGATGTAGTACCTACCTTGACTTCTAATACCTTTACTCGGAGTGGTGCTCGATATTAGCCAATATTTCAGGTCCTAGTGAGTGAGGAGATTGACTCTGAGTTGGAGTTTGACACACTATCTTATTTAGTTGAGAGTGTACTTGGTATGTTTGCATCATTATTGTGGGATATGGACAAGATCTATGGGGTCTCCAAAGGTCTCATGTATTACTCTGGTACGGTGGGTCCCATTGAGTTGGATGACTTCATCTAGGAGTTTGATATTTGGTGTGATTTGTAGCAAATGCAAAACTCAACTTTGTTCACACCCTTCATGGCGTGGAAGGGGTTATTTTAGCACTTGGAGGGTCCGTTAATGGATGACTACCATGAGTTTAGGAGAGCTCACTTGGAGGAGCTATGGAGACAATATTGGACTCCAAACTATGTCTCCATTACTTTAGGCTTGGTTTTTAGGAGTAGATCGATGGAACCCATGAGTTCTTACTTTAGTAGCATTGGTGGATCTCTTAGAGATGGTGCTACTACAAGTGGAGGTACTACAATAAGAGGTGGTTTAGTACCAAGTTTTAACCCCATGGTGGAGTTCTTCTAGTATTTGAGGTAGAACTACCAAGGAGTATGGACTGACAAGCTGAAGAGCTTATAGGAGTTCCAACAAAGGCTGGAGGGAGCCTACGCAAGGCATACCTACGCAAGGTAGACCTGATACCTTTAGTGCATCACAGCTAGCATAGAGACAATGTGAGCATTGCCACAGATTTGGTCACACTAGTGACTAATGCTTTCACTTTGCTTTGCTTTGAGTGGTAGAGTTGCTATGGTAGGTGGTGGAAGAGGATCCACACCTAGTAGGGAGTGCAGTACCTGCCCTTACTTCTAATACAGCCATGGCTACTCAGATTGAGCATTTGGAGCAAAGATTGGTTAGCATGGCCATAGCTTAGAGGAGATCAAATTCAGGTGCTAAGGCTTCCACCTCATATGCTAGTAATAGCAATGTCTTAGACTTCATGTGGAGCAGCATAGGTGGATGCATCTACCATAGTGACTAGGAGTGCAATACGTGCTCTAGAGCATAGAGGAGCATAAGTGGAGTTGGACCCATAAAGAGGAGAGGTTGGTAAACAAGTTAGACTTCTCCAATCTTTTATACTCTCAAAGGCACTATAGACATCCATGGTTCCTAAATGTCCTAGTGTAGGTGTGGTAGGTGGTGATGGGGTCCATGATAGACTACCTACTAGTGAGCCACTTGCTACTACATAGATTGAGTCTAGCGCGATGTTGGAGGCGGCTCAGCTGATTATGCGCTTTCCATTATTTTCAGCTTGTGACATGTGTACATTGACCCAACCCTAGTGTTCCGATTGGCTACCATGCTTTGTGAGAGTAGGGATGATGTGGTCCCTAATACTAGACCAAAGGTGGTTGATAGTGGAGTTGACTTGTTGAGGAGCATAAGATGTGCTCTACAACCAATGGTTTATGGAACTAGATTAGAGGAACTACTAGCTAGACCGGTCTTTGAGCAAACACAGTTGTGTCTCTCTACTATCCTTGGAAGATTACAACTCTAGTGCATAGCTCTTTGTGTTGGGGAAGGCTGTAGTTGTCAATATGGAGTTGCGGAAGATCAATATGAAGATGTGTCTATTTCAGATCCAGACATCTCTAGGTGGTGGTTCTACATAGTACATCACATGTGGAGAGCTTGTTGTTCATATTTAGCCCAATCATCCAACTAATAGCTCTATGGTGAGAGCTTAGGCCATTGCAATAGTGGTTGAGTCATATGATGTGCTAGTTGGAGAAGCAATGTTATACTCCATGGGTTTTAGTATTGACTATTAGGAAGAGACAACCTCCTATAGATCAGGTTGGCAGTCAAGTGAGGGACAAGTATGTTGCCTACCTGTATGCTTTAGTAGTGGTAGTCTTGGCTCATTATAGTCCGAGACCATGGTAGCATCAATTTTAGCTTTTAGTGGTTTTGTTACTTGGCTTGATGATTTATTGGAGGGGAATGCGCATGCAGAGGATACTTTAATACCATAGGAGATCACTTGGATTTGAAGTACAAAGTGAGATTGTTCCATCCACCTTGGATGTTCCTTTGTAGAGTTTAGAGGAGGTATTGTAGCAACATGCGGATCAGTTGCTACAATAGGCTTGAAGTGGAGCCTTTATATCACCAGGAGACCAATGTGAGGATGAGCCTCCAAAATCAATTACCTTGATACCTCTAGATACTACACTCATTGCTTGGTAGTATCTAGTAGAGGGAGCATATCTCTTAGAGTTGTTTGGTGGGATTAGTACTGGACTAGTTGTGGTATTATAGGCAAATATATGAGTACATAGGTACTTGTATGTGGAGAGAGATGAGACTGTTAGGCAAGTCTCTCTACATCATGTGACACACTTGGCCTATCGGTATCCTAAGTTATCAATGATGTCAGCAATCAAGGGTTACAAGAAGATCCTTCTAGCAAATATTTCCTTACTAGGGACGCAAGATTTGGAGAGACATGGTCTTGTTTATTTGGTGATTTTGGATGGCCATGTTAGAGGGGCCAGAAATTTTGTGATTACATGAACAAGGCTTTTGGGAGGTCAGTGTTTGTAGTTGGAACAAGACAAAAGAGAAAATTCAGTTGAAACTAGAGAAGAGTCGGGGGCTACAGGAAAAGAACACTTGAGAGAAGCAAGCTGTTGGGACAAAGGAAGAAGGAATCGAAAGAAAGTGCATTGAGGTGTGTGCTGCAGGGGAGATCTTTCAAGAAAGGAGGCCTAAACAGAAAAAGAGAGGGATTTGGACAAGGCTAACAAGGGGAATTTTCCCGAGAGAGAAAAGGCCTGCTGGGATAGAAGGAAGGGCTTGGCTGTGAAAAGAGAGAATGAGAGAGGGTTTGAAAGGGGGGGGAGGACCGAGTGTGAGGACATGAAAGACCTAAACAAGATAGGGAAGAGGTAATGGTTTGAGAGAATGCCTGATCTGGCTGAACAGGGAAGAGGTTGTGCAGGACATGAAGTGTAATGTTTTGAAGGAAGGCCTAAAGAAAGAGAGAGAGAGATTGGATAGAGAAAGGAAAAGCATCAAAGAAGGAGGCCAAGAAAGGGCAAAGAGAGGGAGAAGGAAGAGCAAAGAGCAAGAAGAAGTCTGCATTGAGAGAGAGAAGAAACTTTGGAGGGTTTGAGCAGGAAGAAAAGGAGAGGAAGAAGAAGAATTCTTGAGGAGAAGAAATATGAGAAACTAGGTCTAGATAGGGGAACCTACGAGGGGAAAGTTTGGACTGAGCAGGAAGATTGGAAGATTAGAAGATTTTGGGAAGAGGGCTTGGCCTATGCAGGGGAGAGACAGGAAGAAAAGGAAATTGAATGTGCCTTGACAAGGAAGGAGAAGGGTTGCTTCGAGGTTTGCTCAGGACAGTGACAGGAAAGGGGAAAGGAAATTCCCAGAGAGAGGGTTTCTGCCTGGACAGTTGAGAGAAGAAATTTTGAAGGGAAAAGGTTTTGGAGATTGACATGACAAGAAGGAACCATCGAGGGAGTAGGGCTTTGGCCGATGCAGTGGTTTGAGAGTGAGAGCCAGAACATGAAGGATTTGTTTGGCATCAAGGAGTTTGGGGAAAGAGAGAGCCAAGAGGAAGAGAAGGGAAGGGTTTATGCTTCAAGGAGAGATTGTACAAGGGGAAGAGAGTTTGGCATCGGGAGGGAGAGAAAGGAAGGAGAGTAATAAGGGGTTCAAGGGAGGACTGAGTATTGGGATAGAAAGACAAGAGACAAGTGAAGAATTATCAAAAGGAGAGAAGGGTTTTGTAGGGAAAACTCATCGAGAGAAAAGGCCTAAAGAAAAGAACAGACAAGAGAAAGGTTTGGACATGGCTGACAGGGGGATTTTCCCCGAAGAGAAGAGGCCTGCTTGGACAGAGGGGAAAGAAATCGGAATGTGAAGGGATTTGAGAGGTGGATGCAGAGGAGAGGAATTTCCCAAAGGACAGAAGTTGGCTGTGACAATGCAGGGCAGAAAAGGATTAAAGAAGGGCTGAGGGTTTAGACATAAAAGAACAAGAATCAAGGGGAAAGTCTGGACTGGATAGTGAGAGAACTTTTGAGAGAGGCAAGATTGGAAGAGGCTTGATAGAGGAGATGCATATTTTTTTTGAAGGGATTTGTGATTGTGTGACAAGAAGAAGAGAGATACTTTGGGAGAAAGTGGCCTAGAGAAAGAAAATTTTGAGGAACAGTGCCTGGCTGAGAGGAGGAATAAAGATTTGAAGGGAAGACTGAAAGGACTTGGCTGATAGGAAGACAAAGAAGGAGAATTTTTGAGAGAATAGTGCCTGGACAACAAGAGAATGAAAGAAAGGTTTTGAATGAGTAGGGGGTGATAGGAATGCAAAGAATTTCCCGAAGGTGATAGAGTTTGCTTGCTTGGACAGAGAGACAGTAGGGAGGTAGGATTTTTTTTGAGAGAGGAGTCTATTGGGAACAAAAAGAAAGGATTTAGTTTTTTTGAGAAAAGAGAGGTAGGAGAGAGAAGGGATTGGACATGCTTGTGTGACAAGAAAGAGCATCAAAAGCTTGAAGAGAACATAAGGCGCAAAAATTTGACGGAGAGAAGGTTTTGCTTACCCGGACAAAGGGACAGATGGGAGGCAAAAAAAATTGAGTTGCCATGGACAAAGACAGAAGAAGAAGAGGATTTTAGTATCGAGAGGAAAGGCCTATAGAGAGGAGGAAATTATCAAAGGTGAATGAATGGCCTGTGCAAGGTTGGGAGTGAGTCTGGGCAGATGGAAGAAGAAGTTGGCTAAAGAGAAGGACCTTGAAGGTATGCAGAAGGAGAGGAGTGTTTGAGAGTTTGCAAGACTGCAGTCTCAAAGGAGCCTTGATAGGAAGAGAGACCTATCAAAGATCAAGGACATGACAGTTTGGTGTAGAAGAAACTTTTAGCAAAATATTTCATAAAAAGAAGAAATGTTTTGTAATGATTGCCTTGTAGCTATAGCTTGAGTAGATTATCTTGTGTGTGTTGCGGTGGGTTGAGAAGTGTGTTGGTACTTTACTAGATGATCGAGTGGAGGCAACAAGTTGCTTTACCATCTCCAGTTGGTGGCTCTATACAGTTGGAGTATTACTCGTTACCGTTATAGGAAATATATTACTCGTGATGTCTGGTTATCCTCTTCCATGTTTACAATCTCCACTACATGATCTAGTTTGCAAGTGTGTAATCTAGATGCTATCATCCTGTGCAATAGCATGTTTACTTGATTATATAACCAGGATCAGCTGATCATGACAGCACGGGAAGAAAAGGAAGGGGAAAAGTGAAAGGGAAAGGATTTTCTCAAACAGTGAAAAGAAGATGGATCTTTGTGAATGAAGGACAATGAGGACTAGGTTTGTAGAGTTTTTTATTGGAGAAAACAGAAAAGTCAGGAAGATATAGCATGACCAACCACCCATCACAAACTGCATTTTTATATATAAACAAACTTTGATTTCCTGAGAAGATCTATCAGCTAAAGAGAAAACACTATTGTGCATGACAACTTGAACAAGGAAAATAACGCATTGGCTCTATAAGGGTAAGACAAAGTAGACATAAATAAGACCAAGCCCCAACTGGATAGATATCCAAAACAAGGAATTATCATAGCTACAAAGGTTGATTGTGAATTGTCTGCAACTCCTTCCAACATTAAACATGGTTAACATTGAAGATGATTATGTGATGGAAGTATTTATAGGCCTAGGGATTGATTCAAGTTGAATTAGGAAGCAACAACTAAATGCCTAAGTGTGAGCAGCGTTGTGCGTATATACATTGCTACACAACATACATCGTTGTCAACATCATACACTATAGAAGCACAACTCACACATAAGTCATACATAGACTCTAAAGTGCCACAATAATCAGATTGCTTACCACTCTCAACTCAACTCAACTCAGATCAGTACTTGATCTGTCACTCTATAAACTGCCAACAACTGGGCATTGATTACAGTCAAGCCACACCCACTCAAGCATAGAGAATCCAGGTGACGCTTGCCAGCCTTTGTCCACCATAGCCAGGAACTTGAAGGCTCAACATCAGAGAAGTGAGCTATTTGGAGCTCACTTCAAAACTATACCCCCTGGACTCGAGCTAGTATTGAAACCCTAACGGTCCCGCTGACGGCACACTCGACGGTGTGAATGGTGCAAAGTGATAGTGGGCTCCACCATGAAGTTAGTACCCCGAACACAAAATCTAACCGTCGGAAAGTAGTCTCTGAGAAACGGGTGAAATAACTCTTACTACTATCATTGGAACTCCAGTGTCCGAGCATCTAGACGCGGCACTACAAATGGCGTGACGGCTATCGTGCGTATATACATTGCTACACAACATACATTGCTGTCAACATCATACACTATAAAAGCACAACTCACACATAAGTCATTCATAGACTCTAAAGTGCCACAATCGCCCCCCTTGCTGGCGGTTAGGTCCCTCTAACTCCAGATAGCCATCTAATCTAAGTATATGGTATACCCTCTATTGGGCAAAGATCAAGAGGCCGGGTGCTATGGAGCCCCATCGTTAGTTGCCTGTTTGCAATCTATACCATATAAAGAATGAACTAGCTATAGATCAAGTACATCTAGGACATAACCACTATCCTTGAGGAACCACCGTGAGGGGAGGAGTCATACATGCCATATGCCATCCTCTCAAACAGTTATCACACACTAACATAGTAGCAGCTCCACCATAAGAGCCACATAACATACACCTCAAGCATGCACGTACAAGTGCCAAGCTTGGGTCCATTGTACCATCAATGTTTGGAAGGTGGCATGGCGCATAATTGCGCACATGATCCTTCCAAACAACACTATCACGTCCTTCTAACACAAGGACTCTAGATGGCAAAACCTCACGCACTCTTAAGATAGTGCGGCCTGTAGAAACATCAAGTGTCGTTGGTGCTGTCTACTGTAGATATGCATAGTCGCTTGGATGAAATCGATGGATCGAGAGTCTATAACCTCCTCCTCGAATGGTAGCATAGCGTAAAGTATCTCTATGCTGAGCAATCGCCAAATTCTCAAAGGCCATCGGCATCACTCTCCAAAAGATCTTTGCCTGTTGAGAACATGCACTCATCCATACATCGGGGTCATCCAAGTCCAAAACAACAGTAGCATCTTGACAAATGGCTGTAGGTAAATCTGGATCTTGTCCATAGAGTAGAAAGTATGGCGAGAAGGATGCTAAGGAGGCTTGCCGGTTGAACCGATAGCCCATGGCCAATCAAGATCTTGGACCCAAGCTTACTGGAGAGGAAAGACGGAGGGTTTGGAGGTTCTTGAGGAGTCACATGAGTTGTTTTGCCTTCAGTATGAAGGATTTGGGTGCTCTGAAAGGACCTGGTACACAGATTGAGCTGACTAGCGACACACCAGTTTTCCAACGTCCTTATCGATACAGTGATATGGAGAGTACATTGATTCAGAGCTGGAGTAGTGACCTTTTTGAGGCTAGTTTGGTAGAGATTTCACATGGAGAGTATGCATCAGCGACAGTCATGCCAGCCAAGAAGGATATGCATGGCAACTATACAAATAGGAGGATGTGTGGAGATTACCGTCCTATCAGCCAATAGACCAGGGCTGATTGGTATGCCATGCCTACACCAGAGGAGATTTTTGATGCAATTGGGCATGCAAAGGACTTCAGTACTTTGGATCTTCGAGCGGGATATCATTAGTTGCCAATTAGGGAAGAGGATAAGTCCAAGACAACATTTTGGGCTATTGATCCTCACGGCAAGGATGTGTTATATCAGTGGAGGTTCTTACCATTTGGGTTGAAGAACGCTCCTGCTGAGTTCCAGAGGGTCATGGATAAGATCCTAGCTGGATTGGATTTTACTCGGTGTTATATTGGCAACAACTAACACAAAAATGAATGAAGGTAAGGATTTGGCCACACTAGGCTCTCCACTCATTCCATAGGATCTAGGCTGTCCACCCTATCCTCAAAAACCAACATGGCATGCACTTTGTTGCACTTTGGAAGAAGTAATAGTTTTGGATGAGGTCTTCCTACCAAATCCAAATGTCACCACTCTTTCTTCCACCATGTTGAGCTCAAGAAGACAATGTGACAGGAGGCAAACTAAAGATGAACTCGCAATGGGCCTAAAGGTTCTAAAATGTGAATATCTGATGGATAGTTAAAGCTTCTCAAAACTGAAATGTAAAGGAGAAGACTCACAAGAGGTTAAAGCATCCCAGATGTGAAGGAGGTCACCACTTTATGGCAAATTGCAAAATGGAGAGCTCAAGAACAATGGTTTTGCAATGAATGTGAAGGAGGTCACCAATCTATGGAAAATTGCAAAATTAAGAGCTCAAGAACAATGGTTTTGCCATGAATATGAAGCTCCATGTGAAGATGGGGAAATGCAAAAGAATGTGAAGTGAAGTTGGAAAACGTGTGAATGAAGAATTGGCGGGGAAGATTACAGAAGCTCGAGGAGAGAGAAACTGAAAAACCTTAAGGGCAAGAACTATCATTGGGAAGATGTGTGAATGAAGAATTGGTGGGAAAGATCACAAAAGCTTGAGAAGCTATGGGGCAGGAACAAAATGAGAGAGTGAAGCTCATGAAAATGAGTAAATGCTTGGGGGTAGGAACTATCACCAAATCACCAGATTGCAATGTGAGTAGCAAAAGCTCAGGGCAATGTGGGAAGGAAGATTGTGAAAATATGTGAATGAAGATAGAGCAACGCTGTGAAGACCACCGGGAAATGTCAAGATGTGCTTCGAGAAAACATGTATTCTCTTGCTCTTCCTCCTCCGGGGGAATTCCAAATCTATTCCATGCTTCTCAATTAATTAAGTGTAATGCAATCTCAATTAAAGGTTCGATGGGGTGATAGCCGCAACCATAAACCATAAAAACTCATAGGTCACTATTTAGATTCCCCGCTAATAATTTATGGCTATGGCAAACCTCCCCGTAAGTTTCATGTGTACTTCCTTAACCACAACCCGTAAAAGTTTTACGGTGTGCCCAAAAAATCCTTTACGGTCCAGTAGAAGAGGACCGTAAATGATTTATTACCATAAAACTCTATGGGTAGTGGTGTCTTCTACTGGACCCATTAAGTCTATATTTGAAACCCCCACCCTAGGGGGTTTCAGTTCTTGAAACTATGGGAGGTAGGCTGACCCTTTATGCCTCCCGTAATTCTTTACTGGAGGTCCCATTATCTGAAATATGTTTATTTATGAATGAGTCCTTAAAAATTTAGGGTTCGAGTTTTCCTTTTATTCTATACAAATTTCGGCCTGGTTTATGGACTATGGGACCTCCAGTAAATAACCAGGGAATACCTACGGGCCATGAAAAACATGACTCGTTAACAGTTAGAGGGATGCAGAGTACCTCCCGTATGATTTAGGTATTCCACTCACACATCCCGTAGCTACCTACAGGATGTCCCTTTATTTTATTTTAAGGTCTCTGAAACTGAAACCCCCTACTGTAGTAAGCAGTAGAGACATCGGCTTCGATTGAAGATCGCAAAGATCTGCCGTTTCTGGTCCAGGTTAGAATGAGAAATATAACCATCATAACCTGGAAAATAACCATAATAACCTGGACCGTTTCTGGTCGAGGTTAGAGTGGATTGCACAAACAGAACGACAAAGTCACTGATGGGCTACGAATGATGCCAACCCAAAAACTAAGGAAAGGAGAGGATAATACCGTGAGCCTCGATCTTCATGTCTTGTCTTGAGTGGTCCCGAATACGTGACAGAGGATTGACATCATGAGACTTTAACTCGTAGATGACAACAACTCTCCCAATTTACCATTTTGTTCTAGTCAATTTTGATACACATTCCGTGTCTACAGCCATGGACAGATGACGTGCAGCGTACCAAGAAGTAGGATACTATAAATTCGGGGTATGAGTATTTCTGTCGGGAATTTGCTCATCACCCATCCCCTTGCTCATATTATAACACTAAGTGAGGAACTGTGCGAATATATATGCATAATTATGCAACTGGTGTTTTGTGTCACCTACTTTTGTGCTTCCTACCAGTCACCTTATTCTCATAACAAACACTTCTTCGTACACAGGAAACGCCTTGTAAATAACATACTTCAAAATATAAATATTTCATGTGGACGTGAGTCATTAACCGGAACTCCGAACGAGAATTATCTCACTTTTTCTGCCTCAACTGTGCAGATATATGCCTACCATGAGTTAGTTGCATGTAACTAGTAGAGAAGCAAATGGTGAATTATTTGGTACGTGGCAATGATTGAAGTGCCTGGACACCAGAGGGGTTGGTCTCTCTCATGAGAGAACAGCTGAACTGGATAAACGAGAATATTTTCACATCTACAAGTCCGTTCCACGTCCTACCACGCTGAATCTCATGCTCCCAAGCGGAGAACTTAGTATCCTGTCAGAGGGTTATATTAATTTATGTACTCTTGTAACATTTATCGTATCAAAATAAATATTAGTTCTTAGAACTAGAAATGCTGATGGAAGAACAGAACAGAATGTGAATATATTGTATGGAATAATGCTATCTGTATTTAGCTACTAAAACTGTCGACGTTGTGGGTTGATGAGGGATCAGTCCAACTTGCAAAATTTTATAATTTTACCATTTTCAATTCGTGAATTCTGTCGTTAAAGTTAAGATTTCTCCAAATATACCATTCTCCTCATTGATATAGTACTCCGTGCATATTATTGTGTAAGACGACCTTATAATTTTTTTAACCTCTTTAAACTCCTGGCTTTTGGCGAAATCTGAAGGTGAGTGTATTCCAATGGGGTCAAGGGGAAATGCTACTGTAATCGAAGCTCAGACCGTATAGTGACACGACAGATTCATGACTACTGTATCCGCCGCTATGAACCTAACTGACAGAGCGCAGTCATCACGAGAAGAAAGGGATCTTTCCTAAGTTCCTCATTATCCATTAGGATCCCACCAAGTGTCGTCTATAGCAGCTAGCAAGAAAGTACCGTCCAGTGGTGGAAAGGAAACCTGTCAGCCATGCACGATGACTTCTCATGTGCACATTCCCGTCACCATGTCATTCGACCTCGCGACATCGGAAGGTCTCACCTGCAACCGGCTAATGGACCGTGCTTCGGAAACTTGCTCTTGATGTCGCGCTTGTGTCATTTCGCTCGTCGCGGGGCTCGAGCTGCCAGCAAAACTTAGAATGCGACAGCGCTTATTCTCGGACAACCAGGGCTTTCAGGGCTTCTGTGCGACACGCGGCAGCAGTCCAGCGTCGTGCGTTCAAAGCTTTGGACCTACTTTAAATCAGTGGAAAGTCTCCTCCAGCTTTTGTTCCTGAACTGTGGTGCCAAGCTGCTTTAGAGTTCTGTACCTGCCGCGAAGTAGACTGCGGAGTGTCTACGAAGTTATTTCAAGAGCGTTCCGCACAACCCAGCAGATGTGTATGCTGGACGCCTAAGCATTGTTGTTCTCTCGGCGTGCTCTACAGTACCTGGTTTGTGGTCTGGAGGACATAATGCTTGGGGAAGAAGTTCTCAAAGAGGTTTATCGGGGTAGGCGTTTCATGATATGCGACTGAAGCCCAGCCCAGGAGAGCACGTCGAAGAGAAAGGAGTGAAACAGAGGAACAGGAAATGTGTATGTAGCTCTGTGGAGTGGTAATAGACGATGAAGCGGGACAGGGGGTAGCCAGGACTCTAGATTGTGTGGCTGGAATAAGCGGAGGCGGCCGGAGCCTGCTGTAAACTTGTCAACATTTTGGTTGTGAAAGTCTTTGAGACGGAGTACTCCGCAGTTGGAGGCAGAAATGGGGCGCCCAGAGGAAAACCAAGTCGATGGTGCTGCAAATGCAGCTCCAGGTAAACATCTTTGATGTTTGAACTTTGAGGGGAATGAAGGTTTTGTAGTAAACATGCGTTTGATTTAAATAAAATGCGCGTGACGAGGGTCCAGCGTGGCGGCAGTGAATACTTCTCAAGTTGCACCCGGTAGCAGCGATCGGAGGAAGCTTTACCGTTGTGACCGTTGTGGTTTTCAGATGATCTTTTCCCCCGGTTGAATGATCTGCACAAGCCTAAATGTAGGATGGATGAGTTTCCAATATTTTAGCTTGTACATGGAACTACTCCGCCAGAACGTACTACGAAAATTTCACGACCTAAATGTTTGATACTAATCTCTTATCACGAAATGTGCTACGAATGATCTGGCATTGCTCAGTGAACTCAAATAGTTGAAGTTGAGTAGAACAGATATGGCACACGCGGAAGAGCTGCTCCATACTTAAATGTTGGCGATAGTGACTGTTCTTTAATGGGACCAAACGTCGACGATGTTTACTCGGTATTAATGGTGATGGAAAGAAAGATTCTATTTTTGCCATTTCGTCGTCAGCTTAATAACGATGCAATATCTTCTTCTCCTAGTCATATTCCTGTCAGTACAGGCGTGGACTACCAGCATTGCAGTTCTTGTCGATCACACTGGGTAAGATTTGATGTTCATTTAATAATTGTATTGGATGGACCTAGTAGTTCCCGGGAAACTGCTCGTCTACATGTGAAAGTATACTGTACCCTCTCTGGCCTAGGCGTCGGTGGTTGGGCATGCAGATAGTCATCAATATAGGAAGGCAGTGTGTATCGTAGAGTTTCTTCCATATGAAAGATGTCACTGAAAAACACGTACTGTTCAGGCGAGGTTGTACCCCCTTCGCATGGGACATCAGGTGACTTTGGTTACTTTACTCCCAAGTACCTGTCGTGAGACTATATCCATATAACATGATATCTAGCGCGTGTCTTCATACAGTCCTTCATTTTCATTAGGAATACTTGCCCGTTTCGGTCTCAGTTATCGCACAATTTACAGCAGTCTTAACTGTTGTTTAATGGACGTCTTCTCCCGCTGCTTAGAGACGAGAGCGAGTGCAGTAGTCTGCAGTATTAAGAGGCTATTACCCGATGGATGCGGATGGACTACAGTGGGCTGCTGTGAGTCATGATTGCTCTAGAAATTGGACCTCTTACGCGTAATGTGTCCTGAGTCTGGATTTTGAAGCCAGGTGATCAGTGCATCGGGTGTAGAACTTGTAGATTTACACGTGAAAATCACGGGCGTTCCGGACTTTGTATATGCTTTTCACTTGCTATGTATTATGTGAGATACGTGTTCATCTTTGAGACCTGAGTGGCTGCCGTTTCATCTGTTACGCAGCTGATCCTATTAGTGTCAGAAACCCCGCATTGCAGGAAACTGCGTTCACATGAATTATCTATTATATGTGAAATTGAAATTGAGGCGAACCCAGGAACAATTTCGGTATAGCCACTGAGCTGCAATACTGCATGACAAGTGTTTTTCCTAGCTTGTGCTGTTGGCTGGCATGCGTTTGACGCAGCAGGGACGAGACATTTCCAATTCGGTGGTAGCTAACCAGCCTATGCGGTTCTGCTATTTCGTTTGGTTGAGGAGTTTGCCAACCTGGATAACTTAGTGAAAATCCTCTTTAGTTGTCGTCAATTGACCCGGATCAATGCCGCAATCAAGGCAGGAATTTTACTCAAATTTTTTCTACCTTCCATATTTTTTGAAAAGTGATTCCTGAGATTCGTCCAACAAGTCGTTATATATCATACTTCAGGAAAGTGGATTGGTTCTACTGGGTCCAACAGATTTTAGTTTTGTGGGCAACCAAAGTTGAAGCATTGCAAGGTTAGGACTAACGATGAACCACTCACAACCAATAAGTGATCTAGAATGTATATTCTAGCCATGTCTCAAGAAGCTAGGTAGTTTCAAAGATACAGCCGCACATCGTATATTGCCGAGTCACATCTTTTAATTAATGTTTCCACATGTGCTTAATTTTATCTTTTCTTGTATCTGCAGGGAGGGATGTGGAAAATTTCAATCAACCTCTGAGAGGGGCGGAATTGCCCCCAACTCACAGGGAAGGTCAAGGAACGGATCTATCGTTTTTGCAAATTCTCAGATATCATTGGAAAGATTGGGCGATGGTTGCGGTAATTGCCGTACTGGAGATTATTGTATATGTTGTGATCCCTCCTTTCGAACGATACGTCGGAGAAAATAACATTGAAAACTACGAGTATCCTCGGAAAGACTTCACAGTACCTACTTGGAGTGTTTTGGTAACTTTCTTTACATCCTTTCCCTGCTCACTTCATGTTTTGGATAGCTGATTCCTACTTAGTGTTAAGAAGAATATGACCTCTTCTTGTTGGTGTTACTAGCGATGCACAATATCTACAGAACAATATCATATATACTTATGGACGTTCTCGGTTCCCTGCTAAGTGAGTTGTTGATCCCCCGTTCGAAGAACGTCTTCTACTCCCATTGCGCAAGTATTACAGAACGATAGTTGGCAATTGGCTGGGTATAAATGGATTCGCGGATTCTTTTCCCTTTCTTGGTAGATTGTGTATCTGATTTGTCTTCAGTGCAAACCCTTTACAATGCCTGTGGCCCTCTAGCCCCTTCCGAATAGATTTGTATATCCAATCCTAAGATTCGTATCTCCCTTGTTCCTTGTAACAGTTTATCGCAGTTGTTATCCCGCTGGGCGTATTTTTTCTGTTCTTCCTGAAGAGGAGAAGTGCTCGTGACTTCCACAATGCATTTTTAGGTGAGTGATGTTCTTCTGATCCAAGTGCTTCTTACTGCATATCATGCGGTCTAGTGGGTTAATGTAAGCAGGACTAAGTGGTGTGGGTGAACTGGTGGCTCGTGGACTTATGGGGCTATATTTTCATCTTTTACCAAGCTCTGACTTTCTTCACTGTGGTCTTAATTCAGGTCTGGGGACAGCAATTGCTCTTACTGCTTTATTGACCGACTCTATCAAAAATGCCGTTGGTATGCCCCGACCGGACTTTTTCTGGAGATGTTTTCCAGATGGTGTGCCGGTATGCTACCTTGCCCTACTTGCAGGACATTATCGGGCCTTTAAGTAGATCTTCAGGCACAAGAGAGCAAGTTGATTTAAGGCACTTCGGAACGAATCCTGAAATTAGAGTTAATTAGACTTACAATCGGCATGAGGAAAATCTGGTGGCCAACCAGATCATTTACTGAATTCTTGGATTTATGTCTGTCCTCTTCGGAGTTGTGGTAGTATAGCGTCCAGTGCAGTCCGTGTTTGTGACAGTTCATTTCGGTGATTCGTAAATTGGGAATTTCTGAGAACAGGTATACAATTCTAGCAAAGAAGTGGTGTGTAATGGAGACGAATCCGAAATCAAAGACGGATACAAAAGTTTCCCAAGTGGTCATGCATCATGTACGTAACCATGCGAGACTTAGAATTACAAAGGCAACCATTGTCATTTTGTATCTGGCTTATGTGGTTGCTATTTCTGCTTATGTTGTAGTGTAGGTCTATTCCCGTATCTTTCTCTATGGATGTTTGTATAAGCTTAGAAACTTGATGCTCTTCTGTTAAAGCCTACTTTATCTCTGGAGTGTATTTAGTGAAGATAGTATGTTGCGCTTACACAGGGTCTTATGCCGGACTTGGATATCTCTCCTTCTACCTCGCTGCAAAATTTGGCCTTTTTGACAAGCGTGGGCGTACCTTACGAGTTTTCTGGGTTTTCATGCCGCTGTTAATAGCCACCCTGGTTTCAATCTCCCGTGTGGACGATTACCAGCACCGGTGGGAAGATATTATTTTTGGTGGTTTGTTGGGTGAGTTTAAATCTTTCCTTTGGCCAAAGAGGGTTTTCGTTCTCTTTTGAATTATAATCTACAAACGAGTTCGCAGTCTGCAGACGATACTCATGATGTACGTTGCACTCAACATCACGTTAAGGTTCATGGGGGGTGACGACAGCGGACTGTAGTCCGTAATTGTGCTCTTTCTTTCTTGGGAGTATATTGTTTGGATTTTACCAACGAGAGGAATGGTGGGGTGGGAATATGGGAGAGTAAAAATGATAGTTACAATTGAATCGCCCATGTGGTACCATGTTTTGACATCCGCGTTCTTTACCTCTGTAGGTATGGTTGTGGCGTATTTCTGCTATAGGCAGCATTTCCCCAGTTTCTACTCTGATACAGGTTGGTTATATTTGTTCACGATTACTGAGTGCGTAGTTACTCTGGGCATGGTATATTTCGCCAAGAATCACGTATTAGAGCTGACGTTTTCACTTATGTTATCGTTTCAACTCTTATGCTGAAAGCAATGTTTGAACTTTGGGGGATATGTATCAGCTAAGTTGACTTATTATTTCGTCCTCTGTGTCGGTCACAGCTGGATATCCATACAAATATATTCCTGGCACTCATGGCGAACCCACCGGAGGGCCGAGTCCTCGAAGCGAGAACCCTGTTCCCGCACCACCTACCTCAGCAAACGGTGTAAACGATTTGGAAGCTGGGCGATTGTAGATAAACTCTTGTGGTCTTCACGCGAAAATTGTGCATGTTAGGCGCATGCACAATCGTAAGGACCTCGATGTAGATTGGTGTCTTTCATGTTATCAAATTTGAATTTGAGTAGTAAAGAACCGAGCAACCGTAGGTTATTTGTGTCCATAATTCCAGAATCAGGAATGTTAGCTGGATGATAGGACGTCTCCGTTAGCAGTAACTGCTTGTAAGATATTGTTCCAGCCCCGTGTAATCAGGAGAAGAATATGGTCATGCTTTTATTGTTTCATGAAGAAAATTGAGAGAAATGATAGGTTGCATAATTGTGCTTCCGTCCAGTTTCATGTTCAAATGCTTGCTGCTCATGTTTCGCTTCTCCCTCAATGTACAGCTCATGTTTCGCTCCAGCCCAGCCACCACCACGTGCGCTATGCCTTCCTACTTGTTCGATGGTTTCCCTTCACGTCCCATTTGCTCCGTATCTGCTCGACAGGGCTCGCTTGGATTCTCACATGGATGTCACTTACGTGCATTCTGCTCATGAAATTTTCCTTTCTGCTTCGTTTCACCTTCTCCGTATTTACTTGCTTGGATCACTTACCTTTTGGATCCCTTTTCTTGCTTTGCATTTTTCATATGCATTTGTATGGAGCAGGTCTAAGTGGGTTCTGGATCTCCGTTCGGCAGAGGGGCTTCTGCTCCCATTAACTCAAATATTAAATGCTATACGACAGGGAAAATGTATATACGACAGGGGAAATGTAAACGACCTTTGGCATATGGCGCGGGACGTTGAAATTCAGGGTAATCTTGAATAGAAACTCTTTCGTGGCAAATCGAAGTGGGAGCGATTGCAAACCGCCTGTTTCCTCATGTTAGCGCCAGCAAATGGTCGAAACTCGAGTGTTCCACTACAGTTTTAAACAATCATCGTACTGTTTTGTATTATGTCAAAAGAGAACATCACTGCAAACTAAACCATTGGTATGCACCAAGCAACGAGTGAAGCAGAAGTAGAACTATAGTATGTACCAGGAAGTGAGACGATCGAGGCAATATAGATCATTACTGAACGGAGCTACGAACGAAGCAAAGCCAAACGATTTGTTAAACGATGTGTGTACGAAGACATGAACGACGTTGAGTATGGCGTTGTGAGACTATTTGAGCAAGCGCCTAATATGTACACCTAGTCTTAAAGAAAAGTATTGAAATTCACGCGAAGCAATTATCTGTTGCTCCTGGAGGAAACTTGTTATATACGGAGCTATAAACTTCCTGCAAACTTTGACTCGTCTGCACGTAAGATTTTGTTATGGAGACTAACGCATACGTCCCGGTCATCTCCTGTAGGACCGCGTGATTTTTGAAATCTAATGGCGCTAGGCGTCTGTATCCTCCAAATCGGTGTATATCTTTGCTATGCACATGGCAGCTTTTGCTTCGGGTCTATTCCTGAAAGCGCCGAAATTGATCAGTACGTCTTCTGGTTTGAACTTCTGATATGCTTGTTCGCTTTGAAGCTCTCAACTTTCGACAGTACAAAGGATAATTCAGCGAGCAGCGCCTGAAGCTTTCCCTCCAGAGTTACACAAGACTGGTCGAACCCGTCAAAGGGATTATCTCCGATATTGTCTGCTTTAGAGGGTACCAAAGTTGCTGCATTTTGTCGTCCAGACTCTGATATCCTTCTGGCACTGTCTGCACAACTGCCATTGTCGATTGCCAACTCATTGGACTTATCAGGAGGATAGTGTGGAGTGAGAACGCACTTCTCGACGCATCTTCGTTGGAGAATTTTGCAGGCATCACAGGGAGGACACAGTTTGGCCGAGCTGCTGCTTTTATGATCTGAGGCCATTATCTGCAATTTCTTTTCACCTATTGCTGAATTTGTCTTTAGTGCCTGGAGTGCAAGACGCCAAGCACCATTGACGGACGCACGATGTAGGCTTTGAACAATCTGCTCGACAGCCGTGCGCGATCCTCTTCGACTACAAAATTCAGAACTCCTGCGCAGAAGTGGATTGTCGAAAGTGGTCATACCTGGAAAACGCTACTACTAAACGCTAAACGCTACTACTAAGTGGAATGTATTGGGCTCAGAAACTTTTGGAACGGTCCTTCATGGTGGTTAGTCAATTTTAAATATCCACCATTGTTTCGATCAGCTGTCGAAACGGAAACGATGAACAGTAACTGAAATCGTATGAAGACGCGGACGACGCAATTCGGGTCGAATTCGAAAGTTTGAAGATTTCGTAGTAGTTGTAAGTGAACCGTTTGAGAAGAAAAAAGAACACACAGTCACAGAGTGATCGAACGTGTCTGGTTGGTGTAGTTGGTCATCGGGCTAGTCTCACCCATTAGAAGAACCGGTTCCCCGGATCGAACCCGGGATCAGACACCCTAAATTAGGCCTTAAAAAAAAAAAAAACTCCCTGTGGTGCATCAGTGTTTACATCCAAACCCATATTTTTGGATTGAAATCTTCCGTCCAGGAGGTTTACATTAGTCAATAGCCGGTTTTATCGGGTTTTTATGAGACACGGTCCTTTAGAAGGTCTTAGTAACTTTTATTGAGACCTTTAACTAATTCGTAAAATCTAATCCTTAGGAGATTTGAATGTCTACAAATTAGTCCACAGGTAATTCCCATGTATCTCCTGGTTAGTAAGGGAGTCAACATACCTTTTGTTAGATCATTCATTCAATATGGTTTTTACACCTTCTTTTTTCCAATCCAGTATTGATGGTAAAAGATAGCCAATAGATATTATAGATAGATAGTAAAAAGTAGATGTTATGTACTTCCTTTTGGCGGATATTGAGTGCATACTCCTATTCGCCTTTCTTTATCGACAGGACGATCTTAGTTTTGTGCAAAGATGAAACTAAAAACTAAACTGCTTTTGAAGACTTAAAAATTCCATGTCCGGAAGACAAAAAAGATCGCTTAATTTTTGTAATTTAATATCTTCAGAACTTGTTATACAGTCTAGCATGATAATAAGCAACTGTAACGTTGCTATGTGCCAATAGAAAAAGTTTATTAGAAACCAAGTTGACTGGTATATTCATAGATACTTAATATTTAAAGGGAAAGGATCACATATCATCACTTGAAGACAGAATAAAAATGCTTTCACATTTTCAGTAAACTGTTCTGTAATTTTATGCTGAATCTAGCACAAGCACCATGTACACTGCCTGAATCTGGCGGCAGGGTATGGTTTTGAGATTCAGATAAGACATGCGTGATGCTCATGATTCTTTCACAGTTGACATGAGAACTGGCTTGAGATACATATCCTATTAACTAGAAAGCGAACTTCTGCTCTAAGGTAGATGTAGACTATAATACAATTTTTAGAACAACGATCCCGTCCGCATATCTGAATCGCAGCAGCATACATTATATCTTGTAGGATCACTTCACGCCCCTACACCACCATACACGTGAACAATCATTGCGATTAAGAATTTGATTTTGATATTTGCCAAAGTTGCACAATTCGATCCTCGAAGTGTGCACAGCTGGTAACAGCTTCTTGCATTCCCAAGTCCAACATCCTTGAACATCACTTACCCGGTGCTCCAGCGGGAAAGGATACTGTGCTAGAATCTTTCTTGATATCATAGGAGAAGCTACAATAAATCCCCCCCTCTAACCCGAATCAATCCGTCCCCGGTACTATTTCTACAAGGTCGTCAAAATCTATGTCTTGCGAGCTGCCCAAAAGTGTAATTTCCTTTCTACTAGAATTCGGCTTGATGGGGTCTTCCCATCCGTCGTGTTTTCTACGCGGTCGCCCTTTCACTTTCTACTCCCATTGTCTTTTCCTTGTATGGCTTGATGGGGTCTTCCCATCCTTCTTGTTTTCGCTGGCGGTCGCGGTTACCCTACTTTCTACTCCTAGATTTGCATCCCAGTTTCTTTCGCTTCTTACGGAATCTGACCTGGAGCGGAAACTGCTAATTGGGAAGTCAGTGCAGACATCTCAACTTGACAGTGGTGAATAAAAAAATGAAGTGTGAAGTATACTGTAGAGTGGAACCTGTAAATGTGTTCCAGAGAACAAATTGACACAAACCGGATAGATCGAAGTTGTCGTTAAGTTACGTTACAGTAATAAGTTAACGCGGACAAGAGTTGTGTTGTGGGAGTACTTCGCTCTAATCAAAAGTGTTCACTTTCACAGTACAGTATAAAACTTGATGGTAACTATATTGATTGCAGATTTCTTCCCGGGAAAGGTGATGTTGAATTCTGGTTGCGTTAAGTTGGTAGGTAGGTCGCTGAATGGACTCAGTGATGTCGAAGATTAGTTGATTGCGAGATCTGCACGAACGGAGTGAGTGGATGTGTTGGCGCCGTTGTTATCGTGGCTTGGGGTGTTGACCACCCATATCTGCATCCCAGGTTGAAACAGAAGAATAGCTGGCCTGCGACTTCAGGGGAGCAGTGGAGGAGTAGGAAGCCCGTGACGACCCGTAACTAATATCATGCGAGCCGCCACCTTCGCCTTTGGAGGCGAAGTCGGAGCACTCAAGCTGAATGGCCTCCATCAAGTCTCGCACGATCTGCCCCATGTCAGGCCTGTTGGTTCCTTGCGCGTCCACACTCGCCCATGCAAGCTCCGCTACTTTCCACATCGCTTCAGTGTTGAACCTCTCGTGCAGGTCTGGATCAACAATCGAATGTATGTCCCCACTGTTTTGTGCGCTCCGAGTCTATTCAAGTTCACACTTTGATTGTTAGTTGTCCTTCAAGACCTTCTGAATTTAGATATGAGGTGCTAATTCTGACACTCCGCAGTTGACTCCAGATATTACCAGATAAAACTGAAGAACATTCCCAACTTCTGACAACTATAGCACATTAGCAGAGAATATTTCATAGAACGTTACACTGCAGAGAAGACCTTGAGCCATCAGACACTTACCCAGCTCATGAAGTTCCCTTGAGTTCCATCTGCGAAATGGATGACGGATGTGGGCTTGCGTCCCGTTATCAGTTCTAGGAGAATAACTCCAAAGCTGTACACGTCACTTTTCGTCGTCAATCGCCAACCGGAAAGATACCTGCGGAGGCCGCAGAATGCATCTTCTTACTTTTGTTGCTCATCGATTTCTCTTTTTAAAGAATCACATAAACAGATTGTCACGGACCAAGTATTCACAGAAGACAATACTGTGCGTGGCTTACTCTGGATCGAGGTACCCGAAAGTACCCTTTACTGCAGTGGAGAAACCTGTCTTCGATTCCTCGGGTGCTGATTTGGACATCCCGAAGTCAGCAACCTTTGCCATGAGATTGTTGTCGAGAAGGATATTGCTTGGCTTTATATCCCTATGGATAATAGGAGGGTTACAGAAAGTGTGAAGATACTCCAGGCCTGCGAAATAGTCCAATTTATTAATCAATCTCGAATTATTGTGCTTGAAAATCCTCAGTGGAAATTGCGTTTAAAGGTCAACGGCTGTTATCTCTCTGGGAATGGCTGTTGATTTAGGCAAACGAGAAGCAAATGCAAAAGCTCAGTACTGATCTCGGTATGAACAATCACCTTGTGCGGCATTAAGTGCGATGTCTAGCCTTTCTCTCCAGCTTAAAGGCTGCGTTTTTGCCTTATCACCTGCAGGACACCCGCAAGGTTGTAATCAACTGAAGACACTTGCAAATTTGATGCTCAAAGTCGCAGCCTAATGGAATCAGTATATGAAATCTTCGTCTGCATGATAATGTCATATGTGTTCTGCGCAAGACTAATTTGATGGTAGAGATTCGTTTCTCGCTCCTCTTACCATGCAAGTGCTCGGTTAGAGTTCCGTTGGGCATGAAAGCATACACCAGTATATGCTGTTGTGGAGCTTCACAGTACCCGATTAAGGAGACAAGGTACTTGTGATGCACTCTTGAAAGTAGAACCACCTATGCAGTCAAATGACATTGAACAGGTAAGAATCTTGTTACGGAAAGCTTTGACAGAACAAAGATACACAAGGGGCTATTGGAGGAAATATCAGATGCATGTGTGCCTCGAATCTGCAGGTGACAGTAGCGAATCCAACAGAATGCAGATAGAATCTGAAGTGGAAGATTTGTGTCAGAACATCCTAAGCTTGGAGCGAGTTTTGAATCTACTTTCATTTCACTAACCTCATTTAGGAACTCCTCTGTGCCTTGACTGGAGTCTGCGGCATTCACTTTGACAGCTACGTCCTGTCCATCGGGGAGCTTGCCGTAGTAAACCGGTCCGAAAGAACCTTGACCAAGTTTCTTTACAAAATTGTGAGTCATAGTGGAAATCTCTCCAAGGGTAAAGACCTTGGCGCCTTGACCCTGGGTCCCATCTTTGTCAAACTTGAGGATTCCACCTCCAGCTGCAAGCGAAACAGATGGCAAGAGGAAAACTTCAATTGAGCTGATCATGATTTCTAAATCTGAATAGATGTCCCAAGTCATAATTGTGTGTTTAAGTTCTGAATTCATTCAAGGGACAAACCCTGACGATGGAAGTTACAACTGACGTCACTCACTCCTGTTGAGAATTCTATACGACATACATGATGTGATGCTCAATATTGTTCTCTCTTTCTTTCGGTGGACATATGATTTAATTTCCATTCGATGCTTCAGAGTTGGTCTGGTCGCCGAGACTATCATGCCTATCTTGCATATTGTCCGGAATCAAACGAACACTGACAACGATACAGGAGAACATCTGTGACGAGCGTTTGTTAGAAGAAAACACTTACCAGTGGCACCAAGTGGACCCTTCCTGATGCAGCAACAGTATACGAACAGGAAGGCAAAGACTACACCCAGGCCACCAGCTGAGGCACCAGCTATCAAGGCGATATTTGGCCCGCCAGCAGATCCTGGAGATGGTGTGCTCCCAGGAGGTGAGGGAGGGATGCAGGGGCCAGACTCAGGAAGACACTTCAGTAGGTATTCATTCCCATCGTACCTGCAGAAATGGTATTAACGATATGTTTAGTCTTTGCAACAACCGCCCATTGTCCATGTGACCGATTGATACATTTACAGCAGAACTGGGTCTTTGCCTCACGTGTTCAGCCACGACGAAGAAAGCATGAGGTGATGAATTTGATCCAGAACGCTGCACAGAATATGTACATACGCATCTGAGGCAGATTTTAAGTGAAGACAGTTTGTTGACAGATGAGTTCACATGTATTCGTGATAATTACTTACAAAAATGAGAAGTTCAATCCATTTCTAGGAGCAAAGAGTCCCGGCGGAATCTGTCCTGAAAGATTGTTGTTCTGAACAAACAACTCTTCAAGCAGAGGTAATTTAGCCAAGTCTTCGTGGACGGGCCCAACTAGGCTGTTGTTCTGCAAGTGACTGTCCAATGCAAAGTTTCAGAACATCATGCCGAAGTTCCTGAAGGCAGTAAATAATCAGAGTGTCTGTTTGCAATGCATGAATATTGATTCTGATGGGGAACATAACCACGACAACTCACATCGCTCGAAGATTCACCAGTTCCCCAAGGTTTGGTATACTTCCGCTGATAAAATTAGCGTCTAGCATCCTGCAGCACGCATCTCCTTGACTTCAGACTTTGAAATTGCATTCATTATTTCTCAGAAATCCAAATTGCACCAAATTACCGAATCATAAGGCTTCAAAACCTAGAAAAGAGTGCTAGAATCTTCCGAGTCTGGATCTTAATTTAGGAATTATACTTAAGAATTTAAATACAAGTGTTGTGGGAACTCACAAATGAGTCAATTCTTTCAGTCCCGTGATGTTCGGAGAGATAGTGCCCTTCAACCACATGTTCGATAATCTCCTGTACAACGGCAATGGGAGTTCACATATTAGGAGAAAAATTCAGGACCGATAAATTGACTTCTTCGTGAATGAATACAACCGGTTGTTTGGTCATCCATGCCACTACCGTAGCTCGTTCTTTGCTCTCAATTCCTGATTCAGGCCAAACAATGACTATCAGTAGACTTACACTTTGGTGATCCTTGCGGGCTGGGCGTCGTTACATGTTAGCCAGTCCCATGCTACAGGATGACACGGGTCGCCATTCCAGTCACCAACGCCGCGCAAGCTTGCTTGGAGATAACCAAGAGCGGTAACTGATAATATCACAAGGAAATTTGTAAGCAGGAGAATTTTCAGTAGAAGCGACGTCATATTCCAATCCAAGAAAAAGAAAAGAGTTCAGCAGTGCTGCGCCTAAAGAGTGGAAGAGAAAACTCTCTCATCCATCTTCCGGAACCTCTGCGTGAAAGAAAGACTTACTATCTTCAGGAGCAGTGGCCGATAAGTCGACATCGTGAACACTGTATAGCTCTATGGCATTGAGCATAGGTCCGAGAGTAGAATCCGCATCGTTCGTGAAGGTGAAATTGAATGATGCATTTGTCGTCTCGAACACACTGCTAAGGATGGAAACCTCTGTAGACACGGTGATATCCTTGCTGACAAGATCGCCTCCATTCATTCTTACAGAGAATTTTCTCTTACCAGTCGTAGCCGTGGCATTGACTAATGCATCAATCTCCTGAAAGTAGAGAGCTGTGTAATACCGATTACTGGCGCTTGGCGGCTCTGTGAGGTTTGATTGATAAAACCATGATGAAGTGGTGGTTTCATTCCATATGAAAGCATGTCTCATGACTTCGACGGGTGGTCTATTCTTCCCTGTCGAGGTGGGTACCTCAGTTGTATTCTCAACCGTTAAGTAATACGAGTATTCATAGACCTTTACTTGTTCTTCGATGAGGTTATAATCGTTATTGCTGTACGTGTTCCAGATCCGGTCATATGGGTCCTCTGGATATCTGACGATTACAACAAACGACTGTATGAGCTCAGAAGTTCAAAGCATTTGCATCAGGGGCATCAGTCTTTGCCACAAGAATAACAGCTGCTGAGGTTCTACATGAAGAATGCAGCAATTCTATCAAATCTGGATCTTCCGTATTTTAGCTAGATCGCTTTAAGTATCGTAACTCGGTACTTCTATCCCAATAGCACGCAGACTAAGTTCAACTGCTGCTGGTTTAGGTAAGTTCCAAGTAACAGACGCATACAGTTACTGTGACTTTGAGGCAGAACAAAGGTGTACCTTGTTTCCCACGTGCCAGCTATCCACCTTGATTGCTTGACCAGAATCTGGTTCGACTTTGTCTCTTCATACATGTTATCGGCTAAGGTTTGAAGCTGCAGACTTGTAATGAACGGCAACCCCTTCTTTCTCAGTAGACACAAATACAAACTTGTACCGTTGGACCTTACAGTAACTTCTTTCCTGAGAATAGTTTGAACCCCAAGATTTTCTTCCGACCAATCCACCACCGGAGCAATGTTGATTGTGGTCCAGTAAGTGGAGTTGATAGTTAGGTCGAAGCTGACGTTCCCGTAAAGCTCCGTGAAGTTCCCATACAAGAATGAGGCACGAACGAGGTACGTTGTCTGTGGTTTTGTGGGAAGAGTGTAGCAGTGCTTCTTCCTGCTATCATTGAAAAATCGTATCGGTAGAAAGTCGCCTTTCACGTATACAGTCGGTCCTGAACTAAAGCCAGTAGAGATGTAACCTGAGTCTGTTACCCAATTGAAGTAATAAGTCGACTCGTTCTTGTCGGCTCCACACTTGATGTTCAGAAGTCCTGCAAGTAACAGTTCGAAATTAGATCAACGTGCGAACAAGTTCGTTCTCCTACTCACAGGAAACCCCGGTAACATGCGCAACTCATATTGCTATCCCAGCAACATGCTGATTTCCAAAGGTCGCACTGGGACGACCTGGAGCAAGGACAAGCGTATGCGTGAAGGATCTTTCGGATCATGTGTAGGTCCTTCAGTTCCTGCGTTCTCAGTACTGTGTGTTCTGAACGTTTATATCATGAAGGTATCGGTTGACTTAAAGCATGACAAGTTCCAAATAAAAGTACTAGCTATAAAGCATGGCAGATACAATTAAATATCACAGACTAGCATTGCTCTTAATGTGCTGTGATTTACTAAGACGCTGATCGACGACATTCCTTGATCTCGGTTCTATTTAATCGGTATGCTCCCGAGAAAAATGTTCTTAGATACAGATACATTATGCCCATTATATCGAGGAGGGTAGGAAGTACCTGGCTGAGCAGTCACAGGAACTGTATACAGACTTGACAGTGCCAGCACCAGCACCAGCGTTGCCAACACGCTAATATACGAAATTCTCCGGAGCTCCATGATTAACCGTTACACAGTTTACCAACTTTAATTCCTGAGCAGCTGGTATTCAGATAAGAGGAGAGGATTGCCACCTCTCTTACACGGATTGGATATGCTACATTCTTAAGACATCATATCGTAGAAGCACTCGAACACTCTGCAGCTCGATACATCCTGCCGTTTGCGTACTTGCTATGAAGATAGCTTCGAACTCTACCACACCAACTATGCATACTCATATAGATACGATAATAAGCTTTGGATAGTTTCTACGAACAATCAAGCTTCAGCGTAAAGCTTTCTTCTCTTGAGTTTGTCTCTCTTCTCTGTGTGTAAAGTCGAACTTATCTGAACCAAATTAGGAATCTCGACCGGCCAGCAGAATTTGGGGACAGTGGTATAATACCAGAGCGTGGTACAACCGCTCCGCAGTTGGTCCAGTCGGACCTGGAGAGTGATTTACCAGTATGTGACAGCAACGCTCCGCAGTTTTGGGTTCGTGCCTGGGACAATTTTCTCCAGAATGGGACTTGAATACTTTTGTTAAATGTTCGTACCACGTCGTGCGTGAGTCTCACCGTTTGTGCAAAACAGTAAGCATCTTAATCCTTCAATTATTTTGGAGTGATCAGTGACGTAGTCAGTGCGATTGAACATGGCTGCGCGCACGTGAGGGCTTCATTCTGCAGTCACCTGCACACGACAGCTTAGATTGGCTCGAGCTGTTGAATCAACTATATCACGGCTGGAATTCTTGAGTCTAATTTTTGTCCTGTTCACTTTATCTGTAGTCGAGGCTGATTATATGGTGCAGTGTCTCACTGTATGGAAGAAGGAATACAACGACCGTGGCACAGTCTCGTGTGTGCCACTACGCCAGCCGGGTCAAGTAGCCCATGGACAGTTTGATGACTTTGGGATTGAGACAGTATGAACAGGATTGAGATGAACTAAAGCGAATTGCAATGAAGTAGTAATTATTGGTCGAGTACATTCTCCACTGAAGTTTTGTATCTACTGCAATCCTGTTCAGGCCGTTGACGAGAAACAAGACGGGCCCATCCTTCAGGAGCGTGCTTTGCGCGGCTACTCGTAGCATCACCATAAGGATGGGAGATTGAAGATTGTGGAGTCGATGGCGGACGGGAAGCCTTTAGTGAATGCCCAATTTGCTTAACGATGTTTGCTGCTTGTGGAGTCACACTCTTTTACATCATGTGGAGCTCTCTAGAACCAGAGCCAAAGCAGCCTCTGCTCATGACTCTTTGCTGTATGTTTCATTCTTCAGAGGCCAAATCCATTAAACTCACACTATTCATCTTCAGGCAGTTTGTAGCTCCAAATCAGTGAGTTGTTTTTATATACCCTGTGCCAACGAGGAGTACAACGCCAGCCGTGATACCTGGATTTACCGTTGTGGGTGATAATCCTATCACATTGACAAGCTCAAATACTTCGAAAGTAGTAGGGAGACAGCGAGTCCTTCGGGCTGGAGGGAACTTCCCCGAAGATTTGAGAATTGCTTTGAGCACTGATATTCTGGATCTTCAAACGGACCAGTACAAGGGGCAGATTGCATTCCAAGGATTCGTCACAGGTGGTGTTGGAGTACCTGTCGTTCCTCAAGAGCTGGCAGTTTTAGGAGGATCTGAAGATTTCCGTTATGCCACGGGCTTCATCACTTCCACAAGGATTGATCTGGTTTTACTAAATGGCGCTCCACAAAGTTCCATTCTACAATGGGTGGTGAGGTGAATCTTTGCTTCCCCAACATAATCTGGTGTGCGGGCTCACGGATTGAATAGTATTATAGTCTGTTCCTGCTTCTAGATAGGTAATAAGTTCAAGGTCCTGATTAACAACCGCAGTGGAATTGATATGATATACTTGCCCTCCAATCAACTGTAGCATGAATAGGAGCATCAGCGAACTTCGAGGTATAGACAAAACTGCTTGACGATGCTGATCCACACTGTCGCAGCAGTCAAGAGCTAAACATGCTTTCTAATGAAAAATCGTGCTCAAGTAAAGGTGCAAGATGTCCCGTGTAGCTTGCATCGTGATTATCAAGGTTCTCAAAATAAAAATTTTATTTTCTATAATTATTTTTGTTTTTAAAATTATTAAATTTTGTGATTAATTAAATTATTTATGTAAATGTAATATTATATGTAATATGTATTGTAAATATATTTAAATATATATAATATAATATTTTATTTTAAATTTTAAATTTTAAATTTTTTAATTCCTCATTTGTCCCTCTGGAAATATTTGTAAGTTTTAATATTGAAACTAAAATCAAATACATGGGTTCGTGTTAAACTCGGGAAGTTTATATATCCTTTGATTTGATTTTGGACCTCGGGAAAATGGTTTTATTTTTATTTTTGGTGTCCAAAGGTCTCAGCCCGCAGCACGAGTCTTTTATATCAGTGAACAGAACCAACTTTTTATGTCAGTGAATAGAACCCCAGGCCGAAATCATCTCCCCGGCCTCTAGGTCTTTCACAATTAAATTCAAAATTTTATGTAAATAAAAATGTTTTTTATTTAATATCTTCTCTTTTATTTAGAATAATTTTAATTATTGTAAGACATAATAAGACATAGATACACGTTCAAGTAGATGAGATGAAAACCTCAATAACATTCTAGACTTTTGAAATTGAATTCCTTTTAGCATTTAACGAAAGAATTACGTTAGATAAGACTAAATGTTTGCGAATAAATTTTATTTTATCTTTTATTGAAATGAAGTTTTATAATAATTAAATATAATTAATAAACATAAATGATCAATTATGAGAATATTATAGGCGAATATGATCCTACAATCTACTACATTCTATGCTTCAATAAGTTAGTATTGAGGTGCAAAAGAAATAAATAACAGATTTTAAAGGATAAGTTTGATAAAATCATGTCACGAATGGTTGGTCATTTTTAACCAATTTCTTTAAAAAAAACTTGAAAATTAAATTCTTTGATCAATTCTTCCTTTTTATCTATCTTTTGGTGGAGTAACCTTAAATTTTGGTTTGTTTAAAATGTGGTTTCTAGAATTCAATATGCTTTACTGATCTCTTTATAAATTTTAACCAGAAATTAGTGAAAACTCTTTGAGGACCACTTGGATGCGACTAATTAAAGCTACCAGAGTCTATTTCAAAAGTTTTCATTACCTTCTCTGCTTATAGTGAAATTTAATTTTGGTCAGTTTAACATGAGATATCTATAATGGAACTTCCTTCAACTACCTTTTGATAACTCAAGATATTTTTTAAAGTAGAAACTCTCCTATGACCCTTGGGTGTGAGATTCTTTAAAGCTATCAACCTAATTCGAGGGATTACTCTTTATATGTTTTTATAGAGCCTGAAAACAAATCCTTAGGATTGGTATGTAGGATCTCAACTGACTTTTGATCTTGGTTGATTCCAACTTAGAATTAAATTAAGACTTTTATTCATGGTATACTTATGTTAAAATGTATGTTGGTACGATTATGTTTATTACACCGTCCTATCAAATAAGCTCAATATTCTTGAGTAGGTCTATCAAGGTGATTTGATGGCTTTAGCAGTCATTCTTGAGAAAGTTAAGTATTGATAGAATTATGAGAACTCTAATAAAGATGAAACATGAGGTTAGCATGAGGCATCTGCTTTACAAATATTAATGTATTTAAAAAAAATTAAATGAGTGATCTTGAATTTTCAATGCATCTCTAAGAAGCTACTTTGCAAAAATATAATAGTTCTTGATAAAAGGTATAATGATTTCAAGACAAGTTAGTGTTGTCTATAAAATATTTTTGATGTAAATTACTAGATAAATTAGAAAATGTAAATAAAATAAAATATTATACAACTCATAAGGACAGAAAGGAGAATAACATCTAGTTCCTTATGATTGAAAGGTATGAAGATATAAATATTTGCATCAAATTACCTATATTTTTATTGATAAAATAACAAAACTTCCAAAAGGTTGATTTCCAAAAATTGGAAAAATTCAAATATTTTATACTCTTAGATTGAACAGCTCAACCCAGCTCAACCCAACAAACTGAGAGGTGCCTATATATATATATATATATATATATATATATATATATATATATATATATATATATATATATATATATATATATAATGTAGTAATGATACTTGAGAGCTGAACTAGTTTCTCATTGTTATAAATGGTTGTTCATTTTAGATGTCAATCCATGTTTTAGACTTTTAACCTTGATCATTGTGGTGCATACCTTTTTGGTTAATTGTTTTTTATTTATTTCAACTTTGTTTGTGAGGAAGTCCAAGCATATTCTACCATTTTGGTAGGAAAACCTATAGATATAGCATTCCTCAAAGTTATGCCTCTTGCGCCAGCATAACAAATGACAGAGTCTGGGTTGGAGGAACATCTGAGAAGAATACAATAAACTGACTCCAGATCAAAAGGTGCCCAAAGGCAAATGGTTTGGGGGAGAAGTACTTCCCCCCAAAGCTCTCCATATAGAATGACATTTGGCTTGAAAGCACTTTGCTTGACAATCAAAACTCAGCTGAATGAGTTTGCTCTAGCTGCAACATCCCATTTGAATGTGCTGCCAACCATTGCAAGGACTACCATTCCAATTCAAGAAGTTAGTTTTCATGCTGAGGAGGATAGTTTGCATTTGCCCGATGCTCACATCAGAACCCCTGACCATTGGGGAAAGTGATGGTTTGCATGTGTGCGCAGTACTTGGCATTGAATGAGTGACAAGGAAGAAGGATGACCCAATTACTTTCTGGCTGAAGAATGGCTAAAGACTTTGCCTATAAAACAAAGTAGAGAATGGTCATTCCACTTTTTGCATTACAGGTGATTGTTTAAGCACAGCTCTACCTCAAATTTAATCATTCATTGTTATAGTTTTCTAGTTTTCAAAGCTAAACCAACCTTTGCCTTTGTTCCCTTAGCACTTGAAAGGATGGTTTTCATTTAGCAACTCATGAGGAAGGCCCCCAAAGCCATCCTCCAAAGCCCATCAGTGTACTACAGGAGAGAGTTGATTTAGAGTAAGCATATGGATTCTTGCTCAAGGATTGAGGTGCGACAGATTTTGAAATCATCCATGAGACAATGAGTAGAAAGGAGAAGAATAGTGTGGATATGAGAAGGAACCCCGTAGGCTGGATAGAGGAGCATTTGAAGAATGTTCTTGGTCTGGATGTAGGCCCATTCAAGAGCAATGACAATTGATACAAAGTTCTATGATCAAGAGCTGATCCATGAGATTAAGAACACCTTCAAGGAACCTTGCAACCGCAACAATGGTTGGCAAGTTCTCAATTATAAGGACCTAGCTCAACAAGCAATTGTAGAAGCGATTATGAAGTTGTTCCATCACAAACAGACAACTTATTTGACAAATACCCAACCCATCTTCTTCCACAAGATGTATGAGGGAAAACTTATGAATTGAGCTTGCATGTTCTACTTATAGGCACATTATTAGGCCCATCTACTTACCCTTCATTAAGATTTCTTGGAGGAAAGAGGAGCTACTTACCCGGCCTCATTTGTGATCCATTTCTATTTCTCAAATTTTCTCAATTTGTTACATGAGGAGGAGCATAGGAGATTTCTAAGTCACTACAATGTTGCAGATTACCTTGCTTCCCAACCCAAGGGGAGTTGATGATCAAGAAATATCAGGAAATGAATGTGGAATTTTCCAAGATAGGCAAGTTTGTGGTTGTGGAAAAAAAGGTGGTGATTACCAAGACAAAGAAGAAACAAGCACTACCAAGCCAAGCCACCATACCAACCAAGAAGTGTGCAAAGAAGAACCCCCAGTCATCAAAGTGACTTGAGATGCCAAAGAAGAAGAAGAAGTTGGTTTGGAGGAAGAGGAAGAAGGTTCCTTCACTCTGCAGTCCAAGGAGGAGGGCCTTGAAGAAGAAGAACAGTTCAAGGATGCCCAATCTGGCCCCAAATCACTGTTGATGGAGAGGCCAAAGATGGAAGAGAGGATGTAGATGAAGTGCAAGAGGAGATACCCAGACCAAAACCCAAACTCCTCATCTCCATCTATAGAGAAGAAGGTTAGGGACTGAAAGCAAGAGAGGAACTTTGGCCCAAAGTTCAAGACATCATTTGGCACAAAGACAAGGATGAGGGAGAGAAGATGGACCAGCTTGCTCTTCAGCTTTGAGGTCATGCTAATCTGAAGTTTAGCAAAGTGAAAAATTTAAAGGTGAAAAACCTATAGAAGATTGCTGACTATCAAGAGCACACCAAAGAAGTTCTTTGACAACTGAAAGGCAAAGGATGTTCGTCCCAACAAAACATGGAGCTTAAGACAACCAAAGTACCTTAAGGAATCATTGTACTAGATTAGTGTATATTCTTCCATCTTTTCTAGCAATTGTACATAGGCTCCATTAGTTACTTGCAAGAACTCCCAACCCATCCTCTTAGATGTGGAGGTTCTTTGTAAGTTTGTAATTTAGGAACCAGACCAAAGGTTTTGGCCTGGTAGAATTTTTGGGACAAATGTTATTTGGACAAGTATCAGGCCAAAGAACCTTTGGTGTGGCCGTTTAGGTAGACATTCATTACTTTGCAGCGCATGTGCCAGTGCAGGATTGACACCTTCCTTCACATATTGGTCAAAAGCTTAATTAGATAGTTAGAGTAGGATAAGAGAGAAATTAAGACCGTAATTGGTGGTGGCGGAGTAGTTAGGTTAGCCGAGGAACCCGCTTAGCCATCCGAGACCCTTTTTGACAAAGTGGAGTAGCAATAAGAAATTGTACATAAGGCTTTCACCAAATAATAAACAAGTTTACTTTTCCATACAACTTTGTATCAAACCGAAATCCAATTTGATCAATTTGTATTGGCTTCAAATGCCCTTGCCATTATAGAGATGTAAATCTTGAAGGATTGCAATTGTTGAATCTAGGAGAAAGGATTTACAATTGGAGTCTGAATACGGGAGATATTTACCTAGGTCAGACTCTTAGATCTCATCGCAATTAAGTGGATAAATTTTGGTGAAGTGCAAAGCATGATGTGGTTAGTGATGTCATGAATTAGGATCCAAATCAAATTGCTTTGCAATTATTCTATATTATTTAGTTAGAATTTATTCAGGACCTCAACCTGTTCGTGCGTGTTCTCACTCGCCTTCTCTAATTACAAGCAATTGACGGTTCTCAAGATCCTCTGTCCTTGATAGATACTCATTCGACCAGGCCTACAGAATCTCAATTGCACTGTATAGCGCACACGCATTGTGATCCATCCTATAGATTATTGTCTGCATCAAATTGTTAAGGGAAGACGTGTGGTTGTACTCTCCAAGTAAAATAACAAGTATTTCTGATGGCACTCTAGGAGCAGATAATAGGAATTTCTGATAAAACTGTCAGCCAAATAGTGTAGACTAAATATCATCTAAATCGCCGAGATTTAAATCTCTGAAGTATAGTGTGATAAATTCAATATTTAATATAACGGAGACTCTTGGCCACAAAATATATTTTGAACGTGTGCTAACTCTCACCACCTTAGTAAGAGCTGCGTCGTGTCATCGTCTTCATCCTCACTAAAATCATCTAACCTAAATCTCATGTTATCGTTTCATCCATCCAAATCTAAACTGGCGTTTCCTATTTTGGTTCAGATATTTCATTCGAGAGATTTTTCAATCTTCCTCGTGAGCTGAGAGCGAGTACTTATATGCAGCATTGGCTGTACTCGTATGCAAATGTGGCTTTTCACTAAGTCACTGGGAATGATAGTACTCATCGATTGCATCTATTACAAACTTTGCAACGCATTCTCTTGAATGTCACATATCAAGAGGAGGAATGTCGCCAGCTCTCTCTCGCATGTCACGGCTCGCAGGAAGAATGAGCAAAATCCCAAAATATCACAATTGAAAACACAATATTTAGTGGAGAGAAAAATCGAACATATCTTCCTCAATCTCAAGAGCAACCATTGATTCAAATTTGAATTACAAAGAGTTAATGTTCCAATTAATGTTTACGGGACACCGTAACCGATAAAAGTGTACGGGATAACAAAAGTATAACCCGTAAAATTCTAGGGAATTTCGTCGATTAGTTAAAACACCCTCAAATTCCTTTCGCCAGTACCCATAAAGTTATGATGGATGATCCATAAATATTTCTATTGGATACTCACGGGTACCCATGAAGTTAATTTTGAAATAAAGTGAAATTATGCATTGGGGGTTTCAGATCAAAATTTTCTGAGCCCCGTCAAATCCACAAAAAAATTTAAATGTTTTATGAATCCTAACAGGTGAAAGGTTAGAATACATAAATATTTTGCAAATATCTACAGTAGCAACCTATAAAAATTTACTGGTTATGGATATTTCATAAATTTTATGAAAATATTTTCTCGTCCACGTTTGTCACCGACATTTTGATCCCCAAACGTACATGTGTAAATCCAATGCGAAATTGTCAAATTGTTCATTCATATTTCGAATCCTCTCGCAATCCTCTGTGGATTCCAGTCCGTAGTATAAGCGGCAATTCTAAGAACTGAACGCTCCTGAGGCTTTTATCACCCGTACCATTTTTTACTGCATTTTACGGGCAAAACTCCATCACCTATAAATCCGTAAAAGCGAAATTTGAAAACCCCCGGAAAGACAAGAGCTATGCAGATCATGCGGCTTTGCATGTCCGCGGGTATGTCCGGCAGCACACATCATATGGTAACTAAACTGAAGGGGACACTGTTTAACTGATGAAGGATCGATCATGATCACGTTTTATTAATATACTAGTGGGTTTCAAAAACGTTTTCTACGGGAATCTGCAGGTCCCGTACAGCATTCTCGGTCAACTCACATAAATATCTTGTCAAAATAATGAAACGTTCGCAATATATATTCCGGGTCTTTTTTTTTAACTTTACGACTTCGTTTCAACTTCTCCTTAACTGGATAATCTTCATGTTTAATGTTAAGGGGACGAAGCATCAGGCAAAACATCAGGCAATAATATGATTAGAGATGGTGGGTTTAGGGTTAATGCAACCTGGTTCGAGCCCGAAAACAATGTGAAAATCGGTATAGGCTCATGGTAGAATTTGAATGGCACACTCTAATTTGAATATACTCACTTGTACAAAAATGGGTAGATTTTTTATGCACTCCCTCCACTTCTCGCTGGTTCAATTCCCTCCAAATCTCAAATCCCCCGTGGGCTATGGAGAGAGATGGTTAACAAAGACATATGATTGTGCCTCTTTGAGTTCATGGACGACGGGTCTTAGAAATTATAATTGTAATTTAAAATAAATCTAGTCATTGCAAGAGTTTACAGCAGGTTGTTATTCATATGGGGGAGTGGAGAGAGGAAGTAAGTGCACTGTCGTTGCAGGACATTGGAAGAAAGGAGAATTTGAACACAATGGTAGACATGGAGTGTACTCAGTCTCTTGAAAAGGAATTTCCTTCTCCCTAGCCCTACACTAGATCTTACCCATTCCCTAGTGAAACCAAGCACTTCCACCAATCTCGTCTTGAGTTGAAAATTCAAGATCTTCTTACCATCGTTTCCTTAGGTCCACATTCACAGGGGATGAAATTGAAAGCAATTACGGTAGTAAAAGCTACAAGAGGAAGAGAGGATGATAGGTTCAGAATGATATATCATCACTTAATCAAATATTGTATTATCTAGAGGATCAAATCTTGTATTATCTAGAGGATATGGATAGTTTCAAGCAAATTCACAAGGGCAATTGCAAGAAACTTGTCTAGAAGAGCGCAACATTCAGTTACATGGCCAACTATTTAGCAAAGTTTGGGAAGGGTTTCCCAAAGTCCATGACGGAAGATAGATTACATAAGAAATGTGCTCGATACATGGCTTCTTATAAATCAGCCTGAACTTGGAAGGACAAATGCACGGGAGATAGATTGCATAAGAAATGTGCTCAATACATGGCTTCTTATAAATCAGCCTGAACTTGGAAGGAAAAATGCATTCTAGCAAGGGACTCATCAAGAAAGAATTGAAATAAGGATGAAAGACTATTGATGATAACTTAAATCATCAATGTACACATTATGCAAGAATGCATCTTTTGCTTGGTTCAAGAGCTAATATTTCTCTGCTCTTGTCTCATTAGGAGTTCAAAATGAATATTCCAAGATGCTTATAAAAGAGGAAATGGGATCCCAAACATTTGAACTCTTCATGGAGGATCGTGTAGATAAAACACCATCATATGGGCTTTGTTGTCTTAGCATAGAGTGCTTTTTGCTTCCTAGTACCTAAGAGTAGTTTCCTCATGTACCATTGTCTCACAAATTTGAGGAGTATCCTATACATGAGCAAGAGGATGAGGGTAAATCAAAGTCAAACCTCAAATACTTTCCTTATCCACCCACCTTTGAAGTTGAGGAATCACCTCCAATGGAAGTTTGCCGTGATGGAAACCATGAAAGTGAGATGGATGGAGAACAAATCCTATTTTGTGTTCATGGAGAAAGGTAACTCAAGGAAAGACAACTTTTGCATCAATGGAAATAAAGATGCATGCCTCAAAGCCACCTTCTTCCGCAATAGTGTCAAATTTCATGTAGGATCTTTGAATATGACCAAGTTAAGAAGTGATTAGGTTGAAGCACTTGAGAAATGAAAATTGGCAGAAATTGAAGTTCAAAAGGTGGCTAAGATGGAGAATTTGCGCCCCAAAGGTGAAGTAGAGAAATGAGTTTTTATTCTTTGAGTTAGAGAAGAAAAGAATTAAAGGGAGACCATCTTAGCATAGAGTGCTTTTTGGTTCATCTGGTTTTGTGTATCTCTTTGTGTATCTCTATTTTTTGTGTATCTCTTATCTCTTGTGTCTTGTGTGTATATCTTGTTCTGTTTACCATTGTCTTGAACATGTGAGTGCTTTGCTTAAAGTTCAACTTCCTTAGGTCTTAACTTTTATTCAGATTTTGCCAAAAATTCCTAAACATTAGATTTTGCTCAAGTTTTGCTTAGGTTTTGCTTGGCTTTCACAAGAAGTCCCCAAAATTGGGTTTCTTTCCAAGTTTTGCCCGGATCTTGCCAAAATATCCCAAAAATGGCTTGCGCTCATGTTAAGTTTGAGTTTTGCATAGATATCATGAAAATATCCCTAAAAGAAACCCCATGGCGGTTTTGCTTAGCTATTGCCAAAAAGGGATACGTTTTGTGCCGGTTTTGCACTAGATTCATTTAAGCCTAGAAAAGGAAACACCCATAGGTAATGGTTTCATGCAGGTTTTGCTACCAACCAAAAGAGTGAATTGGGCACATCGTGCTAGGAGCTTGTGCAAGTTTTGCTTGGAACCTAGGATTCAAGAAGGATTCACTTGCGTTTCTCCAATAAGATGATGAAAAGTGCATTTTAGTTTTGGTGATGGGGATTGAGTGACACAAGTCATAACATAAAAAAAAGTCAATGATCCACATGGAAAAGAGCGTTAAGAATCCATATTCACAATCTCACATGAGAAAGAGCGTTAAGGATCCATATTCACAAACTCACATGGAGGATATTAACAATTCATATGAAAAGGATCCATGTTCACAAACTATCATACCAATAGCTAGATATATTATCTAGAGATGGAAATTTGCTTGGTATCATCTAGAATGATGTTATATATGATGGAATAAGTAAGTAGATCAGATAGAGGTGTCACCCAAAGAGTACTTCCATTAATAGAACAGGAGTTGAAAACACCTTGAAAACTTCAGATTTGAATTCTAGAGGCCTAAAAAAATAAATTAGACCTCAGAAATTGAAAGATTCCTCCCCTTTAAAATAAATGGCATGCCTTCTCCCATGTGTGTCTCATCAAGACCTTTCCAACTATACCTCATCCATGCGATTATGAGCTTCTTACAAGAAGATTCCCTTTGGTCAAACTTGTTTAACCAACTAGATAGGACAAGGACCACCGTATCACCCACCCATGCAACTAATCTAAGGGTGGAATTTGCTGACATGTCACCAATCCTTGTATCTGATCCAAGGGTGGAGCTTCCTTTGAGGAGATCTTCTTTGCTATGTAATAAAGACAAGGTGCTCCTTTGGTGAATTGGAGTATTGAGTGTTGAAGCTTGCACCTTTTTGGCTTATGAAAACCAAAAAAATTACAGTCTAAATTGCAAGAAAAGCAATTTTATCTCACCTTAAATTTGATTCTATTTTAAAAGACCAAAAGGTGAACACATAGAACACAAGAAGGATGAGAAGACCAAATGAAACCATACAAGGGAGAGACAAAAGAGGTAAAAATGGAGCTAGGTCCCAATAGTATTGATATGAGAAAGTTGCCCTACCGCATCTAAGATATCCAAGTTGTAAGGTCTACAAATTACTAAAACATCCAAAGAAGCATCACCTAGAGTGATTGCTCTCTTATGGATTGCCCCAACCGCTGCTCTTTGTAGAGCAATGGACACACTTTTTCAAAAGTATGCTACAAAACATGAGAGTGAGAGTGGTACCCCCTAACATTTTATATGATAAGCTCTCGCACACTCCTTGAAAAATGTGTTGAACATTGAGCACTAGTGCTTAAATTGCAGCCCAGGAAGATGAGTAATCACTCCTAAAATTGCATCCCGCATAGGATTTGTAACCACAACATCAGCCTTTGTCACCTAATCATCTTGGACCAAGTATATGTCTACTTTGACACATATTGTCTACAAAGAATATACGAACTCTCACTCCAAGCAAGCTATCACTCTCTGTGCCATTGAAAATACTATGATATATGATAAAGGATAGCTACCCATGATGACATCATGGGTAGCTATCCTCTGTCCTCCATAAGGATACTTTGTCATATGGATCATTGTTTCATCTAGTGTAGAACCACATTCACAAGTGAATAACAAAGATGTAGATGATGGACCAAACCTAGGCAAAATCTCAATGTTGTAGAGAAGGTGGCTAGTGTGAGCCAAAATGCCCTAATGCATGGTTGAGCTAGGATCCAAGAGCATGCATCCTTTTCTGCAAGAGCAAAGACATGCTCTAGTGGCCCAAGGAATGGATGAGTCAACTAAGAGAGAATGTAGCATATGGTGACACTATGCTCCATCAAAGAAGACTGCAAAGGCTGGAAGGTCCTCTCATGCCCATGGATATAGGCCATCTCTTGTTTGCCGCAATAACACTTGGAGTGAAAGGATCCCTCCTTCACCTTGGTCACATATATTTCCAAAATTGGCTTATCAACAACCACAAAATGAGAGGAAAGTAAGGGTGCTGAGAGAGCCCAACTACCCAAAAATGCTAGAGATGTCATCTCCTCCATAGATAATAGGTCTACCCCTCTACACAAGATTGGTAGAGATGTCTGTTTACGTGTCAAATCCCCCATCACACACTCAAATGTCCTTGGTCTGATGATATCACCAAAGACTCCCATAATCCTTCTAATCAAAAGCTCTCAAAAGTGATAGGAAAGTCAAGGAAGTGGGAATTGTGCAAAGAAAGTAAGTCAATCAACGGGTAATACTAGAGGAGAGTATACCGAATGCCACATCTTGATCTCCTAGTAGAGGAAGGTCATCGACATGGAAAACATCCTCTGCAAGGGTAACATCTAAGGAACATGTGACAAAATCCTTGGATCCTACTGGCACTCCAAGTATACATAGTCTAATTGTAGATGTGACACACCCTTTGGAAGCTCAAGGTGGGGAGGGATACTTGAAAGGGACAATGCTTTGCACTTTGACACCTTGACTCTCAAACCTACAAGAAGTAGCTCGATAGTCAAGCAATCAAAGGCTAGCCTAATCTGATTTACGGGGTCCACAATGTGTGTATTGTCTGCTAAGAAGGGAAATACACAACATGGTATTGCCAAAGTAGTAGATAAGAGAGTCATGGTAAACAAAGGTCCCCGTAAAAGGATCTCCGTGTTGTGTTGTGTAACGACAATTGATTTCATGATGGTGACCTGCTTGTGTGACCATCCATTCCGGTAATAAAGAGAAGCAAGATAGTCAATGATTGTACAAAAGGAATGAGACTTGCTTAGGATCCACCAATCCCCCTAAACTCTCTAAAGATAGATGCTCAAGAAACGCTATTAAATGCACTCTCGACCTCTACATGTAAGACAACCCATTTCGGATGGATAACTAAAAGTGCTTTGATATTTAGAAAAATAGCCACACAACCTCCCCCATTTCATATGGATATCTAAAAGTGCCTTCATATTTAGTAAAATAGACTCACAACCTCCCCATTTTGGATGGATATCTAAAAATACCTTGATAAGTTAAAGAAAATAGCCTCACATCCTCCCCATATAAACTATTCAAACTTATCCTAACTGAATATACCATGTACCTATTCGACGTAAAATGGGAATCAACCACAAGTATTGCGGAGAACCCACCGAACGATTCCGTTGCAAATAGAATGGTCGGGAGCATATTCTATGAGGATCCGAAGTTCGGTAACCGAGAAGTGGACGGAACGTCGACGGCCAGAGTAAATTTGATCATTTGAAACCGGTATGAGCCATGTCACATGCCAATGAATGGCTGCAGTCTCATACTCTGCCACCAATCCTCGCGTCGCACTGTTCAGACCGATTGTTCCTTCGTTCTGCTGATTGCAGTGGTGGTGATTCGACTGGGATTCTGTTGCCCGTTCTGCCGTAAGCACTTTCCACGCACTGGATCTGTGACGCCCTCTTCTTCGAGCGTTCCTTTGTGTCATCTGATCCGAGCCTAACAACAGCTCCTGGACTCCCCAATCATCTCAGGGCCGGACTGACATTGTTTTCTTAGTCACATTCGTCGAAATCTCTCCATGGCGACTTGTAAATTCACTGCACTGTCGCCGTGCGCTGCTACCAGCTCTGGAAGTTTGTGTGTTGCTCAAGGTTGTGCCATTTTTTCGTCTGTAAAATGGTGGAGAGCTCTCAGAGGTTTCAAGAATTCGCTTCCTCCTCAGCTATGTGGACGTCAATTGTTCGGCACTCACGCGTCTCCTCTCGGTGGTGCTTTCCCCGATCGGAAGGAGAGAGACGGAAGCTTTGCTGTGAAGAATGTGTCTCGAGGAGGAGTCGGTGTGCAGGCTGTGGTGAAGAGAAGTCCGAAGCGCTTGAAGTACACTGCCGGTGGAAACCGCAAGGTTCACATCTCCTCATTTTTTCTTCAAGCAGTTTCAATCCGTGTTTGGTTATCATGTTGTGGATTTTCATTATATCATATATTTCTCATTTCTTCTTTAGCGTAATGCTAGTGAGTGCAATTTATTATCTCTAGGTGCGCTTTGACTCTTGAGCACGTTAAGCTCAACCAAGACCAGAAGCAGCAAGGAATGTTTTTCTCTGATTGCATATACATGGTTCAGCCGTCACCCAGCAGGCAACGAAGATTGTACCAAGAACAGAGTTTGGAATCCAGTGTCTCCTTAAACATCTATATAGCTACGTTCAAGATATTACAAATTTCACACAGTTCCTTTGATTCGGATTTGACCCTGGAGTTTAATCACTTTTTTACCCCGAGATAATTCAACCGAACTCTTTCTGAGGCAGGTGGGAAGTCACAAGTAACAGAGTCTTTTGGGTGAATAAGCCTGGAATCAGGTGGGTGGTGGAATTCGAACACTGCAGGTACTAACGTAATCGAGATCAGGTTGTCCGAGCCAAACAAGAAAGATATTTCAGCAGATCCAGTGGGATAACAATCCTCCATATGGATAAGAGGCCTCCTATCCCCCACCGAATTTTGATGTCACCTAATGGACTATAGCAGTACAACTGCAAAGAAGAATAGTTAGAACTCACTGCGTCTGTAGTTACCCTGTAGTTGCCTGCCTGCCTGCCGTCTATCCAACCCCGTTGCCCTGTATTGAACGATATGTGTTTTGTCCACAGGCTTCTAATGTGGTGTACGTGGAGGTTGATCCGTCGGGTTCGGACAACTGGAAACTGGATTCTATTGTGGAGCTTATCAAAGAAGGAGCAGTGGGAGTGATTCCCACAGACACTGTGTACGTCTCCGCATTTTGTTGTAGAAGCTTTATGAGATGGCAAGTACGCACCTGTCAAGGTTTCCTTTACATTTTGTGCGAAGTAGAATCCATTAGCTTTGCAACTCAATAGATGTGAAGGAGGGATTATCAGGGGATTACATAAACTCTTGGATAATTGAAGATGAACGCTTGTGTTTAGTAGCCTCCGTATCTGGAGATAATTTTGTCGGTAATTTTACTTTTCGATTTGGAAAGAGACCCAAATCTTCTAGAATATTTACTTGAACTATAATGACTATATCTAGCTTGATGTCCAAAGACCATCAGAGGTATTAGCCCTTTCGAGTTAAAGTTTGACCTTGAGCTGATAATTCCGACCACTGAAGAAAGAAGTCAGCTGACTAATTATGTGTCTTTATTGAACAGATATGCTATCGTCTGTGACCTTAAAAATCGAGCTGCTGTGGAGCGTCTATACAGGTGATTATACCAAACTCCAATCTTGTGATCAGACATTGGTTGGCTGCGGCTCAGTAGTTCAAATTACAGGATACTATTTCAAGCTTCAGTTACTGGGGATGTGCAGAGGACCTGAAGGTTGTCCGTTGTGAGTAGTCTCGCTATTTCTGACACTCGCGGAAACGTCTTTGTGCAGAATAAAGAACATGGATGCAAAAAAGGTGGTTGCTCCATCTATATCTTATTTAGGAAGTTTAATGTCTTAAGTCTTTCGAGTGTCAGGATGTGAGTGTCGCCTGATATCTCATCTAGACTGCAGATAACGTTGTCAACGGTATAACTAACTGTTTTCTTGATGGAATTGCAGCCATTAAGTATCTTGTGCCGTTCGTTTCAAGACATTGACACATACACGTTAGGTTTCCCACGAGGAAATAGCCATGGTCAAACCAACGTCTTTCGTGCTGCTCGGCAATGCCTCCCTGGTCCAGTAAGAACGATGGCAATTACTACATCTATTTTGCTGTCAATATCACCACTTAGGTGCTTCAAAACTCTCCGAGTTTTATGGGAGAAACACCGGAATACCTCGGAAGTTGTGTGCATGTATTATTTCTGTGTTGCAAATCCTGAGGTATTGTCTGCTGGTTTGCAGTACACTTTTATTTTGCCCGCGAGCAAGGAAATGCCCAAACAGTGTACCAACTTCGGCGGGAGTGCAGCTGCTAGCTACGCCCCACGCAAGAGCGTGGGTGTCCGCATGCCTGATGACGATATCTGTAAAGCTATTCTTGAGAAATTGGATGAACCTCTAGTGTGTACCAGGTAATTCTCATTCGGTCACAAACAGGATTTCAATTTCTTCTAACTTAACGTTTTCAGCGAGAAAATTAAGCTGGACCCCAAACACGAGCTTTTCTGCACTCATTTGGGCATATGCCAGTCAGTTGCGCTTGGCTTGCCCTGAGTCGTCGGGCACAAAAAATGTCGACAGCTTGGTTTGCTATTTGGCTTGTTCAAAGCCCAATTCTCTGACAGGTCTGATACGCAAACTTCGGTAAATAGTTTACTCTTCACATTGAGTATCTCAGTTGATTATGTCCACAATAAGCATCACGATTTCTGCATACTAGATGGAGTAAGCTGAATATAGTTCCTCTTGTTATTGTGCAGTGTGAGGCGGCCTTCGAACGATGAGTGGATGCTAGATCCGATAGTTATTGCTGATACTTACGGTGCTTCTGACGGTAAAGAGGTAAGGATCATCTCGTTGGCGTAGAAGAGATTAGAGTAAAACTTTACTTTAAGGCTTATTGACTAAAGGCCCAACAGTCTTCTGATAGATCAATGACTTTAAAAACCAGGGCCTGGACTTTATTGTCGACGGAGGCGTTCGGGTGGCAGATCCTTCAACGGTTGTTGATATGACAGGACCTAAGCCAACACTTTTGAGGACAGGAAAGGTGTGTGCATGATTTTCTTACACGTTCCAGTAAGTCAAGTTCCTGATTTTGATATACATTGAGTAGGAGTTCAATTAGCTGTATGCATTAATTCGTAACCGCCGCTAGGTGACTTATGATGCTAGCAAAAAATTGGTGCAAGTTCGTACTTATTCGTCCTTGATTCTTGGGTGGTTATCTGTTAATCAGGGCCTTGTGGATGAGTGGATGTTGATGGAAGTCCATGATTCGTCGGAGGCCGTTTCAGCAGGAGGACGTTTGAATCCTTACGCTTAGTCCTGATCCCACTGTGGCAGTTGATGTCCTCTGAACTGCACAGAGGAGCAACAGTGAACTAGTTACTGTAAGATAGCATCCAAAGTAGGTCATTCTGAAGAAACGAACCACAGGCAGCCATTGTACATGGAGTGAGGCTGATCGCCTGAGGGGCCCTGAAGGTGCCTTCACTTTATTTGAACTCTGTATTTTAGTGTAATTATGTTGTACACTTATATATAGCCCTGTCTGCAGTACATGAGATGTGGACATTTCACATCCTTTTACCTGTCACGAGATTAGATTGTTTCTACGTTGAGCATAAAACGGAAGAAAGCTTCGAACTCCTTTGTGGTGTATTCAAGCTGCTAGACATAGGTGATTGTAAAGAAAATCAACTTCATGAGTAATAGGGGCAGGAGCTATCAACGAATGGCGGTGGCGGAGGTTCAATTTCCTTATATTGCTTTAAAGTTTAGACATAGTTGATTGATACGAAAATCAACTTTCTTACAGATATTGGAGGGATCTTCTTAAGGAATAGCTGAGGAGATGTTCACCGAAGCTAGAATGGACTTGCCACACCATTGAATGGTGCGGCAACGCAGCGAATCGAAACGGGCGCCGCCCCCCTCCCAAGGACTAAGGCCTTCTAGGACAGAGCGGATCAGAAATCGGAGAAATGTAATGCCGTTATAACTTTTCGTTTATTAGGAAAGTTCCTCTATCAAGTTGGAAATGCATTACGCTGAGTTCCATACGTTAAACCTGCTGGCGGCCATCGAAGTACGCAGCGAGTTCAAGGCTAAGAACCAAGTAAGTGCGAGTACTACATCAAACGCTAAGCAGACTTGGAGGAAAATGGAATAGAGAAGCAAGTCAGAAATTGGTGGAAATTGCTGCGGTAATCAGTTTGGACTCAAGAAAGCAGATCCGTGATCGACTTGACTGAATTGGTAGATGTTTGTATCCTCTGCACACCGGTTCAACGCGGAAGATCTGTTTATCTATACTTACTTTAAATGCTGTTGGGGTACTAAAAGTGACATTCTTGTCTCAAATATCGGACTTCAGTATCAAACGAAAAAAAACAGAAAAAAAAAAGTCGATTTGGCACTTATGTCACGCAAATTCTGGAAAGAGCAGGGTATGGTTGTCTAAGTGCTTCATTGCGCCTAGCACTTCGTTGCTGGAAAAGAAGTTGTTGGAGTGAAGAGAAGGGCACGTATCTTTGAAGGAACTTGGAAGCGCATGGCAACATCAGTGCGTTCATATTGTCGAAGTGCATTCAACATGAGCAAGTGCCAAAACGCATCTCTATGACGAAGGACATCGTACCTTGGAGCTTTTCCAAGAAAGTCCAGAATCCGATTCTCCAGCAAAACACAGCCAGGACTAAAAAACGTGAAGTAGGACCTTCAGCTCGTTGTATTCCGACTTCTACTCTCGATCAACAGCGACTGCCAAGTGACAGGAACACAGCGAGAACTCTTCAAGGCAGGGAGCCAGCCAGGCAACTGCAGAAAACTATAAAAGTATTCAACTTTGTTCAAAGAGTCATCCGAAGCAAAGGGCAAGCACGAGTTCATGAATGATGAAGGCGAGAAAGGAAAAGGAATCAAAGCGACCGGTGATAAATATCGTGGGTATTGTGATACTTACAACTACGACACATCTTATGTGCAAGTTACTGTTGAGTTATACTTTCTGCTCTATTCTGGGAATATGATGCGGGAAGACTGGCGGTTGCTATCATGCTTAGATCATACAGAACGTCTGTTTTTGGTTCAGAGGTGGTTTCGGAACGCATTTTTAGCCTAATGGCCAGCGGATGAAATCTACACAGCAGAATAGATGCCTATCGAGAAGCGAAACAACAGAATATCTTTTGGGAGCCTCTCCGTGAACCACCCAACTCTAACATCAATGTACGTTCAGTTGGTCGGTTTGCGACCTCGATTTCACCACTTGAATAACAACAACCTGAAGAGAATTTCATGCCTATTTCATAGGAGGAGCCGAATAAGCCATTCGTCCTCAACGGTTGCCAAAAATGGGCCGCCTTTCGTTCTCTGTCCCATGCACAACTCAAACTTTTTGTGGGCCACTGAAGCCGCTTTGCGACAGGCCCAGCAACTTTTCAGATTCAATATTTTCCAGCGTCCGAACCATTTCAGAAGTGACGCAGCATCTTCTTTCAGGGGCAAATCTGCTTCCAAATGGAAGCTATGGAGAATCTCTTTCACCTAGACTAAGCTTCAGTTGGTTGAGCTCTGGACGTGAGGAAAAGCAGCCCTGACAAATCCGAGTCCTAGCCAAGCCATTCAGAATGAGAGCTTTTGAACGTGCTCATTGAAGATCCTCTTTGAATCTACACTTTGCAGAGTACACCCCATATGTGAAGTTCCTATAAGCCCCTTGTGAATTACGTAGGTGGAAGATATGCACAAAATCTTGCCTCCACTGACAAAGTCTGCTGAAAAGATAGAGATTATCCTTAACTGGGTCCCAATCACGGGGTTTGAACCACGAGCAAATGCATCTACTGAGCTATTTAGCTGCTGTGATAGAATAAATAAACTCGCAAAAGGATTTTACCCGGTGTAAGCAAGTTGTAAGATCAAATTTATGGGCCCAACAATCCCGTACCTTCACCTTCAAAAAGGACCCAGTGAAGGATCTTAAAGGGCATAAGGGCCTCAAGAAATAGGGGATTAAACCAATGTTTTGGATTTCCGGGTCATTTTTCCTGGTGAGAAATCTCGTATCTACATCTTAGGAGTTGCCAACTTGGGATCCTTAGATTGCTCACAACTTCTTGCAGCCTTTTACTTCTAAAGCTCAATGATGGAGTGAGGAAGAAGATAAGGAATTCCAAACCTGCAACAAAGACGAGCTCTGTTCCAACTGAGTCCCACCAGATTTGGAGAGACCTTGTTCCTTGTAAAGGACAACCTTATAGTAGACTCCCAAGTAGACCAGCCATATTACTGACATAAGAATGAGTCAGAAAAGATCTAGCAGCATACACCGCTGTCTCTAGAAAGCCACAGCATATATCAAGAAATAAAAAGGAAACGAGTTCTTATTGCGGTTGCACGGTTGAACTCATCCTGAACTGGGACCCAGGAAATTGTACTAAATCTTGCACAGGTAGACATTTCTAGGCAGCTGAATGGTAACCCAGTTTGTTGGAGAGCTTACCCAAATGCGATCTACAGTGACACATCCAGAATGACACTTCAGACACTTGTCTTCTATTTTGGATGTTACTGTTTTGAGGTTAAAACTTTACCACCCATCTCTGCAGCGATATTCATGGACTACGAAGTTTGTAGACAGTTCTAGACCTGGAGCCCAAAATACGCTCCAATTTTACCCTACGCCTCGTGTTCTCAGCCCCTGCACCGAGCTTAAGACGCAAAGCATGGCGACACAAGACGGTCAAACTTAAACTCTACGTGCCTACTGCAGTGGTGACTCTGACTTGAGGCGCTCTCACAGACCATTGCTTTTTAATCGCAAAAGTAGACAATTACGTTTCTGATTGCCCAGAATTTGTTTGAAATTCGCCAGTTCGCTAATTCGTTGTTGAATAGAATTTCTTCTTGAAGAGCGACACCTGACGAGTGCCTATTAGTTGGACTCAGACCGGGACCTGGTCCGCAAGATGAATGGTAGTCTGGAAAAGAAGCTCACCATTTGAGATGGCATAGAAGGTTACACGGTCGGAAGCAGTGCAGCAAGTTCTTAAGACACAGGTGACCATGCACATCCGTCGCGGAAAGATTCTGACTTTATTGCCATGTAAAAAATGGGTAGTCGGTAAACGATAACCTACAAGACAAAAGATGAAGATGGCTTTCTCGTTTGCATAAAGAAGTGCGTATGTGTGTTGCGAGCTTTGACTAAAGCTCCATCAACATGTTTCGATGTTGGCCAAAGAGCTAATTTAGCACCGGACGACTTGGGAGAAGACCATTGCTGCCCTCAAGGATAGGAAATTCGAGAAACTGTCATGGTAATGAGAACCAGAGGGGAACCATGGTTAAGCTGGAGGGACTACCTCGTGAACTTTTCACCTGCTCGTCAGTTCACGAAGCTCGAACGGAGAATGTAGGAGTGAAACCTGAGCAGATGCATCATACCGTTAGGATATGCCCATAGCCTTTTTGTTAGTATGTTAATCAGATAGGGAAAACTTTGTAGGGGCAAACAATGGTTGCAGAATATAAGACAAGAAGAAGGAAGAAGTTCACGTGCATGCCTGATCAGTCATGTAATCTATTGTTTCCAAGGCGAAAATCAAGGAGTTGAGTAGTAGAGAATTAAGCAGCCACAGCTGGAGAGATAGATAACTTATGTTTTTTTCTCACTGAAGTAGTGTCACCGCAAGAGAGTTTCACCACCAAGTAACCTGCACTTGCAACCATATTTAATTTGAAATACTCCAACACTCGGGAGGATCAAACTTCGAACTTCACATCGATGTTGCTCAGTGGATTATTGGAAGTGTTCAAGACGCGTACAAGGGCGACCGCGTAGAAAATATGAAGGATGGAAAGACCCCATCAAGCCGTACAAGGGAGAGATGAAAAAGGTAAAATGGGGCTAAGCCCCAAGAAGAGATTGATGATCGTACGTGAAGTATTGGGTCTGATCTTTATCTCAGGTAGTGGACATAAATAACATGACTTATTCAAACATGTGTTGTCTACAATGTTCTATTAACTTATCGTATCTTGAGAGTTCCCAAGAGAGTTTAAGCCCTGAAGAGTATCCTAACCCCAAATTACCTTCCAGCATCCTAATTGAGGATCCATGAGTTCTTTGTTAGAAAATACGGTCCCAAGGACCTCTCGCAATAGCACATCATAAGGTCCACTAAACATAAATCAGAGGACTAGCAGGAAATAACGTGATTCACTCCCTGTCCCGGAAGCTGGCTGAAACAGGCTCACACCAGCATTCGAACCTTTATTTCCGTTGCACATATATATATAGAGGGATACTCACTATGTCATCCGTCTAAACTCCTGAATATAGACCTGCTGGACTTCATGAGTATTGACCACTCAAGATATCTAGTCACTGTGATATTCAACCTTAGAAGTGACAGAATATATATCTAAACAAGTGATTGCCCATCATGATACATGATACAATAAGGAGTTTCTATCAGTCAAGTTTTGCTCTTGCTCTTGATCGGGCAAGTCAAACATAGCAAGCCAAACATAACAAACTCCACCTTTTGCTTGTATCCACCTTATCATCCCAAAGAGCAACATTGAAAGTTGAGCAAGTTCATGCATAACTTGAACTTCTCAATAGGAACAGGTTTAGTCAACATATCAGCTGCGTTTACCTTTGTGTCAATCTTTTGCAAATTGATTTCACCATTTGTCACAGCTTCCTTGATAAAATGATGTCTCACATCAATATGCTTTGTCCTTGAATGATATACTTGATTCTTTGCCAAGTGAATAGCGCTTTGGCTATCACAAAAGAGTGTGGACTTCATATTAGGGAGTCCTACATCCTTGGCTAATCTTTGTAGCCATATTGCCTCTTTGGCAGCCTCAGTTGTTGCCATATATTCCGCCTTTGTAGTAGAAAGAGCAACAATAGATTGGAGAGTAGACTTCCAACTTACTGTACCACCAACAAGTGTAAAAACAAATCCTGTTGTAGACTTTATCTTATCCAAGTCTTTGGCAAAATCAGAATCTACATACCTTGTAATTCCTCCTTCTTGTTCCTTCTCCACATCAAAGGTAATGCCAATATTTATAGTCCCTTCCAAGTAATGAAGTATCCACTTCACAACTTCTCAATGTTGTTTCACTGGATTTGCCATGTATCTACTCACCATACTCACAGCATATGAGATGTCAGGTCTAGTGTAGACCATAGCATACATTAAACTCCCAACAGCACTAGCATAAGGAATATTTGACATTACTTTCCTCTCCTCTTCATTTGATGGACATTGCTCCAATGATATCTTGAAATGACAAGCCATTGGAATGTTCACTGGTTTTGCTTTCTCCATGCCAAACCAAGCAAGTAATTTTTCCAAATATCTATTTTGAGATATCCATAACTTTCCCTTGCTCCTGTCTTGGTGGATTTCAATCCCAAGTACCCTCTTTGAAGAACCCCAAGTCCTTCATATCAAAATCCTTACCAAGTTGTGCTTTCAATTTCTCCACCTCAACCATATCCTCCGTAGCAATCAACATATCATCCACATATAGTACCAAGATGATTAAATCAAATAATCTAGGTCCATGTAGCTTCTTGAGGTACACACAACAATCTGATTCACTTCTGTTGTATCCTTACTTCAACATAAAAGCATCAAATTTCATGTACCACAGTCTTGGACTCATATAAAGACTTTTGTAACCGCAAACCAGGTTTTGGTTCCTTGGTACCACAAAACCTTCAGGTTGATGCATGTAAATCTCCTCCTCCAATTCTCCATGTAAAAAAGCAATTATAACATCTAGTTGCTCCAACTCCAAGTTATGCAATGCAACTATTGCCAATAGTGCACAAATTGAAGAGACTTTTACCATTGGTGAAAAAATCTCATTGAAGTCAATACCTTCTTTTTGGCTATAACCCTTTGCTACAAGCCTTGCTTTGTATCTATCTCCACCTGATTTTGGAAGTCCTTCCTTCCTCCAGAATATCCATCTGCAACCAATTGCCTTCTTTCACATAGGCAATTTTTCAAGTCTCCAAGTTTGGTTTTTGGCCAAAGACTTCATCTCCTCTTCCATTGCACAATGCCACTTTTGACATTCTTGATCTTGCTTGCCTCTTCATATGAAGAAGGCTTACCATTCTCTATAAGAAGAGCATAAACTACAAATGAATCATCAAATCTCTTTGGAGGCCTTCCATCCCTATTTGGATACCTATGTTCATGAATCACTTCTGGGCTTTGCTCTTCTAATGGGTCACTTGGTAGATCTATAGGAGGTGAAATATCTTCATTTCCAAGATCAATATCTATCTTAACAAAATCTGACTGAATTTGTTTTCTCTTTTCTTTTGCTATAGTAATAGTCTCCATTGTACTAGTCTTATCAAAAACTACATCCCTACTCACAACAAGACAAAAACTTTCTGGATTCCATAATCTATATCCCTTTGTATCCTTCTCATATCCCAAGAATATACATTTTCTAGATTTGGGATCTAACTTTGTCCTTTGTTCTTGTTGAATATGAACATAAGCTATGCATCCAAATACTCTAAGTGAAGAGTAATCAACATGCCTACCTATCCATTTTTCCATAGGTGTCTTACACTTAATAGCAATAGAGGGAGAAATGTTTACCAAATGACAAGCCATGTTTATAGCTTCTGCCCAAAAACTCTTCTCCAATTTGGCGTTGCTTAACATACTTCTTTCTTTCTCCAAGAGTGTACAATTTATCTGCTCTACCACACCATTTTGCTGAGGAGTACCCGGTATGGTAAAGTGATGAATTATCCCTTCACTCTTATAATATCTATCAAACTCTCCAGATTTGTATTCTCCACCATTATCAGATCTCAAACACTTCACTTTCCTTCTAGTTTGATTCTCCATCATCACCTTCCATTGTTTAAAGAGAGAGAAGACCTCCAATTTTTGCTTCATGGTGTAGTCCAATACTGTCCTAGAGTAATCATCAACCAAAGATACAAAATATAATGCTCTAGATTTTGAAGCTAAAGGTGCAAAGCCCCAAACATCAAAATGCATATAGTCTAAAATTCCCTTTGTGCAATGAACTCCTGTGGAAAAGCTTACCCTCCGTTGCTTTCCTATTACACAATGCTCACAAAATTTTAACTTATAACTTTTAAGGCCCTTCAGAAGTTGTTGCTTGGACAATTTCACTTAGACCCCTTTCACTCATACGACCCAAACGTAGGTACCATAACTAAGTAAGATCTTTGGGATCTTCATTTTCAGAAATAGTTCTTGCCACTTCTCAAGTGATGGTCTCTCTAACAAGCTCATAAAGATTTCCTATCTTCTTGCCCTTCATTACAACCAATGCTCCTTTTGATACCTTGAGTGTTCCATTTTCTGCTTCTCACCTCCAACCATTTGAGTCCAAAGTGTCTAGTGATATCAAATTCTTCCTTAACTTAGGAACATGCCTCACATCAGCAAGAGTCCTCACAATACCATCAAACATCTTAATGCATATTATACCAATGCCAATAGGTTTACAAGCCATGTTGTTCCCCATTATTACAGATCTTCCCATGAATGATTTGTACTCATGAAACCACTCCTTATTTGGACACATATGGTAAGAGCAACCTGAGTCCAATATCCATTACTCCTCAAATTGTTCTTTGTCTTGGGTAACACATAGAACATCATCCACAACTCCAGATGACTCAGCAATGCTTGCTTGATCTGAAAGTTGACCTTTATCCTTGTTGGACTCAAGCTTCTTGTTGCTACAATCCTTCTTGAAATGTCCAACCTTCCCACAAATCCAGCACTTGCCTTTGAAACCTCCAGTTCTAGACTTGGATCTTGATTTACTCCTGATCTGATCTTTCTCTCTTGTCCTTCCTCTAATAAATAGAGCCTCTGAATTTGTCTTTTCTTGTTTGGGTCTTTTTTGCATCTCATTGGACAATAATGCTAAAGTGATCTCCTCACAGTTTATATCATCCTTCTCATATAGAAGAGTTGTGACCAGATGCTCATATGATGGAGAAAGTGAAGTCAATAATAGCAATGCCTTATTCTCCTCTTCTAACTTAACCTCTATGCTCATCAACTCACAAATGATTTTGTTGAAAGCATTGAGGTGCTCCATAATACTTTGGCCTTCCTTCATCTGCAACATATACAACTTTTGTTTAAGAAACAGTCTATTTGTCAAAGACTTGGTCATATAAAGATTCTCTAGTTTGGCCCATAGTTTTGGTGCAGATTCCTCATTCATAACATTGTATAGCACTTCATCAGCAAGGTTCAATCTAATAGTGCTAATAGCTCTAAGATCTGCATCTTCATCTTCCCCATCCTTGTCACTTTTGTCCTCCTTTTTCTTCTTTAGTGCTCTATGCAGTCCTTGTTGGACAAGAAGGTCCTTCATCTTCAGTTGCCAAAGTCCAAAATTGTTTTTCCCATCAAACTTCTCCACTGCAAATTTAGCATTTGATATGGATATCACCTCTGCCATTGCTTTGTTGTGACTTGCTTCTGAACCCACTTCCCTGCACCCTCAGATCTTAAGACCCTCTTCAGGACCAACTAAGCTCTGATACCAATTGTTAGAAAATACAGTCCCAAGGACCTCTTGCAATAGCATATCATAAGGCCCATTTAACATAAATCAGAGGACTAATAGGAAATAACGTGATTCACTCCCTATCCTGGAAGCTACCTCCATGGCTGAAATAAGCTCACACCAGCTTTCAAACCTTTATTTCCATTGCACATATGTATATATATTTATATATATACATACACATGGATACTCCCTCTGTCATCCGTCTAAACTCCTGAATATAGACCTGCGTGACTTCATGAGTATTGACCACTCAAGATATCTAGTCACTTTAATATTCAACCTTAGAAGTGGCTGAATATATATCTAAACAAGTGATTGACCATCATCTGCATGATACAATAAGGAGTTTCCATCAGTCAAGTTTTGCTCTTGCTCTTGACCGAGCAAGTCAAACATAGCAAGCCAAACATAACATTCTTATCCACAATAAAAGGACTAGAAGTGTAGCCCCAACATTCATCAACTAGTGTAAAGAAAGTGCAAGTGTACCATGGTTGAGTTCAAGGATTAGAGTCACTTGATAAAGCTTGTATTTGTATCAGCTAGACTCAACTATGCAGGAGTGAACCATGGCTGACCACAAGGAGTATAGAAGTTTTAAGATATCCACTATTGCAGCGTCTAGATGCAGCAGCAGCTATCAATGTAGAATTGAAGCTTGAGTGAGGTCTAGCAATACATGAGAGTAGATAATTCACAATAGCTCCTTTACTCACACAAGGAAGGAATCTAATTTTAAGCCATTGCTTGATGTAGACGTCTTGAGAAAGAACATAAATGTAAACTTATACTACTCTCAAGCAAGCCACCGCGTAAGTTTACATTTACTTATAATATAAGAAACCATAGTATAGTAATAAGTAGATGCAAATGTAATGTGGCTTGCTTGAGAGTTCCGTCATAGCTAATGTCAATGCAAAAAGCAGAAGTACCGTGCACATATTCCCCCATCTTGTCATTTGAGACCTAATCTTATCTTAGGAGTGAACCTTGGTGATAAATTAAGGACAAAGTATTGTATTGTAATAGCTATTGCTCTTAGATTCTGTGTTGCTAAAACTGCAGTCATCTTTTGTTTTGGTACCTCTGAAAATGCCTAGAGGCCAAGATTTGTGTTCTTTGTTTACCATGCGGTTCTAACTAGGACCAACTGGCCCAAATAAATACCCCAAAGGAAAAGGAGAAATGGAATACTAGTGCATCGTGAGGTGGAAAAAGATAAAAAGGAGCCAAGACCCCACTAGAAAGGCCAAAAAGGTGCTAAGAAACCAAAGTAAAAGCCTAATAGGCGACAAGAACAAAGCACCAAGAAGAGAAAAAAACTGGCAAAAAACAAAAACCAAGCCAATTGGGAGCCTAATTGCACAGTGTGATATAGACCATCCAAAGGTATGTATGACAAAAGTGATGGGGACTGTAGAGGGAAATGGAACCCCCACTATAGATGCTCATTGATGAAGACTCAGAGCTTGAGATCTCTGTCAAGTGATAGAAACACACTATAAAAAATAATAGGCAAGCATGTTGGGTGAGGTAGACAAAGTGCCTCTCTTCTGTAGCAAGCCTTGAGCCACCTCTCAAAGGAGACCATCAAACTGAGTATGAAGTCTGCCAAACATCTCCACGCTAGAAGGACAAAGGTGCCAAAGGCAAGCTGTGGAGCATAGTGGTCCTCCTTCTCCCTAGTGGCAATGATCACTACTACTCCTGCTTGGATGCTTGCTCGTGCTAAGGACTTTGGTCAAAGTGGGTTTGCCACCACCACATCATACAATGTACGCTGGCCGTCCCTGAAGGTGACAATATCTGTCCACACCCTACAATGTGATGGTCCTGGTAGGACCATTTATTGCTCAATCTAGACCTATACGTGTGTAGAACAATGTAGAACAAAGGATCAGGGTCATTGCATCTCTAATGGTATCATAGACTCTAGTTGGCTCTCCTCCTATGGCACATCGGACAATGTGTACATCATTATCAAATGAAGAACCACAAGGGCATTGGTCAGGTAGGCCCAAGAAAGCTAGATTTGGTAGGCCCAACCAAAGTTGGAGGGCCTTGATAAACTCCTCCAATGTGAACCAAAAGTCCTCAATCAAAGGAGAAGCATGAAGCTCTACCATCCTTCATGCTGCAAGAGAGGAGCCTAGCCCTATCAAGTAAAGGCACATTTGTGAGGATGCTAGAAAGGGTGTAAATGTGCATATGCTCACGAAGCTTTGCAAGAAATTTCCTAGAGTCCAAGGACATAAAATACACAAATGGGAGTAATAATGTAGGTGCCAAGCTTGGCAATAAATCCCGAGCCAAACAGAGAGATATTTGGAAATCATATGTACCTGAGTTGATAGCTGCAATAGGTGGCAATAAAAGTAGGCTACCCTCATCTAAGAACCTATCTGCCAAAAGAGGGGCAACTAGTGCCCATGCTTCTAAGTAAGCTATGGATGCAATGGCCTCTTGAGATGTGATACCACATCCTCCCATAACTACAAGAAGAGCAATATATAACCACCGCCAATCATTTGAAAATTGTGAGAGCATACAAAGACCTAAGAGTGTGGAGAAGGTGTGCCGCATGGAACTATCAAAGGACCATAGATGTGGAAGGATTTGTACATGCCAAATAGGATGCTCTCACACAACATCTCAAAAGGAGTGAATAGGCCACTTGGGTGTTCCCCAACATGGGAAGGAGATAACTGTGGGCAATAGCTTGAATCAAAGTATCTAAGATAAAGGAGCTAAAAAATCCTCATCTCTAAGAGTGGAGCACAACACTCTCAAACCTCCTATAGGGAATATCCTAATGGGAAGTCAAAAGGAGTAAGGACTATGTGTGGGCTCCATACCTTGCATTTATAAGTTTGGACTTGTGAACCCAAGGTCTCAAGACTAAGTGTAAAATCATGCACTTCACAAACTATTTCCTCCAAGGGGCTCAAGATGTGGGTGTCATTTCATAGGGATGGAAAAACACATGTATGAAAGGCAATAGCCACCTCACTCAAAGCTTTGTAGTGAGCTATGGAAAATAATGGCCCTCCCAAAGTATCTTCTTGGCATGTGCACTCTGCCAATGCCAATTGAGTGAACTCTCCAATGGTAGTATAATGGCTATATAACAACGGTGTCTCTATACTATAAAAAGAATGCACAAAAGAATCAAGGAGGGAATTTGATCCCCGGCCAAACAAAGAGCCTAAAAGAAAGCTGGCCAAGAAAGGGTATTGAAGGTATTTGAGACATCCACTTGAATGAGTACACAATCAAGGTGGAGGTCCAAGGAAGCTCTCATGCTTGCAATAACCATCTCATAACCTCCAAGAGTGGCTACATCATATTAATGAGGAGACAAGAAAGATGAGAAGGAGTGGCAAAGCTATAAACAAATAACATGAGAGACCAAATGTAAGAAAACATCCCTTATAGCTATGGGGCAAATTCTTGAAGTCTGCTTGGATAGAGCAAAGAGATGTGATGCACCAAACAAACAAGCAGCACTTGGGGCACCAAACCCAAGGCAATATGCTAACAAAAAGCAAGAAGAAGGTTGAAGCCTGAATCTGGCATATCAAGGGATAGAAAATCACATAAATGCCCAAAAACTAGTCTTGAAGGAACACCTATTGAGAAACAAGGAGAGTAGGGTAAAACGTGGGCAAAGAAGGACTTTGCATGTTGTATCTCCTCATCAGGGTGGTAGTCATGGAAAAAGGATGGAAGGTCAAGTGTGGATGATGGATGGAGGTTTTGTAAGGCTGATAATGTGTCTACCAAGAAGGATATTGGTCATGAGGGTAATAGTGCTCATTGATACTCCCCAACCTTGCCTAGCATCAAGGAGTGAAGTAAACAATGATACTTTGAAGGTGAAGCATGGTCCTATAGGGACTCTATGATGCATTAAGCAGTTGCTTAGGCCCAAATGGTGTACTCTTCTTGTAACACTAACCGATCTCCACAAAAGAACCAATGAATCCAAGAGGCGGTCTCTTAGTGTTTGTATGCACTCCCATGAGTAAGAAGAAGCAAAGTGTGCTAAGAAAAGAGAGCTAGTAGGATCCATGTAGAGACATCTCTCTCTTGGGTATTTGACAAGATGGCACATAGGAGTATGAAAATCATGGAGCCCACTAGATGGCGTAGAGGCATGGGAATCCTAATATACATGCGTGGATGGGCTAAACTTGGTAGGAAAGCCTAAATAGGATCCAAATACTAAGAGTCTTGTGATGCCTATAGTAAGAGGGCTAGAGTATGAAATGGGTCTAAGGAAGTAGGTACAGATGTGGCCATTGCCCTGATCCATAAGACTCCAACTCGCCCTTAATGTTGAGCCAAACCAACTCCCACCCATGGGCATGATTTCATAAGGTACTAGTGAGTGGGATGTTGTAATACCAAGAGCTAGCCATATGATCTAGATGTGAAATTTGGTTTGGTAGCATCTAGAATGATGTTATACATGATGGTCAAAATAGATCAGATAGAAGTATCACCAAAAGAGTACTTCTACAAATAGGGCAAAAACCAAAATATACTTGAGAACCTTAGAACCAATAGCTAAACATATGATTTAAGGGTGAGTATTGGTTTGGTAACATCTGGAAGGATGTTACACATGATGGACTAAACAGATCAGAAAGAAGTATCACCAAAAGGGACTTCTACTAATAGATTAGGAACCAAAATATGCCTGAAATCTTTGAAGGCAATTTTGGAGGCCTAAATGGATGAATTAGGCCTCAAAAATATGCAGATTCCCCCCCCCAAACCTAGTCAAGGTTGGCCTTCCCTCCCCCTTGTTTTGTCTCATCAAGAGCTTTCCAACGGTACCTTATGTGATTCTGAGATTCCTACAAGAAGATTCCCTAAAAGATTCCCTTCGGTCAAAGCTTGTTTGACCAACCAAATAGGACCTAGACCAGACATGTCACCCATCCAAGTAGGTAATCCAAGGGTGGAGCTTGCTGACACGTCACCTATCTATGTGCCTAATCCTATGGTGGAGCTTCCTTGGAGGAGATCCTCTTTGACTATATAATAAAGAGAGGGTGCTCCTGTGGGGCATCAAATGATTGAGTGTGTAATCTGTGTTTTCTCTCTTCTCTTGTCCTTGGAGTATTACAGATGTAAGGGGCTACTAAGGGTACTTGTAATGTTACAAGGATAAAAGAAACCCCAAGAGAAACACAAGAGAAAAAACTTACGTTTCATTCCTCAATACTCCAATGCCCTAACAGAGCAAATTGTCTTTATTATATATCAAGGAGGATCCACTCAAAGGGAGCTACACCCTTGGATCAAATACATGGATTGGTAACATGTCAACAAGCTCCACCCTTAAATTAGCTACATAGATTGGTGACATGTCAATCTTTGTCCTATTTGGTTGGTCAAACAAGTTTGACCATATGGAATATTTGGAGAATCTTCCTATATGAAGCTCAAAATAACATTGGTGAGGTATTGTTGGAAAGCTCTTGATGAGACAAGCAAGGGTAGAGAAGGCAACACACTTTCATCCAAAAGGGAGGAAATGTCTCATATTCTTAGACCTGATTCATTTGTTTAGGCCTCCAAAGTAGGCTCTAAAGTTTTATGGGTGTTTTCAACATTTGCACTATTAGTAAAAGTACTCTTTTGATGACACCTCTGTCTGATTTACTTAGACCATCATATATAACATCCCTAAAGATATTACCAAGCCAATTTCCATCTTTAGATAATATTTTTAGCTAATGGTATTAATATTTAAGCTTCTAGAAGCTTCTAATTAGCTTAGCTTGCATGCCAAGTAGGTGGTTTCTAGAAGGAAGCTTTTTGAGAAGCTTCCTAGTTAACTTGGCTTGCATTCTAAGAAAGCGGCTCAAGGAAGCTTCTTGAGAAGCTTCTCAAGGGCCTTGTATGTTACTTATAAATACCAAAGCCGAAGCTCATGCTAGGCATTCAAATTTTTCCTTCATTCAAGTGTCCCAATGTGAGTTTCCATTCTCCTATTTCTCTCCTTGGTCTTGGTCTTTTAAAATATGCTCCAATTAATCTACTTTAGACTTGCCAAACTTGCACTTTGAAAATTTGGCATACAATTGGTTTTATTGTAGAATCTGGAGAACTTCTTGCAAATGTTGCTTGTGTTCTTTCATTGTTCTATTGTAGGCTAAGATTTCACCAAGGAAAATGATAACAAACTTATCCAGTATGTACAAAATATGTCATTCATCAAACTCATGAAAGTGGCATGTGTATTGGTGTTGCCAAATGGCATCATTAGGTACTCAAAGTACCATATTTTGTTTGAAAGGCAGTTTTTTGTATGTCTTTCTTTGTGATCTTGATTTGGTTATACTCACTTTGCAGATCAAGTTGAGTGAAGTGTTTTGGCTCATTGAGTTGATCAAATAGGTCATCCATGCAAGGTAATGGAAGAATTGTATTTGTTCTTCACCATTTATTGATTTATGCACTAATAGTCAATACACATTTGCATTATATTGTCCTTCTTCTTCACAAACAAGACAAGAGCCCCATATGGTGATATGTTAGGTTAGATATCTTTGATTTGTTTTGTAGCATATCCTTGATTTGGGCCTTGCATTCCTCTAACTCATGAGGTGACAGTTGATATGGGACTTCACAAGGAAGTGTCTTCCCAAGAAGTCTCTAAGTTTTATGATCTACTTTCTTTTTTGGTGGTAACCTTGAGGGTCATTCATTAGAAAATACATCTTGAAACTCATTGACCATATCTTTCCAATTCTCAATAATTTATCCATCAAGTTGTGCATTTGGACTTCTCTTATTAGACTCATGAAACATCTATTTGTATTATTGATGGTTGTTGTCCTCATGACATAGAGAGACAATTTTGCCCTTTGCCATCTTTTCCTATCTCTAGTTATCTTCCTTTTGCTAGTTCTCACTATTTTTTTTTCTAATCTATCATGGAGTTGTAGTGCTCCATCCACGATATGCTTAAGATCAATCATAATGAGCTAATTATTTCACTCATAACTCAATTTCTTTTTTATACTCTCATAAAAGAGTGTTTCCTTTCTAAGTAATACCTCAATCCTCTATGTCTGACCATTAGCTAACTCTACTTTTTCATTCTCATCCTTCTCTAGTTACATCTCCAACCTTATTGCAATAGTGAAACAAGAAATTCTTTGTTACTCCAAGGTCTATCAATACTCTCACTTGATTGCCCTCTAAGACTCTATTTACAACAATCAATTGTGTGTTTATCTTTCTCAACCTTTGCACACTTATCTTCTTCCTCCTTCCAAGTTTACTCCTCTCCTTTTAGCCATTAAGGTCGTGAGGTAAATTTACTAGCAATCTTCATTTTCCAATGTGATTTCAGCATCCTCTTCATTCCAAGTTGCTCAAATTTTGCATGTAGAGAGGCTGAGGGCCTCTAGGAAGGAGGGCACGACAATTGATGGTGATGTGCACAACTTGGTTACAATTGTAACAACATGAGAGGTGAGATACATTTGGTATATTCAGATCCATTGTATCATAACATAATGTACAATGTCAATCCCACTTTTTATTGTATATCACCTTAGGTAGAATCACGGGGTTTGGCAAATTCATTACTAGGTCCATGAACTTTGCTCCAAAATGGTAAACAAGATATATTTTCACTTTCTCATGTTAGATGTATATAATCTTGATGTGGGATAATTTTAAGAATGGAAAGCAAGGTACAAGAAATTGTACTCTCAAAGCATCTATCCCATCCTCTCTCTAAAACACCTCCAATCTATCAATTGCACTACTTTTTCTCCTGTCAAAGTTACTCAATCTCAATGGCTTGTGTTTCTCTAAGAGGGGTGATCCACTCACTTGGATTAAAACATTTGCTTTGATACCATTGTAATATTCCAAGGATAAAAGAAACCCCAAGAAAAACACAAGAGAAGAAATACAAGGTTTCATTCCTGAATACTCCAATGCCCAAAATGAGCACCTTGTCTAGAATCAATATAACAAGGAGAATCCATTCAAAGGGAGCTATATCCTTAGATCAAATATATGGATTGGTGATATGTCAACAAGCTCCACTCTTAGATTAGTTGTATGGATTGGTGACATGTTAATCCTTGTCCTATTTGGTTGGTCAAACAAGTTTGACCACATAGAATCTTTGGAGAATTTTCTTGTAAGGAGCTTGGAATAGTATGGATGAGATACCAATGGAAATTTCTTGATGAGACAAGCAAGGGGAAAAGAAGGCAATACCTTTTCCTTCCAATGGAAAGAAAACTTCTATTTTATGAGGCCTAATTGATTTGTTTAGGCCTCCAAAATTTGCTCTGAAGGTTTTAGGGTGTTTTGACCTCTACCTTATAGTAAAATACTCATTTGGTGACATCTCTATTTGATCTACTTAGACCATCATATAATATCCCTATCACCAGGCCGATTTCCACCTCTAGATAATGTGTCCAGTTAATAATAATATAGTATTAGAGGAGGGATGTCAATCAGTGGCGGAAGAAGGTCGGGGGGAGGAGAGGGAATTTAAGCATGTGGTGGTGGTGGTGGTGGTGGATCTAGGGCACTAGGGGGAGACAATGTGAAAGGAAGGAGAGGAATAATGGTAGGTGGGGAGTCCTCCATTGGAGAGTTGACTAAATTGGGTTCCTTGCCAAGGGACAGCAGAAGCCATGGTAAAGAGATAGAAGTGGCTACATCAAGAAGAACCTGAAACCTTAGGGAGCATGCTAGAAGAGGCAATGCTTACATCTATGCCTTAGATGCACATAAGGGATGTGGGGTGCTAGATGAGGAGCATTGCTTATCATAGTCTCTCTAGGTGCCCATGCTAAAGAACAAAGTGGTGGCATCATAAAATACTCTATAAAAAGATCTCCTATATCCCATGAAGTATAACCCAATACATAATGAGAAGAGAAAACATCCAACAAAAAAGACTAAGAATCTGGCACCAAGCAAGTACAAGAGCAAAACTAAAGATAAAAATAATAGGGAAAGGATGTAAAGAGTGCCTATTTGTCACTGAAGGAGAATTGTAGTTTTGTAAGCTCCAATGTGTATGGTACACAAGCCCTCTAGTGCAAGAAATCTCAAGTACAAGACCCTTCCAAAACATGATGAACTTTAGGTACAAGAACATGTGGTGCAAGGGCCTCTAGTACAAGAACCATTTGATACAACCTCTTGTACATGAACCCTTTGATATAGAAACCTTAGATACAAGAGCCTTGCAGTCCTATAAATTTTTCCACAAAGACTGATCGAGCCAAGCCAAATCCCAAATCCCACTGAACCAAGATCTATAATCAAACTAAGCCAAAGACCATGTGGAAATTGGGCCAGAGAGGAGAACATAATAAGATGGGTTGATAAGCAATGTGTAAAACTTGCTATTGGAAATTATGTTAACTATAGGTTTCCAAACTCAAAGAATCGAGCTCCCTCTACTACTTGCATTGCAAGAGTGTTGGAGAAGACCCCTTTTTAATAATCAAAGTATTGCCAATAGTGTTCAAAATGACAAGAAGGCTACTCCGACCATAGAGAAAATGAGAGCCATATGAAGAAGCTTGATCTCACTTGACCATCCAAGTATGGACCTCTATAGTCAAATTTATTATATAATATTCCCTTTCCCAACCTCCCACCAAAAATTTACTCTCCCACAATAGAAAAGCTCACTACGGGACACCAATAATCAACTATAGCTAATACTTTAAAGCCTCTATTTGCTAGAAAGAGGCTTCTCTATTTTCACATGCTCAATCACTAATGTACCAATTGTTAGGCCAACAAAGCTTCTATGAGCCAAAATGAAGACTTCTCCATTTTTTTGGGCTCAATTGATTTGTCCCTTGTTCTGCAAAGCTTTCTTATAGTTTCAACTATCCTTCCAAATTACTCCCGGTCAAAATCCCCACAATAAAAAGCTCTCTACACTAACTCTATCTTGCAATAATATCAAATTCAATAAAGCAACTCCAACACATCATTCTAACAAGTTGCATAAAGTGGCCATTCCCTAAACTGGAGACTTCTCCATTTCAAACCATCCCAAAATCTTACATTTGAATAGGAGCTTAAGCGGCTCTAACACTTGACACTTGATTGTTGAATAACTAAAGAAACTCTAACAAGAAACAATGAAAAATAAAAGAGACTTCTTCATTTTTACTCGCTCCTTATATAAGACAGTAGCTAATTCAAAGACCCCTACTCCTTAGGATGCTTGCTAGGATGGGGACTTCTCCAATTCAATGCACTCATATATTGCTCCTTAATTCTTCACAACCAGCACTCATAGCATCTACCAACCCATAGCTTCATTTAAGCTCACTACCATTGTGCACTCCATAAGCTTGCCACCATTATTCACTATCTATGCAGCTCACCACCATAGCTCCGTCATACCTCAAGATAGAGAGTGGAAGCAAAGTACCACCTTAAGAGACAAGTTGACCTCATAGAACACAAAAAGGATGGGAAGACCCAATCAAGCAATTGTTGTCAAGAAAAATATTCACGGCTATCATTGGTGCTATTTGGTGAGGGCTAGGGATTCCTTCCATGAGACCTTTGCTCGAGAGTCTCTTTGTGCTACTCAACACTTGGAGCTTAATTTTGTGATACACCAACCCGTGGCTTGTTAATGGTACTAGAATCTTGAGAATATGCTTTGAGTGTCATTTGAACAGATAATACCTATGAGGGTATTTTAGTTAGTGCATTTTTCTTCTTGAGCCAAAAGGTCTCGGAAGTTATATTTGGTGCCTTTGATCACTTGAGCTTTGAGCATTTTTTATGTTGAGTAATGAAAAGAAAGAGGAAAGGGTTTTGAGAGGGGCCATTTTGACAAAGGGACAGATGAGGAATTTCCTGAGTTTTGAGAATGGTTTAAGGACTATAACAGGAAAAAGAAAACTCCGGAAGGTAGGCTGTTTGGAGGGACAAGATGACAGAGGGAAAGAGGAATGGTGTTCAAAAGGGTTGCCTTGGACAGGAGGGACTAGGAGGAGGAGAGGAGAGAGTTTTTTAGGAGGGCTGCCTTGGTCTGTGATAGGAGGAGAGAGGGAGATTTTTGTAGGCATGGAGTGTGCATGAGTGAGGAGTGTGGACATGAGAATTTTCAAAGGGGAAGCAGGAGTAAGAGAGGAGGAGGCAACATAGAAATTTTGCAGGGAAGCTAAGGCCTTGAGAGTGCAGGGCAAGAGAAGATTTTTGCAGGTATGCAAGGGAGTATAGGACATAGGAAAGTGAGAGGGATTTTCATAGGATGTAGGGCTTGTTGAAGAGTTGACAAGGCAAGAAAATCTCACAAAGGTGAAGAGAGGAGAGTGAAAGGGGTTTTGGGAAATGCTTGTGCTGGACAGTGAGAGAGAGGTCTGCTTGCCTTGGATAGTGACAGGAGAGAGAATTTGAGAGTCTGGCTTTGCCTTGCACTAGACAAAAGCAAGAAGAAGAGCATTGAGATTTCAAGGATTTTTTGTTAAGCTTGGTGAATGAAAGTGAGAAGAGAGGGATAAATTCAAATTAGGAACGAGAACTGGGACAATTTTGAGGGTTTCTATACAGTTGGCAAATGACCGTGAGAAGAGAGGAAGAAAATTTTAATTAGGTTGGCTTGGTCCTTCACAGAGGCTAGAGAATAAGTTTGAGAGGAAGAACTTGTCCTTCGACAGGAAATGAAATTTCAAGTTTATGTTAGATTTGGTTGTGGAGAGTGTTGGCAAAGGAGAACTCTTGAAGGAGAGGTAGGACAGAGGAGAACTCCTGCAGGAGAGACCGGACAGAGGGAGGGCTTGAGGTGGCTCATGAGACAGCTACGCCAAGATAGGAAGGCAACGGATTGTAAGAGATAGGAAATGGTCTTGGTTGATTTTGTCTTCTGTTTTGCTTGGACAGTTGGAACTTAGGTGATCCTTGTTTGGTCTGGAGTTGGGTATTTCTTTCCAGTGTTATAAATTGCAAGGTTGGTGATGTGATGTATTCATGGTTCTCCATGATTAAATGTGTATATATCAACCTGTGAAAGTGTTAGGGAGGACTCTATTCTAGGAGATCCTAGTCATGCTACATAGGGAGATCCTTCCCACTATCTAGTCACGCTGATCTGAAATTGGCTTACGGGTTAGGACTTGTTAGACAAAAATTCATTGTCGCCCCATTAAATATAAACCCATCTCTAACTAACTCAAATATTAGCTAGTGAACCTAGACAAACAATAATTTTGGACAAGACCAACTCGAGAACCATAACAAGAGGAACCATAAATATTGACTAGATAGGAGTGCAAAAATAGGTCCCTGAATAGCGAGGTGTGAGCCAATGATAAACAAAGCCATTTAGTCACAAGCAGTCAAGCGCCAATGCAACCTTGAGACTGACCACCCCATGACAACGGGAAGAATCCAAAAGAAGACAATAGGAAAAACTGAGCACAAGCAGCCATGTGCCAAGTGCACCCTCGAGACCAAACATTCTCCATGACACCATACAAGGGAGAGAAAAAAGAGGTAGAATAGAGCTAGGCAAAATAGTATTGATGTAAGAAATCTGCCCTACCGCACCTAAGATATCCAAGCTATGCAAGTTATAAGGTCTACAAACTACTAGAGCATCCAAAGAAGCATCACCTAGAGTCATTGCTCTCTTATGGATTGCATCAGCCAATGCTCTTTACAGAGCAATGGACACATGTTTTCTAAAGTATGCTATAATATATGAGATTGAGAGTGGTACCCCTTGGTGTCTAATATGATAAGCTCTCATGCGCTCCTTGATAAATATGTCAGATGACATATCCATTGCTCCATATAACTCCAAGGCTAGAAGAACAAAGAGGTGACATTGCTGTATATCCTTATACTTGGAGACCTTATGTGCTATAGCAATGCTCACTGCCGATCTAGCCTTTAAGAGGATGAGTAATCACTCCTTACAAAATTGCATCATGTGTAGGATATATAACCACAACATTTGCCACTATCACCTGATCATTTTGGACCAAGTATAAGTCTGCTCTGACACGTGTCATCTGCAAAGAATATGAATGCTCCCTCCAAGCAAGATATCCACTCTCTTGTGCAATAGCAAACACCATATCCTTAATGGCGTCATAGATAGCTATCCTTTGTCCTCCATAATAACACCATGTTATATGGACTATTGTTGCATCTAGTGTAGAACCACACTCACCAGTGAGTAACAAAGATGCAAACTGGTGGACCAAACCTAGGCAAAACTTAATTGTCATAGAGAAAGTGGCTAGTGCAAGTCAAAATGCCCTAGTGCACGGTTGAGAAAGGTTGCAAGAGCCTACATCCTTGCCAAAGCAAGAGCAAAGACATGCTCTAGTGGCCTAAGGAATGGACAAGTCAACTAAGACAAAATGTAGCATATGTTTACATTGTCGCTCCATCAAGGAAGATTGCAAACCTTTGGTCCAATCTGATAGTTGTGAAGCAAAGGATGGAAGGTCCTCACATGCATGTGGAGATAGACCATCTCTTGTCTGCCGCAATAACACATAAAAAGAAACGATCCCTCCTTCACTTTGGTCACATAAGTCTCCAAAACTGGCCTATCAGCAACCACAAAATGAGAGGAAAGTAAGATTGCCAAGAGAGCCTAACTACCCAAAAATGATGTAGGTGCCATCTCCTCTATAGATAATAAGCCTCCTTGTGTAGAGGAGTAGGAGTCTACTCCTCCACACAAGATTGGTAGAGATGTCTATCTACGTGCTAAATCTCCCATCACACACTCAAATATCCCTAGTCCAATGATATCACCAAAGACTCTTAAATGTGATAGAAAAGTCAAGGAAGGACAAACCATGCAAAGAAGGTAAGTCGATTGATGGACATTACTAGAGGAGAGTATACTAAAAGCCACCTACGGATCTCCTAATAGAGGAAGATCATACACATAGAGAATATCCTCTACAAGGGCATAGTCTAAGAAGCATGTGACAAAATCCTTGGATCTTATTGGCACTCCAAGAATATGTAGATATGACACACCCCTCTAGAAGCTCAAGGTGAGAGACAATACCTGAAGGGGAAAATGCTCTGCATTTTGACACATTGACTTTCAAGCCTACAAAATGTAGCTTGGTAGTCAAGTGATAAAAGGCCTACCTAATCTGACCTACGGGGCCTATAATATGTGTATTGTTTGCTAAGGAGGGAAATACACAACCTTGCATGGCCAAAGTAGTAGATAAGAGAGCTCTAAAGTGAGCAATAGCAAACAAAGATCCCCCTTAAGGATCTCCCTATCGTGTATCAACAACTAACTCCAAGATGATGATTCTCTCTTGTGACCACCCATGTTGGTAGTAAAGGGAAGTAGAAGAGCCATACAACAACCACACAAAGGGAATGAGACTTGCCAAGGATCCACCACCTCCTTAAGCTCTCTAAAGATAGATGCCCAAGAGATGTTATCAAAAGCATTCTCAACATCCACCTGTTACGACAACCCACTCTAGATGGATATCTAGGAGTGCCATGATGTCTAGGGAAATAGTCTCACAACCTCAGAGTGTAGCTACTACTAATTGATGTGGACTAAGGTGCTCTTGGAAGTGAGATCAATGTTGAAGGACAATGGTGCAGCTAACCAAGCACAAAAAATATCTCTCCGATACTAATTGGTCTAATGCTCCCATGCTCTTCTCCATTGCAAGAAGTTGACTAGCCTCTAGCACCTAACTTACTGAAGTAGGAATATCTCCCTCTGTTATTGTCATAACAATCTACAATAGCTTGATAAATCCACTAGAAGGATCTTCTACTTGAAAACAATCTCTAAGATGTTCATATATCATCCTTGACAAACCTCTCAAGGAGAGGCAAGGTGCAATGCACAACGCATGTGCAAAAAGCAACCTATCAAGACATAAAAGTTGCTCAGGTTGATAATCTAAGACCTTTAATGGTACTCCCTTTCTTGTCATAGGATGTAGTACATGTAAGGAAGAGATAGTAGTATCAATGGGACTAGCCATAGAAAAAAGGTGTAGTGCTTGTGTTGCTCTACTAAACTCTCATGCTTGGCAAAATGTCCAACACTGTCATAATGTGGTATCCTATAGTAGAATTTGTCTCCTAAAATTTGCAGCCCTAATCAACTCCTCTTGTAGGGCAGCCCAATCTCTTGCTAGAGCCACCTCTCTATGCTACGCACATCCCTCTCTAGCATAACCAAGGCACCATTGAGGGAGTAAGAGGAATAAGAACCATGCTAACTCGTCCAAGGGATCACATGCCAAATGATTAAGTGGTAGGCAAACAGCCTCTCTAGCCTCCTCATGGAGTGTACGGGGTAGCCTATAGAATAGACAAGGGCATGGAAAAATAGTCTCAAATAACACCAAAATACAACACACCTAAGATGCTAACCACTCCCACGACTCCATCCGTATCACGGTGATGATCAACGAATGGATAGAGAAAGCATGTGTAATCTCGAGTGTCACCTCTGTCAATGTGGTCGCTCGCCTCACATGAGCATCCCAAGTGGTCCAATTATAGTCCCTGTGCATCCTTCGCACATGGGTCTTTACCCCTTGCAAGGTAAAACATCACTTACACACCGGGCATGATGTATCCCGAGCTGCTCTAGGCGACTCTACTTGGGGAAGTGTAGCCATGACTAGCACGAGAATAAAGATCATAACACATGATGCTCCTCTCCATATCTCCCCATACCTGCAAAACCACAACCCAACGTATATGAGTAAATACAATCTCTCCAAATACTAAAAATTATAACCTCTCATCACTTTCAATTTCCATGTCAAATTTTTTTTAAACTAAATTCCCTTGTAAGTCACTCATGAAAAAAAAATTACAGATGAAAATTCCCGACCCATTAGTCTCATGGGAGGTAGGCTCTAAACCCTAAAAATACCTAAAAGTATTCATAACTTTCTACTCAATTCTCCGGAGCTTTCAATCTAGATACCAATGGACTAGAAATTGAAAAACGAACCGAATCTACTATTCACTCTTGTTACATATGTATATGAACTCTCTAAAACTCTAGAATATCTTTATTTCCTCTCTCACTGTCCCGTTCCCTCTCCTCTCCTCCCGTTTGTTCCCATCCCCATCCGCGGAATAGGAAAGACAATGAAGAGAGGATCTGGATCTAAACGCTTGTGCAGAGCAAAAACAATCGCGCCAGTATGAGACTCTTCCTCAACCAACGGCGGTAGCACTCCACAACACAAAACAGTAAAGTGGGCTTTTAAGAGAATCAAAAACCAACTGACTTTAGACACCTAGATCCAAAGAGAAATAATAGCTGTGCATATAGAGACACAGCATAGCATTACAGGAGTTTCCATGATCGGAGCAGTAACAATTTCGAGTCAGTGGTTTGTATAATCAGACACACTTACTATTTGTGGGGCCCTGCCTAACTCCAGAAATTGCAATAATGGTCTGGGTGTCACCTGTTTGTAGTTGACCATGCCAAATGATCTTGACACAAACAAGAAGAGACCCACACAATCGACTGTTGTCGATGATGTCAAGTTCAATCAAGTCATGGAACCTCAAGAGATTACTATAGTTCATGGCTTCTCCCGCAAATCGTTGTTATTCATGCCCTTCGATCCCGTAAGATGACAAATCCCTCTGATTTGTTTTCAGAAACGGAATCGCAGGGTGACATAAATAATTGAGGCGAGAATGTGAGGACCCAACCTGATTAGTAACAGTTCAAGTATCAAATTATAACGAGACTTTTGAACGGTTTGTTTCTTGTCTCTTGGTGAATAAAGACCGGAGAATCCAGTCACAAAGTCCGGAGAGAATCACTGTATAAGCACCAGGCTGCCCCTGGTTGCAAGATCTGCCTATATATATATATATATATATATATATATATATATATATATATAATTACTTAACTGGCCAACACCATCACTAGCACCGATCCTGGTGGAATGATAATAACCTTCAGAACATCTATAGGACCAATACATTGGCTCATACGCATCCATTTCATTTGTAGAACCTCTCTTCTAAGTTGACCTTTATCTGAACTCGATTGGTTAGGTTAGATTACTACACATACTAAAAGAGTGTAAACAAGTTTCTTTCAATGTTAAATGCCCACACGTATGAACATGAAGAAGCAGAAACAGCTTCTCCTTTGATAAGGTAAAATGAAGAGCAACATCATTAAATGCAATAAAGACCTAATTGTTCAGGCATACTTCTCCTTTACATTACATCCTATTGGGGCTTAGCCCCATTTTTCCTATTTTGTCTCTCCCTTGTACGGGCTTGATGGGGTCTTCACATCCTTCGTGTTTTCTACGCGGACGCCCTTTTCTCTTCTCTCGTCTCCTTTCCAGAAGACACGAAGGAACCAAACCAGAAGGCAATCTCTCCAGGAACTAAGATGAGCTGATGGTTGGTTCTACTGTAGTATCTATATAACCATAAAATAGCATGGAAATCTATACAGCACTACACTTTGATTAGTCTGTTCAGTGCCCTCAACAATATGACGAGACAAGCACAGTATCTGATGCTGGGTAATTGCCGGGTAGGGATGGTAATTGAGGTGGGTATAAAGACTTTGTTCTGGAAACCTTTAGATTGCCTCGAATACGTCGCTGATAGTTCCACAATCTCATTACTGTTCTCGTGCAAACGCCTGATAGTGGACCTACAGTAATATTCCAGCGTCGAGGTTATATCTGCGTCAGCATCGTACTTACATCATGGTCCTGAAGAGTGATGTCCCAAGCATGGACTATTTGGTTTACGCGAGTCGTCAAGCAGGGGATGACTTCTTGTGTCCAGTCTGCAGTCCCTACATACTCTAATTCAGCCTCACATAACCTGTGGGGAATGGAAACATTATCAAGTTCATGCAGATTGAACGCAGGAAGTTTGAAAGAGATTCTGTGCCTGTGTGTGCTCGACGTCAGGCAAGACAACAATGGGATGCTGGACCCGCAAACCTTCCAATGCACCTCCCAGATTGTCGTTGACTTCCAACAGTCACCCCTCTCGCTACAAGTTCTTTCGGATATCCAACTAAGTAACTTCATATTTCTCTCAGGATCTGTTTCCATTCCTTGAATTAGCTTAGATTCATAAGTCTCAACACCTTGCAGAGAGGCACTCCATTATCACTATCGTCACTATCAGAGAGGGATCGATGTCGAGTTTGTCCCATCTCCTGTTCGAAATCGAATTAGGGCTCCAGATTCAAGCTTTGAGCTTCTATTGTTCACCTCAAATACTCAAAACAAGGTACGTTCTCAGCTAAGACTTCATTTTGGAGCATGACTGTGAGTGGATCTAAAATGACCCTCAACTTCCGGTTTCTCGTGTACAGAGGAATAACACGAACCTCACCTTCAGAAGATCTCTGCAGACTCGTTGCAAGCGGCAGATCCAGCAACTGTGCGAGTACTTTTCCTCCTTCTCAGAGGATTCACAGTTATCATACCGAGAATTGTCTACCATATCAGCTGCTGTAGAATATATGCAAAACGCCCCCGGATGATGATTTGAGGAAGTTTACCAATCTAGGCCAGTCCGCCCTAGATTCGTGAACTTCCTGCAGAGTACCTGAGAGAGCACTCGATGCAAAGGAACCTTCGAACTGGAAACTGACTTAGGGTAGAATTAAGCATCAGTATATTTTGACTAGCCAGACTAATCACGTTACCCGATGTACAATACCCGATATTGCTGCTGCAACCTATCAGAAGTTCGACACACCACATAAAAGGATCTGGATTTGCAGTTTCCTATGCTTGACAAACCTGGGAGAAGGACATGCCAAGACGTCTTCTACCCTACATCTAATCTTTCCAGCAGAGCTTTGCTGGTTTACACGTCAGGCGATCATAAACTTCCCCTGGAAATTTTCTCCCTGATCGGAACTTTCGGGGCTCGTCTGATCTAAGCTTACTCCCAGCTGCATAGCTCTCTACTTTGTGGTGTTGTGATTCTACTTTGTGGTGTTGTGATTCATGCGCTGTGTTTTGCACAGTAGCCACTAGACACAGAGGTGGAAAGCAGAAAATCCCCGGTATATTTGGCTGCACCAAGGAAGAAGTCGATGAATCTTCCAGCGGTACGTGTCCAATGAGAGCATACAGAAACGAATTTGTAGAGACAGTTTGAGACCATGAACTTGTTAACAAATATCTGGCAGTGCCATCTACTGTACCGACGTACCTCTGTAGCTAGCACATTCTCCAGATTGCGCGAACTTTCAGACCCTACTGAAACTGAAAATCTCAAGCGCTGTCGTCGTAATCATCTCTAGTAATCATCGGAAAGCCTCTATAGTCTCTACCTCACTTAGTCGTTGTTTAGTATAGAACTAGTTCTTATCGATTAGATATAGGCCATCGCCATCGGGTAGAGGATAGAGTTGTTTTACACTTTCTGTTCCATAGAACTAGCTCTTATAGATCAGAAGTAGAACAAGAACACTTATATCTGTACATTTTGCGTTCTATAGAACTAGTTCTTATAGATTAGAAGTAGAACAAGAAATAAGATAGAGCATGGACAGAGCATGTCCATGGGGCTTCAACATTGTGTTCTATAAAACTAGTTTTTTTAATTAAAAGTAGAACAAGGACATCGGTCTCGGATTGAACAATCCATGCGGTTTTACACAGGGTGTTTTATGCGCAAAGTTGAAGATTGAAGGTATATCACTAGTATTAATTTACATCGTATCAATTTATTACATGTTGGTGAGGTACCTTAGAGTATTGTATTTTCAATCTTTTGGGTCATTTGGGCCGATCTCATAGAACACAAGAAGGATGGGAAGACCCATCAAGCCGTACAAGGGAGAGACAAAAGAGGTAGAATGGTGCTTGGCCCCATTTCTTTGGGTCATTTGGACTTTATATTATATTTCATTTCCAGTTACTCATATGATAAAATGTATTGCAATGAAGATAGGCAATGCAATACCACGTCCATCGCAAAAGCAAGAACTCCCTAGCTCAATTTTATAAATATCGCAATCAACTCTTTCAAGATTCAACTCGGGACTCATTGGATTCAGTTCGAGCTTTCATTAGCATTGAACCCACCAACAGAGATATGTCTTTGAGTACATGGAGTATACTTGTCATGTGCTAACCACTCTAGAGAAAACTTGGACCCTCTTCGTCCCATCTTTTATCTTTGCCTCCACCTTGTATGTCATCGTAGATTTATCGCTTTCTTTGCAACATGGCCATGGGTTCTAAATTTGACGGTACAAGTTGGTGAGGTTCGCGAACAGTTGATATTGATTGATACATTTTGCGTACTGTACAATGTGCTCCACCTATACCCAACTACCGAGAACTAAGGTCATCACACACCTCATGTTCACACGAATGTCTTATTGCTGTAATGGTAGCTATACCTGCTTCTGGCATGGTGATAGGAAAACGATACCAGACATTCATACATGATTTTATTATTTTTCATCAGATGTTATCGCTGCGTCGAATTTCATTCTTAGTGTTCTTCATTGTTGATGGCTATGAATGAATCCAGTAGACTGCTACTACCTTAAAGCTTTGGTTGCAGTTCTTCCAAATAATTATTCATCATGAGGGTAGACGCTAAAGTCAGGCCCTGGAACTTCAAGAAGGTATGAAGGCTCGTGTACTATACCTCACAAATCAAGAACCAGGATCTTCATGCAGCAAGTTTCACTAAAGAAATCAAACCTGTAAGGAAAAAGTCTCTGGGCAAAGTGGTGAGAAGATGAAAAAAAGATAATGAAATAGCGCATTTTGACATGTTCTAGATCTCCGTTGACCGTCTCACAACACCGTTAAATGTTCTTTGGTCAGGATTATTTGTACCTCACTGGTAACGTAGATTGGACCTTGTAGGTATTCTACCGCACACCTGGAATGAATAGCAGCAATTATATAATATATTTTCCTTCAGCTACGTGTCAAATATGCTTACGTTAAAAGTTTGCATCAGTAGACATCGATGTCATTGCTACGATTCCCCTTGTACAATGTCTTTCTTCCTATCTTTCTACCAGAATCAGCACAGAATGCCCACCTTTCCCGCTATTTTTGTGAACCCCAAGGTCCAGCCATTCATATTCTGCATGTCGGAGCCCCTCTTCTGTATTCATGTCTTGTTCCAATGGACGTTCGAAACATGAAGCCTGGCCACATATCGGAATTTTCAAAATCGAGAGGACGGTGCAATGTGATCTTCATTACGAGTATAAATTTTAAGATGGCTGAAGCACCTGACGATTCACACGTGGTGCCTAAGCAGATAAGTTGGCTCATCAGGTTCTGGTTATTGCAGTCGCATACTCTATAGGATAAATTGAAAGATCTCCGATTTTACATTTGTGAAATTGTGATACCTTTCGCTAAGATTGTTGGTCTGACAAAACATAGACATGTGGCTAAACACCCACCAACACCCTATGCTGGCATAAAGTGGGTAAGAAATCTGGATCAGATGATAGGCCGGAAGTGCTAGACGTAAGTCAAAAGTACATAGAAGAGGTAAAGAACGTAGGTTGTCACTACTCCCTACAACTTTGCTGATGTTCCGGATCCTGTATCCAATTGTATGAAATCAGATATTGCCCACTACAGACTGTAGAGTGCACTGGTAGTTAATTTATTGTACTTACACGAGGAGGAGAAGGAAGGAAGGAAGAAAGAAAGGATGAGGCGTCGGAGGATCGAGGAGATGGCACCTCTTCGAGCATGTACTAATATCAAATTTGATGGAACATGCAGCTCAGCTTTACGTTAGCCAGGGAGCTTCTCAGTATGGGCCCTCCAAGCTAGTTCATTGTACCCACGATCCCTCCTCAGCTGATCATAAGTCGTGAAATGTGATGATTACCCTTCTAGCTTCTTTACTACGGTACTCACCCGTTGGTGTCGTATCTTCTGCTTTACGAACCATAATATATGGAGCTAGATTTGAAGGTTTGAACAGCAATAGGAGCCAATCATCGTTCCGTAGGTATGAGATATCTGTAATCAGATCTTTCATATACGCTTCCGGACCACAGATCGATGAATATTGCAAAATTCAAGCATTTCATACACCATGCACCCTGAAAATGAACGCTGATTCTGCATATTCTGGAATTGTTTGGGGCTCCGTAAGGGTGTCACTGTAGGACCTACCTCAAGGAACCAATTTCGAGTGTTCAGTGACCGATCCTCTACGAATCACGTCCAATTTTCAAGTGTCGGGAAGTTAGAGAGAATGAAATTGTTCAACCGTGGCTTTGTTCTCCTGTAGCTCCTGTAATTTCAATCTAGCGATAAGGCCACAATTTCAGATAGATTGTTCAAACCTGCTTATGGTGTTGCCATGGTTGATTACTGAGATTAGTACTGTAGGCATCCATGTCATTCCAGCAGTTATAGATGATACATCATGCTTTGGATTTTCTGCTTGTTTTCCCTCTTTGAAGTGAAGACGACCAGAAACTCCTGAGGAGCTCTTGCCGGAAGCATGTGGCAAAGGCTTGACATCTCATCTTCAAAAAGTTGTAGATGAAGGTTCTCCCAGAACAGAGGACTTTGGTCCGAAAAAGTTTCAACGTAAGAAACTGTAAGACAGAACTATAAACGGCAGTCAAATGAAGTACATTACGATACTAAAGTAGATTGTCGTTGGTGGACTAACAGAATCTAGAGATCAAGATTCAGTAAATTTGTTGCAAGAGTCAAATCACATGATATATGTACCGGGAGTCGGACAGCAGAAAGCAGACAAGCTTCGTCTTTGGAACATAATCTAGGAGCTAAACGATTGTTCTTGACTGGCAATCAAATAACCAATTATTTCCACTCGATGGGATAAATCGCGAGTGTTTCACGACCAAAATTTGGTAATCGAAAATTCTCGGGCTCATCGTCGTACAAGGTTCGTATCCACGTCATGTGGATGTCAGGAAGCTGCTGTTTCTTCCGAGTTCTATTCTATTCCATTGAATTCATATTCTAAACTAATTTAGCGCACAATCGCCACAGACATCTGTGTTCCATAGTTTCTGAGATTTCAGAAGAAAAGTATGTCTCCTTCGCCATCCTCTGCTTTGATTTCTTCGGCCAATTGTGAAAGACACCATGTTATACTCGGTGAAGAGTCAATTGTCTCACCAAATTGGCGTGAGAAACGCGCTCGACATCATGTCGTGATGAGCTTCGATGAAATTACACAAGAAAGAAAGGATCATCACAGATCTTCACTCGAATGCTGTAAGGATGTGGAAACGTGCTGTTGAGCATTGACAACTGCATTTTTTGGGTGCCGTGATTAACCCTACATCACCAGCATGGATGCAGATCACGGATCGCACGTGAGAAATAACAGCGATTTCTGAGAAATTCGCCATTGACAAAAGCTGCAACTGCAGTGAAGTTCAATCTCAGCTGCAGTCTGACTAGACTCGTCTTTTGACGACAACCGAATCTTAATGGGCAGGGTTTTATGAAGAGAAAGAATAAAGATAGGAGGTGTATGGCACACCAGCATGGAAGCCTAATTTGCGTTCGAAGTTGCTCTGCTTTTCTACCAGCATGCCTAGTGTCCCCGCACAGAGTAAAAATAAGCTCAATAGACATGTGACAATCAAGTTTGTCAACGAATCATGGTACGTCTTCTGGTCAGAAAAGATGCTGGTGCCCCTAGCCTGGAACTTCAAACTCTAAGACCGTAACGAGTTATTTCACTAGGGATGGACTGAATGAAACTAATACTGAAGAGTTGGCTACAAATGCTCCAATTCTCTGGAGTCCATTGTTTAAGATTCAGGAATCGGTGAGCCCGTGGGTTGATGGATTCTGGATTTCAATTCCTACATCTCACATGTCAAAGTCGACTTTCCTGTTTCCTATTTGTTTGATTAGCCAGTGTAATACTCATTGAATCACCAATTAAACCTCTACTATAGAGGGAAGGCAGACATTCATAATCCCAAATCTTTATGGGAAGCCTTTAATCCAACATCAAAGCGTAATGAATGGTTTCAATTGTGTCTCTTATGAGAAGGAACTCTAATTCAATTTCCTTCTATAGAAGCCAAGGGACTGAACACAAATGCCAAGCTATCATCTTCTCCCATACATCAAGACCAAGAGGTGCTAGAAGAGGTGCAGAAAATCGCTTATCGATCAGTACAGTAGAGGCTGGAAAAACAAGTTTACAAAATAGTCTACAGTGATATGCCTCAGAAAACGTGTAAAACGAGGGGACACAAACAGCAATTACATATTACGGAACCGCCATCAAAAAGCTCAGACTAACCATCATCATATGACATTATATTATTACTCTGAGCAGGTGTACCAATATAGACACCCTGACCATTTTAGCTTCTAAAACATATCTAGTAGACCGACAAGTCTACTGCTCCTTGTCGTCTGCACTAGGAGTCCCATAACGGAGTTCTCAACATTAATAATGTTTGGTAATCCTACATTAACTCAGGTACTGAGCACGAGATTCTTCGTGGGGAAGACTTCATACAGCCGAAACGGGCCAAATAGTATACCCGAAAGAAAACGAGAAAGGAATACAAGGCATGAAAAGTGCAAAAGGGGCAACGAGCACGATGCCCAAAGGGGGGGGGAAAAAAAAGGCCTAAAACCCCAAGCAGAACTAGGGGCCCAAAAGCAAAACGAAGGCCGAGTACCTTCACATTCATAAAACATCATCGAGGTGAAGTTTATGCAAAGGATGCCGACTACCACTCAATGTCTTTCAATAATGAACCCATACGGTACTCAAGGTCAATTTGTTGGCGAGCAGTAGTAGTACTCTGGAAAGTGCATTTCCACTTCCTTATCAGGAGATATCAGGGCAGATTTCTCATATAGACTCTATTGGGGCCTAGCCTCATTTTACCTTTTTAAGTCTCTCCCTTGTACGGCTTGATGGGGTCTTCCCATCCTTCGTGTTCTCTACGCTGTCGCCTTTTTCCTATCAGGAGATTTTGGTAGCGGATTTGGTTGCTAATGAGAGTCGTGTCGAGTGTCGTTACTTAAGTAAACTCTCCCCGCTAACGCTTTTTGTTTGTTACCAGGTACGTTAAGTACCTGTCGATCATGATTAGTACGATGATTTGATTGAGTTGGGTTTCGTTTAATTCACTTGGTTCCTCCAGTGGTGGGATCGTTGATGATCATCTTCATAGTTCTGGCGCCATTGTAGGTGTATTCTTAGCATCGGGTTAGGTTACGTTCTGTTTATCACATATGTTCATCATCATGCTGCATTTCCTGTATCAGATAGTGCAGGTTTTGGTTTTAGAGTTGGTGTGTCTTCACAGATTTTAACTGGAATATTTCTGACAAATAAAATGGACTAAGTGCAATACAGCGTCTAACTTATCTAGTAAAATCACGTAACAATAAAAGCACATCATATCGAGTACTTTGTCTAGATAACGCGCCTACGTGTTCCTGCTTAGTACTACGTCTCCATGACATGTTTTATAGATATACCATGGGAGTATTTATATCACTCAGTTTAGCAGTAGATTTTACTTAATTTTTTCACTTTGTTTTGCTTTGTGTTTCTCGGGTTCAGATTAGGGATTTAGCACTTTTTCATAGGAACTTGGCTTGTTTTCTTTTTGCACTTCTTGGTGCTCTGAATTCCTTTTTCTCTCTCCATCGGGATATACTACTTGGCCACTTTTAAAAACATGTTTTCATGATAACCAAGGTCTGTGATAAGAGTCATTTTCTTAAGTTTCTTATTATGAAAGTATAGAGTAACATTTAAGAAGTTTTGACACATTCCAGGGGGGGATTCCACGAAGTCCTTATTATTTTGAAGACAGGGGTTAACTCCAAATTCAGTTAAGATTTTATCAGTTTCACATTAAATTAGATTTTACGTACTTCAAGTGAAAAAAATGTTAATTCTACTATCTTGTTTCTAATATAATATAATCATTTTCTATAGAATACATAATCTACATAATACTTATGATAATAACATACATGTCATTGTATTTATATTGTGTTTAAATTTTGTCCATATATTTTTATAAACTCCTCCATGCTCTTATAATTTTGATATATTGAATAAAAATGTACACAAGAATAATTTCATCATATTAAGAAACGAAATTATATTTACGAAACGCAATACCCACCTATCAATCTCTCCTCTCCTCTCTCTCCCTCCTCGTTCCGGTCTATGCAGTCGTTTCCTTCCTCCCTTAACGATTGTGACTCCCCTATTGCATGTCGATATCCTCCTAGGTGATTCATGAAAAACGCATACATAATATGAAATCAACTAAATGAAAATATCACAAACACCAAATTGAGAATCTAAATCAACTGCTTGCAACTGTCTTGAGTCGTTACTTTTCCTACCAAACTGTTATTCAACCAGATTTGAGGAGTGGAGAGTTCATAAGTTCTAACTTTTGATGTTTCAAACATGGACCCTTGTAGAACAACGATACCTAGTTTGAACCACTTGTTTTCACCGTTGATTGAAGAATGAAAAGAAGCAAACATAAAACGAGTGGAGACAGAAAGAGCCTTCAACCGGTAAAAGAAGAATCCGGTGACCAATCGACCTGAAATCCCAATTGAAGGAGTCCTCTATGCATTCCGATGAACCAAAGGCAGCATGTATTAGTGCTAAAGCCGCACGTCTATGTTTCCTCTTCTTCTCTTCTGCGTGTATGTGACAAAATGCAACATTGTCATTTGCACATTTGGCTTGCGTATTTCTGGAGATGTCGAGATTCTTTTGAGAGGTACATCATCCAAGTGCAACAAACTCTCAATGGATCCGAACAACATTCTCAAAACATCCCCTCAATGGATCGGAAGACATATAATGATTGAGTACTCGTGGATGATGGGGCCTAATCTCTACCACTCTGAGTTGGGAATAAACCCCTTCGTATTGTCACCCCAGCACCGGAAGTTCGTAACTATCGATAGTCCAAGCCACTTTTGGTCATCGATACTGATTCACAACAAGTAAGTGACGGTGGTTACGAGTTCTGATGGACTATGATGTAGTCTTTGATTCATTAGCCAATATAGGTCGACCGAGTGAGGTAACGACAAAGTAGAATACTGGTTCTGTTTGGAATTTGAAGTAGTTGTTGGTTTATTGATGAGCCCATAAGTTATCTGCTGCAGGTAAAATAGAGTGCAATCAATTTAAGCACTGAACGATTTAGTTAATTGCATTCAGCAATTACACTTGTGTCTCAACTTGACATTCAAGTTGGCCCTCTTTTGATCTCCACCTGGTATCAGGATTGCAGTTGAAACATCCATTCAGTTAATGAGATCACAAAGTTGGACTACGCGGAATACCGTTCTCTAGACTCTTACGAGTAAACTCATTCCGTCGCTAAAATAAGCACATTTGATAGGACAAAGCAATATAGGTTAGTGAAGGTACTGTAGATATTCATCCGGAATTCCACCATGAAACTGATTATGCATCTGTAAAGCTACCACTTTCGGAGAAAATTTCTAGATACTTACTTGAATTGTTTGAGAAAAGAAGGTGCTCATATATCCCACATGTGCAACCTGCAATCTGCGCAACTATGACGAGGTTAGCTTTATCCTTAATTATTTACCTCTTTGTACTGGCAGTAATCATTAACCGAATGAAGTAGTGTGGGGTGATGGAGTGGAATAACCTCTTTCTAAATCACATAAAGTAACTGAAGTATATTCAAAATTTTTACAAGGTACATCTCACTACGAACCACTAAAATTGGACTATGGGATAGTGCATATTATCACGTTTAAAGATTCGCATAGTTAGGCAGTAAATAATATATAATGGGTTTGCTTGTTGAAACCAGCAACTGGGGGTTGCTTTAATGAGTTTCAAACAGAGCTTGATTCCCCCACTATTCTATGCACAAAAAGGCCGGAGTGTCGCTACCCCCAACTGTGCACGCATTTCCACTACTACTGTGGTCAACATAGTTCTTCGCATTGTCGTTTCTTATGCTTTCATCCTTCTTCCCCACGTGAATGTTTACCCAACTTCATAAGATCCAAAACTGCCAGAACTGCCGTAACTTTCGTTTTCTAATTCGTGAACATTCCTTGAGTACATTCTGCTTCACTTTGTCGGACTTTTCTCACACGTCACTTTGTCATTTGCACTCTTAACGTTATTACTGAAGTCTAATGACATACCGAATGTTTCTTAGTCTAACATCGATATTCTGGTGAGGATTGTGCTAATATCACTTTTGCCTGTGATGATGTTATTTTGTTTGAGAGAGTAATTTGGACTCACCATCAGTTGTGTTTGCTGTATTTATAGTAAGCCCATCTATAACTTGTAAGAATGAGATGCCGTACTCTCCCATATATATTTTGTCACATAGCCAGCATATTACAGTTTAATGTGGTAGGACCTTCTCTTTCTTTTGTCCCGTGTGTTTTTTCCCCGTCCTAAGCTACCTTCCAACAGTTATCATATGATAGAAATGTGGAAGTCTAAGCAATACAAGAAGAATTAAGTCTCAAACTAAGTGGACTGGCTTTTCACATGCAACTTTCTTGCTTTTTATTGATGCCTACTTTATAATCTGTTGATATCATGATATTATATTGCATATTAGTTAGTAGTGATTTTAGTTGAAATTTATCATTCTTTGAATCTGATGATAAGTCTTTAGACAACTACATCTAATAAGTGGTTTAATTACCACATGAGAAGTTCTGTACTTGGAGTAACTATTTTGCTTGTTGAAGATGGATGAAGAATGGTCCGTAGGTTTTCACTTTTGATATGTAAAAACATCCTTCTTTGTCTCTCACCCGTATCAATATCACGTACTGGAGTGCATTTTATAAAACACATTCTTTTATTTCTAGCTTTTAAACAGGGGGAGGCTTATAGAAGATCCATGTATCTAGGAGAAACTTCCATGTCGTATCTTTTAGTTATCTTTAATTTTCTGATATATCAAAACCTTTTTAATAGGTTTGTTGATTTGTTCCTCCTTTGTCATATACTCCGTTATGATACAAAGTTCATCAACTGTATTATTTTCTGAAGATACTTCATATTATAATTTTTTTGCTTAACTTGTTTCATTTCCTTTTTTGTGATAAATTTACTAAAATAAATTTATAAATCCAAAAAATATTTTTTAGTGAAATAAATTTTAATTAAACATAAATAATAATTTGGATCTAATAATACTGAAATAATTCAAAATTTTAGACCCTATTCCATACATGGGCTTGATTTAGGTCAAATAAAAGCTAGCCCGGGAACCTAAGGAATTGAATCAAGTACATGCAATAGGTTTATTAAATATATATTATATAAAATCATAAGAAAGAAAGAAAGGTACAAGAGAGTTAGTTGTCAATACTAATACAATGGAAAGCAATTTTTAATGTATCTTATATTGTCATTTGATTCTCAAAATAAATAAGAAATAGGAAATATTTAAATTGTATATATTTTTAATTTTTATAATATTTGGAGCCTTATTTTTCATAATAAGATTTAATTAATTTAAAAAAATTTAACAAGCTCCAATGTTGGTTAGGCCTTCCCTTCGAAATACCCTTCTGTCAAATAAAAAGAAGATTGAATAATAGTACACAATATTATACAAATGCTTAGGTTGAACTTATTATAAATATGGTTCCACCCCAAAATTATGGCTATTACATAGATAATTGTCTGAATAGTCACATTCTTCATCACTCAACAAGAATAGAAAGATATGAATTTTCATATTTTTTGTGTAAAATATATGAAAATAACTCAATCCAATTTTTTTTAAGAATTATTTACTTGAGTTGTTGGAAAAAATTATTTATTGGAATTATTTGATCTATGGTATTCTAAAATTATGATTTTTATTGAATTAAATATGCAGATAAATATTAATATAATGAAAGTAAAACCTAGGTAAGAATATTGTTCATAAATTTTGTATCTTTAGGTTAGGCACTTTTGAACGAATTTTAATTAGTCATAACACTTCAATATTTCTCCTTTGAGATGTTTCGATAAAAGCAAAATAGATGATCAGGAGAAAATTCAAACATCAATCTATGATAACCTCTTTTACTTCTAATTTTTATAGTCGAATAACTAACAAAGTCTGAAAATGGTACATAGGAATGAAAAAGTACAGAATGTTCGGTATTCCATCAGAAAGCGCTATATTATATTTATTTACTCGTTTGCAGTAAAAATTAAGAGATAGATGGAAGGAATTGGCTATTTTTATAACATCTATAACTATAATTGTCAACCCTTAGAAAAAATTTGTCTATCTAAATGGGAATTTTAATCTATATTTGTCTGAAAATATCCCATGACTTAATAACTAAGGCTAAAAGACAATCTGACTTGACCTCATAGTACGGAAATAGCCATTGAGCCTTAAAAGTTGAAACCTCACGTCAAAAATCAAATATTCTCCCTAGCATATCATAATTGACTTCACATCCATATTTATAAAAAGTCAATAATTCTCTATAATAGTTTTGTGTGGCCAAGCGTCCCAATGACCGTTTTACTATTATAGGTTTTAATACTAGTGCCTTAGCTCCCAATCATTTATTTTACTCTAGCACTGAATAAAATTTGCATGGATACCTCCCTCATATGTTTACTATGGAAATCACTAAAAATTGTTATACCATTGCAAAAATTGGATCGTGTTTGGTTAGTCTTTATGAGCAACAAGTGTGTACCATAGTACTTGCTACTTCTGAAACTTTTACCTTAACCTGGTTGGAATTATTAACAGATCATAGAGCTTAAAATACCTCAAACTAAAACAAACTCTTGTTCCCTACTAGACCTCTCATGTTTGTTATACCCATTGTCGGAACTAGTCAGTATTGTCATTCAGTCATAAGCTACAAAAGTTTCATGGAGCTTCCTAAATTTTTCCAAGGAAGAGAATATGAGAGCCCAAATGTTCAAAATAAGACCTGAAAATATTTTGTGGATACATTAGGGGATTTCAGTTAAAAAAGTTACTGGATCAATAACAGAAATAGATTTACGAAGCTTCATATATTTTCATATAGATTATTACAAAGCGTTGACTAAATAGTGTGTCGGAAAAAAAAAAGAGTCACACTATGGAATTTCTGCCAAGTTCTTTATTATTTGCAAACTCCATAAGAGGTAGTTCATAGAAAATAAAGGATATGGAGTTTTTAGTTGTCACACCATAAAGTTAATTACAGATTAGGGTTAATAAAGTGCTTGGTTTAGGATGAATCTGGTCTGTGCAGGTTGCACGCCCGGTGTAATGTGTTAATTTGGGATTAAATAGGATTTTGCTTGATGTTGCTCGTTGGCACCCGAAGCTGTTCGTTGCCACTAGATAGCCACTCGTTGGCATCTAACTTGTTGGTTCTGCATCCAAATGTGAGCTTACATTGCAATTAGGTTCTTGATCTCCCATTGCTAAATTTTTTATGCATTTTTGGAGTAAAATTCTTTGACCTTCAATTAATTTCTTTGCTTCCGCAAAGATTTTCCATAACTCGCTCTAACTCACTCGCTGCACTAATATATGGAAATGAACCATCACACCAATGTGAAACAACAGAACACACTAGTTTAGTTTACAGACATGGAAATGAACCACCACACCAATACAAAATCACAAAACACATTGGTTTAGTTTACTGACAAGAGCATTTGCACACATCATTTGCATTTGCACACAACATTTGCATTTGTAGATGGTGAATTTGAATTTAAATAGTTGAGAGCGGCATTTTGGATCCGCTAAAAAATTACAAAATCTCACTCTAAGAACCACCCAAAAAAAAATCAAAACCACATCATCTCTTTTGACAATGATTTATTTCAATAAGGCCATCCTAAGCATCCTATATTATATATAATAATATAATGCCTGATTTCTATACATGAAATGCAAATTGCTAGTGATATAATGTAAACAATTATTAATTACAAACGGGGGCATTCATTTATCAGCACTTGACTTCATCCCTTGACCATCTCTTGACAAAGTTCACTAACAGTTTATTATTTATCCCCTGTACATCCGTCCAAACTCTTTCTGAAACTCCCAGTCGTGTACAAAAGAATACTCAGTCCTTGTCGTGCGCCTGGTCCTGATTGGTCGAGGGATTAGCGGCTGACGGAATCCCCCTTGATTTCCGGCGATGTTCGTCCTTAGTGGTTGACAGAATCCGACTTCATAGCGAAGTGTCATAATAGACGTTTTTGGGATGACGGAAACGGTTCTTAAGGCCGGGGCTCGAAAATTTCTGTTTTCCTTCATTGTGTCCGGAGGGCAATAAACGAATTTCCTGACGAGTTTTACGTCACTCGGGACTGCCTTGCCCCGTCGGGGACGACGGGGCAAGAGCAACTTGTAGTTCCATAACGAAATATACTCAAACTGTTACAAACTTGGGACTTGAGGATCTAAAAAATCTTATACATACAGTAGTTCCATAGTGCAATATACTTGTACCACCAGGTCAATTCGCTCATAAAGTATTTCGCTCATTTCGCTCATTTCGCTCATCCTTTAATTTCAAACTACTAGAGGAAAATCGAAATCCATTTGCATGAGAGAATGGTTGAAAATTAATTTTAACGGCGAAATCAATTTATTGATAATGATGTCAGTGTTTATTCTTATCGTATCTCATTTACTTTCATACTCTCGTTTCTTTAAGTATGATAAAATGTAATCTGATATTTAAAATTTAATCTGATATTTTTCATTTCGTAAGCATGATAAGTTTGACAGAGACATGAATAGTAACAATTACATATGAATAGGACTATTCCTCATTCGTTGCGTGAGGGAATGGTTTAATTGAAATTGCCTCATTAATTGGATCACGGCAGGCAGGATTCGAACTTGCGTAGAAAACCTATCAATGTCGATAGAAAGGGAACAATAAGAAGTAAGTTTTAAGAGTACATTTCTTTTCTTTTCATGTCAGTCCGCTGAATGAGCAAATAGACTTGGCAGTACGGGTTTAGGGTATGTCTCAAATTTTGGTGTTGAGTTTACCTGCATAGGTAACTGTCGGTGCATGTTTCTGATATCATACATACAATCCATAATTTGTATTCAATGATTTCCAGTCAACAAGAGCAACTACGAACTAGTCTCATAATCTATCTGATTGAAGTGAACTTCTCCACATGATCATTCCTTCCTCAATCGAGTTCTGTCATGGTGACATGTACGTCTATCCCTCTCAAGGTAAAGCCACTTCCCAAGACTTCCTTCCATCACCAGTCACCGGAATGGGAGAAGAAGGACGACCGCGTAGAAAAATGAAGGATGGGAAGACCATCAAGACCTCATTCTAGTATGGGCTGACTAAAACAGATTCACAGAATCTGTTTGAGATCCATGTGAATCCTACCTGAGTTGCAAACTTATCTGATATCTGCCATTACCCACAGAGTCATGGAGAGCCCACAAAGTCCACCTCAAACATAATTGCACTCCGACCTCCCACCCCACATTGAGATTTATATCGAATCCCACCAGTTCTCCCAATTGCCCTCCCCGTTCACCAGACCTCACCCATGGTAAAAAATTGTGCTGCTTCACTAAGTGAATAGAATCGTAGAGAAGTACTCTTTTAGTAGGTTGCGGTGACTGCCAATGTAGTCCGCAGTCAAACTTGGAGGCTTGAGGATCTGACTGCGAATGTATCTGCTCCGTTCGGACGCTCTTATGCAATTCACATGGGTCTTTCGGGCTCCGGCAGCCCACTAAAAGACAAAATACGGCAGTGATAATTCTGCTGGAGCTCATGCGCACGGAAGGTCTGCCTGACGTTCAAACCCTCAGCTCCGAAACCCTCAGCCGGAGCTGATACGTAAGCCAGCTCTAGCTCCGGTTGAGTCCCTCGACCTAGAGATTTTCAAGGTTAATGGGTTGGGTGATATAACGGGCAATACAATTTACAAATGTCCCATTCTATGACAGGTTCAGTTTTCTCGAGAGCAAGCATATCGACTTTCTAAGCAAACATATCAGGGTTCTGATTTTTGACCTTCGAGATGGATCAGATATAGAATATATTATAACATTTTCATTTCTAGATGTGTTGGGCTATTCTATAGCTTGAATTGAAGGTTATACAATGCTTGTCATGTGTGATTTAAAACTGAAGATAATAGATTAATATTATAATGACATTGGTGAGATGAAATTTCTCTGTCAAATTAAACTTTTTCATATATATTTTTTGAATTTTGTGCAGCAGAATGGAAGAGATTGTTAAGAATGAAAATGTTACGAGAGCTCTTCCACCTATGGAACCAATTACATTGGTGAAAGATTTGCAGGCTCCATCCAAGAAGAAGCTTGGTGCAAAAAAGAAAAATTCATCATCAAAGGATACTCTTGTGAGAGTATGATTTTGACTATTTCATATGTAGATTTGAATACTATTCTAAAATACTAGTATGTTGATTATTTTTCTATTGTTGTCAGTTGTGTTTACAAGTGTTTCCATTTCGAAGAAGGCTAAAGTGGAGTGGATTTCTAGTCATGTGAGGCTTTTTCTGATATGTATGAAGATATTTATTTTAATCATTATAACAAAGGCAATGTAAGTCAGGGTTAGTGGAAGGTGTTTGCTAATAGGTTCATTGAAGCTATCAGTATAACACCACCTTATGAGTCACATATTCTCAGGAACAAGCTTGATGGTCTAGTTAAAAAATACAAGGTTGAAAAAGGAAAACAAAACCATAGGCACAGAACCAAGTTCATGGGAGTTCTATGAACAAATGCATAGAATTAGAGGTGGTTCACCCAAAGAACAAGGCATTCCAGGAGCATGTGATGGTGGTATTAACACTTCAATAACTAGTGAGAGAGTGTTTGTAGACTTGACTGATGAAACTATTGATGGGAGTGAGGAAGCATCTCATATAAATCAAATTGAACAATCATATATAGATGTTTTGATATCTGATGATGAGAAAGAAACATCACAAGTCTCTACACCTTCTCTAGAGACAATTGGTAATCATGCCATAATCAATCCCAAGACAAAAGCTTGTGCCCAACCTGGTGTTGTTGGGCAACGTAACAAAAAGTGAAGAGTATCAAAAGAAGGTGAAGACGGAATGCAAAAGTGTATGCTTGAATTTACTCAAGTAGTGAAGGAAGCAAATGAGAAGAGATCCTTGCAGGAAGATCGTAAATTTGACTTGATGATGGTTCAAGAACAGCGCAAGATGGATTTAATGAGCCAAATGCTTGAGCTAAAACGTATGGAGCTTGAAATCTTGAAAAAAAACCAATGTGGACCGCCATCTTGAGTAAGTAAATACATTCACTCTCAAACTACATTTGATATATCTAGATGAGCATGAGTACTTTTGAATTGCTTGTACAAAGCTGCTTTTACTAGTTCACCTCTAGTTGTACTCCATTTATATGTTGTAGCTCTTGGGAGTGGCAAAATATGTGCTCCATTCATATGCTCATCCACTACATTGACGTCAATAGGTAATGGTTCTCCTTGTTGAATTACAAAGTTGTGTAGTACTGCACATGCAAGTGTCACTCTTGGAACAACTTCCAATTGCATTGGACAGTCCCTCAATATGCTCCATCTCCCTTTCAACTGACCAAATGCATTCTCCACACGTACACGTGCTTTTGATATATGGTTGTCAAATACATTATGCATAAGTTCTCCTTGATGTGAATGTCAATGCCAACATTTCAACAACCATTGACATAATGGATAGACTATATCTCCAAGGATTAATGGTGGAATCACTTATATCGTATGGTTTTCTTGTGGCAAAATGAGTGTTGGCTGAGTGAGAGTTGTCCTTGATTCCATTGCCTGATATAAGTTGGACTGTCGTAAATGTGCAGCATCGTGAGTAGATCCAGACATTGTACAACACAAGTCCCAAAACCAAAGATCCGCATCACAAACACCTTGTAGCAGAACAAAGTAATATGAGTGTCTATTCTTATAGTGTTCAGGATAAAATCCCATAGCTGGTTTGGTTCTCAATTTGATATGTGTACCATGTATACAACCAATGATTTGTGTAATTCCATAGATCTGTGCAAACTTTGACATGCTCTCAATACATTCTGCTATTGTAGGCCATTTGATGTATTTAGAGTATATTTTGTCTTTGTTTGCTAGTATCTCGACTATAATTATAGTGTACTTCACTATAGTCGATTCACCAAGACAATATAGATCAGTAAGAGTTCTCAATGGTGAATTGTGTGTAAATCTATGTAAAACTACAACTACACATTTTTCTAACTCCACTCTTTTTCTAGCATATAGCAATTCAGACATAGTAGGCACAGGTGGTTCAATCTCATCAACCAATTTCTTAAAACTTTGATATGACATTCGGTACTTGCTTCTCATATGATTGTTTAGAAAGTCTGAATCCATTGATCATACTTGCTTGTGAACAATCTCCCACCATGTGTACTGTCTTGGTATCAACCAGAGTCTCTTGGTATTCCTCTTTGAGATAGAAAAAACAATTATTTTCCATCAAGAACTTGCTCTATAACTCTAATGTAATATCTTCCACTTGTTCAAAAAATGTTTCTCCCATCAACAATGTTGCTAACTCCAAGAGATTTTCTGTTTTAGACTCCATCAACCAGAAAACCATGAGATCAAAAAAATCCATCTCGAGTATGTGAAAGAGGACGGAAAGCTAAATCCAATGAGCCTTTTTATGTTCAAAACTAGTGTGAGAGGCAAAAGATATGGACATTTGCAAGTCCCGAACCCCTTATTTGTCATATATCTTAAGTGCGGTAGTGCAGATTTCTCACATAGACTCTATTGAGGCTTAGCCCCATGTTACCTTTTTTGTCTCTCCCTTGTACGGCTTGATGGGGTCTTTCCATCTTTCGTTTTCCTACGCGGTCGCCTTTCCCTTGTTTCTCATACCCTAAGAGGAAAACTGGTTACCTGTTAGCATACGGTTTGATGGGGTCTTTCCATCTTTCATTTTTCCTACGCGGTCGCCTTTCCCTTGTTTCTCATACCCTAAGAGGAAAACTGGTTACCTGTTAGCACCAGTTAATAATCCAAAATAATTTGTTATCGCAGGTATATTTAGATGTGTGATATACTTCCAAGTTAATTGCCAGACCTTTGCAATCCCATGGATACCTAAAGATACTCTATCCGTCAGTGCTTAGAAGGCTAACGTATGTCAATACTGCCGGACATCATCACTAAGCCATGTGAAGTGGCGTCGGAGCATGTGGCCGGGCGATCCAGCAACTGAGACGTCATAAAACCGACCCCGTTGGTAAAATTTTGGCAGGTTATTTTACTAAGACATCGGGAGGGACAAATGGCGACCGCATAGAATAACAAGAAGGATGGGAGGGACGTCTTAAATAGAAGTGAGAATGTACTTTAACTTTCGCTTTCTCTCATAGTTAGTTTCCAATTGCCGGTAGAGAGTTCCGTAAGTTCGACCTGCGCCATTGCATACTTTACTGTAATTGGGGCTTAGCCTCAGGTTACCTCTTTTGTCTCTCCCTTGTACGGCTTGATGGGGTCTTCCCCTCTTTCGTTTTTCCTACGCGGTCGCCTTCTGTTCATCTTTACTGCAATGCTGTTATACTGCTGTCAACAGTTCCGGCTAAAAGGTTTCAAAATGGAAAAGGCTTGTCTAATTATGCAAATCCGGGAAGACTAGATGTTAACGAGACTCAATTTCCGTAACCGGCAACGGAAATGGACATGTTAGCTAGTGCGACTTCAACTTCGCGTAGGACTCGGACAAGGAGGGACGTACTTTTGTGGCAAGCGCAGGACAAGGTGTGTTGGGAGCTCCGTCCGTCCAGAGGACGTTGACTTACGTTTCTACTGTGCAGGTACACAAGGCTACAAACCACACCACAGTACTTCCACTTCTGAAGGGGGAAATTATGGCTTTGTTTAGTCAGAAACAAGATATGAGTGCTGAGTCAAGGACCATCCGTCCATCTGAAGTGCACTTAACGTGCTGCACTCTTCTGCTTAATATTTTTGGTTCGTAATGTACAAAATACGATCCTCTGACAAATGAGCGTTCTCGTCGGTCAATCCGCGATCATCTTCTGACGGGAAACATGCAATGATTCGCATCTTTGTCAACAGGTTCAGACCAGATTCGGTATCCAAAGTCCCGTCGGGAGGAATCCGGGACTCTTCCAACGGTGCCGGATGCGGACTTGTTCACGGACGGGGAACGAACGAACGGCGCCGCACCGACACAGGGTCTGGAACGACAATCCAAGTAAGTGTATGAAACTCTGACCATGATGGCATGCACGTCGGTGAGGACCCGCACTTACACCGCGTGGAGCAGGCTGGCTCCGTTATTGGGCGGCTGCCCACCCAGATACTCGGGCAGATTGCAAACTTCTTCATTGACCCTCACAGAGATCATTGCTCACGGAATTTCCATGCAAAGAGACCATGGGAGAACAACTGGAAAACACGGTGCAACTTTGTTTACAGAGCATTCGAGAGTATCCCACACTACTTGGTGGCCAATTCCAAGGAACCGGACTTCCCATTGTCCTTTCCCTCGTCTTAAATATTACTTCAGATTTGTCTGAAGCATTTACAAGTAAGTTAGCAATGAAAATGGTCCTCATAATGTTTAAAGCGGAAATGATACATAAAAGGAAAATGACAATATCTTAATATTTTAAGATGATTATTGATTATCGATTTTGGAAATGATTTCAGATTTCGTTGCGTTTGTGATAAGCTAAAACTTGAAACAGTCTTCTCCTTGGGGATATCAAATGACTAGGTTCAGGCAACTGCGAATAGTGCGTTCCACTTCTACTAATCAAGGGAAGTATGAGAGAGAGAGAGAGAGAGAGAGAGAGAGAGAGAGAGAGAGAGAGAAGTCCAGATTAATCAGCGCACAAGTTAACAAAGATGTGACCAGACGGAGTTGGATTATACAATACAATGAACCGTGTAACGGAGATCTAAATATTTTATCTAGGCGAATTAAGGTAATAATGACTTAAGACAAACTCAATCTAAAGATGTCCAAGTTGATTAACAAAGATTTGACTGGATAGTGCAGAGTACATGAAACACTTTTCTTATGTGGATGCGTATAGGTTACAAGCCATCCTTACCTACAGCTATACAATATTGCGTATAGATTGTTTAATTGCGCATTCAGTCGCGAATAAATTACGAGTAGGAAGTACTGTAATTAGTCCTCAATTCAACGAACGGAGTTTAATTGATGAAAGGCAAGTGAGGTCTTCCTTAAGCAGGTTCCATATGTTTGCGTGTATGCTTACGTTTCTGGAAATAAACATCATCTTCGTCCCTTTCAGTTCTTGAACCAGAATTGAAATGCGTGTTTTACAAGAGTTCACGATGCTTTGTGTTCATTTGAGTGTGAAATGATTTGAAAATTCACGAATAAGTTTGTCAACATCAAATTTTGTAGTCTTTACAAGTGACCAGTCGACTTGAGTTCACCATCCTTGACCCCACCAAAATCATTGATAGCTTATCAGAATTATTCAATAGTACCGTCGATGGTTAGTACATGGGACTAATCATACGACCGTGGTTATGATTTTCCTTCTGTAGATTAGAAGGATAGTTTATAAGAGTAATACTGTAAGCTATTCGAATACCTTCTCGTGTATTTCCTTTATCCGTCGCATTGCACCTATTCCAGGAATATTTTATTTGCTTCGAACACGAAAGTATACTATACAAATTTTTTTTTAGTCCGCTGGAATTTTTGAATATGTGTATTCTCCAATCCAGCGACAATTCTTTCATGAAGAATATGGATATAATCTCCCTGAGGAAGAAAATTTGAATGTCAAATTATCCTCATTGATTTCTTATCTTTGTGGTACGGAGTCACACGCATATTCATGAGGGCAATCCTGATATACTCTCATATTGGTGAGACTGGACGAAGGAGGAATATGAAATCATTTTTCCGCATTAATACTTTGTGGGTAAAAAGTTCAATCCAACCCAACTTGACAGGGGATATTCCTTTAAAGGGTTCCAATTCACTGACAGTGACAGAAAACGAAAAGAAACTCCTTCCACATGGAGAACTTACCCTGTACATGTCCCAAAATCCAATCACCTCCACTATACGACGAAAAACATTCCTCGAGACGAAAAGGGCTTTTGTAACAAGACGAGGACTGCACACAAGGACCCGTTCTGAAAATCTCGGACTTGTAAACGCGTCCGACTTCGCGTCATCCTGGCTCCAGCCCATAAAACCAATCGTTAAATGCCACGTGTTATTAGAACTGGTCCAGTTTAAGGAGGGCGAAGTATGGCAAGAGTTCGACGAGAGCCAGGCTGTGATAGACATTATCAAACTCATCAAAACAGTGTGGATTTGATCGAGCTGCCACGCGTCGGGGAACGCAGAGTCGGAAGCAAAAGTCACCGACGTAGATTTGCAGCCCACCGTCGATTGCAACCAGGGTGAACAGTCCCAGCCTCCCATGCTTGTTGGGAGATACAACTCGCCTATGAAACTATTTTATGTGATTGGCTTGCAGTCGCTACCAATTTGCTCCTCCTCAGGAAAGGTAGTTACCTCCTCGACGTTTTCGTGCACGGATAAACGACAAGTTATTCTATTCATTCTGTAAGAAATCATGGACCAAGTGGATCCATCTAATACCCAGCCACATTCGCAACTTATTCAGGAAGAGAAAATCGAATTGTCTGCAAATTTACAGAAATTCGTCTCGAAATGAGAAAGGAAAAAGGCGAGGGCGTAGGATAACAAGAAGGATGGGAAGACCCAATCAAGCAGTACAAAGATAAAATACAAAAGGTAAAATGTGGCCAAGCACCAAGAGTATCGGTATGAGAAACGACAATAGTAAAATGTATATTGAAATTGAAAGCTAAAATGGACCATGGATACATATATAGCAGCTTGAGCGTGGCGTTTGAGCTGGCTTTGTCATTAGATCAATAATTGTTCTGGTTTCACTTGTTATTTAATTCTATCTTCTTATGCAAAATTTGATATGAAAGACGACAAAAGTCTGAAGGAGCCGGGAATGTTCGAGGAAAAGGGAAACTAACATGTAGGCCAAGATTACAGTGTGTGAGAAGATGCACTAAGTTGAGGAATTCCATCGAGGAGATGATATAGTAACTGAGGTCAATTGGAAGGATGCTGGGTCTTACCGAGAACTGGCTTTTTCCCGAACGTGGACGTAACTCGGGTCTACTGCAGGATGGGGCCATCTATCTGGGCGGGTCGGGAACTGGCCGGCGGTATAGAAAGCGGGGAACGGACCGGAAGTATCCAACGGTTTCAAAACGGTAGAAATGTAAAAGAAATAAAATAAGATTCTGGAGCTAAATATAGGTCTGCTTTTGGGGCAACTTTTCGGTAAGTTGATGGGAGCATCCAACTGGCCACTGCTGCCCTGCCCGAGACACAGGAAGAACATTGGAGAGAAAAAGTTACCATCCGTGCGGGGCCGTGGATGCAGAGCGCAGCGGGCAGATGGGGCAGCACGGGGGAGGGATGGAGAGGGGAGGACGATAGGCTAGCTTGTCGGGGGTCCATTGTGGTTCCGGCCCCATTATCTTTCGTCCGTCTTTCCTCTGGTTGCCCGGACTCCTGTGCTCCGCTCGTTTTCTTTCTTCGCTTTCTCTCTCTTTCGCGTTTCCTTCGACCATTTTTCCCCTTGCCTTCTTCATTCACCATTCAGCAGGAGAGGAAGAGGAGCAGCAGCAGCCCTACTCACGCACTCCTCTTAGGACTTCCTTTTTGCCCCAGTTCCTTCCGACGACTGCTGCTTTCAGCAGAAGACCCAGAGAGGAGGAGCAGGAGAGAGAGAGAGAGGAGAGGGGAGACCTCCGCGAGGAAACAGCGAGAGATTTGTTCGTGACGAGAGAGTCGAAAGGGAAGAGTGCGGCTCGTCCAGAGAAGCAAGAGAAGAGACGAAGGAGTGAGTGACAGGAGCGACCGATAGACAGAACAAGACAGGCAGAAGGAAGTGGGTTCTGAGGAGGAAGGACGAAAAGAGAGCGAGAGAAGAGAGAGTTCGCTTGTCGTTGTGGTGGTCGAGTTGTATACGTAAGAGAGGGAGAAAGGGTAGAGAAAGGAAATAATAGAGGGGAGAGGGGAGGGATGTGCAATAGGAGTGATGAGGAAGACCTAAGAAGACAGCCGGAGAAACGAGAGAGGAGAGAGCAAGAAGAATAGAGCCCTAATCTGTGACAGACACGAAGAGGAAAGGAGGGAAAGGCGATTGAGAGAAGAGGGGAGGAGAGAGAAGTGGCCCGAGGGCAAATCGAGGTTGCTCATGTTGGATTGGAGAATACAGGGAGTAGAGCAGACATCGGTAGCGCAAAGAAGCGTTGAAGAGGGTGCGAGTGGTTGGAGTGGCGCGGCGAGGTTGGAACGAGAGGGTTATCATCGCGCGGGCCAAAGAGGAGGAGCGTATCTAAAGCAGCGTATGCGAACGAGGCAAAAACAGGTTATTAAGGACGACGACGGCATCTTTGTGGTAACAAGAGTTACAAGAAGGGCAAGATTTCTAGTAGATGTCAATTATTCCAAAGGGCGGCACCCTCCACATCCGGGAGGTGTGGGCGGATAACCTCGAACATGAATTCGAGTTAATCCGTGAGATTGTGGATGACTACCCATACTTGGCCATGGATACCGAGTTCCCTGGGGTAGTGGTGAGACCGGTTGGCACGTTCAAGAGCAGTGCAGACTATCACTACCAAACTCTACGAGCTAACGTCGACATGCTCAAGTTGATTCAGCTGGGGTTAACCTTCTCCGACGAGGAGGGTAATCTCCCCCGATGCGGGACTCGGGATTACTGTGTGTGGCAGTTCAACTTCAGGGAATTCAATCTGAAGGAGGATGTGTACGCACAGGACTCGATAGAGCTCTTGCGGCAAAGTGGGATCGATTTTCAAGCGAACGAGGAGAGGGGGATCGACTCGCAGAGATTTGGGGAGCTCTTGATGTCTTCAGGGATCGTGTTGAATGAGAGTGTGCATTGGGTGACTTTCCACAGCGGATACGATTTTGGTTACTTGTTGAAGTTGCTTACCTGCCAAAACTTACCGGCTCGGGAGGCGGAATTCTTCAACCTGCTGAGGACATACTTTCCTACCGTGTATGATATCAAGTATCTAATGAAGTTCTGTGACAATTTGCATGGCGGACTTAACCGGCTTGCGGAGATGCTGGAGGTGGAAAGAATCGGGCCCTGTCATCAAGCCGGCTCGGATAGCTTGCTCACGTCCTGTACCTTCCGGAAGCTAAAGGAAGGGTTCTTGAACGGGTCTACAGAAAAGTACGCTGGTGTGTTGTATGGGTTGGGTGTGGATAATAGTGAATCTTAGTGCCTCTGGCGGGGCCTTTGAAGCCCATTAGCCGCTTTCTGTACACTGGCATGCGGACAAAGTCCGTGATTCAATCTTTTACTCAGTCTTCTCTATTTTAATCACAAGTCTTCCCCGGATTGTTTGCTTTTTTAACTCCCTGGCTTTCAAACTAATGTGCACGATGAATGTCTTCGTAGTGAACTTCCGTCATGTCTATTTATGGTTTCATTAGTTCGTAAGTTGACGGTGACCTCCTTGCAATTTCATGAATGGATCGTGGGACTGCACTGCATGAATTTTTTGGATGGGTTACGTCGTGATTCGAAGGGAGATGTAGGGCTGAGTACAGGTGCGGAAGTGGTTGGAGACATTGACAGACCTGTTTGGAAGATGCCTGATCTCACTATTTTCCTCTCTCGTTGGAAGGAAGTAAGAGGCGGATAGTCTCCTGATGTACTTTTGCCATCGGATTGACCTGCTTAAAGGAGACTGGCTTTGTTTTACTCACTTTTGCATGATTCGGGGAGATGCCAAAATGTCGTCATGGATGTAGACGGCAGTATCCGCGGACCGTTCACTGCGGAAGTCCTCTTTTGCCCTTCGCCTATTCTTACATCTCGTGGGCATACCAAAGGCAGTTCAGTTTCCTAGGGCACTTCGGTTCACGGAATCCACCTCCAGAGGATAAGCGATGCCTCTCACCTAGGAATTGTTACGCCGGGAGTTTTAGCTCATTTTATTGTCAGGGCTGTTTCTTTGTGCCAAGTTGGCACAAGCTGAAGAGGACGGGTAGGTGAAATACCTACTCAATTTGTCACTTTGACCAGCCAATCGGATCTGGGTGTAACAGGATATCAGGAGGCCTTAAAACTGGTAGATAGTTAGTTGAGAGTCTTGCTAGTTTGTCTTCACCGGGGTTGGGTTGGACCCACTTGTATCAGGAGCTGTGAAGCGATGAAGGTGCGGGGGCGTGCAAGGACTAGTTTCTGAAGACGCTCAGCTGGTGAGGTCTTGTGGTGACCTCTTTGGAATACGAGGAAGCCGATTGCCTCAAAATCTTCACCTGAGGTCTCATCTCGTCACTAACCAACGACTGTAACTACTCAGCAGAGGACCAGCTATCTACTTATGATTGCTGGATTCTGATTAGTGGAACATTGAATGTCTGTTTCCTACTCGACTGCTAGTGCAGGTGTTACCGCAGGTGCTTTTTGTGGGCCTCCCTGTTCAGGATGAAGTGTAAGACTGCCGTGGTAGTTGGGATGTTGGATGAAATTGTCCTTCGTGGAAGGTCACTCAGAACCAATTTCGACGCAAGCATCGCCGTACCTCAATCATGATGAGACGGTAATTGATGTAGGATGTTCCAGGTGCCAAGTAATTCCTTCAGGAGCTTGCAAGACCGGAGCTAACATGCACTCGAAGGCAGTTTTGGCTCTACCGTTGCCATAAGTCGCCAACTAATGTCCGGGCCGTAGTATCAGAGTTCCAGTCTCTTGGAGTGACTTTCTGCTGACGAGAGCATTGTTTCCACTAGTTAAATTTCTTTTGTCTGCTCCTATTCTCCTCGTCGAAGCTTGCATTTGCGTTATGTAAGCTTTGGTAGCAAGTGATTAGTGGAGTGCTAACGTTTGTGGTTGGGGTCTGGAGAGCTCTGATCTCTTGACCCCAACCAATTTTAATTGCTCTACATGTAGTCAAACGATTTTGTTTGGTTTGCATTTCAGGACTTGATGTTGGACTCTATTTTCTTCCTCTTCTTTCTTCTTTCCTTCGTCATTACTTCCTTGCATAATGTCATATTAGTTTCTTGGCTCAGACTCTGTTCTATGGGAAGCCATTTTCCTCTGTATACTTACTACACGATGATAGGGTGCATCGTCAATGATCTTGATACCGGATGATCCCGATAGTGTTGTGGCTAGCATCTCTGACACCTTTGAAAGTCAACTCAAATTTGCTTCCAGGCATCATTTTCCTCACGGACGAGAAAGCAGTTAGACACAGGATTTCATGAGTTGTATTTCACGAACAGAGCGATATCGCTGTCCATGATTCGTTCCGATTGTCTGTACCCGGTTGGAATTGTAACAATTGGTTGTCAGGATTTGTATTGGGAGCTTTAGATGGCTGGGTTTGAATGGAGTTCTTGGAGAGAATTGGACTCGATTAGCTCTCTAGTCTTTGATTTCATAGTCAATTTCTATCTTAGTGTGATGAAGTCCACGATGTTTACAAGCCACAGGTCTTACTGTTAAAGTCTTTTCAGTTGTCGTGTTACCATACCTACCCACTGGAGTTTTATCTTAGCCATATATGCCTCTTCCTCTCGGTCCCTATTGACAAACTGTCCCTGTGGTGAAACATATCATGGTTTACCGTCTAGGTCTCCAGCGCTAACGCATCAGTTTCATATGGGTGGCAATCATCGAGTCCTTTAGGACAGATCTAATCATTTTTGTCCACATCTTGCCGGAAACCTGATGTCAGCAACTGAAGAGTAAGGACGCGGTTTAGAATACTGGAGAAGGTAAAGGTACTTCCTTCAAGATTGAGGCCTTGAATGTTTAAGCAAAGTACGGTGATTGTGTTTGCGATTTCGTTTCTTTTACATAAAAACTATGAACACTTATTGTTACATGTGTCTCTTCAACGCTATTTAGTTTATAAGGTTTGACTGGGCTGCCGACCATACGCTATATTACCTACGCAGTCCTTGAAAAGTTTGACATTTGCACAAAGTGAGGCTTTCTCCAGCTGAGACTATTAACACTTGATGGAACTCTTGCTATTTGCTGGCATAAATTTCACACTTCGAGATTATGCACCAGCCATAGAGATATGCATTCTCGTGCTGCTCATCCTATCGCCTACAGTACGTCTCTTTGAGGGAAGTTGGGTGTTGCAATTGCCTTACTTTTCTGGTTGTTTCGGTTTTCCCTCACTTCTTTTATAAGTGCAAGATACGACGCCAAGTTTTCCAAGCTCAAGTAGAGTGGTGTATGTAGAAAGGCCTGGATCAAATTTGATTTCTTTCACAGGGTTTGCCAGGAATGCATTGTTTCGTCAATTCCGAGGTCTAAATTACACCTATCCTGGAAACCTCCATTCTACGGCCACTGTGCCGGTCGTTTCTCTTTAGTTTCTTGTCAGTTTTCCAAGAAGGGCTACTGGATGCGACTTCTGAATTCAAGGTAGATGTGAGCCCTTCGTTTTCAACCCTCTTGGCATAAACTGGATTCTGGTGTTCAAGCAAGTTCATTGCTTGAGATTCTGAAGAATCAGCTCGCTAAAGTATGTCGCAGACCCTTTTGTTGTACATTTCCCTAAACGGATCTTAGAAAGAGTGGAGCTGTTCCAAGGTTGCTTAGTTTGTTGCATGTGTCATCTCTGTTTTCTCAAGGTTGTGGAACGAATCAACAAGAAGTCTGGAGCAGTACTTCTCCGGAGTCTCTTAGACTTTACTCTCTCTCATAGACTACGAAAGAGCCTGCAGTGTTTACATACCCGGAGACGCTCGCTGGACGACTTGGCCTTCAAGTTTTAACCAAACACTTCTTTCTGCCGTGATATGGCTCTACCAACAGACTTTACAAGCCATCCCGGATAAGAGAAACGTTTGGAATATCCAGAAAATGGTTTCTCGTTTAGCAAGGCAACACCTGGAAGGGAGAACTATGTTCCTTTTGGTAAGTTAGTGTGGTGATTAATGTCGTGATCAATGACGCAATCTGTATTGTAGATGCCAGTCACCTTTTCTCCATGTCCAATAGCGAGTGAACAAGAAGAGAGGGGAAAAGTTTCTGCAGGACGTTCACATGGATTCCGAGTATTTTCTAGTTATAAAGACTGTTCCTGGAACGTCATGTCACGTCAAGCAGCTGTTACACTTATGGTACAAGGTTGCTCATCTGTAAACATTTTGTGGTCGGTTCATTGCTCAGGTCTCGATCAATCCAGGGCTTTCTCAGAACTCGCTCATCGTCCCTCAAATAGGCATCTTCATTACAGATGTCAAACTGCAATAGTTGACCTGTCACAAGTTGGTGGACTTTCTCTGACACCCAAAAGCAGGACCTGCCAGACGCAACGAGATTTTGTCATATAATATGATCCACATGATCCCTTTTGTCAACTTTAGCCTTCACACTTAGGTCCTTACACCTTTCTACGTGAATAGTCTGTGACAAGAGGAATCACTAACAACATTGTCTGACCGGGAAATCAGCTGCGCAAAGACTTTCGAGGTTCGTCCTAGCATCCAACTGTTGATCGAGGAAACAATCACCGAACAATGGACATCATAAGCGGCAGAGATGAGAGTTTTCTCATCTCTGCCGCAAAGAGTCAAGCGCACAAACCTGTTCCAATTCAGTAAGTATTCCAGTAATGAATGGGAAGCAGGATTGGGTGTGCACGATCTAGAAGATGCTCATCAGTGCGATTGGCATCTGTTGAAACAACAGCCCACGTTCCTGGTGAGATGCTGATGCAAATGGGAATTCGGATGTCCAACTCAGAGATTGGTTATTTGCTTACTCTTTCTTGAGCAGACTGGAGTTTCGATTCACACTCGACTGCTGAAAATATTCTGGGTCACTGTTCAAGCTTTGATCTTGATTCACATTGTTTCTGCATATTTCACTACTCAGGTAAGAAAGTGTTTAAGCATTCCGCATGGTCCTATATGTTACTATATGCACAATCAATATTACTGTCAAGATCACCTTATTTCTTCTGTATTCTGTCTGTGCTCGATCCTCATGACCGCTTCTGAGGCAAAAGCTAATTTTCTGGTACGAAGATACTGCACATAGTTTGGCGAATTGCATCTCGGGTAAGGGAGTACGGTACAGCCGCATTTTGTGGATATAGTGAGCTTCTTTTACCAAACGGGTGACTGTGGTTCAACTTGCAGTCCAGTTAAAAAGCTTAATATAGCTAACGTAGTGAACACCAACCTGGTTAACCAGGTTGGTGTTCACTTCGTTACGTGACTACGTTGATGCTGCACTTGATCGGAACTGGAATGCAGCGTAGCCACGGTCGTTGTCCGGGATTGCATTGATATCACCTTTAGCGACTAAACTTCCGCGCCGCTTAAGATACTTCAAGATTTTTCGCGATGTGTTGCGGATTTGTGTCTCTTCTAGGGTTCGATTTGTGTTCGAACACTAGATATCACGCCCATGGGAAGGGAGATGAGAGATCTGTGTTCGAAGGGAGATGTACAGCTCTGGCCTGAGTTGCACGTTTTCGAGGCATCTTTAGCTCGGGTCTCTGGAAGTGTGGAGCAGATTTGACGTTCCAAATGCCGACTGCGTTCGAGACATTAAGTTGTTCATTCAGACGCTATAAATGGCACACCAGGAGTTAGTATTCAGCTTTATATCCTGACGAAGGAATGTTGATTCCTCCTCAACATTGATAGTGAAGCTCAGCGAGAGTTTCCGCTCGGCGGCAGAACTGGGAAGTTGCTTGTAAGCAAGAATTGTCCAGACTACGGCTTCGATAAATGTATCTCAAAACGCTACCGTACTCATCAATGCTCTTTAAGCAAATGTGAGCACCGCAACGAGCATTGGCACAGAGACGAAAGGAAGATTTAGCCGCTGCATGTGCAAAAGGTACTCGATGCGGGCCTCTTTGTCTGAATGCTTTTTTCAATTAGCGGTATTCCTCTTGTATGGCTGCGATCTGATGATGCTGTCTTTATATCTGCGGAACTCTCAGCCGGATACGATGGTCAAACGCTGATAGATTCCTGGAATCAAGGAATTAACCTCGTACACAAGAGGACTTTGCGAGATCTCTAAAGTAACCATGACTGAGATGTACCACATTTTGTAACTTCTTCTCCTCCAATTCACAGTGCAGCGTTCCAAACATGCTGTATATGATGCTAATTCTTCAATACAGATTAAGAATAAGGAAAGTGTGTAGTGGCATGGAGAAGTTATGAACCACTCGAACTTAATTTTCATTACGCTGCTTATTTTGTACACTCTGATCTTCTGTTTCATACTGATTTATGAGATTAGATCGAATTCGGCTTGTAAGCTGTCTACAAGCATCAGGAATGAGAATCAAGAAAACTTGTTCTGTTGCGTCTCTCTATCCTCTTAATAATCTCGTATGATGCTAGATTGTGTATAGTGTTGGAGATTACATTGATAATAGTATTCAAACTGACATACAGCAATCAGAAGATCAAATGTAGTATACTCTTAAGAGGGACGATCGTGCCGCTGCGAGAAAGCACAATTAGTTTCAT